>CM038706.1:37055825-37655825 GCA_021613375.1 Megaleporinus macrocephalus
CAATTTTTGCTGCCTTATGAAACAAACTGGTACTTCATAAAAGCTCCAGTTCAACTAATTTTGGGCAATTATAAACTATGTAATCCATAAGCACTTTCAGAGTGTGTGTTAGCGCCCACTAGGTGCTCACAGCTGCAGTTTACACCATAGCAATGCAATGAAGTTAAGTCATTTGCAAACAACCTATTGTGCTTAAATTTGCCAAAGGACTACTACTCATCTTTATCTGCAACTAATCACTTCTCGTTGTAAAAGAAATGCAGATTTTAAATTTATTATGTATGTAAAATTGAGTTTATTGAACGCATTGAGTTCTTTTTGGCTAATGCCCTCTTAGTTTCTCTTAAGGAGTTTTAGGAGAATCATCATTTAGTCTCCTGAGCCACTGAACTTTTTCCATTGGGATTTTATAACATTAAAAAAAACATGTGACATCATAATGTGTATCACAGATTGTGATTAAAGCATCACATATAGGCCTGCAGTTTAAGGGGTTAAATAGAGAGACCGTGAGAGACAGTAGGCTAAAGAAATCGAGAGTGACAGTGAGCATCATTCGTGTGTGAGTGGACTGATGGGGGTCAGTAGCAGCCAGTGCACGGTGGCTCTGGGAGTTCAACTTGTCCTCTGGACCACCAGGCTGGGGTTCTTCCCCTCTGACTGCCCCACTCATCCATCAGCCTCTCCAGCTCCAGCAGTCGTTCTTATCGCTCCAATTAAAGTCCTCGTCGCCTTACGGCTACTGATGCCTGCCATCCGCTTCCACAGCTCTGACCCCTCCAAAGACAGAAACAAACAGTTCTCTAATCAGCCCAGAGCAGCAGGCACGCTCTTGCGTACAAACAGCACGCCGTTCCTGCAGTGTTTAATAACCTCTCAGGTCTGCGTGTGACTGAGTGAAGGAATGAACCTTATCCATGTGTTTTTCGAGCTGTTTCGAGTTCAGTGGAATTTTTTTTCATGTGAATATAATTTATGGGTCCTGTAAACATGAACTGTAGAGCTAAATATGCTGTGTGCTGTTGACTGCCAGTTTTGAATGTGTTTTCATTTATTGGCATGAAGCATGTAAGTAAAAGAATGCAGGATATGCTTTTATTGAAACATGTCATAGGTCTTATAAAAAAAATAACTTCTGATTAATGCTATAACACCTTTAGAGGGCAGCAGTGAGCAATGTGTGTTTAGTTCATCTCAAACTGTTTCTGTCAACAGCTGGGAGATAATCTCAACAGCTTAAACGTAAGATGCGTAATCAGCCAACAGTATTGGTGTAGTTACACACAAAAAAAATAATACTGAAAATGAGTAATTACTTTACTCAAACTGTAATAGAATTGGAAGGTATTATATTTATATTATATTGGAATGTATTGATATTTATTTATTATTTTAGTTTGGGAGATTTGGACAGAGTGGAAAACCCCTCAACATCTTTACTTTTTAATAAATTTATTTTTTTAATGCCCAATCATTTTAATGATAGACCTAATTAATGTAATTAGCTGTGCAACATCCCACCAGGTGTTTATTTAGTGTTACACAACTTTACAGTCTTTTAAATGTTTTGAAATGTGTTCTGGCATCAAATTCATAACAGGTGAATATTTTCCCCAAAACTATAAAACTTCTCAGTTTTAACATTTGATATCTTGTCTTTGTACTTTTTTCAATTAAAAACAAGGTTTATTTTGTTTTCACATTAGTGCGTTCTGTTCTTACTTTGCACAGCGGGTTGTAATTAAAATTGTAGTTGAAAAATATGTCTGGGTTGTATAGCTGAGGTTGTGTTTCTTTTTCTTCAGCATAGAGATCTTAATCCATTCATTTATTATCTTCCGCTTTATCCTGCTAGTCGGGATCACGGGAGCCAATCCCAGTGTCATTGGGCAAAGGCGGGGTACACCATGGACAGGTTTCCTGTACGTCGCATGGCGGACACATGCTCACACCTACGGGCAATTTAGATTGAGTGATCAACCTAACATGCATGTGTTTCGACTGTGGGAGGAAACGAGAGTACCCAAAAGAAACCCACTCAAGCACGGGGAGAACATGCAACCTCCACACAGAACGACCCAGATCGGGAATCCAACCCGGATCGTTTTGCTGTGAGGCGACGGTGCTAACCACTACAGCACCGTTCTGCCCAAGAGCTTAAACTATCAGTTTAATTAGAGCATCATTAGATGCTTCAACTCATTGCTTCCCACATTCACGTTGGACTTATTCACAGCCAAATGCACATAGTCAGCTGTTGAAGGATGAGGATATGCAGACAAATGATGTGGCAGGACAGTCATCAATAATCTATATAAAGGACTAGTTTGTTTTATGTATTATTTGCACAGCAGACGCAGCCCTATCATCCAACTTGCCCACTGAAGTGTAATATAGAGAAAAAATAGTCATGTATTGTGTGCATATCCATCTGCCTTTATCAGATCTTTATATAAGGTGAGTTCTTTTTGGTTTTTGTTTGTTTTTTATATTTCATCAAATGCATTTTGAAATCAGACACACACACACACCTACAAATAGTATTTCTTCCTCTATATTGCTAGCTTGCTGGTGCCATGGCAGCGCTCAATAATGGTAGTGTGCCCCCCACCCCGCACCCCCACTCTCAGTTGTCTGAAACACTCTACTTCAGTTCAAGGTCTTGTTGCCCACCCAAAGAGGTTATAGGCCTTCCCCACTGCATCCTCTCTCTCTCCTAAGTGGGTGGTCCAATGGGGTACGGCTTAGACACAGGTGGGGCATTGTAGGGGTGCTCACAAATATGGCCCCCCCACCAGCAACCCCTTCTACATACACACACACACACACACACCATGCATTTCCCCCTTGGAAAGGTGGACCACATTTTCAAGAACTCTCCATCAGACTGTTAAAGCACTGAAGGTACACAGTGGAATGACATAAACAAACCAGTGTGATAGCTAAAAAGGCTACACACACACACACACACACACACACAAAACACCCATTGTAACTGTGCTGCCCTCTACCACATCAATATATATTTTCCTGTCTGTAGCCATTGCCATGTTATTTGGTTACTTGTCACTGAAGTCAGCTTTGCCAGTACAATCAGTTTGGGTCCACCCTGTCACCAAGACACAAGACAATCAACAAAGCCCTTTTAAAAAGTGGAAAAAGTTAAATTCCTATTCGCCAGGCTTTGTAAATAATTAGAGTTCTGCTGAATGTGTTGTCCAAAGTTTACAGGGCAGGTTCACTGCACCCTATCTGTTGTTTGGAAGTTGAGGAACCACCAGCAAGATGTTGACATATGGCGGATCTGGTGCAGTGCACAAGGCATGGCCCAGTCTCGAGCATAATAAACAGTAGCATAAAGAGAGATCTGTGCAACAGAGACCCCCACCACACCAACCCCCTAAACTTTCCCACCAGCCCTGTCTCCACACAGATAGTGGACAAGCAGGGTTCATTTTCAAATGTCTTTTTTGATTGAAACGCATGTGTGCCGTCCCTTTTCCCATTCCCCTTCCTGATGACGTTACCCTCGCCTGCTAAAAAGGCTTCTACTGAGGTGTCATATCTAGTACACTGCCACTCAGATGTTTGCCATCGGTGTTTTTAATAAAATCTTAATAATAAAAGACACACTCTGTATGTAACAGGATTGTAAGATAATTGTATTTGTATGCAATAAATTAAGTAATTGAATGTTTATATAAAGAATGATGTTGGATAATGAAGATGAATATCTAAAACGGACAATGTTTGCAGAAGAAACGTATACAATAAACAGAGGATAAGAATGCGATATTTAAAATGTAATACCTTCTCCTAAAATACTTAAAATGCTTAGAAAAATGTGTAAAAATAAATTTTCATTCTTGTTTATATTATTAATCTATACTTGATTGATTGATTTATTGATTGGTCACTATTTAAAAAAAGCTGATATACAGATGTTACTTCGTTCCTACATCTTATCCAGTTATAATCAATGTAAAATTAGTTTTAATAGATTTAGTATGACTTCATTTATAAGTAAACCTATGAAATCATCTTCATTTGTAATATTCCCTGTTAAATCTAGGTTAAATCAGGTTGAAAGTGTTGCTACGGTTAATAGTTGTTCTAATAGATAATACTTTTAGAGCCTTTGAAGAAGCTTTTGTCAATGGCATAGTTGTATCCTTGACTCACTTCCATGTATTTTGTGTCATTTTGTGATTGATTAAAAAAAATAATTAATTTGTTGTGATTTTAGCTAATTTAATTTGTTATGAGAATTGTAAGAAGTTAAACATATGGCAACACGCACAGATTTGAGTTATTACTGCTGTTTGGCTGCACTGTGTAATCAAATTACGTTATTACATAATTGGTTATGTTGTAAATTCAATTTACATTTGATTTAGATACTGCACCAGTTGTTCTATTCTGCACGTCTGCTTTTCTTCTGCTGTGTCAATGTCGAAAGCATGACAAAAAATACAATGTTGTTCTTTTCCCAAAAACAAGACTGTACACGTGATTTCAGATCATTTCAGTCAGGGTTAAATACCTCCTGAAGATTGTAGTTCTTGCTCTTTAGCATTTGCACCTATGAAAACCCTATGAAACCTTTAGTTTTCCTCTGATAAGCAGAAAAGAAGCACTCTGGTTTAGTTTTTTTATGTGAGCTCTTTGACGGAGCTGTGTTCAGGCCACCTGTGGTGTTTCACCTTTGGGGATCAGCCGTTCGCACTTGACACTGATACCATCTCTAAATAATGGCCACTCTCCTGCCCCAATCAAAGCCACAGGCTGTGAAAGCGCGAGAGCGGGGCAGGGCCCGGGCACCTAACACCAGCCCTGTGGTGAGGGAGGTCAGAGGTCATCGTAAAAGGTTTGGCCCTCTGGGTCAAGAGGAGCTGCGGCCTCCTCTAATGGTGAGGATTGGATTACTTCTTTTCTCCTTCTCTCTCTCTCTTTCTCTCTCCTCTTTTCACCATGGTCCTGCTCTGGCTGTTTCTCACCCTGACATGCGTGACATTTTGTTCGGCCAGGTGGGCCTTTGCAGGATTGTTGGGTGTGTGTATGTGTGTGTGTGTGTGGTTGGTGGGGGGGTTTGGGGGGGGGGGGGGGGGGTAAATGGTAATCCCTCAGGTAAATGAAGGATGCAGAAATGTTTGTCTTAGTGTCTTAGTTGAATAAAACTCTGCAGTTTCTAGGGTGGGGGGTGGGGTTGTAAACTCTCCAATAATGATAGCTCAGCTGTGTAACCCCCGCAATAATTATGATGATTATGATAAAACAATGATTTATTTACAGTCATTAAACTGACAAATATCAATACTCATCTTTGTTGCCCCCTCCACCAGTTCTAAAACAACAGTGGGAAACGGGAACGAAGGTAATGAAGCATGTCACATTAAGCTAGGTAGCTGTTATAAGTAAAGGTCTGCATTTCAACATGTGTTTGGTGTGCTAAAGCTTATAGCACTAAAGATTGTGTATGCATATCACTTTGTCTGAGCAATCAGAATAGGAACAAATGGCACAATATTAGGTTTTATTTTGAGGACATGATAAATTTTTGGCTGGGGGGCAGAAAAAGTTATTTCATTATCTTAACATTCACATATAAGATTACTCCTTTTGTCCACTTGCTAATAACTAACACGATAATCTTCCTGGGAGGCAAGGTGAAGTAAATTTTTTTGGGTTCTCATGGTAGGCATTAAAAAAGAAGTGGACACCTCGCTGACTTTTCATTCTACTTTACAGTGTTCACATACAGTACTGTGCTATAGCTTTGTTTGGCAAAACACTTTATCTTTTAAATATGCATATAGTATTAATACAGTAAGTAGTGGTTTTACATATGTGTTTATTTAACCCTTTCTAAGCTTTTTCTTTTGTAAACAACCCAGTATTATTTACAGTTCTCATGTGGTACCTGCTTTAACTACGCAGTACTTAATAAAGATGAATCAAGATTGCTGCTGTAGGAGCTCAATACATTCATACAATGCTTGGGGCGCCAGGAGAAATCTGGAACTACACTTTGTTCTTCAAACTGGCGTTTGGTACACTTAGTGTATTTATGCTAATTTGTATTGTTTTTATGTTAATTTACAGCTGTTCAAGTGATATATGATGTTCTTGGTGGTAAAAATATACTTATTGCTAAGATAAAGGCTTTTAAACAGTCAGCTTAGACTTTTGCGCAGTAATGTACATGGAGAGGTTCATAACTTTTCAATTCCATAACTTGAGCTTTTATGTATTCCTGAAAGGTAAAACATCTAAAAGCAGGATTTAAAAAATAATTTATATATAAAAGCATTAAAGTCTACAACTTACCACTATCAAACCCAGTAGAAGCAATATACCTCAGTTGGTCTTCTGACTAGTGTTAATATTTGTGACTAGTGTTGATATATTAAGTGAACATTGCATGTTTTATGCTTTGTCTTATTTAGCACACCTGATTTACTAATGATCAGGCTCCTCATGGTCTGGGTCAGTGATGTAGATTAGGGAATACGCAGAATTAAGTAGAGCATAGGGTCACCAGGACAGGGATCAATTTTTTTTTACAAGCACAAGTTCAACTTCATCTGGCAGACAAAGACCTTTTTACCATTAGTCTTAGTCTGTAGAAGCATATTATCTGTTGCTATTATTATCTAGTCTGTTTGGAAACACTGTTATGAGTACTGATGCCAGTTTTAATATGCTTACCCTGCGCAATTTCACAGGTAAGATTTGTCAGTTTTGTCCTAAATGATTAACAGAGATCAAGATTCTGAAATGATTGAGAAATAAAGTATAAAGTTGTAATCAAGTTAATATCCAATATGTATCTTATTATAAAAGAGGTAATTAACCCAAGGCAGGTCATTAAAGTGAATAAAAACATCACAATATGTGATTCAAGATGTAAGAAATTCATGTTCACAGAAGTTTTAAAATGTTCAAAATTATTGACAAAAAAAATTTGAGGTTGAACCGAACAACATTAATTTATTAAAATTAAACGTTGATCGTTTAAGTAGTAATTGGTGATAATTACTTTTCAAACTTGAGTTCATGAATATTTATTAAAAATCAAAAACTTGTCTAATTAATCAATTAATCCATTTTTTACCAGGTTCCATGAGCATGACAAACATGATCAATGTTTTTTTATTTAACTCATGTTATTATATTTGAACTGTTTTTTTAAATTTAATATAACGCCAAATTTCAATTTCATTAAAATTGCATTGTTTAAAGTATTTCATCAGTCACCACTTGAATAGACATTTTTGGTCACATATAAATAGACAAATGCAGGACAAGATAAAGAAATAAACAGATACGCACACAGTGAAACTTCATAAACCTAAATTTGTTTAAAATATATATACGTACATAAGACATATAGGTTTTGTTCCCCCGGTGGTGATGTGTGCTGTTTACATGTAGGTAATTAAAAGTACATGTTGTATTTCTATACTTGTGAGGACTCTCTTAATTGCCCACATGTTATACGCTTATCTGATCAGACGCACACATACACATGTGCACACACACATGCAGCAGCCTGCCGTGTTTCACTGCTCCCCTGACACCTCTTCCTCGCTCATTCAGATAAGCATTTGCGGTAAAGTGGGGCTTCTTTTTTATTGAGCTCCAGAGTTTTGCTGAGAAAATGTTTCCTTTTTCATTCTTATAAAAAGTATTCCTAACAGCAAAATGTTGATGACATCTCTCTTAGTCTGTTTCCCTGTAGGGTTCACTGGCCCCCAGTCTCTCTCCCTCTCTCTCTCTCTCTCTCTCTCTCTCTCTCTCATTCTTCACATCTTTTCCATATCTGGTCTCTATTCCCCTCATGTTCTTTGTTTCCTCTCTTCTCTCCTATTGTTTCTTTGTTCAGTTTCTTTTTATATAACCTCTCTTTCTTTCTTTCTCTCTGTTCTTCACTTTCTCTCTCTCTCTCTCCCTCTCTCTTTCTCTCTTTCTCTCTCTCTCTCTCTCTCTCTCTCTCTCTCTCTCTCTCTCTCTCTCTCTCTCTCTCTCTCTCACTCTCTCACTCTCTCCCTGCCTCCCTCTCTCTCACACACTCTCACCACTGTGGTGTTTTGGTCTTCAGCTCAGAGGTGGGGGGCGGTGTAGTTGGGGGGTGTAGACGGGAAGGCTGTGTGTGTGTGTGTGTGTGTGCTAGCGCAGGGCTCCGGGCCTGCCTGCCTGTGCTGCTCTGTTGCTGCTGCCTCTTCTTGTGTGGTCTCCCGGCAAACTTTATGATTTATTCAGCTAAAGGCAGAGGAGCAGGACCCCCAGTGACCACAGAGAGAGCTCCGCACGTGGGTTTAATGATTTCACCACAAAAATGTCTGCTATGGCTGGGGCCATGAGAGAGAGGGAGGGCGAGAGAGAGAAGTAGAGAGGGAGGGAGGAGAATCGTACAAGTGCTCATGCTGCTTCGCGTACATCCACTCGCTGCCCACACTCACTCACTGAGAGTCCTGAGACTGACTCTGGTGGAGAAGTAAACTCTCCGCCACAAGTTTAATGATCTTTTACAGTGTTTTACAGTGTAATGTTCGTCAATTAAACGAGAGCGATACACGTGAAGGCTTTGTTCAAAGCAATGTGCTGATTATTTGGGTTTATTTAGCGTCAGTTCATCTAAGTGTCTTCCTTGGTTTCTTATTTTTTACCGGATGTCCCTTGGACTAAAAAAGTTTCAAATACCTGAAAAGTTTGTGTTTGACAACAAGTAACTGGGACAAAATGCAGATTTGTGTTTGTAATTGCTGACTTATTCCAAAGGGAGGAAGAAAACATGCTTGTTTATTAAAAAAAAACCAAAAAAAACAAATGTAGCAGATATTTTACAGACATTTAACAGTACCGTGTATAGTATATCGTTGCGGTCCAATAAAAAAAACAAATCTCCAAAATGGCAACTTTATAGGGGGGACCTAAAACATACTTCACTTTTAATATAAATCAATGGGACCAGAATTTTTTCCATGCTATTTTGGAGTGTTTCTATTGGTCGATTCAATATAACATTTTCAGACAATGTACACATGACAGCTTTCATGTTCAAATGCTGTAGAAAACTAAACATGGACAAAAATGCCACATGTTTTTCATTAGACAGATACTGTTTTGTTGCTTTACAGGAGAAGAAAAAACATAGTTTACTTTAATATAACCAGATTTTTTAAAAGTCATTTTCATTCAATTCTTTTGGTTTATTCATCATGAAGTTTACACACAATGTAAAAGGCATTGGATGGTTTCAAATTATGAAAAGCGACAAAAACTAGAGATATAGGGTTTTTTTCCAAGAGCAGTGATATGCTGCCATCCAGACAACATCTTTTTAGGGATGGCCTTACTTATTTCAACAAGCCAATGCCAAACATTGTTCCGCACATGTTACAACAGCATTGCTCTGTGACTATCTCTCTTTGCATGCCTAATTCTCCCCTGCTTGCCAATCCTTATGCCTGCCCTGATGACCTGCTTCCACCTGTTTTGATTTGTTTCTGTAGCCTCCCCATGCTTTGAGGTTAATGGCACATGCTATCATATTTGCAGACATCCTTGCAGTGCAACAGAGGCTTGTCAACAGATCTGGTCCCAGTGGCCATCTCACCATATAGCATGTCGTTTGGAACCTGACCAGCTTCCGTTTGGCTGACTGGTCCGAGCAAACATGCTAGGAGTTCTTGTTCAGGCCAGGGCATCCTTGTTAGAAAAGTGTTCTTGCCAAAGGATCCCTGGAATTCTTCTGAGGTAGAAGAGATAAAAAAGAGTTCTGGCATATGGGGTCCATATCTTATTGCTATAAAGCTGTGTTCTGAGGCTTGGTACATCACATTCTTGGTATTAATATACCGTAATGGATTCTGGATTAAGTTGTTGTTGCCACCTTTCCAATGCGCTGGCTAAGCTTGACATTTTGTAGGGCTTAGGTGGCAAACCTGCAGATAACAATGCTGTCATTAGTCCATGGATAGCCTGGATTAGCAATAGCTTTTGTGACTTTTTCTTTGAGGTTTGCTCCGCTCTTGTGTGAAAATGACTCTTGAAGAAGTCCCGCTATACTGTTTTTATTTTATACTGTTTTTATACACGTTTTTTAATTTTTTTTTATTGAAAGACTCTGTTATCCCACATAGCTTCAAGAAACAACCCATCCTTTGAAGCGTGCTTAAAAGGTTTCTCTGAAACAACTAAGTTGTCGATCTTCCAGCCTTGGAGTCACGCTGGGGTTCTACATAGACAAGAGCAGCCAGCAACTGCAGTCTGTTCACATCTGAGTATTTGAAATGTTTCCCAAAAATATGAAGGAAATACGCTTATCGTTATACATTTTCTTTGGTCTCTTTTTTCCTTATATACTTGGTCCCTTTCCAGCCTTGAAAACCTCTGGTGGGAGTCCTTGAAGCTTTGCTGCAGGCATGAAACTCAATGATATTGCTGAGCTCATCTGCAGTAGGAAATTTAACCAGATGTTCCATAAAAGGTAAACTTTTGATGTTATGGACTGCAATCTTGGTAATGGTGTTTGCTCATCTGTAGAAGTTCTGTCAGTACACAGCCCAATTGTCCTGTTAATAATAAATAATAGTTTTGAGCATATGTATATCTACTGAAGTTAGCATGCCAATCAGCTAACTAACCATTCTAATATCACTTTGTACCTCAAGAGGTGATAGTAAGTCAGTGTGCATCAAGTCTGCAATCAGTCTAACATGAGCGGGTGAAGAAGTAATGCTGCCCTGATGGTGTGTTTTGACATATTAGGTGCGTCCAAAATCACCTACTTGTCTACTACTCAGTAGTGAAATCAGTAGGCGAGCGCGGCTAGTATGTCCGAATACTCAGTAGGCGTCGAGTAGTAGGCGAACGGTACCCGGATCACCTACTGAATCGGCAGACATTTTTATGCCGCGGATAAATTCAAAGCGGAGGAAAAAAAAAAGGTGAAAAGCGGGACGTCGGCTGTGTGTACGCAGCTACAGCTAGTGAACTGTCGCTACAAAAGTTAGCGCTATTGCTGAGGTAAACAATGATTACATTCCTTCTCTGTTCTACAGCGCGACACTGTGTGAGTACACATTCAGACAAACGCAGATTAGTGTCACTAAAAGATCTAAATCTGTCAGTAAACGGAGCTTTTAAATGACTAACAGGACTTTTACGGTGGTGGTCTGACCTCTTGCGTCACAGGATGCTGGCAATATGGCGAACGTAGTACGTCCGAGCTTGTGTGGATACTAAAACTCGCCTACTGAAATTACCTACTAGTCTGCCACTCGAGTAGTACGTACAGGCTCTAATCCAGTACCTACTGACTAGTAGGCGATTTCGGACGCACCCATTGTCAATGATGTTCAGGTCTCGCTTCCAGTAAAACCATTTAGGACAGGTGGTCTATGATAGAAGAAGCAGATTTAACAATGGATGAAAGTCTTGACAAAGCAACCATGACAGCATAACGTAATTAAGTGACAAAAATATAAGCAAAACAAGAGTGCTCATTGGTGTTGCTTTTATTTATTTTATTGTTGGATGTTCTTGGCCAGTAAAGGGATAAAGTTTAAAATTTAACTTGCAGTGACTAGTAAGTAAACAGCTGTTAATGCTAACATAGACCGTTTAAAGTTACTGGAGGTGTAAATATGTTTGCTAGATTGGTGGGGACTGTGCATTTACTTGTTTTCTTATGATAAGGGTGGACACTACAACTTTCCAGTATTTTGCCCTGTATTCAGTTGGTCTTACATATACCTTACATATAGCTCCTTTTACAAAGGACAACAGAAGTGTGGTCTTGGTTTTGTTTGCTCCAAGTGTCGTATATGCCATAGTTTTGATGTTACACATATCATGGGAATTGCTAAAATGAGTGCATAGCTTTATGTTCTCAGAGACTGGCATAGCTGAGTACCATTATATCATTCTTTAGTGCTGCAAGACTCTTTTCTGCAGAGTCCCGTGTATAGCTGATGAACTCCAGCTTTTAGTGGTTCATTCACTTGTGCTGAAGCTTTATCTTGCCACTGACAAGGGAGGGTGAGAAGCGAGATGTTTGGAGATAACCTTTTTGTGATAAGGACTAGCTGTAGCCATGGATTTTGTTTGTACTGCCTTAGGTAATACCAGCTGGCTAGCTACCTATTTAAAAGGAGACCTATTAAGCCTTTCTGTTTTTTTCCCTTTGCTTTATTTGGTGTGTTATATGGCTTTTAATGCATGTAATTAGTCTGCAGTGTTACAAAGCCCAAAATATGTGCCAGATGGTGAAAATCTCTCCCACAGAAACCACTTTTCACAGCTGTATGAAATGCCTTTTTGGAATTCGTCCATTTTTCTCTGTTACAAGGTGACATCATCTCATAACACAATCCTTAGCGTCTGCCGACCAACAAACTTGTCACAGTTAAAAAATTTAAAACCTAGATTGATCAGATCTACCAGCTTGTTGTACCTGACTTTTAGGATTGGCTTAAACTCATACAGCAGGACCAACACCATTGTAACTATAGCCACAGCGGTTGAGGTGGGGGGTGCAGAACTTGTAGCAGGATGGGGCTCTGGTGGTTGACAAATCAGAACAGACTGGCTGAGCCGACTAATCACAGTATACAATTTACAATATGCATTGTGCTAATACATTGAACAACCCAGTTTATGTCCACTGCTTTGCCTAAGTAGTAGTATTATTATTAATAACTTATGTACTGAAATGAAAGACTCTCTGACGTATTTTTGCAATGGGGTTTGAGAGGTGATACCACGAAGGTCCCTTGCCAGCACACTGGACTCATCACAAACCCTTATGAAACAGGTCTGCTAATAATTCCTTTTGCCATTGTTCTCATTTTTCCTCCAACATGTAGGGGAAAAGTCCTTCAGGGGTGGTCCAGTCATGGTGCAATGTGTCTTTGTGTTTTGAGCATTTACACCTGGACACTAGCGTCTAATCGTAACATCCATCAAATCCTTCTTATGTATGCATTTTAATATCTGGCAGGGTCCAGACAGGGTCTTGCCTTAATCCCAGTAGGACTGCACTAAGCCAAAGCTAAAGTCTAGCCTTGTTAAAGTATTATAAGTAGCATTTCAACACACAGCATTCTCTACACAATGCTTTCTACACAACAGCATGAATTACACCATAACCCATAAAGTCCTTGAGACACTGAGCTGTTGTTTTCACAGTGGGTGTAATATTAGGTAACCCAAAACATGCATGGCTGATGATGCCATTTGTTTGCCTTCCCCGCGCCAGCGATGATATGTGCACAGAGCGTTTTGTTTGCGGAAGAAAGGGGAGCTGAATTAATCAACTTGTGGACAGCTTAATTTAACACGAGTGAGGCCCGTTTCCCACGTGTGGTTCTCCACTCCTCACAGCTCACCTAGTTACTGGAACAGACCTCCATCAGCAGGCCTGAGAGCAGGGAAAAGAGTAGCCACAGTAGAAGATGTGGAATGCAGTCAATGGTGTTCCACTGACTTTGCAGCAGAATTAAAAACATTCATTGTCACCACTTATGCACCGCTGGCCTTTCATTTCTTTCTTTCTTTCTTTCTTTCTTTCTTTCTTTCTTTCTTTCTTTCTTACTTTCGGGATTCAGAATGCTGAGAAGCTTCTTAATAATTTTAATTATTATATTCTAATTAATAGCACCCAATAATCTGCAATAAATACATTAGTTAGTCATATGTGTGTTTTTTTTTTATTATCTTACTAGACTGGTTGTGGTAGTCTTATTGCGTAGTTTACTGTACATCATCTAGCAAAATGCTTCAAAGAATGCCTGCTTATGGCCCCCCAAATGGCTACAGCTGGCCCTAATGATGTGTAATTACCTTACTGTGACCCTTAAAGTTAAAGGTTCTCATACAGCTTTTTCTTCAGCTTGCCTACCCTGAGATAAAGTAGCAGGCAACCCAGAGGGTGAAATTTATTACAGAAGTGGAGATTAAGCACACTGAGCGACATATGAAGTTAGAACTTTAATGGCTACTTAGCTATTCATTTCAAAGGGCTTAACAAACACACAACAGATGAAGATCAATTTAAGAGATAAATAAAAGTCAGATATATAGATATTGTGATGCTTGACTGAAGCTAGGCTCATGGGAGGTGGTGTGCCCTCCAACAGTTATTTAATTTTAATTGTAACTTTTGACTTTAAGTGTTTTGTGTGTTTTACTGTGTTGAATTGTGGATTTATTGTGTTCAGTTGGGATATCGCCCTCGTGCACTGATGATGAACTCAAGAGCTGACAGCTAGGTAGGAATAGCCCATCGAGGGTACCATTATCCAGCTTAAGTTAGTTACAAGTGCTTTGACACAGCAACTACAATGAGGTGGTTGTGCTAGCTGGTCTGTACAAGCTTATGAGGCATGTCTATGCTGATGGCCACACTAGGAGGCTCATGGGAGGTACTCGCTCTAATCGCTCTCTGAAAAAGGGACATTTTATGTTGTTTATGTTGCTTGTTCTTCAGTCATGTGTTCATTGTACGTTCTTTACCGTGTCGCTACATGGGTTTACTGTGATCTCCTGTGGGTCAGTTAGTACAGTTAATGTGTTCACCATCACAGACAAAGAACTTTAGCTAGGTTTTAGTTCTCCACCGTCCCTCTCCAATTAAGACACAGCTGAAAACTTTGATTCTTATAGGCGGTTACATGGTTGACACCACCAAATACCAAATTAAGGATTTTTCCAACATCACATGGAGGTTCTTTAAACTTCAGAAGAGCTCTTCACATGCATAACATAATGATTCTTTACAGGAGGTTCTTTAAGCAACCTAAAGTGTTTCTTTTACAGCATTGCACAAAGAACCCTTTTTGGCACCTTTATATTTAAGCATGTTCTGTTCCCCCTCGCTGTCTCAAAGGAATTGGTGTAGCCAGAAAGGCATCAAAGTGTAACCCCTAGTTGCGCATGGTTCTTTAGAGAGAGGCTGTGTTTGGGCACTGCTGCCCACTGGAACTGTGTGGTTTTAGCTTCCATGGTGGCAGCAGTTTCATGCTAATTACCCTGGACGAATGACACACACACATACACACACACACACACACACACACACACACACACACACACACACTCACACACACACACACAGAGAGCAAGCGTGGCACTCACTTTACTTTTGGCCTCCAGGCGAGAGAAGAGGGCTGTCTCTGATCTTATGGAAAACTCTGGGACCTCCTCTGGAGATGAAGGAGATGGGATTTTGAGGAACATGCATCCTCTTTTGTGCTGCTCTCGCGTAATGGGATTTCTCTTTAAGCCAGTGCACATTCTCATCCTCACTCCTTCATGACTTTAGTTTGTCGTCTTTACCCTCTTTTTTCTTTTCTTTGCTGTTCTTTTCTTTCTCTCTTCCTCTCTTTTGCTCTCCTCCACTCCTAACACTTGGGGTCCAGGCGTCGTGTGAGTTATGACAAATGTTATTACGCTCCCCTTTGGATTATTTTAGCACACACTGCCGAGTAAATCACAGTGTTTTCCTAAACCGCGGGTCATTTGCCGACCCCATGTTTGAACAGCTGTAATGAACACTGTGCATTAATAACTTCTCCGGGCTGAGAGAGAGAGAGAGAGAGTGTGCGAGAGAGAGAGAGAGAGAGAGAGAGAGAGAGGAAGGGGATGAGGAACTGCTACTATGTGTGTGCTTTAGAGAATGAATCTTTTTTATCATGAATAGTCATGGATCCACCGTCTCTCAAGGCTTTGCTCAGCTTAGAAACCTGCCTTCTGTTGCTTTGATGTATTAACAATACCTCACATGCTGTCGTCTTTTGAGAGAAGGAAATGTACATTTCAGGGAGGGAAGAATGGAGGTGAGATATTCTGTTGACCACACATGACGACTGACCTTTTAAAAGCCTCCTTAGCTCTTACATCTTCTGCCAGACAAGGGTATCCACAGATACACGACCAAGGTAAATAAGGCCTGATAATGATTTGAAAAAGTCCCATTACGATTCCTTCACTGAATCCTTTACGAAACATCAGAGGGAGAGGGATATTCTGAAGCTCTCCAAATCTTGTTTGACCACAAACAGGAAAAGCCCATTTGTCCCATTTTGTCAATGACAGGTCTGTGTTCCTGGAGGCGGCTAAAGCTGGTGTGATACGGCCGGTCCCATATTATAAGCCCCTTCATTTAAGTAATGAACGGGTATTACAGTCCACATGCCCCAAAGTGCGCAAGTCCGTGCAGTAGGTACCGTACTCGCTCGCCAGTGGGCATGTTCTGACCATAGCGCAGAAATCTCTAATCATTATATTGGCAGAATAATGATAGCAGCCACATGCTGAGTTATAAAAGGAGAAACAAAATGAAGGCCTTCACACAAAGAGGTAATTACAAGGGTCTGCTGAGCCAAGCTGGCCACTGTTTCCATGGGCTCTGGGTGTTGGATACAGTAGCTGATGGAAGCAAGGTTTGGTCCAGCCTCAGAAAGGCAGGATTTTTCCTATTACATAAAGCCTGAAAAAGTGAATTACACATTGTGGTAGAGCTTTCTCTGGGTCCTAATTTTAGACAAAACTTAATTTTAGAGCATGTTAGCATTTTACAAGGTCAACAAGATGGACTTCAGCCAAAAAGTTATATTGATATTGGGAGTATTAAAAAGAAAATGTGATAACATATATTCCAATCAGACATAACATTAATGCTCACCACTATGTTTCAACAATATCTGTCTATTTTATCAGCTTCACCTACCATGTAGGAACACACTGTAACACTACAATTACAGACTGTAGTCCATCTGTTTCCCTGTATACTTTCTTAATCCCCTTTACCTTGTTCTTCAATAGTCAAGACAGTAGATACTATTTGGGTGGTGGATCACTCTCAGCAACTCAGCAACGGTTGGTGTTAGTGGTGTTGTGCTGGCATGAGTGAATCAGATACAGCAGTGCTGCAGGAGTGTTAAACACCTCAGTGTCACTGCTGGGCTTAGAATAGTCCACCGACCAGAAATGTTCAGGCAACAGTTTCCTGCAGGCAGCGTCCTCTGACCGCTAATAAAGAACTAGCGGATGACCAACACAAACTGTGCAGCAACAGATGAGCTATTGTCTCTGACTTTACAACTACTAGGTGGACCAACAAGATAGAATTGTCAAGTGGCGGTAACAGTGGACACAGTGTTTAAAAACTCCATCTGCATATCAGTGGGGGGTCTTACTATTGAAGATCAGGGTAAAAGTATGCCAAGAAACAGATGAACTACAGTTTATAATTGTAAAACTACAAAGGACTGCTGATAAAATGGGCAGTGAGCATAGAAACAAGGAGAAACAAGTTGGGAAACAAGGAGGTATACCTAATGAAGTGGCCAGTGTGTGTATTGGTCTGCAAAAGGTTGCTGCATACGGTAGTACCATTGTACGTTGCGACTCTACTGATATATCTAGTTTGCTATTGTTGGTTTACTATAAACATATGAACACAGCATCAGACTTGGTAAGGCTTTCAAACTTTCCCACACGCCAGAGCTACTATTTTACTATTATAGAACTACTATTTCTGTTTTTTATTTTAGTTATTAAACAAACTCAAAGTAACTAGGCAATAGCTTTTGCCATTACGACATATGTTATTTATATATAACACTCATATATAAAAATAACATATAGTTAGTTCTTTCATTTAAAAAAATTGCCCAAGTTCTTTGCACAAAACTACCTTTAGAAAAAGTTGGAGTGGTGTTTGTGATCCAAAGCTAGTTATCTAACATCAGTTTCAGACTTCACTAATACTTTTGTTGCTGAATGCAACCAAATTCTCACAGCAATGCTTCAACATCTAGTGCCAGGAGGATAGATCATAGAACGGAGCTATTCGGAAAAAAAAATCTACCTTTCTTTTGAAGAAGATCTACCTATCTGGAGATCAATCATCACTTTGGCTTCTGCTCACATAAAGTCTTAGGACTTATCTTCAAGCACTGATGAGGTCTAGTTTTGGGCTAAACAAGAATAAGCTTCATCTTTAAATCAGCCCTTAGGCTTGTATCTGCTGGTTTCTGGGTTGCTCCTCTGCTCCTACAGTAAGAAAAGTGTGTCGTGAGCATGAGATTACGAGGTAAATACCCGTAAAGCTGCTGGAGTTTATTTACTGTACCAGTGTGTATTTTGTAAATAGGTGAGAGTCTGTGCTTAGAGGGTGCAGTGTGCATGCTAATTACGTCTAAACAAGCCAAACCAGGTAGCAGCATGACATAATTGCTGTCTGCTTTTTTTCTCGTCTGCCACCCTTGTTGCTGTACGCCTCCCTCTCTCTTCAGTTACCTCCTTCTCCCTGCCACGTGTCTGTCAGTTAAACCTGTTTCTTTACCTCTATCAGCCTGTCAGCACCTCCACCCTGCTCAGCCGTTATCTGTAATTAAATCATGCTTCTTTCTTAGTGCCGTTGTTGGATAGATGGCTTTCAGTGCTCTTCTGCCCAATCTTTCGGACCCCGTTCATTCCGTCATCTGTCAGCATCCACTTCTAGCCTTCATCCACTTAGTACATGCCCTGCTCTGGCAGCAGGTGGGCAGTATGGGAACTCTAAAGGGCTGTGGATGCTTTACTGTGATAATAATTTTTTTTCCTTTTGTTTTCTTGAGATTATGAGAAGTTATTTATATCACTACCATAAGACAACAACTGTTTTCACAAAGTATCAAGATCTTTATGTATATATTTATCTAACTATGTTGTCATGATAAAACAATGCCCATTATATAGTGAAAACAATTACTACAGATCTCAAGAAAAGTTTTTTGTCATGAAAATGACTGGTGAGTGGTGTGATTGGATGGCTGGAATGTTTTGTGTATGTATGCAATACTGATACATAGCGCTTTGTAAATGCTTACCTTGAACTGAACTTACATTCATCTAAATATCTATAAAATTCATGTTCATCAGAGTTCAGATTTTAAAAAATGTGATGAAAGTCTAGTTGATGTTGATTAAACACTGACGATGCCATAAATGAAACTGAGAAGTGAATGCTTTGCAGTGAGTGACTTGGTCAAATACAGGTCTGTGGAGTGTGATGTGCTCTTTCCCACAATGAATTCCTCTGGACTGCATCATGATGTCTCAGGAAAATAACATATAATAACAAATGTTGTATTACGGTATCTCATAATGACCGTCTGTTTAGGTGTCAAATGCAAGAACATCATTATACTGATGAAAGTATGATGGCAGTAGATAATTCACCCATTCTAAAGACACAACAAAGTTTAGACAAGTTTAGAATTCTTTTTTAATACTCTTTCAAGATACTCACATTCATCTGATTCATCCAAAGCACAACCCATGTCTCTAAATCCCCAAACAATAGAGTATGTTTTTAATTGAATCACATTTTAAAATAATAATAAAAAAATCATTAAATGTTAAATAACTCAAGAAAAGTAAGATTAACAGTGAGACACAGTGTTTAAAACATATACACATGCAACATAAATTATACCTTATTTTGATGGTTTTTAGGAGCACAACACACACCTTAATATCGTATATCTTATGCATATTGCAATCCTACTTACATGCCCAATTTGATTTGCATGTATCTTCAGTTTTCTGAAAGTGTTTTGTTGGAAATTGTTGTGATCTACTGATTTGTTGTGTTTGGCTTTATTCTGACATATCTCTGGCAATTCACAGGACTTTAAAGATCAGATATTGTTTGTCGTTATCTCCAGTTTCTCAAAGACTACAGTGAAAATGTCCTATAGTTTTAAGTAAGTCACTTTTGCTAAGTTACGGTGCTCTAAATTTCTGCCATCAGAAAAAAAATTGTGAGATTCCGGGGTCCGAAACTTTCCTTATGGGGTTCCCTAAAGGCTAACAATGCAGTCTAGAGGAATGAATTGTGGGAAAGAGCACATCACACTCCACTGACCTGTATTTGACCAAGTCACTCACTGCAAAACATTTATTCATGGCATTGTCAGTGTTAAATCAATATCAACTAGACTTTCATTACATTTTTTAAAATCTGAAGTCTATCCTAAGGTAAAATGAAAATTAATTTTATAGATATTTAGATGAATGTAAGTTCAGTTCAAGGTAAGCATTTACAAAGCGCTATCCAAATAGTGTTACCAAGTGGCTCTGGATACGAACAGACCACCCCCTCACCAATACACACATGAGTATCGCACACATACACAAAGATTCCTGCCATCCACACACACAAATCCACACACACCACCCACCAGTACTCACACACAGCCACCCACGCACAAACGCACTTTTTAATTTGATTGTCCATCTAATCATGGCCAGAACTATCTTGTGGATGGAAAAATACACAGTCTTCATGTGGTGGGTACTGTTTCCAAAGCGGCTTTTTTTTTCCCAAAACCTCACTGCTCTCTTGTCTGCTGAATCCCTCCTTTAGCACACAACAAACCAGTCGTCTTTGACTGGACGTCATCTTAAGAAGCAACGGTTGGCAACAGCTCAAATCCGTCCCCGTTCCAAAGACAACAGCAATGGTTCTCGCACATCTATGCATTTCAGTACCAGAACTTCTTTTTTTAAATAGTACAGAAAGACAGAGGTGGGTTAGGCAGCCAAAACTCATACTCCAGTAGAAGTCTTGCTACTGTATTGAAGTAACAGTTCGAGTTAAACTAAAGACTCTTCAAACTCTCTATAGAACCGAACGCAATGTCTAAGCATATGCCGCTATCAATTTATAACATAGGTTTGTTGCTTTTTTTTTTTTTTTGGTATGTATATGGTTTCAAATAAAATGCTGAAGTTTGCAAGTGAAAAGGCTTCACAACAATATAGCAAGCTCAGAAGCTGAACCAACAAAACAGAATGAAATTAAACCCCAAAAAGATTTTAGCACAGCGTAAATGACTTGGTAAGGCTTTCTATGAAAACTCTAGTCATAATGCATTATGCATGCATTAAAAAGCTGCTACATGGCATGCACAACACTTTATGAAGAGCATATATCTAAATAAAGCCTGGTTCCATAATGAGTCATAATATCTGTTTATATGAATATTTTACTCAGTTATGTTGCAAAGCCCTATAATAGAGCTTTGGCTCTTACATATATATATATATATATATATATATATATATATATAATATAAAGAAATGAATTTCGTTTTGATGTAAGCCTGGGTCTGCCTTATGAATCTTGACTCATATACTCGCCATGCATTATCTGATATAAATCCCATATAACACCTAATAAAGGTGTATATAAAGCATTGTAAATTCATAGGAAGTGTTCTTCTATTTTTGTAAGGAGACCTGCTTTTAGTTTTTCAAAGAAATCAGCAGGGATGTTTGTCCACACCTCCAAAGGTCAGTCCAAAAAGTTTGATAAGTATTCTACCTGCTTTTCACAATGATGTTGAGGACTGGGCTCTGGGGTGGTCAGTTCATTGTTCTAAAAACAAAGCTTACATGTTTGCTGTATCCATCTCCTTTTCTGAATAAGAGTTGTTCTGATAGCTACACATTCTTTCAGATCCAAAGTATTGAGTTTCTGTCTCACAGTGGAAGAACAGTGGTTTTTAGATCTGAGGCAAGAGTGGAGCTTGATTATCTCTCCCACAAAGCTGCTGTAATGTTTATTTGACGGTGGCAGTTTTGCTGGTCTGCCAGGTCTTACATGGTTGTTAAGAGTCTCATTTTCTTTAACTTGTAATCAATTTCATTTTGGGAAACTGATTTTATTTTTTTTTTGACCTTCCCCTTACTTATGCAAGTGGATCATCTATTTGTATATATCTGTAAATGAATAACATAGATGAATTGAATGTTTGTGGTGATATGGGTTGGTGTTGTGTGTGTGTGTGCGTGTTTGGGCGTGATGTTGAGAGATCGTGTCCTTCCTCTCTACCCGTATGCATGCGTGTGGTTAATCCTTGACTTTCTCCGGCTCCTACCTCAAAATGCTTTCTGACGGAAGGAAGTGAAAAAGAACAAAGGCCGGCTCCTGCAAAATGAAGATGAATGGATGAAGCCGATAGCTTTTACCTTCAGAGGCCCTCGCTCCGAGAAGTCATGGTTTCAAGAGCTCCTGATCAGTTTCCATTGGTAATCACAGTCCCCCCTTTGTGACCCCTGTGATGTAGTGTGTGTCAGCTGCATGCCTGCTCCACTCTGGCCTGGATCATACTTGCCTTGGAACACTGATGAAAAATGACAAGTCCCTTATTACACCCCTCACTTCCTGCAATGCCTCTGATATAGAGATGCTCTGTCACTCTGGGGGACTGTATCAGGTTACCGCAATTATAGTGATTCTCCTACAAACACCCACAAACATCCGCGGGTGGGACAGGGCAGAGCGGGTGGGAATACACAATATAGAGTCCGTTTTGTTAACCTCATGACACAAAAAGAGAATGAAAATCAGTCCAAGATGTACAAGGAGTTTATCTTGGTTGCAGGTGTCAACATGCACTTAAAAAGTTTGTCAGGTTAAGAATGTGAAAGAACTAACAGTATGACGATGTTTCAAGGATGTCTATGTATCATGTTGCAGAGATATTTACTGAAGTTATCGCGCTAGATGGCCCTGGCCTTTCCTGTCTCATAATACCACTTTGAACCTGAAGAGGTGATAGTGAGTCACTGTAGTGTTAGTCTGATCAGTTCCAGATGAGAATCCTAGATAACATGAATGATATTAGACTACTCATAAAGTTCAAAAAGACACAATGTCTCAATCTGTCTGTCTGTTGACAGTCTGTATGAATGACATTACATGGTACTCTGTCATCAATGTGCTAGTTAATAGGAAAGTTTCTCATGCTTGTTGTAGTATGTTATGAGCAGGGTTAGACAGTAACAAGGAACATCTACCTGCGTCCTGTACTTCAGTACATTTTTGAGTAGCTGTACTTTACTGGAGTATCTTCTTTTGGAAATGTATGACTTTTATCCCACTAAATTTGAAAGACAAATATTTAATTCTGACTGAGGCTGAACTGATAACTCAGTGGACAAATGTTCTTTTCTAAAATGTGATGCCACATGAAGTTTATAACTGGAGAACAACCAACTACAGTAAACTACTCCTGTGCCGACAGTCAAGCTCAAAGTGCATGCAGCATTTGCTGAAAAGTTGAACTTGACAGTTTAGTAACAGTGGCTACTATTACAGCATGTAAAGATGATGAAGTTCCCTACCAGGGCACCAATAGCCATACCTAAAGATAATGTATGAGATTTTTGACATGAAGAAAGATTCAAATGTTTTAAATGTTTGCTCTGTTTTCCACACACTTCATCAAGGTCTCCAACAGTTCAATGACCAACCCAGTGTCAAGAAATCATGTCAATGTAAACATGTGTTTAATTTCAGTAAACATTTAAACGAAAACATTTAAAAACATTTACACTGACCTTGTTTTAAGTAGCTGCAATTTTTATGTTATGGTTGGTCAAAAAAACTTGTTATGAATTTTATGGATTTGCCCAACGTACTGGAACTTCAACAGGTCTCTACCGGTTTTTAACGGGTTCCCTTCCTCGTTCACACTCTTCCCCTAACCTTTCTCAAACATGGCTGTGGTGTAGTGTTCACTCCTCAATAATAAAATCATATTAGCTGCAGTAAACTTGAAATGTGAACTTGAAACTTTAAGTGTGAATAATATGTTTGCAAACGTGATGAATCTGAGGATAGAGGTGAAAACATGGTTGGTTCATAACACCGTTCACTGATCACGCGTGCTAATAGTTAGCTGAAAATGTCAACTCACCTTTACTGACTAAAGTCCTTTAATCAGTGCTTTTTGTAACATCACACAAAGATAATGGATTCAGTAGCCTGTTTCAGGTTCTGTTAATACACTGTGGTTACAATACAACAATGTGTTGATATTCAAACAAACTATATACTTAAAAATACTTAAGTATTTTTAAAACCAACTACTCCAAAACTTTAACTCAAGTAAATAAAAACAGCTTTCGCTTTTATAGAATAATATTGTGGGATAACCAAGTGTATGTGCAACAGCTGTTCTGAGATCAGCTGGTATACCGTAGTGTCACTGCTGATTGCATAGTCTTGGGATAAAAGCTTTTGAGATGTAGAGTAAATGCCAATTTTTTAAATAAACAATATAGGCAATAAATAATTTACGATATATAGAAAATACAAATAACAAAGCATGTGCAGTGGGTTTTATGTAAGGTTGCATTACAATTGTGATCTAAATAGGTACATAGACGTGTTTAGGTCAAACACATTATTATGAGTATGAGCTAGCAAACATATATGCAGCCAAATATTGATATGTTACATAGATTTCAATATTACAATTGTGCATTGTTATGCATAAGATCAAGCTTACATTAAATGTCTGTCAGGTATTTGAGTGATTCCTGACTTTTGACTGTACACTGCTGTGCCCAAAGCACAGAGTAGGCTTCACGTAGCGGTGGTGGTCAATAGCAGCAGACGGAGCACAGCGGGTGTAAAGATAGCCTGACCTGTGAGAGTTTTTTTTGGGGGGGGGCTGGTAGCTGCAGGCTGTGGGTGTGAAGTGTTGAAGTGTTGGGTTTCCCCTCAGTGAGGAGACTGTCAGTCTGAGGGGAGCGGGGGGTTGAGAAGGGGGGCGGTGGTTTCACAGGTAGGCCATGGGCAGTGGGACTGTTCCCACCCTCCATAGACCACCTGGACTGCTTATCTCCCCAAGGAGAACACACACACAGATACACAGTGATTCTAACATACAGTGCCACATACAATGTATACACATTCAGGAACAGCATCACACACGCTAGCTGTTAAAAGTTTGGGAAAACCTACATTTCTAACATTTGTTTGCTTTCTTTAATTGATTTCTCACAGTTTCTCTTCATTACGTAAGAAAACATGTTTTCAAATGTTTCAATATCAACTTTTTTTTATTCAGGTACAACACTTCCATGATTTATGTTTGTTAAAGTGTGTTTTTCTGGGGTAAACTATTTATTTCTTGAGTAGTAACTGATTACGTGAGCAACTGTACTTCTTTGCTATACTTAAGCAAGAGTTTTTTTGCTTTATTCTAGGACTAAAATTAAATACTTTTACTCAATTACTTTTCCATGAGTAACTCATTTACATGTTCAGCTAAACCCTTTTAAAGTACTTAGAGATTTTTTACTCTTCACCTTGCCTGTCAGCTAAGTTCCTGGTTGATTATTTAAATTCAGTGGAAAATGAAGTTGCCGATTTATCTTTAAAAGTTAGTATTTTTATCTGTTAACTCATGATGATGCTACACCCAATATTGAGGGACATGAAAGCATAAATCCTGGGGATGTTATATACTAGTGATTTACTTTTATATTTTTCTTGAATTGTAGTGTTGTGCCATAACATTGTATGCTCCACTGCGATTGTGTAATCCAGCCTTGAACTGTAGTTTTTTGGAGCCTTCATAAAATAAATTATGATCTATACATTTTACCATATTGAAAATAAATATTTTTTGTTGCTAGCATGGCTGTTAGATGTCCACTGACATCTTGGGTTGAGTCAGTTGACCAAATCACAGGCTGTATCCCTGAGTTGTTGATCAGTCAAAGACTATGTCCCTGACTTGTCTACAGATTAACGTACAAACAAAATAAAAACAAGTCTCTGTTGAGCAGCGGTTGTGACATATTTATTGTTTTATGCCTGCTGTCTTTTCATGTCACATACAAACTGAGAGGTTTTAACATTTAAATATTTGAGCTTGCTTAAAAGTTGACACTTATTTACTTTTACTCAAGTGTATTTTTGGCAACACATTTCCAGTCACTAAATACCCAAACCTTCTCTTAAGTTCAATATGTAAGTATGGTCTCCACCTCTGTTACTTGGTATGAAGAGCAGTTTTTTTTCTAAACAGTTGTTACAATCACATAGTATAAAATCCTTAGGTATTAGTATGGTTTGTTTTATTATTTGTAATATGGTTTGTTCAATATGAACTATTGTGTGTGAAATATATATTATGATATTTTACTGAAAATTATCATTTTCAGACAAACAAAAAATAGGTGTCCTCAAATTTTTGATGTGCACCATGCACACTCCCCTCTAAACTATCCTCTCCATCATACACTCACTGACTGACCTTCTTGCCTAGTCTGACCCCTATAACAATTATCCAAGCTCTAGCGACTGATCCGTGCGAGCTTTGGACAGGCCTGAATGTGTAGGATGAATGGAAGAGGTGTCGTCCAGCCAGCAGGCCGCTTGACCTGCACTCCGACAGGGCTATCTGCAGTCACACATCACAGACCTGCAGGCTTCATTCCCCACATGTCTCTTCACGCCACCACTCACATTGCCTCTGTCCAGTAGTGCTGGGTGGTCAGTACATAATCACATGCTTTCATTACTATTAAAGTTAACCCACAGCTTATAATCTTTCTGCAATGCCACAGCTTTACATTTTTATTACTAAACACAAAATGGGCAGCTATGAAACACACTAAATTTGGTTTTCATTATTGTGGTCATTACATATTAAAAATAGACCAAAACTATAGTGTATAGTATAATGCATTACAGTGTTATTATTTGCATTTTCTAACTGAAATGAAACTGCTGGCACCACTGTATAGTTCTAATGGTTAGAAAGATTGAGGATAGTTCCAGTCTCCCTAAAAAGTAACTAAAGCCAAAGAAAACAGACACATAGTCTTTAAATAGCTTTATCCCATGCCGCCTATGTCATTTAGGGTCTGTTTTTGGTTGCAAAACGCTTCAAAGGCTTAGAAAAGCGCTTTGGGTTACCACAGCGGAATAAATATGGTTTTCTGATCAGTTAACTACCATCTCCAAGTAAACATGGGCTGGCTAATAGACAGAGGCATGGCAACATTCATGCAAGAACCAGCTGTGAGACGTCCTGTTTGTTGTGAGCTATAAAGTCTTTCCCCTATCAGCAGTCACCACACTTATGTTCTGACAACCCAGACCAAACCTATATGCTGGTTTTGCTGATATATTTTCTTTGTTTGATAAGTAATATTTTGTTGATTTATTAAATTTTTAAGTATTATTCATGATGCATTGGTGCTAATGTTTTTGTACACTAGTAAAGGTATAAAGTTAGCAAAAAAAAAACATTTCCAGCACTTACACAAAGTAATATATGTTGATCCATGTTGAAGCCAAACTCCACAGGTCAGTGGAGTGTGACCTTTCCAATGAGCCCTGGATCGCATTCCTATCCTTTAGGGACCTGGAGATGCAGAAGCAAATCTTGCAAACATGTATCCGACTTTGGCGCACCCTAGGCGGCCTGCAACAGAAAGCCATAGAGCCAGAGAAATTAAGAGCACCATAACTCAGTGAAAATAGAAGTAAATGACTTCAAACTTTACAAAATTATAGGATGGTATGCATCCTCTCCAAGAATGTTCAATATTTCATATTTGAAGTGCTATACTTTGTTGGAAACTCCTAACCTGTTGTCTTCTCTGAAGTGTCCATATTGTTAGTGACAAGTCGACATCAAGCTTGCCCAGAAGTAAATGGAACTGGCCAGCTAGTCTGAGCAAAGCTTACTTACTATCCACCTCTACCCTGTAGTTTCTCATTGCTTGTGTGCAGTCAATGACTGTTGATGTGTCAGCCATCCTATAGCCTCCTATACTTTCTGTTCACAGGTTGGTTGGTTATTTGGCCCTTCTATCTAAAAAATATCTCGTCAAGAGTAAAGGGGTCTAATGTTTTGTACACCACAGCAGATTAACAGAGGTTCAATGTAGTCCTGTATAATCAAGAAGTTAACCATCTTCTGTTTAGCTAGTGAATTGTCAAGCCAAAAGATATTTACTCTGTTTACATGTAATCTGATAAACAAACGTCCACTGGATTAAACATAAATTCTCCACATGTATCATTCAAAGTGGGTAGTTCAAGCGTTTGAATATTCTCCTAATTGTCTATTAACAGTGCCATTGTTAATCTGCAAAATGGGGTCACTTAAGCATCAGAAGTGGTTTTATTTGAAAACACCTATATTTATGAATCCAATGGTGAACCATGACTGGTAGAGCTTTTCATAACTCCAAAGTACTAACTTCTGTTAGCGTCCTTGCTGTGGAATTCTAGTAGTTTGTATGGCAATTGGCAAGAAGAGGTTTTGGGCTGTATTGAAAACAGACATTTGAAGCTTCTAAAAGACATTCCATGTAGTACCTGAAGCTTGCAACAGAGTGATTAGTATATGTTTTTAGCAGTTTCACTCTAACTCTTTCAGTAGAGAGGCTATATGGCATAGAACTGCTGCCGCTGTTTTCCCTTTCTCAAAACCGACTAATTGGGCTGCCATCACAGTCAGTCTAGGACTTTCAGAAGATCAAAAGTGAAGTTTTACTCACGCAATTGGTGCCACTTATGGATTTCAAAATGGTTGATTCTTGGGTCACATTGTCATTCAGTTAATGGTTAATTTAGGTCTTTTGCTCTGGAAATTCTTAAAAATATGAGCACTTACCTATATTAAAAAACAAACAAACAGTGAAACAAGTAAATCTTAACAATGAAACAAATGTATTGCTGTAATACTTACAAATATTAAATACAAGGATGGTTCTAAACTAAAATACTATATTCAACCATTACAGTCACTAGAGCTGAGGTTCCCCTCTAATGAATACACTAAAGGAATATACTGCAGCAGTCATAAATCTAAATCATAACATGATATAAAATTTGGCAATAATGTTGCATTGTGTCTTTCAGTTGTTCTGTCAATGTAGCTGCTTCAGTTTCTGTGACACAGCAGCACTAAATGTGATTGACGTCACGCTGCCCAGAGGGTGCCAGAGTGCCAGAGTGTTGTGGATCGTTCTGGCCCAATTTAACAAAGTAATCAAGGAAAGCGGTTCCCAGTCCAGCCCTAGAGGACCTTCTGCCAACAAACATGGGGCAGGTCATTAGCAGTCTACACCCTTTGAATACCTGATTCAGGTGTGGACGTTGAAACAGGACACAAACACGGATTTGCTGGGGGTCCTTGTGGACAGGATTTGGATCCAGCTGGCCCAGGGGATGCCCCATAAATTATGACTGCTTGGTAAACACAGGGTAGCAAATCATTCTGTGGTGACTTCAGCTTGCCTCAGACTCCCTTCCATCCATTCCTGCTACCCACTGTGGCTCACAGTTGCACTCTTTGAGCTGCCTGCCAAGCCTCAAATAGTGTTGCTTTTGACCGGCGTCCAGTTGGACGGACGTGGGGAGGTTGATATCCACTTGTGCACACAGGTCAGAATCATTAGCTCTGTTCGATGCATTGGCCTCTCTGTCGCAATGTAAACCACTGCAAGTGTATCGAGGCGCGCCACTTCCTCTCTCTCTGTGTGTGGTACGGACCAGGCCTGCTTACTTGCCTCAGATGACTAAGCCGAGAATCAATTCAGCTCCGCTGCCGTTAATGGAATTGCTCCGAAATTTACTGGACAGTCATTTACTGTTTATTGCTCTGTTCTGGCGTAGATATGAGGAATGGGTGTTTTTCCAAAAGCACTGAATTGTGCAAGGTATTTTTAAATTACGGAGACATCTGTAAGTGTCGGTAACATGCTGCCTGTGAACTGTTGAAAGCCTGTTGCCTTGAGCCTAGTCACTTACTGTGTCCTGACAGCACACGTAAGGAAGTGCACTGAAACCAGAGAGCCGGAGAACCACGCTGGAATGTCCTCCTTTTGTATGGCCCATTGACAACTTTAACCGCGCAGAGAGATTACAAGGAAAAGAAGGCATAATGACACTTCCTTTGTGAAATGATACCGTAATTATAACTCATTAAAAAACAATTTCTTGTCATATTTAGCAGGCCTTGGTAAGCAGCAGCCCTCTGGGTGGCACTCAGTGATCATCTGCCATTGTTTGAAGAGGCATTGAGAACAAAGGGGTTGAAATATTGATTCTGGAATGATAGCTGGAACACACACCACGATATTGAAAAAAAAAGGAAAAATTGATCAAAGCTAAGTTTTCGTTCCCTCTGTTACTACCCAGGCTGTTGTGATTGAAACTACTGCATGTGAGAGGTGGGGTGGCGACTTGGACAAACTAGACACAATGCCATGTTATGATTATTTTGCCACGAATGTAATTTCCATATTTGTTACATGTTGCGTTCAGGGGCGTTTAATGCTGGGCCGCAGCTATCACAAGCAAAAAAGAAGAAATGACCTCCGTTTGATATTTGCCTCTGAAACTGACTGGAAGGTCAGAAGAGGAATGGCAGTTAATCAATCATATTTACAATAGCTAGAAGCTGTCATGGTGGTCTCCATCTGTGCTGCAGGGCGCTGTTAGGCTTTTAGTTTTTTGGCAAATCGCATCCTAAAATTCATGTTTTTGGGACATTTTTACATTAAAATACATCTTAAAAATACCCACGCTCTCAATATATGCCTGACATTAGCAGGCTAGCTTACTTGCTATCAGTATATCAGCAGCTGCATTATTATTATGCAACATTATATTAAAGTCGCATTAACTAACACGCTAACTTATTGTAGATTGTTTCAGCATACTGAACAACAATTTCAAAAATTAACAAATAATATTAATTGCATTTGATAAATTACATATCCAAATGAATGTCATCGATGTTTGAAGAAAATTAGAAAGCAGAACCCCACTTCCATTACCAATTGTCTTCTGGATGCCATTATGATCCAAACACATCTTGTATAATCAGCCATTACCAAAATATACATCCATAGATGTTATGTTGGGTTCAAGCTGGCATGTCAGCAAAATGTTTGTGTGATGTTTATGTGTAGATTTGATTGTCTGGTTAAAGAAACACAGAATAATAATAGAATAATAATCCATACAGAGCTTCTATACTTGATGCGAACCATAGTTATACATCTTTATTTACACTGTCTGTGCTGAGTTGGTGTGCAGTGTAGGCAGAGCATACCTTGGTTTAATCTTTAGTGGACTTATAAGTGCATGAACACATTTATGATGTGTGTCAGACTACTGTGTTTCTGCCAGAGCTCTAAGCACTAAGCTCATGGTGTTTTGTAATGTCATGTGCAGATATGTTGTGGACAGCTAACCAGTTCAAATAAAAGTTAAAAAAAAGCTGCAAGCAACCAGTCCCAAACACTGTATGTATCATTTTATTTATTTATTATTATAGCACTGTGTACACAACTCATACTTGACAATATATCAATGTGGACTTTGTGATTTTTCTGCAATGCTGTGACTGCACACTTGTGTATGCAATGTATTTCTAAGACAGCCAGTTTAACATTATTGTTCAGATTTTTAAATGTAGATCACAAACATCTGCCTCCCTCTTTGCTCAACAGTTCCCATCACCACCAGTACGTATTCGTTAAATATGAGTATTAAGTTACTCGGGACACTTCATATGGCGGTATCAGCTTCCTTATTTCAAATTTGACAGGTGTAATATAGCCATCTGTTGGAAAATGAGGAGCATTACAAATATAGAATGTGAATCATATATTCTTAATCATCGAGAACATGCATCAATATATTATAAAAGTAAATAGAGTAAATATATTATAAATATAGGGTATAGGATTATAACAAAATACATCCGGTGAAAATCGGTTGGGTCATAAGTGAATTATGGCTGATTTATTCATGGCGGATTTGTTCATTTATTATTCATCTCAATATGCTAGCATGTATTATGAACAACAGGCAATGTGGCATGTATGCATATCTGTGGTCCTTACTTAAAATAGACTGTAGTAAAACAACTTCTGCTAAAATGAGGTTCTGGTGTGTTACGGCCCAATGCCTATAAATAAATGCTTATACATTACCAGTTTGTTTATTTACATACGTTGTCCTGTCTATGTAGATGTAATATTTTCTCTATTCTCCATTTCTGAATGCAGCAGTTGTTGTTTACATTGTGTAAAAAATTCATGATGAATGAACCAATGGAAATGCTCCAACATACCTCCAAAAAAATTCTGGTTCTATTGACTTACATTGAAAGTAAGGTAGGTCCCATGTTTTTCCTTAAACAGTTAAGATATATAATACAGTTTTATTGAATTCATTAAATGTTGTGCTGACTGTGTTTTTGCACTGTCTGACTGTAATAGCTTTTGGTTAAGTTCTAGGTAGATGTGCTTGATGCCGATAATATGTGATATCCAGCTGGTTCCTCATTTGTTTGTCATGTAACTTACACTCACCTAAATTTAACAGGCTAAACAGGTTTAAGGACAATTAGCACTCAACTAGTATTGTGAGCATCATTCAAATTGAATAACTGGCATAAATAATGGTTATGCAAACAATTGCGGTTATTTGGCTTATTTGAATATTTGTTTGTTGCAACCTTCTGCAATAGCAGCCAAATCTGCAGTGAATAATAACATGCAATATATAGTGCAGCGCTAGCAGGATTTGAGTTGGTGCTGGCGATGGCGGTAGCCATGGTGGAGTTCACAGATCTCTTCCAAAATATGAGTATTGTAGATGAGCGGGCATGGGTCAAGGCAGGCAGAGCGTTCGGTTCCAAGTCAGCAGGCCTGAAGAAAGCGCTGAGAGAGAGGCGTGAGAGAACAAAAGCAGTGCGGAGAGCCACATGCTGGGCTGACCCTGCAGGTCACAGGCAAAGATAATTAGAGCTGCAACATAACAGATAGACCAGCTGTAATGGTCAGGGCTGATACCTCTTAAAGGAAAGAAAACCAAAAAAAGTGCTGCATGTGATAAATTAAGATTAAGAGAGATATTTGGAACAACAGCTAAACAGCCATGTGAAACACTTAAAACACCTATAAAAAGTTTCCTGTTCATCAAAGTGTCACTTGGTATGTAGAGCAGGATTTGCTTAAATAATGATTTGACAGCTCTCTCTGCCAAACTACTGTTAAAAACATTACATTTTGAAACCTTTTTGGTCCAAAGGAGCTTTGAATATCTAAAAGGTTTGAATACAAGTGCTGACATCTCAGCAAGGGGTTAAACACTTAAAGCCCAGGGGAGCTTAAATCAGTGTTTTCTTTCTAAATAGGTAATCTTGCTCCTCTGGGTACACAATATACAGTGCTGCTTTAAAGTTTATGAACTTCTCATCAAGCAAACTTTTACATAAATGTGACCAAACATACGAAAATGAAAAAACTAACAAAAGATTATCCCCACACATTGGGGAACTGCTTCAACTGTGTTATGTTGGTGGGCTTTTTTGCATAAACGCCAAACTTTTGGCAATATTTCATCTGCTGTAGTAAGTCTTTGTAGAGTAACCAATGTTTTTATGGTCATTGTCTTTCAGCAACTTTCAGCCCTCATGTTCTTCTATAGAATTTGTTGATTTAATCCAAAATAAATAGCTTCATCAAATGATGGCAAGCTGTCCTGGTCCAGTTGTAGCAAAACAGCCCCAAATGATGATACTGCCAGCACCGTGTTTCATAGTTGGGATGAGGTGGAGGGCATTTGGGTGTGTGCAGTTTGGGTTGTGTTGAAATGCAGTCCACATTTTCCAGTAGTCTTCTGGCTCATCTAGGTGGCCTTGACCGAGAACTACATTTGTACTTATTTGCATCTGATTTAATTATATATGGTGTTTTTATTGGTGATAATACACTTATTTCTAAGGTAAATGGGTTTAAACAATGAAGACTTTTTCATTGTGTTGGACTGATGCTGGACTCATGAGCATTCACAGTAGACAATGCAAAAGAAGCATGGAGATCCATAAATGTTACTTTTGAGTTTTTTGTTCTTTGTCTCTTAGAATATTTCTGTTGGATGACAACTCCAGGTATGGGTAACAGTAATGTTGAATTTTCCCCGTATGTACATGGACAGTAGATTGGTGAAATCCAAACCAGTCAGAAATAGTTTGACCGAGACATGTCATGCACTAACAAATGTGTGTGGTAAAGAAGACATTTTGATGGTGAAGTTCTAGAGGTTTCCATAATTTTGCCAACAAAGGAACAGTCTCCTTCTTTAACTGTCAGCAAAAGCTAACCTAGCAGGCAAAACTGAGCTAGAAATTTGGTCCATTCATCCATTCATTAGGTCGCTCAGTTGCGCCAGCATTCCATGGATGCAAATTCAATAGTAAAGTGAGTAATGGTAATGTTACACAGTCAGATCCAGGCCTAAAACCTCACATGCAAGACTGTCTCTCTCACATTACTCACAACGCTATGCTTGGTAGCAGGTTGAAAATGATGGACTTAGTGATGTCAGTAACGTTTCAGAATATTGCAGCCATGTCTGGAGAGTTTTCAGATCTGAACTGATCAGCTTTACTACATACATTTTGGTCTGTCAAATTTTACTGGATGTTTAATATTGTACACCCGTTTAGTACCATATATAACATTTTAATCATTTATACGTTGGTTAGTATTAGAATTATGTTCATACCGTTTTGACTTTTTGAGAGTCTTGAGAAGACAAACTCATGTATTGAGTGTTGTATTCAAAACATTTTTAAAGTGTAGGTGTCCCCAAACTTTGGACAAGCAGTGTAAGAGACACAGAGAGACATGGAGAGCTTCCTTATGTTTTGTGTCATCTGTGTTACAAATTAGCATTGGGGGAAAAAAGAAGGAGCAGATGGACCACACTGGCGGGGGCTAATACGGACGCTCCTCGGGTCAGGTATTTACTCCTAATTAGCTGGAGGAATGCGACACATAAGAGCAGAACAGATATGTTACCATTATGAGTGGAATTTCCTTCCTCCGTGCCATGTGCTGCTTTAACCTGATTAGGTATGGCACTTATCGGAGAGATCAAAGCGTTCCGGGGGAGCGGTGACGCAGCTGTAGACACCGCCCCTGACGCACACACACACATACACACGCATCCAACGATCATTAGCAGAATTGGGAATGTTGTGACACGGTGCTGGGAATATCGTGTCATTTATTTTACAGTATATGACGCATCCTCTCATTTGGACAGCCTTTTCTAGTCAGAGACGTGTTTTTTGAGGGTAAGCGTTGGCCTAATCAAGCAAATAATGCTGATCTGGGTGACTCGCACATAAAATCTTTTTATGGATAGGCTCACAATGAGATAAACAAGTTTAATAAGGTTTGAGAGTGGTATGAGTTTGCATGCAGGACATTCTTCTATCTGGGGTCTACCAAGGATTCTTCAACCCTAAAGGCTGGTGGCAGTACTCTGGATGTGCTGCTATGATTTATGAGTTCATTCTGGGTGGTTTGGTGGGCTGGTAGAAGGAAACAAGAAGAGAGAGCTCAACAAGCAACCAGACCTTCGGGCTACTCATTAATTACAGACAAACTGTGCATTGGTGATGGTGAATCAGTCATTAGTGGATCATGTCCACGGTTTAACCACCAGCTCTGCTGACATACAAGCCACTAACCGTTGTGTTTGAGGACACATCTACACACATAACTAGATGGAAAAAAATTTAGGCATGAACGTCCGAGAACAAACCGACCCAAGCCTCGCTGCTCTTTGCACTGTTGACACAACAAAATCAGTCTTGTATTGACATGCATACGGTAGTGTAACAAGGCTCTGAAATGTGAAACACATTCAATGACATGTCGGCTTGTAGCCTTGAAGTTCAGAAGAGAGCGGGATGCATCCATTTGACCAATATGGCTGTCTCAGTCTTAGGGCCACACATATTTCAGACTGGAAATGATGTCAGTTTGCAGTATTAGTGCCATATGCAGTGAGCTATCGTTTGAGTCCAAGACCTACCTCGCGCCAAAAGACCAAAAGTACAACATCTGCATACCTCCTGTGGACTTCTATCTGTGTGTGTGTGTTTTTGTGTGTGTGTTGCTGCTCTTATCCAGGTGCGCACCCTTTCAGAGCGAACAAAAGCCCTGATTCATTCTCGTCTCTAATGAACGGACAGTCGAAATGCTAATTTTAGTGGGAGAATTCAGCATGATCTCACTGGCATGATGCTAACTGCACCCAACAAGTCTTCAAACGCTTTGAGGAACATTAGCAAGGCCGACGTGCCTTTAAAGTTAAAGTTAACATCCGACAAAGAAACTGACATTTCTCGGAAAGCCAAAGGTTACTCCTTCAAAAGCAGATGAACTCTCTGCGGAGGTCTGACCCTGACCTTTTCAGGCCTAATCCGTTACAGTAAAGCGCCCCATTCCCCTGGGCCAAAACCCTGATCCCATAACCAGACCCTTTCTTCTCAAAGGATCAGTATTCACTACGATAATTAGGAAAAAGACCTGCCGAGAAACGCTGCTGGGGAGAAAAACAAAACTAAAATCAGTCAATGAAGCTAAATGGCTTAGCGACCCCAACTGGATATAGCAATCAAGCATGGCTATCTGGCGTGCCATGTGTGCATGGTGTAACAGAGTACAGCCGAGTCTGACACAAGCCTTGAGAAGAGTGAAAGGGCAGAAGCTTATTTTTGCATTCTTGTACTTGCATTAGCCATAGAAGCGTTGGAACAGTGTGATGCCTGTACACATCATTTCCTAGTGACTAGCACAGAACAACTGTGGAAAGTAATTGTAACCTACTTAATGCTGAATATACTGAAGATTCAAGAAATATAGCGATGAATCAGATGGACACTGATGTTTTCAATAAAGGTAAACAATGGGCTTCATTTTTGGGTCATTTGTTCACAAGTTTAGCTCTGTAGGTCTCTTTGGTTTAATAAGATCCCACTCTAAAAGGAAAAAAATGTAGTGGGGACATTTTGTCAGGTCCTGAAAGAGTTTCTGTTCTATCGAAAATAACAAGAGTTTTCAAAACTTGAGTTCAAGAAAAAAGAGAAATGGGACTCCAACTCCAGCAACTGTGCGGATTATGATACAGCAAAATTAAAATAGTGGTGCATTAAATGCTGTGCTGTGTTATGCATGTGGCGCAACTAAGGTAGTTAAGAAAGCTTTCTTGGCATCTTTTGCTAAAAATTTTCTAAGATTAAAAAAAAACCTTATAATATAATATAACTTATATTATAAAACAATATAATACTTGAGACAAGCGTGTTTTCAGTTATTGCTTACGGCAAGCTGCAGTGGCCTCATTTGTAGAGGACTTTATTCGAATCCATTGCTAGCACTGCCTTTTTTAATATGGCTGGGTTTATATACATGTTGCTGCTGACTGGGAAACACCCTAAAAGGTTGTTTCACACTATTTTCAAGGAAACATGCGGTTTAACCACAGCAACAATGTGCACAATGTTTGAGTCTTAACAGGGTCCTGATAGAACATCAAACCAGTCATCAGATAAAAAGCTTTTCATCTTTTTCTTTCTTGCTTGAAATAAACTCTCAGTCTCTTAATCCCTGTGGAATCTCAACACTGTGGATCTGAAAGGATGTGTAGCTGAGAAAAGGAAATAGACAGAACAAGGAAATAGATAAAAACAAGAAGCATATTGGCACCGGAACACTGAAAGGGGATATCTGAGATGTCAGATGATGTGTCTACAGTTGTTCTTTGGATAGCAAAAAACAAAAAAAGAGAAATTTGAAAAGATAAAAAAATAGCCCTGCAGACTTGAAAGCAAGTCTCCCAGAAAATGGAAGCAAAGGTTGGACAGACTAAATAAAATTTGATGTTGTATTTAGTTGTTGAGGCTTCTGTGTCAAATTAAATATTTGTGGTAGTTTATGGCTGGTTTGACTGGATTTTGTCTGGAAATTAAATAAATCAGGGGTGGTCTCTGAGTTTTGCACAGCACTGTAGCGGCAAGCACTTTTTTTGGCATGGCGGGAGCCGAACATGTTCTCTGCACCTGACCAGCGTCTCCCTTGGCACCACCACCACACTTCCACAACAGTCCAGTCTGCTGTGTCTCATCCTGTGATGACGTTAGCTAAATATCTCAGTCGGGTGCTCGGCTCCCCGCGTCTACGTTCCCGGGGCTCTGCGGGGTGACGCAAAGAGGCAGTCATCACAAAACAGCCGACAGCGTGCATTTACCACCCACCACACAGGGTGCTCCGGCGTGGGATGCCATTGATCAAGAAAGGCCCTGGCTGGGCGCGTGCAGCCACAGGCCGTTAGCGCTTGGCAGGCAGCCCCGGGTCCATTCCTCTCACCTTTCACCCACACAAATTACAAACGAATGTCATGGTGGTCCGAGAGGCTGCGCTCACCCACAGAGTCAGATATATCACAAAGGTATTATCTCGGGGGGGAAGCAGGACAGCTTAAGATATAACAGGAGCAAAGCTGAATTTAAACACAGCCGTGCTTAATGTGTACGGTGTAATCTTCTGCTGCATTTTTCCATGTGGTAATGCCACTGGGTCAAGCAAAAGTGTAATACTAGAAGTCACTGTTTCTAAATAGATGGGAACCATATAGGTTCATATATCTATGTGGTCAGTGGCTAGTTATTTTCTCCTTGGCCGTTCATCCAACGCTGTTTGCTACGTGGTGGTTTCGTGAAAGCACTGCTCATAAACACACCATGTCTTTGTGGCATGTTTTTGTGGCAAAAGTGCTGATTTGAGCTAACAAATATGTTAAACAGTGCAGCAAACCACTTATCTCAGTGGTTACTTTGGGTTTGGTCTCTGCGAGAGACTTGCGAATTACTTGATCGTTGGTCAGCTTTCAGCAGCAGATTTAACAATGAGCTTTCCATTCTTGAACCGAGATGCATCATTTGCAAGGAAAACACCGACTACACAGCAGCAGATTTATAATTCCCCAAACAACTGACCTGCAAATGAAGCTCTCTCTCTCTCACACGGCGCCGCTTCAGTGGTAAACCCTCAACCGTTAGATATATGTAGGAGTAAAGGAAACAGCATGAATGATGATTTATTCCAGGCACTGGCTAGAGCAGTGTGCTGTCAAACACAGGCCTACTAAAGCCTGTATAGAGAGGGGAGAAGAAAAGCGAGGCTGTGAAAGAATGGGGAGGCCGTGGGCCACAGGGATAAATGAATGCCACCAGTGCTTGACCTTTTGGCATTAGAAGCCTTGTAAGTTCAAACCCCAGCGATTACCAAGCTCAGCTTGTGCCTGAAGTGGCCATTCAGTGGCAGGCCTGAAGCCCACCTCTCCTCAGGGGACTTCAAGCATATAGTGACTAGATGCACTACTATATCGGTCTGATTCTTTACCATTATGTCTGCTTATGGCCCCGGAGATCATAACACCTAAGCTGGCCGCCATTTCCGCTTCATGGACCCCCCTAAAAGGAAATGACCTTATTGAAGAGTAATCGCACAAGATATTGGATTAAGGGCAGGAAACTGATTAAAGAGGGTGAAGGTAGACCACTCTGTGACCAGCGATGGAGTCTTCCCTAGAAGAAGTGTTGGGTTTCAGGCATTTTTAAAGGGGAGTTGATGGTGAAAAGGTCAGAGAAGTTCTCGGAGGGGTCACAAGAGCGAGATTTCATAGAGAACAACACTTTTATTCATTTCTTATGCTCATCAAAGCAGAGCTTCTAACACGCTAAGACAGTTTTCAGTTTAATGCTTCCATGCTGTCAGAGCATCGTCTAAAAGGCATTCATCAAAATAATAAATAAATCTGCGCGTATTAAAAGAGGTCACACGAGCTGGCATTGTTGTTTTGAGGAGGAAAAACGGAGAGTTGATTATAAATATTTGAAACAGATATGGGGGGGCGGTCACAAATGAAAAAGGCCCCCTCTGCTTGAGACCGCAAACTACACACACTATATCACTGTGCTGTCTTTCTTATTTATGCCAGTTCTCTCTCTCTCTCTCTCTCTCTCTCTCTCTCTCTCTCTCTGGGGAAAGTTTACTTCGTATTTTTTTTACAGTTACGTGAAAATCATTAAAATTACTTCAGCAGCTTCATATTCGTTTATTTGGTTATAAGGATATGGAAAGCATATGCAGAAACCTAGTCGCCTCCCCGCCAGCAAAAAACAATGAAATAATAAAATCACTTCTCACCCTTAAGCCATTCATATACTGTATGCCTTTGTGTGCCAGGCAAGTAAGTAAAACAAAAATAAAAGTGAGAGAGAACATGTAGAGCAAGGAAAGCTGAAACAGTCCAAAAACACAGGTTTGTGGATGTGATTCAGGCGGAATAGATTTTTCCCCCCGCGGGCTACGTGCCTTCACAGATGTTGCATTCAGGCCTTTGCAGCGTTTGGCCCCTCTAAAAGTGCTCTAGTGCCTGACTGCATTCCCTCGCATTGTGCTATGAAGGAGGGAGAGAGGGAGAGGGCGAAAGAGAACGAGAGCTAGTAGGCTGTTTACTACCCCCACCCACTCCTCCTCCATTCTCCCTGTTAGCTTGAGGGAGGTGGGTGGGTGGGTTGGGGGAGTGGGGTGTGGGGGGTGTTGGGGTGGGGGCTCAATTGCGAAGGGTCCAGCTTGGAGCTTGGGGCGGCACAGAGGGTCACAGAATGGAGCTGCTGCGGCGTCTGGGCCTCCTGAATCCTGAATCCGCCGGGTGGGTGGTCTCTTCTCTCTCTCTCTCTCCTCTCCCTTTCTCTCTCTCTCTCTCTCTCTCTCTCTCTCTCTTGCTCGCTCCCTCCCTCTCTCTGTTCTCCCAACACCTCAGAGCCGAGCGATTAGCTCATCCACTCTGGCCCTGGCTGGCTGGTTAGCTAGCTTTAGCGCCCCCTGCTCACACATGGTGGCCTGTGGTATGACCTTTCCTCCAGTGGCCTATGCAAGGGAGTGTGGGCTATAACAAAACACTTAGTGGTGTTCTTTATACTTAAAATAATTCAATAGTGTTCTATAATCTTTACATAGATTTGAAATACATGTAACAAATACCAAAAAACTTGTTGACAGGAGAATGTGTGACATGTTTGACTACAAAGTAGAACAGCTAATATCACCATTACTAAAACACACAAACACACACACACACACACATACAGTCTGAACCATAAACTGCAAGATGACATGGTCGGTATATGTACACAAACACAAAGAATCTGTGACTTGTTAATTCTCTTGACCCTTTACTTAACTGCTGAAATCGTAAGAGAAATATTTCCATACATTCTGTAAATGTAAACAAATCTTGAATTTGATGTCTACAGCACACTCTGAAAAGGTACTCTTCTTCATGATGCCCTATCCATGTTTTAATAGAATCCAGATCTGGACTGCAGGCAGGCCAGTCAAGCACATGCACTCTGGGTCTACAAGGCCACGCCCTTCTCGCCTGGCACTGTCTTACTGAAATAACCATAGATTCTCAAGAAAAGACTTATATATATATATATATATATATATATATATATATATATATATATATATATATATATATATATATATATATATTTTTTTTTTTTTTTTTATTTCTTTTATGTTGTAAACTATAATTAGAGTGTATATTCTTCTATATAACCGGCTGCTACTGTAAAAACTGCAATTTCCCCCTGGGATCAATAAAGTATTTCTGATTCTGATATATATATAGTCACAGAATTCAATTTTGTATTCTTACTTAATATGAATGTATGAATAAACATATTAATTTTAACACTGTGTAAAGTTCAAATAATGTCAATCTAAGTGTGACAATTAGCCATGGAGACCATGGATAAAAAGTATTCAAAAACTCATGATGAAACTGGTACAGAAATAGAGTGATTACCCAAGAAATGTCTATCAGATATTTGGCAAAACTGTATAAAATATGTTTTATTATAAATAAATATACCTTACATTACATTGTTTTTCCTACTTTCTGCTATTGGTTCTTTCAGTTTGAACTATTGTAATGTTAGCGCATACCACACTGCATCACTGTGCTGTATTTGCTTCGCAGCTCAGGCAGTGTAGTCATTTTTGCGTCACTTATATAACGTTTGTGGTGTTTCTAATGTCTTCCTGTTTTGCATTTCCCACTTTTGTTTATCATATTGTTTACTGTTTATTGTTTACTGTGGACCTACACACCACACAGCTGTAGTGAATTCAGATACCACCAACGTTGTGTGGCCATAAAGAATCTTGAATCTTGATTAGAGGGCCTCCTGGGCGAGCTGTGCCGTCAGACCCGCAGAAAGAGCCACAGCCATAGCTGCTGTTAGGCCTGCTGGACCTGGACCTGCTGAAGGCCATGTCTCAGTCACATTACTGACTGGGTGGCAATGAGCGCTAATTCTGCCACAAGTATCCGTGCCACAAGTTAATAAGCTGTAATAAAAAGACACACAACCGCCTCCTTACACACATACACACGCGGCTTTATGGTCCACCCAATAAACTTTTAAACTTTTCAAAAATATCCTGCTAATGTCCACTGCATAAAAGCAGCTCTGGAAGGATAGTCTGAAAATAGAGGTCTGTATAAAATCAAAATGATTTTCAGTCATCTGTCATCAGCGCAAGGTTTATATTTACATTTCTAAAGCTCAGCCGGGACATGCAATTCCATTTGTATTTATTTTGTAAAAATACTGCAGAACTTGGCAAAACGGCTCCATTTTAAAGTATAGATGAAGTTCATAAATGTGATCTATCTTGTTATTAAACTGCGCAATATGTTTGTGCAATGAGTGCAGGCGGGAGGATGAACCTTAGAATTTAATTCCATCCAGCTTTCACTGATTGATGTGATTTAGAAAGTTGCTCCTGCTTTCCTCTTACCTACAGCGACACCGTGTGGTTAAATGTGGCAGTACATAATAGCGTCACTTGGCTTTATGGCTACAGGACATGCTTACCAAGCACCTTATCAGACTGTCTCCACTCACATGCACAGGGTACACAGGGTTTCAGGGTTCATTATCATCATTTTAGGCCCTCATCATTGTTTTGGTTTGTTTTGTTTGACAGGTGACATTGCATTAATACAAAACACGTACCAGACCCTCTATTAGAAACCTCTATATTGTATAGTGCTGTAGCCAGGAGAGGTGAGTCAACTCCAAAACATACCAAGTTATAGTCAGAAAACCATGTTTGTAAAAAGAGAAGTGCTCTTAGTTAAACACCATTGCATACACGCAATGCAAAACTCAAATATACCCACATACTGACACAATAAAAAAATACATACAACCACATTAACAACACAACAACATTTAACATCCCTTTTCCAGAGGGCGCTTACCTGCCGTGGGCCAATTACTCTCACAGCAGAATATATATATATATTCGTTATATATATATATACATGTACATATGTACATGTACATGTACATATATGTACATGTACATATATATATGTACATACTGCTTGCGGATAACGCAAGCAGTATGGACATAGCAGTGGGTCTGGGGTAGCACTGCACATATAAAGTGTTTTGCCCACACTTCATCTTGCTTCTTAAGCATATTGCTTCCCAAACAGGCCTAAGTGTAAACCACGTCAGTCGACTGCTGGGAGACACATAGCCGCCTTCTTCCACCGAAGTATCACCGCCATGCTCGCCACTAAACAGAACCTGCTACAATTCCCACAGCAAAAATTCCTGAGCGCTATACTGACCAACAATTGGGTCATTTAAGATGGTGAAGCTACAATAGAGTATTTTGTTTACAATTTTAAACCTTTCAAAAGAGGCACAAGAAAATGAGCACTATTTATTTTTCAGAAAAATAAATTCGTCTTCATTCGTATTTTTTAAAAATATTGTGAGAAAATCAAATTTTGCTCTTAGTATCGTGAACCAAATCGAATTGTGAGCAAACTGTATCGTTGCACCCCTAGTGTATATATATATATATATATATATATATATATATATATATAGTGCCTTGTAAAAATATTCGGCCCCCTTGAACTTTTCAACCTTTTGCCACATTTCAGGCTTCAAACATAAAGATATGAAATCGTATTTTTTGTGAAGAATCAACAACAAGTGGGACACAATCGTGAAGTGGAACGAAATTTATTGGGTATTTGAAACTTTTTTTAGAAATAAAAAACTGAAAAGTGGGGCATGCAATATTATTCGGCCCCTTTACTTTCAGTGCAGCAAACTTACTCCAGAAGGTCAGTGAGGATCTCTGAATGATCCAATGTTGACCTAAATGACTGCCGATGATAAATAGAATCCACCTGTGTGTAATCAAGTCTCCATATAAATGCACCTGCTCTGTGATAGTCTCAGAGCTCTGTTTAAAGCGCAGAGAGCATCATGAAGACCAAGGAACACACCAGGCAGGTCTGAGATACTGTTGTGGAGAAGTTTAAAGCCGAATATTGGACACAAAAAGATTTCCCAAGCTTTTAACAAGGAGCACTGGGCAAGCGATCATATTGAAGTGGAAGGAGTATCAGACCACTGCAAATCTACCAAGACCCGGCTGTCCCTCTAAATTTATGGAAGAGTGGCAAGAAGAAAACCATTTCTCAAAGATATCTTTAAAAAGTCTCATTTAAGGTTTGTCACAAGCCACCTGGGAGACACACTAAACTTGTTGGAAAACGATGCTCTGGTCAGATGAAACCAAAATCAAACTTTTTGGCCACAATGCAATAGCAACACAGCTCATCACCCTGAACACACCATGCCCACTGCCAAACATGGTGGTGGCAGCTTCATGGTTTGGGCCTGCTTTTCTTCAGTGGGGACAGGGAAGATGGTTAAAATTGATGGGAAGATGGATGGAGCCACAGGACCATTCTGGAAGAGAACCTGTTGGAGTCTGCAAAAGACCTGAGACTGGGACAGAGATTTATCTTCCAACAAGACAATGATCCAAAACAAAAAGCAAAATTTACAATGGAATGGTTCACAAATAAATGTATCCAGGTGTTAGAATGGCCAAGTCAGAGTCCAGACCTAAATCCAATTGAGAATCTGTGGAAAGAGCTAAAAACTGCTGTTCACAAACGCTCTCCATCCAACCTCACTGAGTTGAGCTGTTTTGCAAGGAAGAATAGGCAAAAATTTCAGTCTCTCGATGTGCAAAACTGATAGAGACATACCCCAAGCGACTTGCAGCTGTAATTGCAGCAAAAGGTGGCACTACAAAGTATTAATGCAAGGGGGACGAATAATTTTGCACGTTCCACCTAACGATTGTGTCCCACTTTTTGTTGATTATTCACAAAATATACAATTTTATATCTTTATGTTTGAAGCCTGAAATGTGCCAAAAGGTTGAAAAGTTCAAGGGCACTATATAGTGCCTTGCACTATATATATATATATATATATATATATATGTATATATGTATGTCTAGAGTTTAATTCCACACTATATCCAACAACCTGCCAGGCCCCTTCCCTACTTCTAAGAATTTAATTAGTGTCATGCCTTCCTCAGGCTCAAAGGCCTTTGGGGACTCCAGTTCCCAGAATCCCCAGGGGGATCACATGCTTGTCAACTCTCCTTGCGGCTCCAATCACCATTCTCAATCACCTGAATACTAAATAGCTTCACCTGTTCACCTATTGCATTGATTGCGGGATAAAGCTCTCCTCTGTCTTTAGGGCTCAGTCACTGGCCTCATGCTTCCTCTCCATGGTGCCTCGATGGCACTGTTCTAGTACCAAATAAACTTTGCACACAACCAAGCAGGTTCATTCAGGCTCACTGAAGTTTCGCTTATGCACATTTACAGAGTACATTTTCATTGCTAGCTAATTACTTAACTAAGAATAACCTAAGCAAGGGCAAGCAAAGGGTCCTTTGGTGCAAGAGACCACTTGTATAACATAGGTGCCTTAGTGGTGAGTTGGGCATGCAACAAAGTGTTAAATGTGGCCGATGCTGTATCAGGACAGGTTTGCGTTTCATCAAAGCAGGAGCTCACTGTATAAAGACTGAGATCAGCTGATTAAACAAGATAAATCAGGCATGCTGTTGCTTAGTTTGAATGAAAATTTGCCGCCATTCAAGCTCTTTGCAGATAGAATTGGACACTTCTGATCTAATGGGAGAATATGTCCTGTAAAAGTATATGTTCCCACATGAGATGAAACAATGTAATGAAGTAATGTAAATTCATAAAATAGGGAAAAAAAATTCAACACAACTGTGTAGGCTTTGTCTGTGTCAGAACTAGAAGTTGTCCAGCCCTCATGTCCAGCATATTAGAGTATGGTGTATTTGTTAAGTTTTTGTCCTGACTTATAGTGTAATTCTTGTTTCTATAGTGGAAAATATCACAATGTTACTAATTACACTGAACTCACTTTAAACACAAATGGAAAAAACAGTTTGTAACTTCCTTTTTTGCACATTTAAGCAATGCGTTGTACATCCTGTGGAGGCTTTGTGGTTATTAGCTCATCGGACATCCCTTCACAAAGAACAGAACATACATACTGCCTCTCGCACAGACACATAACACATTCAGCAACCTGAGCCTAAGCAGGATGGACAAAAGAGCCGCCACTGTTCTTGCACTTATAGGTATGTATTCTAAGCACATAATAAAGTCTGAATTAATTAAAAAATAATTTAAAAAATAAAGTAAAATGATGTTCTGTGATATTTGACTTTAACAAAGGGGGTAAATATGTAACTGTATATTTTATTTTATTGTATTTATTTTTTATATGTATAGCAGAGTGTTTGCAGTGTCTGTGTTTTTTTCATCATCTGCTGTTTATGCCTCCCAGGAACCTTTTTGGTTGCAACTGCTGGCACTTCTACTTCATCTGGTTCTGTTGCCAACAAAAAAGATGAATCCAACAATACAAAGGACGGTAAGGAGGAATGCATTTCATGTGAATTTTTTATTCAAAATTTACAAACAAATATGCTTTTAAATGCAATTGAGTTTTGAGCAGAAATTTACAAATGCTGGCCTGTACATGACTAGCAAACACAACATTGGCATCTTTTGGTCTTCCAACAATAAGAATCTTTTCTAATTTATATAATTACTTAAATATGTAACATTATAATGAAATACATATTTAGTTTCTGCCATCTTTGTAGTCTTAACGACTGGTATAAACACAGGTAACTGCTCAAGTTCATGTTGTACATATATTGTGTATATTTCTGTCATAAAATTAGTCCTTAGGTTTATTTAGATTTAGTATCTACTCAACTGTAGTACTAACAGACAAGTTGCACAAATGCTCAGACAGACTACTTCATCTACATCTACTCTCAGTATTTCATATTCTGGTTATTGGTGATGGGCTAAGGAAGAGGAGGAGCACTGGGCAACCGCTCTGCAACATCAGTTCCTCCACTAGAGAAGATTATCCTGTGATTGTGGAGTGTGTCTACAGTTTGTGAATGCTGCTGTGCCTTACTCCACCCAACACTAACCTTAATCTCAGATCCAAAAAGTTTTAAAGTGCAGTGGCCTTGTTAAATTGTTAAATATTGTCAAATCATTGATCATGTTCAGTGAAACACTGTTAGTTTTGGGTGAGGAAATTGTTGCCTGTTGAGATGTCATATCTACAGTGAACAAACAATACAACTACAGCTGTCTTGATTTAAAAAAACTGAAGCAGCGATAAAATAGTATTCCAACATTTGAAATGCTATTTAACATTCTACTCGGTGATAGGTGGGGGTGGTGGAAAAAAGAGACAATATTATTTTTACCTAATTAAGTTATGATTAAATTATCATTAAAACTCAGAACATGGGACAGGCCAGGTCACTGCACTTTGATCCAACATTACAGGAAACAAGAATTGTATCCTTTGAATGATATGACGGAATATGCTTAATCCTATCAGATACATCCTTCAAAAGTTCCATTTTTATATTTGTATCAAATGTGTAGCCCAGAGTTACTCACTGCAGTTACCAGTTTCCCAAGCAGTTTGTTTTTGAACATCTCACATGAGCTTGAACCTCTACTAAGATATTGCATTGATTGTGGGATACAGCTCTCCTGTGTCTTTAGGGCTCAGTCACTGGCCTCATCTGGTCTCATCTGGTCTCCTCTCCATGGTGCCTTGATGGCACTGTTCTAGTGCCAAGTAGCGTTGTACTGCACTAGCTTAGATTGCTACAATTTTAACATAGGTTTATTCCAACTTATTAAAACCTCATTAATACACAGTTTGAGCATAAACTTTAAAAACTGAGTGAGTAAACCTATGGAACTGCATGTGGACTTGTTAGCTTAAGCTACTTATGCTTCACATATAGCCACATTTGCTAGAAGCTTAGCAAGAACACCTAAACCACCCTGGTGGTTGTGTGCAAATGCTTTGATATTAGAAACAATTCTTTGTGCAGAATTATCTACAACTAATTTTTAGAAGGGGTCTGACCAGTTTTTATGTGTAAAACACTAAAACATAACATAGTTATGTGTAGTTGGGTTGGGTTTAGAGCTAAAAAACAGGTGGAAGATTTTTTTTTCTTACGGAGATCTGTGTCAGATTTTTTCCTAAAACCATGTGTCATGGATTGTGGTTCAAGAAAACTGCAGATCCTGAGTACCCCAGACTTGACAGAAAATCAGTGATTTTATCATAAAAAAAAATATTTTGATGTAGACGCTTCACATAAACAGGCATTTACTTGCTAACATCAACAACAGGCATCTGCTGTAATTGAATACATTCCAAGAGAGTTTATGATCATTTACCAGCACTACTTGCATGAGCACATGTGGCGGCATTATTGAAGATGGTAGTGTATTTTGCACTCATATGTTGTATTTTCCACCAGAAATGAACACAACCACCAACACTTCTACTTCACCTGGTCCTGTTACCAACACAACAGAGGAATTCAACAATACAAAGGACGGTAAGAAGGAATGCATTTCATGTGAATTTTTTATTGAAAATTTAAAAACAAATATACTTTTAAATGCAATTATTTTTGAGCAGAATTCACACATGCTGGCCTGTACATGACTAGCAAACACAACATTGGCATCTTTTGGTCTTCCAACAATAAGAATTTTTTATGATTTATATAATTACTTAAATATGCAACATTATAATGAAATGCATATTTAGTTTCTGCCATCTTTGTAGTCTTAACGACTGGTATAAACACAGGAAACTGCTCAAGTTCATGTTTGATTGATAAATAGTATTATGTTGTATACTCTGTGTAACAGAATTTATGAACGTTTAGCTAGTTTAGCTAGGTAGATTTATGTTGTGTTTGCCAATTTGGATCATTGCATTGTCAGATTTTGTCAGATTTTTGGACTAAAATAACTTTGCTTTGTGTGACCCTATACCTTAATTATGCTTATTTTAGAATTAACATTCCATTTTCTAACTTCAAAACAAATTATAATACTAAGGAAACTGAATTCAAGCACGCTAACAAGTACATGACTAACGAACACAGCTAAGCACACATAAAATCATATTTTGCCTTAAAATACAAAAAAGGTTTATTCAACATAGAAAAAATATGTTTTGTTAGTGATAGTTCTTCATGTTCTGTACTGATTCTAACTTGGTAGTGACTGTAGATTTTCATCTGGTAGTGGCATTAGATAAATGAAGATGTGGAAAGCCTGTATGTATATAGTGTATAAGGGGTATAGTCTAAAATTAAAGTTAAGTCAAGTTGCGCAAATTCTTAGACTGCTTCATCTACATCTACTTTCAGTGGTTTTATGGTCTGGTTATTGGTGATGGGCTAAGGAAGAGGAGGAGCTATGAGTAACCGCTCTGCAACATTGTCAGTTCCTCCACTAGACAAGATTATCCTGTGATTGTGAAGTGTGTCTACAGTGTGTGAATGCTGCTGTGCCTTACTCCACCCACCACTAACCTTAATCTCAGCCCGAACGAGTTTTAAAGTGCAGTGGCCTTGTTAAATTGTTAAATATTGATAAATCATTGATCACATTCAGTGAAACACTGTTAGTTTTGGGTGAGGAAATTGTTGCCTGTTGAGATGTCATACCTACAGTGAGTGAACAATACAACTACAGCTGTCTTGATTTTAAAAAACTGAAGCAGCGATAAAATAGTATTCCAACATTTGAAATGCTATTTAACATTCTACTCGGTGATAGGTGGGGGTGGTGGAAAGAAGAGACAATATTATTTTTAAGTTATGATTAAATTATCATTAGAACTCAGAACATGGGATAGGCCATGTCACTGCACAACAAGAATTGAATCCTTTAAACAATATGATGAATCGTGTTTAATCCTATCAGATACATCCTCCAAAAGTTCCATGTTAATCTCTGGTTGGCTTTACCCTTTTTATTTTTAGTACTTGTATCATGATCTGTTATCTCCAGCACTACAGTAGAACTGTTTATGATATTGGCTCTGATTTTTCAACAGGTACACTCACCGCAGGAACAGATAAAGACATGTCAGGAAATTCAACAACTCAAAAGAGCAGCACAGGTGTGTGTAGTCATGTCGTACATGCTATTAATATGTCATGACAATTAAGGCCAATAGCCAATATATATATACACACTGTATAATCAAACACCCCAACTATTTTTATTGAGTTAAAGGGTGTTTGAGCTTCACTCATTGACAACAAGTGAATAAAATCGAGCACATAGCCATGCAAGTTCCATAGACAAGCGTTGGCAGTTGAATAGGTCTCGCTGATTTTAAATGTAGCATTCTTATAGGAAACCACGTTTGCCACAGGTCTGTCTGGTGTGATCTGGCCTGAGCCTCCTCATATGGCCATGCTATCCAAGCCTTTCGGAGGCAGCACAACCAGTGTAATGAAGCTAAACAGGTGTTATTACTCCCCGTTTTTTAGTATGTGTTTAAACTGTCGCTGCAGACTTCTAAACAAGTTGTGGTCTGTCAATACAGAGTCTAATTTTAGAAACAAATTTTTTGTGCAAAATTATCTGCAACTAATTTTTAGTAGGAGTCAGAGAAGTTTTTATGTGTAAAACACAAAAACATAAAATTAAAAAAGTGTAGTTGGGTTTAGAGCTAAACAAGCTCTATCTGTATCAGATATTTTCCTAAAACCACGTGTCATGGATTGTGGTTCAAAAAAACTCCAGATCTTGAGTACCATAGGCTTGATTGAAAATCGGTGATTTTATCATAAAAAGACATATTTTGATGTAGACGCTTCACATAAACAGGCATTTACTATAGATTTAAAAACTGGTCAATAGTTTAAGAAATTATTATTTATTAGTTGTTACTGTTTTTATTTATGGTCATTGAAAAGTGTTTGTTATATGAAGACACTGGTTTGCTTTAAATTATCATTAAAAATCAGAACATGGGACAGGCCATGTCACTGCACTTTGATCCAACATTACAGGAAACAAAAATTTCATCCTTTAAACAATATGATGAATCGTGTTTAATCCTATCAGATACATCCTCCAAAAGTTCCATGTTAATCTCTGGTTGGCTTTACCCTTTTTATTTTTAGTACTTGTATCATGATCTGTTATCTCCAGCACTACAGTAGAACTGTTTATGATATTGGCTCTGATTTTTCAACAGGTACACCCACCGCAGGAACAGATAAAGACATGTCAGGAAATTCAACAACTCAAAAGAGCAGCACAGGTGTGTGTAGTCATGTCGTACATGCTATTAATATGTCATGACAATTAAGGCCAATAGCGTTCTTAATTTAAATATGTTAAAGTAAGTCAAGATCAAAATAGAATACAATACAGCAAAATTACAAAATGAAACCTTACTATCAATATGTTAGTGTAAAAAAGTGTAAACTTTTATAGTGTTTTGACAGTTTCTGAAAATCATTGCTACAATCAATAGCAAAAGATGTGGTGCATCTTTTATCTGCAGTAAAGATCTAGTGCTGAAAAATTTGGAATCAATGTCATATTAATCATTGTTTTAACTCTGTAATAACAGTATAGACTGTAATATTACAGGTTTTATATATATATATATATATATATATATATATATATATATATATATATATATATATATATATATATACGCAGTTTTTATGTGTAAAACACAAAAACATAAAATTAAAAAAGTGTAGTTGGGTTTAGAGCTAAACAAGCTCTATCTGTATCAGATATTTTCTTAAAACCTCGTGTCATGGATTGTGGTTCAAAAAAACTCCAGATTTTGAGTACCATAGGCTTGATTGAAAATCGGTGGTTTTATCATAAAAAGACATATTTTTATGTAGTCGCTTCACATAAACAGGCATTTAGTATAGATTTAAAAACTGGTCAATAGTTTAAGAAATTATTATTTATTAGTTGTTACTGTTTTTATGTATGGTCATTGAAAAGTGTTTGTTATATGAAGACACTGATTTGCCTCTGTTGTGAGTGCGGCTGGTCAAAGTGGTGATGATACATCAATGTTATTAAAAAAAAAATGCCTAGTGCAAAAATATATCCTCCATGCAAACGTGAGAAGCATTTTACAAGCTAATGTTCCCACAGTTGCATCTGTTCCTATTCTACACTCACCTCACTGATCCAGAAATTGCATTCTGGGACAAAACAAGATGTTTGGACAGAAATGATACTGTTGCCATTAATTCTCTAAATTAAATTAAATTAAATTAAATTAATTTTTTTAAGATGAGTCAAAGGCACTGTACTTGAAATGGCACGCAGCATACTCTCCAAAAACTTTCTTTATTGGTCTTCTCCAGCATTAAACTATGACCTTATATCAAGGAATAGAATTATTGATAATATTTGACTCCAACAGATATATCCACCCCAGGACCAGATAAGGGCAAGTCCCCCAGTTCACCTAGCAACACTCCCGACCATAGAACAGCAACAACTCAGCAGACCAACACAGGTATGTAATCATGTTGTACACTGTAATGAATTATGTCATGACATTAAAGGGCAAAATCATTCAAGTATGGATTCCTTGTTGTAAACAGCAAGTAAAATATATATTATGTCAAGACAAAAACTAAATAGAATATAACAGAACAAAATTACAAAATGATTCCTTACTATCAGTAAGCTGCATAGTCTTGTACACTGTTTATTCATTGTCAATAGCAAAAACCTATTTTTTTTTGTGAGTTTGTGAATAAATGATGCATCTTTTTATTTTCAGTGGAGATCTTTCATACAATAGCGATCAATGTTTGTAATCCAATTTTATATTAATCATTGCTGTTATTTTATTCGGTAAAAATGTACCCAGCAAAGACTAAAATATTACAAGCTAATGATTAGTTTAAATGATATGCTGCGTACAGAATATGCCGTAAGTATTTATTTATAGTAACTTTATTAATTACCAGCCCTAAGATTTAATCACTTTAGAAATTCTAGGTGTTATTATGTTTTATTAAAACTTTATTCTTAGTCATTCCACAGTCAACAGTCATTATGGAATATCCAGTTAAGTAGTATCACATCAGAATAATTTTATGCATTTATGTTCAACCAAATCTTATATTTTAACAAAGATAGTGATTCCAAATGTTTGAACAGAAGTTAACTTCATAACGACAAGCATAAACTTGAATTGTGCAGCTCCCTCTTGAGTGCTCACTTAGGAACAAGCAACAAAAATATATTTCAAGGTTATACCCTAAAAATATACTTTTACATATCGTTTTGTAGTTATATGTATTTATATTTACTTTGTACAACATCCCTTTGCCACTAAAACAGAAGGGGGTCCTAGGTCCTCCCCTTTAGCTAACCTCTTTCTGTGGGGTTTAGATCAGGGGACTGATTTGGTTAATGGCAGAAGCTTGATTTTATGTTAAGTAAACCACTGTTTGTACTCTGTGCTTATGTTTTGGATTATTGTCCTTCTGGAAGATCCAGTGTTTAGTTTCTTTGGGAGAAAAGTGGACAGATTTTGATTTAAAATGTCGTAGGATTTTACGATACCTTGTACCCTAACAAGGTTCCCGCGGCCTTTGGAGGGAAAATAACCCCACAGAAATGATACTGTTGCCATTAATTCTCTAAATTAGAATATATATATATATATATATATATATATATATATATATATATATATATATATATATATATATATATATATATATATATATATAAATTAATATTTATAAGACAGCGTGAACAGGAAATCATAAGGCTGTGTCCTTCCGTACCACACCATATTTCCAAGAGTCTGTAATTGTTTTCTTAATGATAGGTGAGGGTAGTGGGAGTGGATCAAATTAATTTTTTTAAGATGAGTCAAAGGCACTGTACTTGAAATGGCACGCAGCATACTCTCCAAAAACTTTCTTTCTTGGTCTTCTCCAGCATTAAACTAAGACCTTATGTCATGGAATAGAATTATTGATAATATTTGACTCCAACAGATATATCCACCCCAGGACCAGATAAGGGCAAGTCCCCCAGTTCACCTAGCAACACTCCCAACCATAGAGCATCAACAACTCAGCAGACCAACACAGGTATCTAATCATGTTGTACACTGTAATGAATTATGTCATGACATTAAAGGGCAAAATCATTCAAGTATGGATTCCTTGTTGTAAACAGCAAGTAAAATATATATTATGTCAAGACAAAAACTAAATAGAATATAACAGAACAAAATTACAAAATGATTCCTTACTATCAGTAAGCTACATAGTCTTGTACACTGTTTATTCACTGTCAATAGCAAAAACCTATTTTTTTTGTGAGTTTGTGAATAAATGATGCATCTTTTTATTTTCAGTGGAGATCTTTCATACAATAGCGATCAATGTTTGTAATCCAATTTTATATTAATCATTGCTGTTATTTTATTCGGTAAAAATGTACCCAGCAAAGACTAAAATATTACAAGCTAATGATTAGTTTAAATGATATGCTGTGTACAGAATATGCCGTAAGTATGTATTTATAGTAACTTTATTAGTTACCAGCCCTAAGATTTAATCACTTTAGAAATTCTAGGTGTTATTATGTTTTATTAAAACTTTATTCTTAGTCATTCCACAGTCAACAGTCATTATAGAATATCCAGTTAAGTAGTATCACATCAGAATAATTTTATGCATTTATGTTCAACCAAATCTTATATTTTAACAAAGATAGTGATTCCAAATGTTTAAACAGAAGTTAACTTCATAACGACAAGCATAAACTTGAATTGTGCAGCTTGCTCTTGAGTGCTCACTTAGGAACAAGCAACAAAAATATATTTCAAGGTTATACCCTAAAAATATACTTTTACATATCGTTTTGCAGTTATATGTATTTATATTTACAAATATTTATTTAAATTTAATACTTAAATAAATTTGCAATTAATACTTTGTACAACATCCCTTTGCCACTAAAACAGAAGGGGGTCCTAGGTCCTCCCCTTTAGCTAATCTCTTTCTGTGGGGTTTAGATCAGGGGACTGATTTGGTAAATGGCAGAAGCTTGATTTTATGTTAAGTAAACCACTGTTTGTACTCTGTGCTTATGTTTTGGATTATTGTCCTTCTGGAAGATCCAGTGTTTAGTTTCTTTGAGAGAAGAGTGGACAGATTTTGATTTAAAATGTCGTAGGATTTTACGATACCTTGCACCCTAACAAGGTTCCCGCGGCCTTTGGAGTGAAAATAACCCCACAACAACACAGCACAGTTCCTCCACCATAATTTACAGTGGGCATGGGGTTCTTTTCAGTGTAGTCATCCTTCTTTTCCTGGCAAACACACCCTAAGTGTTTGTTACCAACAACAATTTTTGTTTCATAAAACATGGTTTCAATCACAGTCCCGGTAGCTTTTAGAAAACTCCTGGTGCATATGTTTGTGGTTAGATGACAGGAAAGACTTTTCCCCTGCACACCTTCCAGATAATCTTTTGGCGTGAATCTGATTTTTTTTAGACTATTTTTAGTTATTTTTGTTACCTTGCCGTTCTCCTCACTTCCCCACTGTGCATGGGGACAAAATACTCTTGGGTTCTCATCCTGGCAGGTGTGTCACAGTTCCAGTTTATATATTTTTTAATCACTGTAACGGTATTGCTTTGTGCATTTTTGGCCAAATAGCTTAGTGAAGATCAACACAGTGATGTTATTTAAATTGTGTGGTCTCTTTTCTTTTCCATGTTAAAGTTGTGTATCACTGCTTGAAAGATCTTAGACACTCTGATCAACTTAAAAGAGTAAAATATATTTATATATACAGCCCCCTCCATTCCATTTTTAAAGACAAGAGGCTTTAGAAGACCACAATACACATAGTCCCTCTGGACATCTATGTACAATGTAATTAATATCAGGATTTTTTATTTTAATAAAAGCATGTGTGTTTTTTAATGTTTCTACAGGATCTTCTAAAGAGTCAGACAGCAGCAACGCACTAAGTAAGGCTTTATTAAACGTATATTATAAACATATACACGTCACTGTACAACTTGTAAATAATATGTTAATCAATGTACATAAAAACATTATACAAATACATATTGCTTATTAGCAATGTAACACAACTAAAACTGGATTTGTTTTTTCCCCTTTTTATGTGCTTCAGCATACATCATCGTCTTCGTCATTGTCGCCGTGTTTCTTGTTGGTGCCATTGTTTATTGTTGTTTTCAAAGCAAAACCCGGGTAAGAATCAATTAAACACCTTAAAAGATAAAAAGATATTTTCAACACTAGTGTGAGTGACTCTGTAGTATCTGTCAAACAGCAGACAACATCTAAATATTCTTTTGAATAGAGCTGAGCATTAAAATTCAGTACGAGTAAGGATGGGATACTGATCTGTTTACTTCAATACCACAAAGACTTGCAAAAATTCATGGTGTCATTTTCATACCCAAGTAATTTGTTTTAGTAGCTGTAAGCCAATAAACACGCTTGTTCCAAAATCTAGACTGCTGATTTGATGTTTAAATTGCAAGTCAGCACTTATTAATTAGTTCACTAGTTAATTAGTTCTGTTGTAGTAGCATATACAGCCACTTTCTGCACCTTATACTCATACAACACACTAGTTTAGGCCACACCCACATCCAGCTGCTCTTACTCATTTCTAGTTTAGGCCTCACCCACATCCAGCTGCTCTTACTCATTTCTAGTTTAGGCCTCACCCACATCCAGCTGCTCTTACTCATTTCTAGTTTAGGCCTCACCCACATCCAGCTGCTCATACTCATTTTTAGTTTAGGCCTCACCCACATCCAGCTGCTCTTACTCATTTCTAGTTTAGGCCTCACCCACATCCAGCTGCTCATACTCATTTCTAGTTTAGGTCACATCCAGCTGCTCATACACATTTCTAGTTTAGGTCACATTCACATCCAGCTGCTCATACACATTTCTAGTTTAGGTCACATCCAGCTGCTCATACACATTTCTAGTTTAGGTCACATCCAGCTGATCATACACATTTCTAGTTTAGGTCACATCCACATCCAGCTGCTCATACACATTTCTAGTTTAGGTCACATCCACATCCAGCTGCTCATACACATTTCTAGTTTAGGTCACATCCACATCCACCTGCTCATACTAATTTCTAGTTTATGTCACATCCACATCCAGCTGCTCATGCTCATTTCTAGTTTAGGCCACACCCACATACAGCTGCTCATACTGATTTTTAGTTTAGGCCACACCCACATCCAGCTGCTCATACTCATTTCTAGTTTAGGTCACATCCACATCCAGCTGCTCATACTCATTTCTAGTTTAGGTCATATCCACATCCAGCTGCTCTTACTCATTTCTAGTTTAGGTCACATCCACATCCAGCTGCTCATACACATTTCTAGTTTAGGTCACATCCACATCCAGCTGCTCATACTCATTTCTAGTTTAGGTCACATCCACATCCAGCTGCTCATACACATTTCTAGTTTAGGTCACACATTCTTTTGGTTTGTAATTTAAAAGAAGTTATTAAAAAATTCTGTCATATAAATGTCTCTTCCAGAGGTTCTCGCTAGACCATCATGGCAAACATGAAGACGCTGAGATTCCACTTAGTCAAGTGGATCCTGACGTGTTTGAGGCCACCCCTCCTAAAGGTGCTTTAAAACACTTCCCTGTACTGATTAAACATTTTTCATATGGACACTGTATATCACAGATGTAATGTAATATTTCCCTGCAGGCACAGACTTGCAGACCTTCAGTGCTGCTGAATCCAGCCTGTCGAACACCAGTGCCCCACCGGCAGATGGACAGGAGATTCAGGAAGGAGACAAAGGTGTGTGCCACTGTTCTAAAACCACTTATTCACATAAAATACATGCATAATTCTGGACACTGCAGTTCAAAAGTTTGGATTCACATGCCATATCAACATTATTATTTTATACAATGTGGATTTAAATCTTACAAACTATTTGCCAAAATGATACTTTTAATGCTTTAATCAATATTTCAGGAATTCGGTCAAGTAATTAAATGATAAATAATATAGTGTAATTACCTTTTCATATTCTTTTTATGGCCAAGTTAGCTGCCTTTAAATTGTTTTTGCTGTTCCTTGCCTAGAAAGCATTTTTGTCTTTTGAATTACTGACAAATTTTGTTGCGACATGCATGCACGGGGAGTGTAGCTAGACTTCGGTAGGTGGCAGTAATGCATCTCTGAGTTAACTTGCCAATTTCCATGCATCCAATAGAAAAATACACTGCTACCATAGCATTAATAGACATTTTATTATTGTTCCCACAGGAATAGGGTTCTGGGATTTTTTTATGTTTTGTCCCAATAACCTGCTATCCTCATCCCCGTGCATGACCTGGTTTTCTGCATTAACTGGTCATAAAACGTGATCTGATCTACATCTAAGTCCCATGTATAGAAAGTGTATAGAAAGACTCAATGTCATGAACCTAATACCAATTTAGTTTATGAAATGTGAGCTTGACCATTTAAGACCATTTATAACTGGGATAGGTAAGTACAGGAAAGTAACATAGATGTAAAGTAATGAGAATTGTGAGGTTACTTACCCTGGAAGTAATAAATAACCCCATTACAGTTGTGAGAAGTAGCCAGTAAGGTGTAATATAATAAACTGGCTAATCTAATTTTAGACTATATGCTTGTCTGTTGGGGTATGCTTGTTTATTGCTGCATCAAGCACTTAGATTGGCTCAATTGTAAAAAATCACACACTATAATATCGCCTCCAGCAGTAATATTAACCCTACCCACATTGGGTTTGATGAGTGTCATATACTGACAACTGTGCTCCACAAATAGCTGCAGGTTTTCCTGCTGTGTCAATACTATTTCTGTTATTACTTAATTCTGAATGTTACACAGCCTTCTCAGTTGGTACACATCTAACCTTACTTTGTTGTCACAGCTCCTCTTATGTCTCACTAAATATTTGAAACCTGTAAAAGAGCATTATAAAATCATTTCATCTGTATCCAAACTGGTTTTACTTTGCTGAACGGATTGATTCCTAGCCTTTGAGCAGTAGTGTGATATTACTAAGTGTATGATATTACAATGCAGTTCCTCTGGGTACTCCTTCCCTGTTCATGACTTTTTTAAACAGTTGTTGACAACAGCTATTGATACAGTTTTGACTCTCTTTACTTTGATATTCCTCAACTAATCATAACTTTATACTAAATTAGACATTTATTTTTTATTTTATTTGATATTTAAACAGCTAAACCGTTTCTCTCATATTGTTAATTATACATACAAACACAATCAATAGGGAGAGAGACTAAGCGATACAATGACCTGATGAAAAATGTAGTCTAATCTGTCTCTCCAACAGTAGTCTGATTATTACAGCTCAAGCAAGTTGCCAAATACAGAGGACAAGTCCAGGACCACCTAATTAACCTCTTGGCCCCATAAATATCTCAAAATGTAAATTCTTGATGAGAGGCACTGACACGATCCCTGAAAATAAAATAATTGTGATGTTATATAGTCAGTTAGGGGGAACGTGGATGTTCAGATACAAAGGTAATTATTTAACCTGCTTCATCAACATGAAACAGTTGCAAACTGGTTTAAACAGTGAGTCTTCATAGCCTATCAACTTTAACTGTGCCTGGGATACCCCTAAAAAACTCAATAATATGCTGTATATTTGCAAAATCTGAAAACTCACCCAATTTTCTCAAAATTATGGTGGAAAACTGAACTCATTTCTTGAAACAAAGGAGGCAAAAGAGGAGATAAGTCTCAGTGAATGTGTGAATACTCAAATACCATATATGCTGAGAACAACACTTCAAGATTGTGGTGAGTGACACTGTGGTTGATTTCTCTCATGCCACGATAGTTTTTTTCTTCTTTTTGTACTTGCATAAAAAGCTAGATGTGGGTGTGACCTAAACTAGAAATGAGTATGCGATGACAGCATTTTGCATATGTAACTAGCCCCATTCTCAGAACAAAACTTCCTGTTTAGCTATTGAAACCATATTGGTTGACATCTGTGTGATTCTGTCAAGTAGAATAGAGTGAACTTTTTGTGAAAGATGTTTTGTTAGGTTTTATAATATGTTGATAAAAAAATATTGCACATTATGTAAGTGGAGTACAGCCTACAAAACAACGAAAGGAGGGGAACATCTCTTGATATACTACTACCCCCTGCCCCTGCTTTTGGCAAGTTATCTATAGTAATTGATGTTAAGGCACTCAGCTTTGAGCAGTCAAGGATCACACTGTCCAAGAAGTACTCTAGCTGAATATTAAGCTCATTGTTTTGTTTCACAATTGCTTTTATAGTAGCCAGAGAAGCCTTCTCTTTTGGAGAGCTGCCACATAATAACAGAAAAGCTGTGACCTTATTATGCAATATTTTAGATGTATTTTCAATTGCATAGTTCCAAAACAATGCTACTATTGGCCAATTATAATAAACATCATTTTCACTGGTTTATAATTTGAGTGCAGTATGATTTGGTTGCTGGGACTGTTACTGAACCTCAAAGAATTACTGCCAGATACAGTCTGGTGGGCCTAGACAATGTGTGCCTACACTACATTATTAGGAATGTTAGGATTTTAAAATAGTACTAAATTCCATTTCGTGCCAGTCTTTGCAATATCTGTTAACAGTTCCAGGTAATGATGCAGTGTTGTGCTTCCTCTTCAGCTTGAAAAAGCAGAAGGAAGTTGGTTTTGAACTTTGTTAGCTCATCTATTTCGTCTCTGTTTCTTCATTTTAAAAAAGATCAAGTGACACTCATCTGTAATCCTCTAGTGTGCAGAAGGGTGTATTGTGTGTTAGAGGACTCTTAAACATTCAAAAGCACAGTATTGTAGTAAGGCTAGTATCTGCTTCTGTATTTGAGTTTCTTTCAATACCAAACAGAAGGGTTAGTAATTTAATACTTTTCTCCTACCAGCAGCATTAAATTACATGATGGGCTAAGAAAATTAAGTACATATTTGTATTTAAGAGAATACAAAGGCTTGTTGCTGGGGCTGTACCTTATAATGTACCTGTACAATAGAAAACCTTTCAAGTTTTTGTTGTACCCATGGCTTTTGTACCAGTTAAGGTACTATTCTGTACCCCAAGAGATTCAAATGTATATTTAGACTGTAGTACAACTGTGTACTCTTTCTAAAAGTACCACCCCAGTGAAAAGCTATTTTGGACCCTATCGTGACTGCATGTATCAGAATGCTGTTTTTTTAGCAGACAACTTTATCATTGACTTATCATTAAGGGCATTAGGATGAGAAATACCAAACCCCTGCAAATAAAATAGACCCTGAAAACAGACCCTTGTCTGGCTTTTGCTGGCAAACAAAAATACTATAATGAGTTATTGTGTGTGTATTTGGGAGAGGATATATAGTGAGACAGAGGGACAGAGAATATATATATATATATATATATATATATATATATATATATATATATATATATATATATATATGTACTGCATTTAACTACATAAATAATGCTTGTAGATGCACATTTTATAGCTAATAGTTAAGTTTATTGAAAATTTAATATCTATTCACTAACTCAGTTTGGTGAATCTCTACTTCCCTACTATCCCATTTTCAAGCTGAATCCATGTTAAACTGCAGCATTGTCACTCTAACTCAGTAGAGTGCAGATTCACTTATTTACTCAGACATACATGCAGACTTAATTACTCCTGAATGTAAAAAGAAAATGCAATAAATTATTAATATGATTATTTTTTGCAGTGTGTTTCTTAAATGCTAAAATAATTAAATTAGAATTGTTATTGTCTTATAAAAATTCTTCACTACATTGAGTAGAATTCACTGTTCTTCAACTATTTTGTGATTTTTGCTGTAACTGAAAATGATTTTAGTCACTTGTCAAACTTGTCAAAGTTTGGTTGTTTGTTAAATGCAGGTAATACAGAATTTTCCATACAGATCGTTGTGTCGTGTGATTCGTCATATGGCGTGACACCATGAAATTCGATGTGACATTCAGAATTTTGAAAACAATTAAGGCTTTTTGGTTATTAATTATAAAATCATCAGACGGGAAATAGGGCCAGCAAAGGTTACAAGAATTTTTGTACTTTTATAACAAGGTAATCCCAAATTTATTTGAAATATATTGAAAGATTATGAGTAAACATCTTCCTAAGAGTATTAATAAAGTAAAATAATACAAAAGGTAACCTATTTGCATGTGAGAAATAGTATACTTTTATGTAGTAATGATAAAGAATCAGGATAAATTGATCTATATTATCACATTATACCACTTTTTAATTTAATACACAATAACATTCACGTCACACCATATGACAATTCTAGTCACTAAGACGGTAAACTAGTGAATAAATTTAAATTTGAGGAAAAAATCTACAAGACCACGTATATATTTGGAAATATAAGAGATGGTAGAATATAACCCAGTGATTTCCATTACTTTTTTAAAAAACTTTTTAAAAAATTAAAATGCCATTTCTATTTCGGGATACTGTCAACATGTTCAAAGACTGCTGTATGGTATTACTTAATGCTAGCGTCTTATCAACCAAAACTAACTTAAACTAACGAAACTAACAATTTTTTTTGTATGACTCCAGCTGTAATTGTCATTTCAGTGTGATACTGTAATAGGATGACACTGTTACAGCAAATCAGTGCATTGTGCCCACTGTAAAATTTGGTGGAGGAGGGATAATTCTGTGGGGTTGATTTTCAGGGATTGGCCTTGCTCTCCTTGTTCCAGTGATGTAATGCTTAAGTGTACCACAACATTGTGGACAATTGTATGCACAAAGCAAGGTCCATAAAGGCATGGCTAGGTAGGTAAAGTATGGAATGCGTAGGTGTCCAAATACTATTGTTCATGTAGTGTATGTAATGCCTCATAAATATAGCATATCTCACAAATAATGGGAAAAAATATACTTAACTTTTAACGTAAGTCCGTCAATAATGTCAAAAGCTGAAAAACTAAAAGATATTTTTGAAAGTTTTAATATTTAGTTAGCAATCTTAACCATCATAGACTTACTTTCAGCCGTACTGTAAAAAGTGTGTGTGTGTAAGGAATTGCAGGAATTTTATTAAAATCATTTCAATTTAGTAAATCATTTAAACCGCCCAATTAGTCAAACATTTAAAAATATAAATATCACTCAGATATCAACAGATGAGTTACACACACACACACACACACACACACACACACACACACACACACACACACACACACAAAATTGTTTTCCATTAAACAGATCAAACAGAACAGGCCCAAAAATGGCTGCAACACTTCAAGCTTCCACAAGGTGGAAATCTAAGATAAAGCCAAAACACTGGGTAATAGTCTCTAGACATTTATGGTTCATCTTTTATTCCCAATTAACGTTTAATTTTAAATGAAAAAACCTTTTTTAAAATGATGTTTCTCCAACATAATGAGTTAAAGATGAAACAAAAGATGAAAGTCTGAAATTGTGTAGAACAGTGGAAAACACCTAACAAATGTGGAAATAATCTGTATTGCGGGTTATGTGAATGTCCCCAAACTCCACCTGCTTGAAAACAGGCTTACACATGCTGAGACACATTGGATTACCCCTGTAGATATTTTTGAACTTATTATGGACACATTGTACTGTATATTTTATGTTCTGCATAGTTTCTGTTACGTCTTCTGCCCTGCAAAAATGTAAAAACAATGCAGATATTACATTGGTTAATATAATGGGTAATAATAACTCTCAATAATACTTAGAATGCAGCTTTAAAATCTCAAAGATGGACTCAATCCTTATACTGTTGAAGTGAATTACTATGCATTCATCATTCCTATTTTTCTTTTTGTCTGTACTGTATTTGGTAATTACTCTAAAACTACAATCGTATTTCCAGGATAGTTGGCATGCTGTGAAAAATGTGAATTAAAACAGAATGCAATTATGTGCAACTAATTTAAACCTTAGCAATCAATTTTTATTAAATGCCCATATTGAATTTGCATTGCAACACGTTTCAAAAACATTGGGAAAACTTTGTTTACCACTGTGTTCAACACCCCTTCATTTAACAACACTAAACATTTGTGAACAGAGGAGTCTTAATTCTGTAGTTTTGAATGTGATATGGAATTTGAGCTGCTCAGCAGTTCGGCGTCTCCTTCATTATATTTTTTGTTTAATAACGCGGCAAATGTTTTCAGTGGGTGACAGATCTGGACTGTTTAACCCTCTTTAGCACTCAGACAGAGGCCTGTGTAACACTCAGATTCTTGTACAATGAAAAAGGGAGCACATGTCTGGTTGGCATTAATAGCATTAATGGTACCCTCACAGATGTGCAAGTCGCCTGTGCCACTAGCACTAATGCACCTCCATCCCATACAGACACTGGCTTTTGATCTGTGTGCTAATAATAACCTGAATGGTCCCTCTCTCATTATCCTAGAGGACGTGCTGTCCATGTTATCCAAAAACAGTTAAAAATGTGAATTAGTGGAACCACAGGGCACTTTTTCTGTCCATGTTGAATGAGCCCGGGCCCAGAGAAGGCGGTAGCGTTTCAGTGTCCTATTTATATATGATTTCTTCTTTGCATGGTGGAGCATTAACTTGCATTTGTGGATGCAGCAGCAAACTGTGTTCACAGATGATGATTTTTAGAAATGTCTCTGAGCTCATGCAATTATTTTTAACTACAGAACCGTGTCTGTTTTAAATGCAGTGCAATATTAGTTTGACTCATATCTAACATTTCTTCACTTCAATCTACAACTTTTAATACTAATTGTAATCATTTTACACTTTCCACACTTCTCCTCTTCCACAGGTTGAAAGCCAAATCTATGGCAAACTGCTTAGATAGAGTAGCTTTATACAGACTTATAACAGTATTAATGCTGATGGAAAATACTGCAGAGGAAAGCTTAATAAATATGTAAAAAGGCTGTCTGTAATAGTTTGTTGAACGGAAAGTTGATCTGCTGTTTTAAACACAAACATTTTTTTAGCTCCAGATTCACAGCTTTTATCTGATGGTGAGATATCTGTTGCTCAGGAAATGACACACATTTGTTTCAGTTGTTCAGTTTTGCTATTGAAGAACTAAAAAAGATGTCTCTTTTTCACACTGAATGATTAGTGCCAAAATTACAAGATACACTGCTGAACATCATGACCTTACACAAGAAAGAGAAACGGGCACGTTTTCAGCTGCTGATTGGTTTTAAAACCACAGCCCTAAAAAAAATAAATAAAACTGTGTCCTCTTACTGTCCACTCTGACATTCTTAACATTTTGGTTCACATTGTAGATGTAAAGTCAGAGATGATAGCTCATCTGTTGTTGCACAGTTTGTGTTGGTCATCCTCTAGTCCTTCATCAGTGGTCTGTTGGCTAGATATTTCTGGTTGGTGGACTGATGACAGTCCAACAGTGAAGCTGAGGTTTGTAAAATCTTCAGCAGCGCTGCTGTGTCTGAAGCATTGGTACCAGCACAGCACATTCTCACACACTACCATTTTAGTCGAGCGATTTACCGCCCTAATCAAGGGCGTAGAAGCAGGTTTGACATTGGGGGGGTGGGCACATTTGCTAATATGAATCAAAGCCCACCCTATCCCCTTAATATTACCTAGCTGATTTCACTGTAGGTAAGGTATTAAATCACTGTATGTTTAGTGACATGGAACAACATTTGTGGAATTACAGTAAATAGTAAATAAATAAACAAAATGCAACATTATCTTTGGTGGTATGATACTGAAATGACATGACAAAACAATGTTTGTTAAGGTGCACTACTGAAAGATGGTGTCCTTTTACTTACTCATTAATTAATTTATTTAATTTATTATATTTTATTTTTTACATATTTAGTGTAGTAGCAGTCTGCAGTTTTGGACATGGCCAGAGAGACTTCACGGCTTTCTAACTAAAGTTGATATTAACGTTAGCTAACCCAAACCCTCCTAGTCTGTTACCATAACAACACATTATACTAAAGCCGGTTTATTGCAGTAAACTTTGCTCTTCATTGCTTTCATCACTGACCTCGCAATTAAAGCTGGCGCAAGCTACCCGACGCTGCAGCGAGGCGAGAGCTCGGCTCAGTGAAGCTGCTGACTGCAGAATATTTCTGAACAGGCATTTCAACACAAGCCTTAACAAACCTAACAACCAGAGCCCGCTGCTAACAACAAACACAGCGCATAAATTGCGTACACTGCCAAAACGCGCTGTTAAAATGAAGGCTTTTTAAACAATTTCTGCTTTTCTGTGGGTTAAATTTTGGGTGGGACAAATCTACCTGTTTCTGATATTGGGTGGGACAAGTTCCCCTCATCCCCCCTGGTTCCTATGCCAATGACCCTAATACCTGTCTCAATATATGGCATGTTATACATTTGTCATAGTCAACATTAGGTGACAGTCATTAGGTGCAGGTCTTTCTCAGGTCATTGTAATAGAATAGTCTAATTTAGAAACATGACATTTAGGAAAGAATATCTGGGGAAAATGTGTATGTGGTATATTGTGTGTGTCCTTTCAAAGCCACACTTTATAAGTTTTGGGTATTTAGAGACCTCTTTGGTGGAAATGTGAAATTGCATGCAACATGCAGAGCAACATTTTGTAACTTAGGTTATGCAGCGAACCACTTCCTCAAGCTCATGAAATGAAAAGAGTATTTATACATTTTTGGTTCTATTTTCTGTAGTCCGCTAGCAAGCCACTAAAATGCCTTATATGTTCAGGAATAAAAAGCCAGCTACAGTTAGTCTTGGGGCCCTTTAGGTCACAGAGCTGCCTGTCCTGTGCTCTATTGAGTACTTTTAGCAGCAGCAGGCATCATAGGCATGGCATTATAAGACGATGCTGTTCCATATTTATAACATCTTTCTATAATGCCATGCTTATGATGTTTTTCTATTTTTGCTGATTTTAAGTTTTCTACATGATTTGAACACGCCAATGGCCGTTTACATTGTGTGTAAAAAATCTCTGACTAATGGACCAATAGAAGTGCTCGAAAATAGCTTGGACAGAAACGATTGGTAATAATGGAGCAAAATGAATAATCTTATATGGCATCGCAAGAATATCTTAGCTTAGTATAGTATATATTTAAATAGTTCAGATATCAAATATTTCTCATTTTGAAATTCGTGTAAAGGTATTATAAGATGATCTCTTTATATTTATAGATACATTTGCTAGTTTTAAACATTATTTCTTAAAATAGGCAACTTGATCTGCCAGTAGAGTGAGAATTTTATAAAACCTTTTTACAAATTGTCTCAAAATGAGAATTCAATATATTATATATATATTATACTTATGATGCTTTTATTTCCAGAAAGACAATGACAAATTTTAGCAGGCTTATAAGAGTTGTTCAGGGAGCATGAGCAAACATTTTCACATATGAAGTGGCCCCCAATGAGTCCTGACCTTGGCGTGTGCTGGAAAAGACTTTACAGAGCAGTTTGACTCTCCCAACTTTAATACAAGCTCTCCACTAAAAGTTATTGCAACTCTGGACAGAAATAAGTTTAATTTTTTCCAACAGTGGCAATAAACATTGGCCATATATTCTAGCCAAGTGAGTTAATGTGTGCTACAAAACAGTTTAGTCAAGGGTATTTAGTCTCACGCTACAGCAATGTTTATTAGTTTAATTTGAAGCATGAACAATCATTAAGTAGTTAGTTTTTTTTACTTTTTTTTCTTGCAGGACTTTTAGACAATTGCCCCCTTTTACTTACTGCTTTCTCCCTAATTGATGTCCTTCAGTTCCCTATAACATCTGCAGGACTTTCTCAGACGGTCAGCACTAAGACAAATTATAAGTCGTGTTGCTCCTAATGACAGTCGTTCAAGCCCTTCAGTACCGCGCCAGTAGATTAGAGTGTGAACATCAGGAACTAGAAAGCACACCGTGAAAGAGTGATACTAAAAGAGAGAAAAGCGTAGAGCGCACTTGGCACATGACTGAGTAACAGTGATGTGGTTAGTCATGAGTCAGAAGCTCCAGCCTTTCATAGCGTGCTGTGTAATAATGGGGTGTCTCTTCTTTCCCACCTGGACCAGCTGCATATCCTCAACAAACCCTGCAGGTTTCACTGTGGCCACTAATCACACACCTGATTCACGTAAGCTGTTTCAGTGGAGGTATTAACAATTATGGTGGAAATGAGTAAGTGGCAATGGGCTGAAAAAAAAACAGAAGAAGAGGAAAACACACTGGTGTCTGGTGGGAAAAACACCAGCTGTAATGGTTTTAAGCAGAGGACTTCATGGTACGAGGGGTTTGCTCTCTGCTGAGATGATTCTGTACCCTGAAGTGATGACAGGGTTAAATTCCATTAATGCATATTGAATTAATCGTTTTGGGTTTGGAGAGAGAGGGGAATAAGCAAATTACTATTGTGTTGTGTCTGTGTTATGTTTAAGCTTCATCATTATACCACTGAACGTTAGACATAGCTGTAGTTGTGATGATAGTGATCACTGTTTGTTAAACCGACTCTACAGTGAGACAAGGAGCAATGCTTTTTTAATGCCATAATGTAAACACAGCATTAAAGAAAGTTGGCATACATGTAAGGGCTCAAATTTAAGGGTTGCAGTGAAGAAAGTTTTTTATGAACTTGCGCTGTTCCAAGTATCAACAGTTCTTCAGTGGTTCTTTATAGAACCTTGAACATTTGCAAAAGAACAATTTGCATGGTTAAATGTTTCATTGCATGGTAAAATAGTTTTTTAGACTGATGGAGTCTGTATTGTATGTTCTATGTAACACCAAAATGGTTCTTCTATTGTTACAAGCTTGATATTATAACAAAGACAGCACGCATATTGTTACTATATAGAACCATGTTTAACACTTTCTCCCTAAATCTGAAGAATCATTTCACAACACCATGAACCATTTAAGCAATCTAATTGTTCTTTGAGTTTATGGTTCTACATAGAAATATTGTTTACTAAAGAAACCTTAATTTACCAGTGAAGAACAAAAGAAAAAATTAAGAATACATTTTTTAATAAACATCATGGCATGCGGTTGGTCATATGTCCTATTGATTAGGCAGTTAAATTCAAGGACGTGTTAAGATTCTAATTTTATTCCATTTTTCTCCCTGATAATGAAAGCTAGAATGAGGCTAGCTACTTGAGGGTTGTCAGTTTCACTATAGAGATGTCTCTGTTTTTTTGGGGGGAAACTTTTTTCCGAGCTTCCGAGCTACAGTCAGACCCCTACTAAAATGAAATCTGGCTATGACAAGTTAAATAAATAATAATTAAAAAAAACTAATAGAGAAATCTTTTTTTACATTTTACCCCTACAGCAGAGACCAATACCAATCAGCAAGAAACGGAGGGTTCAACCGACACCCAGTCCACTTTACCACTAACTGAGAAACCAAGCGAGCTGACTGTTGTGGATCTGACTGATGGAGAGCCAGACATCTCTACCAAAACCTCAGTGGAGTCTCTGGATGAGCCAGTCAATGAAAACAACAGCAACAACCGAGCGTACAGCGGGTGGAAAAGTAAATCCTATTCTTATTTGAAGTTATTCTTTTTCTAATCCCAGTAATTGCCATGCACAACTCATACAAGTGGTGACTTATTTTTTAAGTCACTCTATCATATTCCAGATCTAAAACCTTAACAATTCATAAAATCATTGGACTGCAGTGTTCTTACTTTCTTTGTTTTCTTTCTAACAGTGTATGATTTTAGTGGTCACTTCACCGAGATCCACCTTAATGACGAACCTTAAGTCAAACCAAATCCACTTCAGCTCTAGTTTAATGCTATGGTAAGTTCTACACCAACACATGCACACTTCTTTGCATTTGCTTTCAGATGTTTCATTACTTTTCATTACTCATTACTTTTATCACTTTTTTTTTTTGCTGGTTAAAGTTGATTCACCATCGTTAATCATGCATGCATCTCTTTACTACTTTCCTAGAAGCTCTTTGTTCGATTAAGTAATCACAAAATGCTGAGTTGTGCTCTGTGATGCCCGTTGGAATTAAACAGTGCTTAGAGTAACTGAGCTTATTGCTCCAGACTTAAAATTGTATTTAAAGAGTTCTTGTTGTACTTATCATTATACATAGGCATTCAATCCTGTAAGTGTTGCACTGCAAGACTTTTGTTGTTCAGAATTCACAGTTGTAAATGATGTTTTCAAATGTTTGTTCGTTGCTGGGCTGGTATACGATGGCCTTAAAGTAGAGTGCTTGATGCACTGTAAGTGGCACAACTAACCCCGGGCTCTGGCCCTGTGCAATGATGTGGTATTAACTATAAAGAGCTATCAATAAACGAATGGGTGGGAATGAGTCAAATGGGTGGGGGGAAGTTGGAGGGTTCTTGGGGAGTTGGTAGTAAGGACAAACCGCAGGGATACATTGCTCTTTCACAAAGGTAAGAAATAATCAATAGCTTCACAGCCCAGTAGCTAATTTGTATGCACAGTAATGTAGACCCCCCACTGCAGCATCTTAGTAGTATCATAGTAAACTAACCCTCAAAATTGTGTGTAAAACTTCATAGACAAATGCTCATCCAACATTTCATGTCAAGGATATTAACATGGAGTTTGTTCCCTTTCGCTGCAGTAACATTCTCTACTCATCTGTGAAGGCTTTATGCTAGATGATGGCATATTGCTGTGAGGATGTGATTGCATTCAGCCACAATCGCTTTAGTGAGGTCAGGCAGTGGTGTTAGCTGATTAGTTCTGGAACACACAACACTCATCCCAAAGAAAAACAATGGTGCTCTTTCTCTCCACTTATATCCCTGTAGCTTACGCTTGGCATTAGGCATGGTGATCTGGGGCTCATGTGCAGCTGCTCTAGAAAGTCCCTTTCTTTTGGCAATGCTTTTGGATATAGAAAGCTTTAAAGTAACTGAATTGTAGCTGAAAGTAGTGTGTCTGTATAGTCCAAAAGCCAGTCAATTTATGTGTTTTGCTTTTTATGCAGTGGTCATTGGGCAGTTTTTGGTGCATCAATAACTTTTGTATATTAACAAGGTAGCTAACTCTTGCCTCAGACTGTAACCTAACCAATAATCTGGTCATACGCATTACAATAGCTGGTCTAACACTTTCCATTTAATTCAAGTTTATTTGTATAGGACTTTTTCCAACGATGTTGTCACAAAGTAGCTTTACAGTAGAACAACTAATGAGTTGCTTTTTAGTGTTTTCAGTGATTTCCTCAAACCACCAGTTTAAATTTACTCACACTGTAGTTAAGATTATCAGCTCATCCCTTATGAATTACCAGATTACTGTATTACTTGTAATGTAAATGATAAAGCATCACCAGTGTGTCTTCAAAAATCAGAGAGTCAGGATTTACTGAACACCTGATAGCTAAGACAGCAAAGTGTCATCACACCACAGTCAGCACTCAATCAAGCACACTCATGCTGGCCCTCATGTCATCAGGCCCTTAAGAGTGCCAGCTCAGCTGGGGATTTTTTTCACAGAGTGCCAGCATGTTAGCAGCTCACCTGTGCAGGAGCAGGTGCAGGCTTTGGTGCTGCCTGGAGGTCCTTATGCCTTGTCCCAGCCAGTGTCAGAGTGTTATGAGCAACCTTTCAGCAATTTAACCAAAGAGTACTGAAAAATATCACTCATGTCCAGTTACGTCCAACAAACCATCTGTACCGATTAAAGTACACTTTGGAGAACAACTGACAAGCGTGTTAACCACAATATTCAAGTGAAGAAGATGCGTGGAGTACAGTTTTTGCTGTACAGATGTACTGTTAGATATTATGTCCATGCCAAAGAGCTTTCATGGTTGATTTACCAAGACTTGAAAAAAAAACAACATTGTTTAAAAGTTATCAGCCATAGCAATAGTATTTATGCCAGGTTTAAGGTAACCTCAATTTTAGTATATGATAATAATTGTATTCACTAACTTTAAATGGAAATATGTATGTATTATAAAACCTGAAAACCCACTTGTCCTATTAGGTGAGCAACCAACAAGTTATTTAGAATCTAAGTATTTGTATTTTGTTAACACTATGGTTGGATATAAAGAAAAGCTGCATTTGTGTTTATCCGTTTTTCCCCTCAATGTAACTGGTCATGATATCTTCACCACATGATACTGCCATGACCGTAAAAAAACAAATTGTTTTCATAAGAATCTGATGGTGGCAAGACTTTGAAAAAAGGTTTGCCAGTTAGAATACATCAGAGTTTGGACAATATTTGCCAGTAAACAATTGTGTATAAACTTAAACTTTACATATGCTCACGTATCAGCACAAATCCTGATAGGGAGTACATACACAAGGTCTTTCTTTGGAATTATTATTGTTTTTTTTTTTTTTGGAGTGGGGGTACAAGCACTGATGACTAATTACAGATATTAATGAGCCACTGCTACTGATATTGAACATTTATCAGTAATCGAAAACCAAATTTCCTGCTATACAAAGAACTTGAATGTATAGAGCACTATTATAAAATGATACTGCCTGGATATCACATGAATTGAAGTCATGACAAATGATCTAAATCTGTGTTATCATTCCCTGGATAATTCTATCCACCTTCTCAGAGATAGCATAATGTTGTGATAGACACCCATTTTAATTTGAAATAGCTGAAACAGAATCCAGACAAGGCTATCAGGCTATGGTTAAGTCAGGTGAGGGGTCAAGCTTTGGCCACAGGTCTAGCTTTGTGAAGAAATAGGCTTTCTGCTTTCATCTGTCAGCCATGACACACAGAGCCCACAGGCAAGTCTGCTAATATACCCTGTGGCGCCGTTTTTCTCCTGGCTGGATGAGTAGACATGTGTATAGGTGTGTATAGATATGTCCGGATGTGTGTTTTTGTGTTTTTTGCATACGTGTGCTAGTGTGGGGAACACTGACAATGAAGTAGTTTATTGTTTAGGCTATGGTTAAGCAAGGCCACCCACTGAGCACTAAGTTTACAAAATCTAGAAGGAAATAGTTCCAGAAAATTGTAACAGGTTGTAACTGTTCATAAGCATACATGGAAAACGCCTGTTCAACATATCACTTTATCACAGTTATTTATAATCCCATATACACAGCAGCTATGTAACTTTATAGCTCCGCCTCGATATCTCATTTTATACCAGCTCATATACTATCACCTCTCATGGTGAAATATAGCGCACGCAGGTTATTCTGTACAAACTGCAAGCTCCATGTTTACCCTCTGCTGTGACATGGCTTTAAGTTTCAGACTTTTCAAGAGGAGAACAGCTTTCTTCATAGTAGCTGCAATTCAGACCTTCTTCGATTCACTTTGAGGGAAAAAATTGTTGTTTGCAATATTAATTTTCAACAAATTGCATCACTTACTGACATCTTACAGTAACTATCCATACTCACACAAATACAAAATTTTTAGACATTCCTGCTTTATGAATAGGGTTATCTACAGTGCTGTGTTCCCAGTTCCTTCTGTTTTTATAAATTTGTCACACTTTATAGTTTCAGATCACTATACCACATTAAATGTTAGACAAATATAACCCAAGTAACACAAAATGCTATTTTAAAAAGATTATTTCATTTAGTTAAGGACAAAATGCTGCTCAGCCCTACATGATCCTATGTGGATAAAGAAATTGCCCTGTTTGCTATTAATCAGTAAGTTGACCAATTTCAATTGACAACTCAATTCAGATTCTATACCAGACCTGTTGAATCTAAACATCACTTAAATAGAACCCTTATGGCAATGTACACAAATTAAAGGTCTCAAAAAGCAGCACATAATGCCACATTTAAAAGAGATTTAATGCATAAGTGAAACAAGATCACTGAAATCCTGAGTGGAAAAGTTACAAAGCCATTGCTAACACTTTGGGACTCAAGTGAACCACCGTGAGGGGCATCATCCATAAAATAAAATTTGGAACTGTGGTAAACATTCCCAGGAGTGACCAGCCTGCCAAAATGTCACCAAAAGCATATGAATGACTCTTCCAGGAGGTCATAAATTAACCCAGCTGAACATGTAAAGACCTGTAGGCCTCACTTGCCTCTGTTAAGGTCAGTGTACATGACTCTACAATAAGAAAGACACTGGGCATAAAATAACATCCTTGGGAAAGTTCCAAGATGCAAACCACTACTGACCAAAAAGAACATGAAGGCTCGCCTAGTATTTGCCAAAACACATCTGGATGACCCCTAAGGCTTTTGTGCAAAATTTTGTGGGCTGATGATTGAAAGGTGTAATCTTTTGAAAGACGTGGGTCCCGTTACATCTAGCCTAAAGCTAACACCATAAGAACATCATACCAACAGTCAAACATGGTGGTGGCAGTGTGATGATCTGGTGTCAAAACCCTCTATTGTGGCAAAGAGGATTTACCAAAATTCCCCAAGAGTGATGTAAAAGAGTCATTGAACTTGGAAATGTTTGATTGTAGTTGTTGCAGCACAAACAGTTATTAGGTTTAGGGGAACGATTACTTTAAGGTAGGTTCTGATTAAGTTTTTATCTGCAGTAGGTGGAATGGTTTACTTGTGCTGTTTTTATCTTGTGAACATTGAAATGTAACTAAGTATCAAAAACAGAAGAAAACATATAAAAGGCAAAAACTTCAGCCTCACTGAAGCTCATCTGAAAAAACACCAAGGAAAGTCCCATCCTGCGAAATAGCCAGTGTTCCTAGAAAAAAAAAAACACGGTATGAAACCCATTATTTGTCCCACCTGGTCTTGTCCTTACTGGTGAGCTGGAGCGATAGGCCCAGACAAACTGCTGCTATTTATAATGACCAGTGTGACAACTCTTAGATCAGAATAATTAGCCTTGGCCTGTGAGAGTATTACCTTTTACCTTCCAGTCCTGAAGTATATCATCTGCTTTCCAGTCAGTGTCGGATGAACCATTTCCAGGTTTCTGAGGCGGGTTGGCGGGCCTCATAAATATTTTGGATATAATGACAGACGGCAGTTTTAAGTCATTCTCCCTGTGGTGATGGTTCAACCCAAGAAAGAGAGACAAAGCTTGTAATTAGGCAGTAGAGTTTTATTTTATAGGGAAGACAACAGTTGGTTGGTCTGTAAATAGATGTGCAGGTTCAAAGGCAAGACACACATCTATAGATAGTTAGACAGGGGTCTTAGTGGGATCCAGCAGACAAAGGGAACATTATCTATTCAGTTATGTAGTTTTTATATAAAGCTGTATACTGTGTCAGTTGTGTCACTTTGATGATTCAACTGAAAAAATTTCACTTCACAACTGGGTTGGACACTGCAGCATCCCAAATTACAGTAAGAGAATGTGGACAAACTACATGCATTATGTTGCAGGCTTCACATGCTTGACACTTAATTAATTTATTATTAATGAATTAATGTAATATTAATTCAATATGAACGGCTATTCATGTAATGCTTGAAATGAAAACATGATGAAGCCCAAACAAAAATGGATGGAAACACAAAAGCTAGATACCAGACTCACTTCTTTTTCTAAGAGATTTGGGTGATTATTGACTTTAAGTGTTTGTTAGCAACATTAGCCTTGTGGCTCCATCGCTAAACTCAAAAAACATAATTTAAACAATAAGCATGTCTTGGTTACATTGAGGGTAAGTGAAGAATTGCGTTCATTGTCTTGATGGAACCATTCCTATACGACATGGCTAGCTAAGATAATGCAGCGTTGATACAGTTTTTCCAAAACATTTAGAGAACAAAACAATCTGTACACACTTCCCCGATGGCTTCAAAAGAGCAGAGAAGTGTGGAGTTACGGGGCCTTGCTAGATTTATGACCGCTGTCTGTCTCCCACTGGCCAAAACCTGGAGGGAATTACCCTGTGTGCTCCGGCTAATAATTCTGAGTATGTGTGTCTAAGGTGTGTCTGAGCGTATGTGATCACAGGTGTGTGTAAGTGTTGTATGTATATGCTTGGTGTGTGTAAGTGTGTGTGTGTGTGTGTGTGTGTGTGAATGTGTGTGTGTATGTGGTGTAAGTGTGTGCGCATGCTTCCTGACTGGGTTTTGATGTGGTAAAGGGGCTTGACTGCTTCACCTGGCCAGCTGTATCCCTGCATGAAGCAGGTGGTATGAATGTTCTGCTAGTCTAAATTCAGCTGGGGGAGCTCGAGAGTAAATTCTTTCCTCACAAGGCTCATGACTACTAAGTATTCAGATGTAACATGTAAAGAATTTAGTCACTTTCTCATAATACCTTTTATGTAAGCAAACCTTTAAAGTTGGTTGCACTTTCTGCATCTCATGATTCAAGTGGTCAAAAACGCACTCATCGAGAGAACATCAAGAGGTCTTGATGTTCTCAGCAGTGTTGTTCGGGTTGTTATCTTTCTTTATTAGCATTTATGATGCCTTTGGTCATGTTGTTTAACATCTCCAAGCCTGTATTGATTCTCCACCATGTACTTCAGTATATACTGCATTCTCTTTCTCACAAATTCAGACTCATCAGACAAAAAAATCAATTTCACGATAGTTGTAGATGTTGACCCATTTCTCCTTGATTCTTGTAGTATTTACAGGTACCTTGTATCACTTTGGCTTCTGTTGTTCGGATGCTTGTTTCTAAAGTTGCTCTGGAGAGGAGCGTCAGCTAAATGTAAATAAATGTGAAATCTAAATGTGATACAAACATAGACCTGTGCAGTCCCCTTTTTTGTAAAGATGTATCTCTTATTTACTTATTTACACTTTTACTTTTGCACCTGAATGCAATTGGACTTTGCAAATCCAATCTCCATTACATTTCTGTTATTCTTCACTGCACCCACTGCACTTCTTGCTCAAGTTTCCTCTTTGCAGTCTTAATTAAATGAAAGAAATCAAACTGTTTTAACAACCTACTACTTCTTTAACATCTGCACTTTTGGATCGGGACTACAGAAGTAGAGTGTAATTATAGTAAAACATTATTTACTGAAGCCAGGCTACTAATACATATGTCTCTGTGGTAACATAAAGCAGGTGTGTTTTGGTAGGATTCATGCAGCCTTTGGTGTTGCCAGCGTGGCAGCAGTTGTGCTTCGGTTTTTAGCTCTGTGATGGTGGTCTGGTGGTGAAACAAACTTTATCCTGTAGTCTGCAAGAAAATTTATGTTTTAGGATTATTTTAAGAGTTTCTCCTACAGGAGAAGGCAGTATATGTACATATGCAAATACAAACAAAACAGCTTATACAAGGAGTAGCAGTCGAGTTCATTGCTTGTGGTAAGATGTTTGAAGTCCTTCTCATTAAGTCCTTTACTTAATGCTTTACTTAAAGTGCTTGTGGTTGTTTCACAGAATGATGCTAAGTTTGAATGTTTGTTTATGCCTATTAACTCCAAAGGCAAGAGGCAACGACCTGAGCAACTGTTCAAAGTAAGTATGAACAGTCTCGGCACCGCTGAAAGCGCTAAAACCACAATTCAGATAACTTCCCTATACTTAAGTTTTCCTGTGCCCCAGAATACAAAGGTTTGGAAACTTTCCCACAGTCGTGAGCCACTTGGGGGTAAGAGTTGAACAGACTACTCGACTCGTCGACTTGTTGGCTTTACTGTGTGACACATGGTATCAACTAGCGACAACATGGATGCTTCAGAGAATAAAATAGGTGAGGAGCCTGGTGATTTCAGAGTGTGTATCTCCAGTTTCCTGAAGGCTAACTATTGAAAAGGGCCTTACTGATCTGTAGAGCTTTAAGCTCTGGCACTGGAATGCTTTGTGGTGGAAAAAATATCATGTATCTCACATCCCACTTAGTTTTAACACTAGATATCAGCTAGAAATCGATAGAGATTCTTGTTTGGTGAAAGCTTGGATGACCTTTCAAACTGTAGGTAGTGTGTGATGTGTGTGGTGATCAGATTTTGATCATTGTTATCTCCACTTTCATCATAGGGTTCATAACACACTATAACATGTAGTTGGTTACCAAGTCGTGGCGCTGTAAATTTTCTCTGGTTCTCTAGACCGCTGCCTTATTCATGTGTCTCGGCTCGGCTGACTAGGATGCAAATAAGATACAAACTCAGGGGTCAATATCTCTGGTACTCAGAATGGTAGCAAGTTCGGTTTAGCTTCATTACATATTAATAAAGTCTGACTTTTAAAGTTGCTTAAGAACTCTCTTTTCCTGAAGTTTTATTCATGATGTCACCATTGATTAATACCCATTGATTTATAACACACAACACATAACTGTTGACTTTTAAAAATCTGAAGTTGTGCCCTACTTGTAATTGTTTTTGGGAAAAACTGTAGGCCTAACGTTCAATGAAGCCTATATATAAGCTTCATATCTTATCTTAACACAATTAACCTCATGACTTGATTCTGACTCAAGACTCAGTATGATGAAAAACACAAAACAACTAATTCAATTAAGAGCAGCAACCTTAAAAAATAAGTAAACTCCCCTTACCCATTAGTTTTGATATGGTCTTCTGCAGTCAGTACTTCAATGCCATCCATCTAATGGACAGAACGAGGTGCTACATACAGTAAAGGTGGTGACTGAGGAGGTAAAACAACTTGAAATGATAGTTTGAATAGTATGCCAGCTATTAGAATCAGTACCCTTGCTGAATTTATTAGCTATTCAAAATTTTGCTCAAAATGTTCACTTCAGTATGCCAGTTCTGTCTTTCTATGACAATACTAAACACTAAAGACTCACATTTACATCCAGCTTGCTTGAAGATGGCTTCTTGAACATGCTGCTTGAAGATGGCTACCCTCTCCAGACCAGAAACCTCTATGTCCTTCCTCACCTTTAGTGTGAGTTGATGTAGTGTAGGGCACGCATGCATCCATCCATGCGCGTGTGTTTGTGGGGTTGCTATGATACGTGCTTGGCCGTTGGACCACACCCGGATCGGAGCGCCCGTCCAAACTACATACCAGTATGACCCCTCCTCTTTAATTCACCGTGAGAGCGTCCATCAGCCCTGTTGATTTCCCCGTAAATCCTCACACCTTCTTTGTTCACTGCTATTTTTACGGAGCGGGCTTGTGGTTTAGGGTAATGTGATAGGACCAGCAGACCAGTCGTCTCATATTCCTCCATGGTTGGGAGGCAGAAAACACGGAGAGCCTTTTCCATGCCCGCCGTCCATTCTCCAAGATGCCACCACACCACCTGCATCATTTATTGTGCATCGTAATACCAAAATACAATTATCCATACAGATTTATGGATATGTTTCTTTGCTGGTTATTTAAAAGAACATTAAGACTGGCAGTCGATATGACAATAAAACAAAATGAAAAACAAAATGGATAACTCTTATTTGAAGTTACTGCTGAGTATAGATGGACCATATGTCCATCTATCCGTTCTCTTTCCCAGCTGTCCTTTCTCTTGGGCTTTTTTTACCCACCTTTAACTGGCCAGCCTAAAAACGTGGGGTGCTTTTAGAAAGGCTAAATTTGTAAGGACTCAAGGGGTGAGTTTACAACTGGGTCACTTGAAAGAGGTGATAATTAATCCTTAGCAAATGAATGTGGGGTGTTTGCACTTCCTGTGCGTGTGCCAGCGCTCCTCATGTCATGCCTTTAGCCCTTGTCCGTTCTCTGATGCCCTTTTTCAGGGCGCTGCCTAATATTTTTAGGTAGCTTCTACATGTTTGTTTTTTTATGGCAGTTACTAACTTAACACCCCATAGTAACAGTATGCTCAAGCTACTTCTGGAAGAAGGGAAGGCGGGAAGAGATGGGAGACCCACAAGTGACCAGACTTGGCCACAAAAACTTCACATTTGTTCTTAAAATTTAACACTTAAGAGAGAAATTAAATGTACACAACTTACCTTACATATAGTCAACCCAAAACTTCTCTCAACCCACACAAACAACATCCAGGCCTTCATTAATACTGGTCCTAAAATTGTGGTATTGAGAACAGTTTGTCTTACTGTGAACTATAAAAATGTATAAACCTGTGCAGCTGCTTTGCTGATTTTAGCTAATTTAGCTGTTCACCTGGCATGGTCATGGTGGTTGATCACTGTACCAGCATCCATAACACAAGACATGCTGGTGTTCTCGGTGATGAGCATAACAGCTTCCATTACTGCTGACCAGCATACCAGCATCCAAAACATAACATAAGCTGGTCTCTGCTGGTTGTCTAGCGGGGTAAACTCTGTGGGCAGCTATTTTAGACAGGTGGTATGCTTTCCCCCACAGAATCTCCCCTTGCCATACCCACACGTCACACAGGCATATAGACAGTAGAACAATTAAGAAATGTAAGGTTAAACAGATAGTTTAAACAGAACAACAGAAAGAGTGGCAGAGGTCATCCATCCATTTCCCAAAAGAGTCTCTGTCAATTTCCAACTAGGATGTGGGATGTTCCTACTTGCATTCTGATGTCCAGAGATGATGGTACCAAAAAAAGCATAAAGCAAAGTTGACATTTTTTAAATTTCAAGAATACATATTTGTGCATAGGAATGAAAAGATTTGTGACTCAGCAATGCATTTTAAGCTCAAAATTTTCTTATGCTGCATTCTGCCTCTCATCAGATTTTTAAATATGTGATATTTCACCTAAAATACTAAAGATACTAAGATACTAAACTAACCTCGAAGGTTGTTCTCCCTTTTATGCTCACTTATAAGTAGAATGTTTTTCAGCTGTGCATCACAATTGAGCAAGAGTGTCCTAACAACCAATTAGCCCAATAACATCCTTAACTTGGATTGGCGGCCGCACCAGGAGATTTAGACAGAGGACTGAGAATTGCTGATAATAGGACTATATGCAAAATAAGCCTCTATACAAAAATAGGCTTTTATACAAACATTTTTATTCTTTAAAAATCATCTGATACACCTACATTAATTGTGAAATGGACAATATTGTTTGTGAATTGCATGAAAATTGCATGAAATGAAATTCTAAAGTGATCCTAAACTTTTGAGCGGTAGTGTGTATATATGTGTTGTGTGTATATATATATATATATATATATATATATATATATATATATATATATATATATATATATATATATAGTAAATAAAATAAAAGGTTCAGCATCACAAATCTTGCTTGGCATTAGTGTACCACTGCCTATAGGAATAAGTAATTACAAACATTTATTAGGGTTATGTTGTGATAATAAGCTTATGTAGGTGTCGTGTAGCTTTATGAACAGTACCTGACAGTCACGTGTTAACAGTTTTTTTGCATATTATTATGTTTTTGGATCTGAGCTGATGTATACTTACATATGTGAATTAAGGTGGAAAACAGTTCTACAAACAATAACAGTGATTTAGGTTTATTGACTAATCTACCTGCTGACATCTTTACACATGGTACACCTGCTTTCTGCTGGAGCATCATGACCTGTCCTCAGGCGCCTTGATTGGAACTTTGTGTCAAAGGTCAAAGGTTGGGCCGTCCTAATTAGAGGAAACAGACTGACCATGAGAGACAGTCTCAGACCTATAGTCTCCCTGAGAATGAAATGTCACACTTCAGCAAGTAATATGGAGCAGTCTCCACAGCCTGGACAAATGTACTAGTCCTTTTATACATTCCTAACAGAGCCATACAGAGGGGGCTGTATTGGAAATTATTAATGAAGATGATTTTGTTGACCAGTTATTGCAGAAAACAATCATTTTAATTTTATTTACTTATTTTTTTATTTGTTTTTTAAAATGTAGAATTCCTCATACCTTTGTTCACCTACGAACAGTGTTACCTAAGAACAAATCCCAAAAAAGAAAACATTAGTAAACGTCAGAATCTTTGCAAAAACTGCATAAGTGGGTTTTAAGTAGAAATCTTTATTAAATATTTAACACAGATCTAATATGTTGTGCTGTACTTGTGTTATGTTATTCAACCATTGAAAAAACATCTCAGTGTCCCCACCAATTTCTTCTGTCCCTGTTAAATCCAACATATTGGAAAAGAACCTCAGATAATAGATAGAAACTCTGAATTGAGATGAGATAAAACAGTATTGTTCTCTGTAGAACAAAACATTATTAATGTTGACTTGGCAGGCAGTGCACAAACATATGACTATACATGTTAAAGTGCAGTGTGCTGGGATTGCCTTAGCTTGAATGCGTAGAGATGTTCTGTAGCTAAATACATAACTTCATGGGCTTGTTTTAACCAAGTACATAAGCAGACACTCACTCACACACACCCTTCTATCATCTACAGTGAATGTTCTCTGCTCTGTGTACGTTGGCTGAGATTTCAAAGTCTTCTCATTTAAGCATGTTGGATGACAGGAAATGACCACCTGAAGGGGCTTGAAGAGTACTCTTTATATTCACACACACACATAGACAGACACACACACACACATAGACACACACAGCACTGATGGATATGTGTGTGCTAGACCCTTGAACCTTTCTTCTTTTCCTAGAGGCGAAAGCTGTCACACATTTGTATTATTTTCAGCTCAGCCTGTTGAACACCAACCATACCTGCAAAGCTATTTGCCATTGATTTGTAATTGACAGACATGTGGTGTAGAAATGAAGGTAGAAACGTAACAGAACGTTCCATAGCTTTCGGAGCATTTCTACAAATGCTGGAGATTTTGTGCATTACCGCTTACAAACATTGTTTATTCATTGTAGGATCAGGAACCTCTACTGACATAAGTACTGGGACCCTAAAAGTGATTTATATCAGTAGCTCCTCCTGTAGCCTGGGGAGCAGAAAGAGGTTTTGTTTATGGAGCAAGGGTCTCCACAGGGCAGGATTATATCAGCCCATCCAAGCTTTTTGATGAGTTGTTTTTAGGGTCAGTCTCTCCCTCTCCTTCCCTCTTTCTCTGTCCCTCTCCCTGGTTGTGTGAGTTTCACCTGTTCACAACAGCCATGGTCTTTGTTTCCAAAAACAAATGGCCCCCCACTATGACCACAAAGTCTAAACATTGTTACTTTTAGATGCTGATTACTTTTAGACTTTGGGAAGAAAAAAGAAGAGGGACTTTGTATTATATTACAATTAATAATGACTGTTCTGCTCACAGTGCTGTTCTGCTCACATGTTGTACGTCGGTTTTTTTATAGAGGATATCTTCACATAAATACATGGTTAACATATAGTTTATAGCGGTTGGTATAGTGTAGTGGGTGATAACTCTGCCCTGTGCACTAGGATTCAATCCCCTGTCCATGCAAGCACCCTATGCTATACCAGTAATAATCCTTGGGCAAGACTCCTAACACGGTCTTTGGCTCTGTAAAATTATTAAATTCTGAGTCACTCTGGATAAGGCCATTACATAAATGTAATACAGTGTTGGAAGTACATGTTCATATATCGTCGATGTCCAATAAAAAAAAATCTCCATTTCCATCTCCATTTTTGCTGATTTTTTTTTTCTACATCAATTAAATTTATCAGCTGCTGTTTACAGTGTGGGACAATTTCATGATGAATGGACCAATAGAAATAGAAAATAGCTTGGAAAAAAATCTGGTTCCATTGACTTACATTAAAAGTAAAAGCAGTGTTTGGCCTCTCCTGTAAAGGTGCCATTTTGGAGATACCTGTTTTGCATTGGACAGCAACGATACATGGATAGGGATAAGAACTAATCCTAAGGACAAGGATTAATACATAATATCTTTGTCGCTACTTTCCAAAAGCATTTCAGTAGTTGTCACACGACATTGCACATCTACTTCCAATGTTGAATTATTATTATTTTTTTCATATAACTGGATAAGTTCTTAAATTGTCGATTGCTCAATTTCACAAAAAAACTAGACAGTCAACCAGTTCCATCCAGTGAGAAGCAGATGACATGTATCTCAACCCCTCCTATAGCCTCATAACTCCAGATGAAAGTCACATACGATCTCCTGATAAGATGGAATTTAAAGGGCTCCACAGCTTCAGGAAATGTTTTAACTGGATTTATATGCTGTATTACTGCAAAGATAAAGAAACATATATACAAACATAAGATTTTAACATCAAATAATTCCCAAAGGTTTGTCAAAGTTCTCCCGAGACAGTTTGTCATGCAGTGGCATCTGAGGGATTAATTCTGAGTCTCAGGTGTTTGTTTCTGTTTTTGGCCTTTTGGCTTTTATGCACAGAAGAGAGTGAGGTGCCAAAAATAATTTGACTTCATCACTTGTTAATCTTAAAAGTTGCATATTGCAATTAAAAGGTGATCATAATCATAATAATATTCGAATGTTTATTTGATCAGATTGGAAACATTATTTATATTACTGTTGCCAATACAATTACAAACAATTATTATTATATTATTTTATTATATTGCTGAATTTATCATATCAGATGTATGAAAGTTATGGAAGTTTTTATATTTTATGTTTTCATTTTTCCTAATGTGTCAAACTAAATAAATAAAAAATACATATGACATTTTGCAGACATGCCATTGTTTTCTTTTGAAGATCCATAAACTTATAAAAAAAACATGTAATCTGCGCAGGGGTACACAAAATGTTGCATATGACTGCTTGTGTCAGAAAAGGGAAGAAAAGCCCAAACCTCTAGCTCATCCTGTCTCCCAGTGGCCTTCAGAGGGCACGTCCTGCTGTGAGCGGCATTGCAGGGCAAGCTGTGATCAGACGGGCGTTGAAAGATAGACGCCTCCACCTGCCCGTATCAGCCTTGCCCATCACAGCTGCATTCCACAGCCCAGCACTGACAAGTGGAGCCCAGAAATCACTTCTGCCTGGGTAGAGAGGAACAGTAAGGCTTCACCAGGATGTTCTGGCTAACATGGTGGAAGGCACAAATAAAGCCTATTGAGTTTGGTGGGTTTAGATCACTACTGAAATGGGTAGAGCTTACAGGCAAGTGAGCACAAGATGTTTTGCATTTAAAAATTTTCCTTTTCGGTCTGTTTGGCCAATTTTTAAGAAGCACGTGTATACTGAATCTGAACTGGTCTTTAAGGTTCTCTTCATCAGCCTTCATTGCCAGTCACTCTATTCTTGTATGGTTCTTCTTCTTGCTGTCAGGCCACTGCAGTAGCTGACAGATTGTTGTTCATAGTTGAATGATTACCCTTTAGACAGGACAACCTGGGAATGCATGGTCTTCCAAGACAAAGAGTCAACAAATGGAACACATTCCATGGCAATGGCTTTGTCAAATATATTTAACATGTTTTGATGCCTTTCTCTGAGATTTAGTGACTTCATACTCTGAAGGACAGGACAGAATTCCTATTAGACATTTATATTCTGACAAACTTGATATTCTAATATCTGCAAGAGTTTTACTGAGGAAGGTCAAGTCTGCCTGATATTAGAAATCACAGCACACAAATATAGTTAACAGCCTAAAAAATATAGCTGCACAAACAAAAATGTGACGGCTTATTTTGTACATGCCCTGTTGTTCAGAAATAGTCAGGGAAAGTCTTTTTCCCATTGCTCTTGAGTAACGGCAGCTCCCTTCAATTAACCCTTTCATGCATGGTGTCCACGCTTGTGGACAGTTAATAATGGTTCAATTTAAAGCATATGAAATGCATTTCTCCTAGATGGCAGAATCATAATGCTCACTGCTCCAGTGTAACAAAATCCATTCCCCTGAATTCTATTGTGTTCTTGAGTGCTGAGGCTTAGAATCTAGGATGGCAGATAATACTAAGAATGCACAAAATGTCTCTGGTATGTCTGTTCAGTTTCCAAAAAGGTCAAATCTGGTAAATAAAATATTTGTGTGTCTCTCTTATGAACATGATTTGATATATTAAACTTCTTCTGTTATTTTAGATGTTTTTTTATGGCTCAGAAACCAACTGTCCACATATGTGGACTTCATGCCACAAAGGCATTGCCTTTTTTATTTAAAAGTTACAAAAAGAAGCTTAAAATTCAGCATTGTTTGTATAAAATGTTAGTTTCACAATATAATACATTTAATAATTTATGCATGAAAGGGTTAACTAGTAAGCAAATGCCAACACTAGAGCTAACCAGAGCAGCAGTTACTGGGGAAAATTCATCATTATCATCTATACAGAATGATGTGCCAGCATGTCTGTTAAAGTATCATTAAAGGAACAGTTTGTAAGAGTTTTAAATTTAAAACATGAACTAAAATTATCAATAGAATGACAGTAAGTCAAAGATGTGTATATATCAGTTAACAGAAATATCTATTGAAATCAACATGCTAAGCAACTAGTTTCAGACCGTCTTGTCTGAAGCGCTTGGCAAGTGATCGCTGCGGCAGCTCTTACAATAATTCAGAGGTAGAGTTAATGTATTATGAACCTTTGCTAGTTATAGCTGTACTACCTCTATCTTCACAGTCATGTGCCCTAAAACGTATACTTGGCAATGCACTCATGTTAAGGCACATACTTTCATATTTTATAGTAGAAGTATTTTTTAAATCTTAAATACAAGAAAAACTGTAAGGCACATCATGTTGCATAAAAGAAACACACAGTAATTTTGAAAGTACTTTTACACTTATTTTACTGTTAACACTTCCAACACACACATATATTACAAGTAACTTTTTGCCACTGATTGCATATTTGTTATTGTTTTTCTAATTCTGTGCCCTGTTTAGTATCTGTTTAGTTCAGTCTGTTTTATTGTAGCCCTGTTTAGATAGTCTTCTGTCTTTACATGCTTAAAGGCAACAGTATGTGGGTGGTTATTTTTTTGTCACTCAATTAACCCTTTTCCTGCCCATGTTGAGCCTAGAAACCCACCAGACTCTTTAACTTAAATAGATAGATGAGAATATGTCTCATCTCATCTTGCTATATTATGATACATCCTTTTCTCTCAACTGACATTAATTTAATTAATCCACTCTCTTGGAGCACAGGCCCAAGAAAATCTCTGCTTTAATTGGAGAATCTCTAAAGTTTTCACTTCCTGAGCCTAATGAAACCAGACCATGGAACTCAATCTTCATAGCCTGAGCTGAGTTGGAGGTTAGAGATGTTTTTTTTTTTTTTTTTTTTTTTTTAACGTGGCTCTTGGATTAGTCCCACAGGTTTCTCCCACCTTGATAAATCTCCCGAGGAATGCCTAGCCTTTCAGCGGCCCGCTCTCTCCTTTCCCAGGTCAAAGGGGTGGGGGGAGTCCACAGATTCTTATCTCTGCTTCTAGCTCAGTTTACTGTGCAGTTCTGCTTATCTTGGCCACCTTATGTGTAGTGGTAAGGTTCGATTACAACCAATAGCAAATGAGTATTATCTCCATTTGATTTGAAGAGCTGATATCAATGTTCTTAAACAGCCAAATTTGTGGGTCAGTATTATAGTCCTCAGAGTAGCCTGAGCACTGCAAGACAGAAGATCTAAAATATTACCCCATATTTATTTATTTCAGTCATTTTAAGTTGATTTATCGTTTTAGGAGGCCGCTAACTCATGAGGCTGTGATGGTTTTCCATAAATCACAACACCATGATTCATTTGTATTCTTTCTAAAAACAGGTGGTAATCTTCGGAGGTCAAACGTCATGTCAAAGCTATTTTTTAGCTGGAAACTAAATGTGATACTGAGGATGGAGTTATGAAGTCTTTTGACACTCGAGGAGAAAATTGACAGATTCTATTAATGACAGAGAGATTTTGGAGATTGTTGTTTATTTTGAGGTGATGCTTGGAAATTTGTTTTGGTAATATTTCAGTTGGAAATGAATTAAATACATTACAACATGCTATGAAACACAGTGTCCAAGAAAAGTACATGTTTAGATCTTGTTGCTTTGAGGAACATACACTAAAGAAATTACTTTTGCACAAAAGCTGAAAAGTCTGTTTTTAATTTGTGATTTCTGATAGCAAATGGCAATCGAACTTGATATTTACTTTTTGTTTTACAGACAATGATGAAATGACTAACCTACAGAACTGAAACAATGAGCCTGCACAACGAACAAAGAACACAGAAGAAATATATATTCTGTTAAAAGGATTTTTTACCAACTCATATCAACTGTATTATTTCCATCAAAACATTTCATGCATACATTTATCAAACCTTCTTTCTCCAAAATAAATAACTCTACAGGAAATGGAAAAAACACACTCTATTTTTAATGCAAGTCAATAGAACCCAGACTTGTTGTGGAGATAAAATGGAGATACAATATAACACCATTGTATATACAGTTATATAAGTTTTAAATGTCCTCTGTTAAATTATGTATTAACACATACCTCCACATGGGTAACATTACAGGAAAAGGCAAAAACATCCATAACTTTTAATGTAAGTTAATGTGAAGAAATTTTATTAAAATCAATTTTGGTGCATATTTATGACAAAAAATTTTCTCCAGACATGAAAGAGCTGCTTTGCACAAAATATGCTACAAAGTAAATGTTGCAAAATATAATGGAGGTATTTGTTTTATTGTTTCGGTTTTTATTCTGCACAATTTTTTTTATTTGAGTTTAAGGTGTTGGGAAAATAGCTAAAAAAGTAGCTTTAAAACAGTTTTAAAATCTGTGCAATTGATTTCCCATTGATCCACACTGCTTGCATTAATTACAGCTTACATTATTGACTGTTATAAATCTGTAAGATTGCCATATTTGTATATTTTGTCTTGTTGTGACTTTGCTTTTTGTAAATAAGATATAATGTTTTAGATAAAATAAGACAAAATAAGATAAAAATAAGATAAAATAATCCTTTATTAGTCCTACAGTGGGGAAATTCATAGAGTTACAGCAGCAAAGTGTTAGCAAAAAACAGATAAATAAACAGTACAGTATATACAATATAAATAATAAAATGTCAAGAACTTATCATCCTTATTACGGTATTTCTAAACCTGAGGTTAACAATTGCAGTTGTTTTAGTGGTGTTTTTCCAGAGGGTTTTGGATAAAAATAAAATTAATTAAACTTATAGTATAATAATAAATAGTAAACAGTACATTGTCCATTCTGATGTAGTGTTAAGAATGTCAGGAAATAGGACACGTTATGACTTGCACTTATCCTTTTTTCTGTAATCTTTTTATTTTAAATTCCTTTGTCAAACTGTCTGTGATTAAGATGATCAATAAGATGTACTGTATTGTGCATAAGTCAGAGACTACACTTTCATGTATTACAAAGCCACTGAAGTTAAACATTAAGTTATTGCCAAAAAATGAAACAGAAGTCTGAACTAAGTGTATCTTTTTCTCAGTATCTAGTAACCTTTGTTTTTTAGAGGCTTTTTAAAATAAACTCTGCAGAGATATTTTGGTTTTATTTTCCGCATAAGACTGTGCAGCACAATAGACTGGGTCCAGTATGTATCCTATATCATGCAAGATGAGATGGAAAGTTCATGTTTGATGGAGTGATATGTGGAACTATGGTCACCAAAGCTGCAACTTTCATTAAATTGTTCTAAAAAGGCCACTGCTCTGTGTTTCTCTGTCTTCCTACTGCTGGTGGGCAGTTTGCTGTAAGTGGTCATAAAAATGTCTCCATGTTTTATGGCTCACAGGAAGTGGTTTAGACAGTAAGAGCTCTCTCCATTTTCTTTATGAGGCATCTCTACTTGCCCATGCGGTGGGGAAGCTTCTACTCGACCTTGCTGCTCTTTCTGCAGGAGCAGCACTATGTTATGTGCTCTTGACCATGAGCGATCCTTCCTGTTACATCAAAGTTTGATACTTGTAAAGAGGGATTCCCATATGAAAGAACAAAATATGTGCATGTATGTGTTAAAAAAATGAATGCGTCATGTATGTCAATTGTTATGTCAATAGAATTAATTATATACAATTAATCTAAAGTAAATAGTATATATATATATATTTTATATTTTTATATTTACATGTGGTAGAAATATATGCATACATGTTTAAGGATTATATGAACATATATTTTAATATATATATATATATAAACATTTCCCTTTCCCATATTTGTCATTAAATTATGCCTATTATAGTAGAACTTTCCTCTTTAATGAGTAAAATACATCTATCTGAGTTTAAGCTATCTGTATTATTTTGCATCTCTCTTTCTCTCTCTCTCTCTCTTTTTCTCTCTCTCTCTCTCTCTCTCTCTCTCTCTCTCTCTCCCTTTATCTATATCAGTGCTTCAGGCTAGCTGTCCAGATTTCCTAACACAATCTAACATAAACTTCAGGTGCAAACACACCCATCTCAAACAGTAAGCATTAAAAGAAAGGAATTACTGTAGAAAAAAAAATTAACTTTTGCTTTAGTTTATATTTTATTGTCACCATCATAAGAAAACCTTCAAATGTAACATATTTTCTAGTAATATGTTGTGCACATATATGTTCTTTGGCCTTTCTTCTGTAGCTTAAATGTGGATATTTGAAGCTTGTCAGATACATTTCATATGTTTTTGTTTGTAATTTGCAGCAAACAAAACATAAACTGTTTGTTGCAGTTCTACAGTGACTAGTACTGGCATCAAGCAATAACAGTTCACAGTTGGTTGCATATCTATGACTTTCTGAAGGCCTAGAGCAGTCATCTCCAAACCTAGTCCTGGAGAGCTTTAGTTCCAACCGGAATACAATAAGCTGCCCAACCCCTTATTTAACCTTCTCAGGTCAACAATGTTGTATACACAGGGGCGTCAAACTATGGTTAATGGTAGACCTGACTAACCAGGACTTTGATTTAATGCAGCTAGTAGGCACTTCATAAACAGATAATTTAACAGACAGAGTTTCTGTGATTATTTACCAGCAAAATTCAGCCTCAGTACAGCAGCTAACCTGTAAAATGCACATTGTTAGTTCTGAAGGAGAGAGAGCAACACCATTTCTGTTTTTAATGCAATCGAAAACATGGACAATATTCCATTGGGCATTTAACCCTTTCGTTTCCAATTAAAACTTATTAAATTAGGACGTTAATATAATACTTAAGATTCAACCAGCATAATGATTCCATTCAATAAACATGAGCTGAGAATTAGACATTTATAAATGGTCCTTGGGATAAAATCAAATCACGATAACATGCATTAAGATGTAGATGATGTATTATAGCCCAAATTAAATAAAAACATTGTGTCCTAACTCTTTTTATAGTAAAGTTGGATCCTGTTCAGTTGTTATATTGAGGGGCTTGTTTCTATGCCTTTGGGGCAGACGATGATAACACAGAAGATGCCAACATGCAGTACATTGAGATCTGTTTGAAACACCAGTAAACCACTGGCTCTCCACATGGCTCTTGTGGCTAGGTGAGGTGGAGGGGGCGCACAGGGAGAGGAGGGGTGGAAGCAGCAGAGGAATGTGGAGATGACCGCAGTACGGGGAGAACGGTGCCAGTGGGCAGGGACTGGAATGCCGCCCTTCTCTCAGCGCTCTCTGCTCCTGATCCACAGGGGTAAAGTATCCCAGGATCCTCTATTTATACAGTGTGGATATTTACAGTGGCGGATGGTCGGGATGCTGCAGCGTGCGAAAGCGAAAAGAAAGTGTTGCTCTCCTTACTGGGGGGAGAGTTATTCTGAGGCGGCGAGAGGCGTGGGCTGAGGTGTTGGTGACGTTGCTGAGACTTCCAGGGCAGTAAAGTCGTGCCCTGGACTGACATTCAACAAAACTTGGTTTGTTCTGAGTAGAAGTTTGACTCAGGTGAATGACCTCCCATCTAACAATGAATTACCGTGAACAAACAAATGATACAATTTTACCATTACTTACCTACTTGCTGCTAGTTTTCACTTATTGGTAATTATGTAAGTATGGATGGTTAAGCCAACTCCTAAAGTCCTAAAGTTTTCATACCTCATGTTAATAGTTTAATAATAACCGAGCCTGTATGCATTGTATTGAACTATTTGTAAAACTAGTTGATTGGCAGATTATGATCTGGACAGGACAAGAGTTACTTCTGATTTATGCCCAACATATGTGTAAGCATGTCTGTGTCAATCTCCACTATGGAGATATTTTAACTATGGCTGTATATTAGCATACAGACGGTCGAGATCAGTATTTTGGGACAATAGAATTATCCCTACCAATATTTGAATAATCTTTGGAGCATATTAATGAGTACAATGAAATCTGCTGCTTAATTTGCTTTAAAATACACAATTTTAATTAAATCGATGGAAAAAAACCAAGCTCACTACAGAAATTCCTAAATGCTACCGTGTGACGACACTGGTGGACAAGAGTGAACAATGCCATGGCAAAGCAACATTATGTCTGACTGGGACAGTGCTGGTTCTTCAGATTCTGATGATATTTCTGAATATGAATTTGAAAGAGCTTGTATATGAGTCTGTATATGTTAAGAAATTTAGGCCGTTTGTGCACAGGGGTTCCAATATACATCCAGTCACTGCAGCCAAAAACAACACCTTTCTGTCATGAGTGCATCTTTAAGCATGTTGTCCTCTATCTACATCACACTACGTCGAGCTAAACAGTCTTTTAAACTGTATTCCTTGACTCTGATGATGCTTAGCCTTTAATGTGATAACAAGCAATAGAACTAGTTTTATTCAGCTCAACAAATGACTTAATAATTTTTAGGTTCCATTGTTTGTTACCACATGAAGTCATTTACACAGTTGCTTTGTTATGTCATATTCTTTATGTATTTAGTACATGTGTGATTAACAGATGAAACAACAGAAAACTTGTGCTTTTTGAAGCATTAAAAGTATTTATTTTTAACATTCAATTTTATTCATTCTTCTTCAGACACTGCCAATATGTTACATGCAAGGACAGAAAAGTACACTGTTGATTGTTCATTTTATTAACTGTCTCCTAATTTGCTATATGAAAGCGAAGCTCAGTACTGTTTGTGTTGTTAAATTGCTGCTGTAAATAAAGTACAATATAATGTTACTCTGAGGATTAGCCATTTTTATTCAATCATGTACTAGACCACAAAAATGCTTTGCTGGGCTAAAAGATGATGTTCCTGCAAGTGACAGAACTGATGCACGCATGTTGAATGGCAGACTCGAAACGACCTTTCAACAGTCTTGACAAGCACGTTCACTTGAGCACAAGATGTGGAGAGACAATGAACATGATCAGCCATGACGGTATTGAAATGATAATGAGTTGTTTATTAACACACGTCAGGGAAGCGGTCTGGCCGCGGGGTACAGGAGCTGAGCTGAGGTAGCGCTTTGCCTCTTATCACCCTGTTAGACAGTGACACATATCCACAACTGCTCTCTGCAGCTGGAGGCGGCCATACTTCAACATAGCCATATGTCATATGTAAGGTTGGTAGATGTTCAAGTGCGATAAGGCTTTGGGAGCTAATAGGAATGCGGGGAATGACTCAGGGAAGTTCCTTTTTTCTGCCTAAGAAGAGTATTTCACAGGTGCCATGGAATATGCTTTTGGATATCACATGATAAACTCTCATAACATAAGGTTGAACTCCAATGGGGAAAAAAGGCATGGAAGAGAATTATTTATTCAGTTCTTTAGCTTTAGTTTTAGTTTTTAGTTTCCAACAGAATAATAGATTAGCTGTAAAATAACAAATCCTTATCACAGACAGCCAAAGATACAGGCAATCTAAATAGGTGCTGCATAAACAGAATATGATGATACATTCTACTCTATATTTTCTTTAATTTCAACATTTTTCAGTGCTTTGCTTGATGTATACATGTATATGTGTGCTCTGATTCTTCAGTTCTGCCTATTGTGAGTTTTGACAGCAAACATTACAAAGGAGCTCTGATAGGTCAGCCTGATTTTTAACACAACAGTACAACGCAGAAAATTGATAACAAAAACTGTGTTTAATCATTGCACTCTGTATGTTTTGGACTTGAAATCAGACTTGAATCAGAGTGAATAGGCCTGAAATCTGCATCTTCAGACTATTTGTATTATGTAGTGTTGGGCACCTCCTGACCTTAAACAAGACACATTAACCCAAGCAACTCTGCCCCACCTCCAGTGTTGCTGGCTTTAAGGAAACAGTTTGGTTTGTCTAGAAACTGTTCTAAACTAAATTGTTGTCCATGGAAGCTTTAGCAGAAGGTCTGCTGCGTCATTCTACTACGTCATTCATTCATTCATTCATTCATTCATTCATTCATTCATTCTTTCATTCATTCATTTCATACTCACAACTAATAGTGGGTCTACACAAGTCATTAAATGACTCTACTTGTCTATCCCTCTGGCTTCTTTCATGTGCCAATGTTTTGACCCTCCCTTCCTTCCTCTCCACTACCTCCATTTTGGCCCTGTCCAGTTGTTGACGGGGTGGGCTCTGCCCCTGCCGTCTCGATGCAGCAGGATAAGAGGAGGTCTTGATGTTCCAAGACCTGAGCCGAGGACTACACTCCTAAATCTGAGTCTGGCTGAAATCAAGTTTATTAAAGCTTCATCGTCAGCAAATTCACAAGGTTTGGTTTTGAGGCCTTTGCTTTTCTCCTTATACATCACCTTTTTATAGCTATGCTGATAACATGAGATCCTGCATTTCCATTCCTTCTGAAAATCGAGACTTGACAGACTTACCAGCTGTGTGTCAGATATTTTTCAGTGGACTTCATAAAATGTTCTTAGACTCTGGGCTCTGTTCTAGTCACTAAAAGTAATTTTATGACTTTTCTATCGCAGACCAACACGGAGAAGCTTGTTCTTGCATTTGTTACAAGCAGGGTTGACTACGGTAATGCTCTGTTTATTGGACTTCCTAAACAATCTGTCGCCTACAAGTCATACAAACACAGCAGGACAGGCCCTAACAAAAACAAATAAGAGAGCTTATATCACTCCTGTTACCCATATCTTTTACAATAAAACCTCTTGTGCTAAACAGTTTCAAAGCATCTGTGTACATCATAGAATGTCACTCTCTTTAATTTATCCTAGATTTGCAGGTTTGGCCTTTTGCTAATACCTTCTTTAAAATACAGATACATGGAGTGTCCTCCTTCAGTTGTTATGCTTCCAAACAGAGGAACTCACTTCCACCTTCTATAATGAAATCAAGTTTCATGGATACTAAAAACTTAGTAACTTTTTAATAAATGTAGAATATTTTTTTTTGTATTTTGTACTTTAATCTGCTCTGTTACTGTCTGTGAAGAACTTTGAGCTACCAGCAGTATGTAAAGTGCTCTAGAAACAAACGTACTGCTGTTAATGCATATGTACTCTAACTGCCGTAAATGTTAAACCTGATATCAAAAGGCCAGCCTGCTTTGTTTCTGCAGATAAGGGGGTTAGCAGCAGGCCAATGCGTCAATGTTAGGTGCTTGACCGGTCATTCGTAAGCAGTACACCAAAGGTTATTTTAGCGAAGTAACAAAATAGAAAGGGATGCACCGAGCTGCTGTGGCGTCCTGAGCATTCTGAGTATGCTAACAGAGGGTTTGTCACAAGCGTTGCTAAGAACGGTGTGGAGTAGTCCCAAACACGCACCAAAATAAACGGAGTACCCTTTATTTCTGTCCCCCTTTACCGAAAGCATCATATGATGATGTTCTGTGCTCTGCATTGGTCACTTATGTTTAGAATTACTCTCTGGATAATTTATACTCAGAGCTTTCTCCAGAGAATGAATGGCCCAGGATTTGACAATAGATGAGCATCCTAATAAAAGAAGGACTTCCTCTATTCAATTTAGCATCCCATAGTAAAACTATATGGCAAAGCATGTAGCTGATAACTGGGGCAATAACAAGAATGCTGACGCATAAGAGGATCTATATTCAATTAATTTCATGAATTAAGTTTAACATGGAATTATAAAATTAAGGTATTTAAAATGTGTCACAATGTGTATTTAAAATGTGTCACAATAATTTATAGTAATTATTTTTCATAATTATGTCTGACAGCGAGAAAATGATTTCCAAAACAAAAACATTAGTGTTGTTCCAATCAAATACATTTGTGGGTTCGGTATCGTTTGCCATGTCCATCTGAAACACTGCTCCATAAATGGAAAGGGTGTATTTTTATCTTGAAGTGGCCATGAGGTTTCCATACCCAGCATGACAGCATGTAATCTCAACTATCTAGCCCAATTCTCACAGAGCTGAGGTCATGCTGGGTCAGCGTCATCACATCGGAGAACTGGAAGGAGGCTGTTTGCTATTTCTTTTTTAAAAGACTCTCAAAGGCTTTTTCTTAACTTTTTACCACTGATGGATAGACACTTATCCTTCTCTTTGCACTGGATGCTGGGGGCTTGTATTGATATCCTAGATCATGTGTCACGTTATGGGATAAACTCATCTGTGTCCTGACAGCAATGGGGGGATTTCCATCTTCAGCCACTGCACGTATTTAAATCTCATCCCTGGTGACAGCAACCGCAAAGGATATATTTGGACTTTCTAGGAATAAAATTATACGAGAGGTATTTTCTTAAAAAAAGCAACAGGACATCAGGTTTGTTGGACTTACTGTGATTTCTCAACCTGGTTAAACATGTGCTGATGCCATAAGCTTGATAATGAATGCATTGATAAAAACATTTTTTCAAATATCTTCCACCGTTATACATACCTTATTGCCTTATATGGACCACTATACTGAATTAGTTTAAGTTAGTTAAGTTAGATACTCAAATATGTACAAGGATAATGTTATGACTGTTTAATGACTAGTTTAAAAGATAGTAATAAGCTACATTTATTGACAATATATTATCATAGGCCTTCCCTTAAGCTCTTTGTTCACTGTTGCAAAAATATATTTTGATGTTCACTTTTTTAAATGTTTTCTTTCAAAAGATCATTTTTATTTTTTTAAAAAAAAAAAAAGTTTTTGATTTATCATAAATTCAATATTTTAAAAAATCACCGACCCTGTCACCAGTGAAACACTTTGGAAAAGTTTTGGAGGTGTTTCTATTTAAGTGATAAAGTGATAAGTGATAACAGTGATAAAATGTAATGTCCAACCATTCATTTCAAAACAAATGAAAGTGTAGAATCATTGAAAGTAAAAGGATGTTAGTATAAAATCCAAATCATTCTAAAATGTGTTTAAAACCATTTTTCAGGGTACCTTGTGTAGCAAAGCTCCCCAAGTTGAAGTGATTTTTCAGATAATAAAAAAACAACATACTTTTGTCTTTCACAGGTGACAGAAACTCACTCAAACAATTCCACACTGACAACCAAGAGGACAGCTCAATACTTCCAAGCAAATAGACATTATTGGCAAATGCTAAAGTTTATCTTCTGCTTTGCCACATATACAAGCTCATAAAGCAGCCCATACTGCGCTACAGGTATCTGAAAAATATGTAGTAAAAAATGAGGTTATGGAACTCATTCAGGGTCTTTTGTCATAGCACATAGCACGTGGAGTGGAATGAAGAATGCAAAAATTAATAAAGGCCTTCTTGTTATTGAAATATAATCTTTTTTTTCTGTTACCTAATTTTTGACAATTCAATACTGTTCCATAATTTTTAATAACATTTCATAAAATTCCATATATTTCTGTGCAAGTTAATCATGCTGATCTTCCAATACAGATTAAGCTTTTATAGTATAGCTTTTAAAGTTTAGCTTTTATAGTAAATGGTCATTAATATTAAAGTTTAGAGATTTTTTCACTGAATACAAACAACAAAGACAAACACATGAACTGTGCATCTAAAAAATCAGTTGCTTCAGTAGCCAGTAAATTAAGACATTACAAGGTGACAGTTTTTGTGCCACTGAGGCTCATTCCCCCTGCCCACCTGTCTAAGCAGTTGCCGCTACTGCGCAGTGCCTGAGAGCTGGTGTCTCCATTGGGTGACCTCCCAGGACACAGGCATGTAAAAAACCCATAGCCCAGCATTCTTAACACACACCCCGGGAGGTCTGTGTCACTGCACACTTTAGTGTTTTTACTGCACTAATACACCTGATTCAAGTATTCAGCTAATTATGGTCAGGTCCTTCACAAAAAGAACCAGGTGTGTAAGAACGGACCTGGCTTGGGAACTGCTGAGTAGTGGTCTGTGAAGAAGATTACACAGTGTCTCAGTCAAAAGAGCCCCTAGTGTTTGTCACCGCATCTTAAATTCCATCAGCAGCACCTGATTTAATTTAGTGAAGATCAGGTTTGATAAACTGTTTATTGGATGGTAATTATAAATACTGGACATCACAAAGAAGAAAACTGAAACTCATTTAGTATTTTTTGTGTTTCTTTGTACTCATTCTAATGTTACTTTTTACTGTGAAAGGTTTGTGCCAAGTATAATACATATACACTAATGTTCAATAGTTTGGAATCACAGTTCAAGTGTTTTGAATCAGTGTTTGTAACAAAATAAAAAGATTACGCAACTGACACATGTGAAAACTGAGCTACCAGCACTCTAACTTCAGAGACATCAATACATTTGTAGAAAACTATAAAATGATATTGTAAAGTCTACATTTTTTATTCACAATAGTTGAGAAAATTGTGAAGGATTGAGTAGAAAGATATAATGAGCTTAATATCTAGAGTGTATTTAATTTAAACCGTAGTGATTTAAACTTGTATTCATTTATTGATCTTAATTATTGTCAACAGATAATGCAGTATATTATTTATCATCTATAAACGTCTTGCAGTTCCCTTGAAATATTTAATAAAAGAGGCAGGTAAAATACCTTCTAGTGCCTAGCTTAGTGTGTCCCTCTACACTGTAGATGTTATTGTTGTCTACACACAATTTATTTCAAACTTTTAATGGAGTTTAAATACAGTTATATAATAACTCCAGTGCAACGCCCTACAAATTCACATTTCCCCCCATCTGTTGCAAAGCAAAAAAAAAAAGATCTTTCAGTTATGAGACATAATTTCATAATAGCTTCATTAGATCATGTGAAATAAATAAAATACTGATATTATACTGTAAGAATTATTCATATTGTTGGAAAAAATGTTACTTTTGTCACATTGCTTCATTATATTTAAACTTTTTTTCTCTAGTAAACTATGAAGTTATTGATATTTGATTTACATGGCTTGTAAAACAGTCATCAGTAATTAAGCAGGTCGGAATTTCTGATTTGAGAGCAGTATACGTGCATTAGGGTAAGTGTACAGACACAGAAAACTTTCTGTAACTGTAGTAAATGGCAAAAGAAATTCCAACTAACATTGACCTTTGTTTTAATCTATTTTAGGGCAATTGTAATACTGCTCAAAATGATTTGTGATTTTATTTTACTCATAGAGACTTTAAAGTTACTTTAAAGTTTCCAGTTCTTAAAACGTCAGGGTTTCCAATGAAAGTGCTTTCAAATCCCTGCCTTGGGCATCTAGAGAATGAGAGCTGGCAGGGGGGTTGGGTCAGTGCAATGCTGAAGAGGGCTGTCCAATCTGCTGCCTTAAATTAGCCGTGTGAGAGGTCGGTCTGAGGGTGGAGTCTCGCACTGTCAGTGTCTTTCTAGTTAAGTATTACCTGCATTGCTTCAGCAGGAGCACTGCACTTGTGCTGTGTGTGTGGGTGAGCTCAGAGGGGGGGAGAGACAGAGAGAAAGAGGGACACCACTGGGAGAGCACAGACCAAGTTTGAAGAGATTAAAGAGTGGAGCCGTTCTTTCTTAATCTCTTGGAGAGCGAAACGCGTTTGCTTTTGCAATAAGCTTTCAAGACTGCAGTGCAACTAGCTGTGGACATGGCTGGTTGTCTGCAAAGGACAAGACTGTATGCAGCACAGACACTTCTGAAGTGCTTTCTTATATTGTTTTCATCAGGCTGTTGCTTCTACACAGCAGAGGCAGAACCTTTTGACCCAGCTTTCCTCTACAGGCGCCAATCTGGACCTAACGCCGAAACAATCTTGGTGGCCAACAATGGGATTAGAGTTCCCTTTGGACGCTCTGTCTATCTGGACCCTATCAATGACCTTGTCACTGAGGTGCAACCAGGAGACCGTTGCCACATCACGGTACTAGACAACGATCCACTGGCGCAGAGACCTGGAATGCTGACACCCAAAAAGTTCCCCTGTGCTTTTGGAGCAGAGGAGGTGAAATACACTCACTTCGGCTCGAGGAGTCCCAGCAAGGACCATGTGAAACTGCAGCTGAGGTATGACTCCCACACAGACACTGTGGTCATACCTTTTATGCTAGAGGTGGAAGTGGTCTTCCAGCAGCTGGAGATCCTTACCCGTAACATGCCTCTCGTTGTGGAAAATCTCAATGGTCAAAGCAACCCTATTGACAAAAAGGGCCTGGACTTTGCGTTCGAGGATGATGTCACGACTTGCAAGGTGACCACACTGGTTGGCGCAGGAGGTCTCCCCAGGTATGGAACTCTTTCAGATAACTCTGTTAATGGCCAGATGATCGACTGTGATGAGTTTGTCAAGAAAGGCATTCGATATCTGCACACTGCTACCACCAAATCCCCTAACAGAGATTACATACCAATGCTAGTGGAGGTGCATGATAAGGAGGGAAATACTATCCAACAGGAGCACTTTCAGATCATGGTTAGAATTAAAGAAGGGGCAGAAAACACACCTCCAAAGGCCAGCTTTATAGCTATGATGATGATGGAGGTCGATCAGTTTGTGATGACAGCCATAACTCCTGACATGCTTGCAGCTGAGGATGTGGAATCAAATTCTGATGACTTAATCTTTAACATAACATCTCCACTGGGATATCAGCAGGGTTATATAATTAGCACAGATGATCAGAATTTACCCATAACATCTTTTCATCAGAGAGATATCAAAGACCTGAAAATTGCCTATAAGCCCCCGTCTGAAGATTCTGATATAGAGAGGATTTTCCAGATTGAATTTGAGATTGTCGATACCGATGGGGCTGTATCTGATACTTTTGCCTTTATGATTGTGGTGAAGCCAATGAATACTTTAGCCCCAGTGGCAACCAAGAACACAGGTCAGCTACTGTTTGAGGGTCAGTCAAGGCCATTATCTACTTCTCAGAATCTGGAAATCAGTGATGAGGATAACCTTGAAGATGTGAAGATCACTGTAATCGATGGCTTGAAGCATGGTGAGCTGACCGTGTTAGGGACTCGTCAAAAGTTTTTCACCCCGGCCGACCTGGATGCCGGCATAGTGGTATACCAGCATGATGGAAGTGATACCTACAGCGACAACATCATATTTAGAATGACAGACGGTTCTAATGAAGTGGAGTTTTTGTTTCCCATCACAATTGCCCCCACTGATGACGAGCCTCCCATTATCAATGCCAACACTGGCATTGTTCTGTTCAAGAACGAAATGATGCAAATCTCCCCTTTTATCCTAAGTGCTACTGACATTGATTCAGAAGACTCAACCATTAAGTTCATTTTAGAGGAACCCTATTCAGCCATTGGTGAGCTGCTGCTTAGACAAGTGGAGCCCCCTGCAGATGCCTCCACTTGGAAGTTTAGTGCAACAGATGAGATGTTTGAACAGGTGGTAACAGAATGGTTCCAGCAGGATATTTTGGACGGGAAACTGTTTTACCGCCACAAAGGACCCCACAGCACCACTACAGTCATTGACCAGTTTGTGTTCAGAGTTCAGGATGACAACGACCCTCCAAATCAGTCTGGAGAGCACACATTCACCATTAAAATTCATCCAGTCGATGACATACCCCCAACACTGTATCCAGGCACCTCTCTGCACATGACAGTTCAAGAATATGAGCTGACATATTTTAAAAAGAAGTTCCTACGCTACACAGACCTGGACTGTGATGACAGGGATCTTAAGTATACAATCATCAAGGTCCCAACAGATACAGATGAGAACAACCCCATAGCCCTTGGAGCCATTGTATTGACTGACAGTCCTGATACTGTCATTAGTGAGTTCACTCAAGCTCAGATCAACCATCATAAAGTAGCATACAAGCCCCCTGACCAGGAACTAGGCATCACTCCAAAAGTGGTCCAGTTCACCTTCACCGTAGAGGACACGGCTGGTAACTCAGTAGATGGTTTATTCACTATATTTTTACAGCCAGTGGACAATAAGCCTCCTTCAATCACTAATACTGGTTTTACTGTGCTTGAGAGAAGCACCTTCCTAATAACAAAGAACGAACTGGATGCCTCTGATCACGACACAGAAGATGAGAACATTATCTTTAAAGTGACCCAAATTCCCAGGTATGGCCAGCTGCAGTATTTAGGAATCGACATGTCTAATGGAGAGACATTCATCTTAGAAGATATTGAGAGTGGTCGGCTGACCTATATCCATAGTGGTGAAGAATCTCTCAGTGATTCTATAAAAATTGATGTTAGTGATGGCTTCCATGAAGTGCCCATAGTTATTAGGGTCAGCATTAAGCCCGTTGATGATGAGACGCCAACAATTATGCTCCCGTCAGGTCTTTTGGGGGCTTCCATTGATGTGCTTGAGAATGGCGCCACAGAGATCACGAGCAATGTGATCCAAGGTCGGGATGAGGACACGGACGACCTCATGCTCACTTTCATAGTGGAAGAGACTCCAAGACTGGGAGAAATCCTGGTGAATGGTGCTCCTGCCGAGCGCTTCACTCAACAAGATATCATCAATGGAGTCGTCGTCTATGCCCACACAAGCGGCGAGATTGGCCCTATTAAGGAGCATGATTCCTTCAACCTCACCATATCTGACATGTCAGATGAGTGGGTGGTAGGGGGTAACAAAGTTCAAGGAGTTCGTGTACACGTCACCATCCTTCCTGTGGACAGTATTGCCCCGGTGGTTAGTGTTGTGGAGCAGTTTGTGGTAGTAGAAGGGGAAAAGAACGTTATCACACTGCAGCACATTAAAGCTGAAGACATTGACACTGACAATGATGATATCCTCTGCACTATTATAGTTCAGTCCACATCTGGCTATGTGGAGAACATTTCCCCAGCTCCTGGGTCAGAGAAGTCACGAGCAGGCACTGCCATCACTGCCTTTAGCATTAAAGACGTTAGCCTCAGTCACATCTACTATGTCCAGAGCATTCATAAAGGTGTAGAGCCAGTGGAAGACAGGTTTACCTTTCGCTGTTCTGACGGAATTAACTTTTCAGAGAAGCAGTTCTTCCCCATTGTCATTATACCAGCCAATGATGAAAAACCTGAAATTTTCATTCGGGAGTTTGTTGTCATGGAGGGCATGAGCTTAGTTATAGATATTCCCATATTAAATGCTGCAGATGCAGATATTCCAGGTGATGAATTGGAGTTTGAGATCATTAAGAACCCCAAACATGGCAACATTGTCCAACAGTTGACCACTGGGACTGTCCCTGTAGTGAAATTCTCCTTAGAGCAGATCAAAGAAGCATCAAACATTGTCTATGAACATGATGACTCTGAAACCAAGGAAGATAGCTTTGAAATTCGACTCACTGATGGGAAACACACTGTTGAAGAGAAAGTTCTGATAATGGTCATTCCTGTTGATGATGAAACCCCAAGAATGGCTATCAATGACGGCCTGGAGGTTGAAATTGGGGAAACCAAAGTAATTAGCAACAAAGTCTTAAAAGCCACTGATCTGGACTCTGAAGACAAAGAGCTTACTTATATCATTCGCTATGGTCCAGGTCAAGGCTACATCCAACGAATCACCAAACATGGAGATGTTATTGGCAACATTAGCATTGGAATGAATTTCACACAAGATGAAATAGACAAACAGCTGATACAGTACGTGCACACAGGCCAGGAGGGCGTTCGTGATCTGCTGAAGTTTGATGTCACTGATGGTATAAACCCCCTCATTGATCGTTACTTCTATATCAACATTGGCAGCATTGATATGGTCTTCCCTGATGTTATTAACAAAGGAGTGACCCTCAAAGAAGGAGGCAAAGTGACCCTGACTACAGATCTTCTTAGTACAACAGACATTAACAGCCCTGACGAATACCTCAGTTTTAGTATTACACGTGCCCCTAGCAGGGGTCATCTAGAGAGCAGTGACCTTCCTGGTGTACCCATCTCTACCTTCACCCAGTTGCAGCTGGCTGGTAACAAAATCTATTATATCCACACCTCTGATGATGAAGTGAAGATGGACAGCTTTGAGTTTGAAGTGACCGATGGCTACAATCCAGTGTTCCGAACCTTCCGGGTGTCCATCACCGACGTGGACAACAAGAAGCCAGTCCTGACCATCAACAAACTGGTGGTTGGAGAGGGTGAAAACAAGCTTATCACACCCTTTGAATTGACTGTGGAGGATCGTGATACTCCAGATAGTCTGCTGCGCTTTGTGGTCACCCAAGTGCCAGTGCATGGTCAACTGCTGTTTAATGGCACTCAAGCCATTACAACATTCACCAAGCAAGACTTGAATGAGAACCTAATCAGCTACAAGCATGATGGCACAGAGACCAGCGAAGACAGCTTCTCCTTCACGGTTACTGATGGAACTCACATAGACTTTTACGTGTTCCCTGATACAGTCTTTGAGACACGTAAGCCCCAGATGATGACCATCCTTATCAACACAGTGGACAATGGTGTCCCTCAAATCGTGGTCAACAAAGCTGCACCCACCCTCAGGGTCCTTCATACCGGGCATCTTGGATTCCTAATTACCAGTAAAGCTCTAAAGGCTGAGGACAGGGATAGCCCGAACAAAGTTTTGAAGTATTCAGTGTTTGAGGCCCCTCTACATGGTTTTATCATAAACACTGCTCTGGGAAACAACAGCATCAAGACCTTCTCACAAAGTAAGTCCTAACATTCCTATCTCATTCTCAAGATTTCCGTTTTTAGCTTAAAAAATGTTCGTTGGACTAGATTAATTTAAAAATACAGTATTAATGTACAATAAAATTTACTGTGAATAATTGTTTGCTAACAGGTGATATTGATGATATGAAGATCTGCTATGTTTTGCTTGATGGATCCAATGCCACAAGTGATATATTCTACTTTACAGTAGAAGACAATGGTAAGATCATTTTTTTTCTTCTGCATCTCTCGTTAAATTAAGCTTTAATAAACTTGAGCTAATATTAATGCTAGCATCATTTAAAGAATATTTAGTTGGTTATTAATTTCTGCTGAAAGCTATGGTCAGCTAAAAGAAAACATTGTTTTTGACTACCCAACATTGACAAAAGACGTAAAACCTTAGTAGACTTTTTCAACTTGTGGGAAATCTGACTTCTGCTGTTTTTCATTGGTTGTGCTTTTTACTGTAAAATTTATCAAATAATCAGACATATTGATAAAATAATACTGAAGATATTTTCTACATATGTTTTAATACCTATTAAAATAAGGCAAGCCTCTGTGTTTGGTTACCCTATATATGTTTGAAAAAAATGTAGGGTATTAACTGACAAGCACATGCAATATGTACACTATATAGTCCTAAATTCTTATTCTCTTCTATACTCTTATTGCCGAGTACATGTGGAGTACAGGATATTCCAAAAGCAAAGTAACAAAATGTAACAGGTGGGAGGCTTTGCTATTTTAACTTCAGCTGCAAATGGTACATGCATTCTGAGGTTTTGAAATGCAATCCACACTGTGAAGTTTGGGCTATATTTATGCTGTATTGAGCACCATCAGAAGAACTAGATCATGGGAGTCTCATACGTTTTCAAGGCAATGGAAAACCACAGCAGTAAATGACTGAAAGAACGTTTAACCTTATAGTCAGTCAAGGACTGTCATAAAGATGAAAACTAATAATAATTGACCTCAAAGGTCTGGGACAAAGATTAAACAGTAGTCCAGCTTGCAGACTACCATCTATGGAACCATCTATTTATGTATTATATTAAGTAGGGTCTCCTGAAATGTGATGTCTAGGTATAAGAGATCTGTTATTTCCAAAGTGTTAATCATTGTTTCAGTTTACCCCTTAAATAAAGTATCAGGCGTATAACATGCTTATTATTGTGTAACTACATGGAGAACCATGTAAACTGGCAAATTGAGTCGTTCTTATTTATGTAACTGTGAAACAAAAGATCATTCACAGACTTTTATATGAGGAGAAACCAAAACAACTGAAAATGTTTCACTCTCCGATTACAGATTATGGGTGCTCTTGGCTAAATTTGTTTTGTAGAGTTAAGGAGTTAACACAACCTTTATCGTGAACACATTTAAATACACAATTACTGCTTATTTCCTGAATTTAACATGCAAATATTAAGGCACATTTTGTGTTTTATATTTTCCAATATGTTAAACCCATCAAACAAATGGTATATACATCCTCTCTGCCTACAGAGAATCTCTAAACTTCTTTTCACGTAGAAAGTCAACAAAACATGCAGTTTGACTAGGGAAGTTCAAACGTTTGTATGCAAAGTTCCTGCACTGTAGTTCTAAGACTCGGGACTCTAAAGAACATGGGTGCTCCTGTAGTTTGGGTGTTTGGTTTTGTGTGTTTGTTCAGGAAGAGTATGGAATCTTTGTGTAAGACAAAAGAGGAGATAATAGGATCTTATGGTCATTCGGACTTGTGCTTGTTGTGCTGCTGTTTGGATTCCAGTCAGCTCGTCAGAACCAGATGCAGGAATGTGTGCGTGTATTCAAGGTGTATTTGGTCACTCTCTGCGTCTCCCGAGCATGTGTGGACACAATACTTAGAAACGGAGGTCTTGCTGTAAATGGTCTGGAAGACTTAACCTTTCTTGCCCCCCAACTCCCTACCCCCTACTCTACACACACCTGGAAGAAGGAGAAGAAAGGGAAATAATTATCTGATTAGGCTGAAGGTCTGTTTCGGGGTGGACGTGTTTGAGCAGGTAGCCAGAGCTTTGGTGGTCAGTAAATAACAGCACATGGTTAAGCGATGTGTCTGGAAATGTCCCTCTCAAATTAAGGGAAGAATGTGGTTCACTATTATTATTTTTTTAAATACTCTGAAGTTTATTGTGTATTGTGGAACTTTTTTGGGTTATTATTTAGGAATTCATCGTATTTATACAATTGTCAGGAAATACTGTGATGCCTGTAAACACTCTTAAAAAGTGCAACCATGGAATCTTTGAACAATGCCATTGAAGAACCAGTTTAGACCGCTTTCTACGTGAGATGTGTGAGTGAGTTATTTATCATTTTCTGAAAAAACAAACTTTGGAGAAACAAAAATGGTTCTTCTGTGGCGTTACGCAAATTGTGGCACTTTTATTTTTTAAGAATGCAAATTTAGTCGCTATGAAGTGTGGACGCCCTATAGACCCTAGAGGGGTTAACTATTTGTGTGCAATCAGATCTTTCACATATTTATTTATTTTATTTAATAATAATAACCGTTGCCCTGATTTATAGAAAAGTGTCCAGAGTGTAGAGCTTATGAAATATCAAGCAATTCCCTGTTTGCAGGATCCTTAAGGACATTCTTCAAGTTGAATTCCAGCTTGTCCTTTACCAAGAAGGGAATGCTCTGGTGACTGTGTTGTGTGCATGTGTGGCTGGCATTCAGCATCTCTGGCAACTCCTCAGCTGGAAGGAACTGCTCGTTTAGGAGCCAGGCAAAGTTATCTACCGTTAGAGCCTCTGACAACCTAGTTGGGGCATGGCAGCTTTCAGAGCCAGAAAAGAAACAGTATAGGCCAACTTAAAAATCCTGGCCTACATCTAATTAAGGATGCACTGTTCAAAGTACTTATAGCCCAGCAGCACCATCTGGACTTGAGTAGTCTGGTCTGAACATAAACTGCCCCTGTGTTACAACTTTACGAGCTACTAAAATGTAAACAGTTGTAACAAGTCACAAATTTTCAGAGTAGCTTGAAGTTATAAAATTTACACCTACCCATTATTAGGAACAGCATAAAATCTTTTTACATGGCTGTTGAGACATGATACTCTCAGGGGTAGATCTTCAGTACATTTAGTTAGATCATAATTGTACCATATTCTATTGAAATTGTAGTTATTGTAGTGTTTTGAAATTAAAGTAAAATGTTAGGTTCTAAGAAGGTACAATATGTATTTGTCTCCTGGGCAAAACTTGTTTAGGGTGTACAGTTAAACCTTAAGACGATTGTTAGACCATTTAAGAGTACATTTGTATCATTTGACCTGTGATGAATGAAAAAGGTATGTACTCAGTATTTCTATTTTTTATGCTCGTGTATCACTGCTAATTTACTGCAAGACAGTTCCAAAAATTAAGATGTAGGCTATCTATAATTCATTTTGAACAGTCTCCTATTTTACTATATAGGAAAAAGTTGCTCAGCACTGGCTGTGTTGTTAAATTAGTGCTGTAAATAAAGTGTAATTTAATGTAAAAGTGATGATTACAATTTCGTTGTGTACTAGACCACAAAAATGCTTAAAATGCCAGTTAATGTTTAATTCAAGATGCACTTTCTCCTGCAATAGCGGTCAAACGTTTTTGAACTGTTCTAAAACTTTTAACTGGTAGTGTTCTAAAACTTTTAACTGGTAGTGATCTAAAACTTTTTACGGGTAGTGATCTAAAACTTTTAACTGGTAGTGATCTAAAACTTTTAACTGGTAGTGATCTAAAACTTTTAACTGGTAGTGATCTAAAACTTTTAACTGGTAATGATCTAAAACTTTTAACTGGTAGTGATCTAAAACTTTTAACTGGTAGTGATCTAAGACTTTTAACTGGTAGTGATCTAAAACTTTTAACTTTTAGTGATCTAAAACATTTGACTGATAGCGTTCTTAAACCTTTGACCAGTAGTTTTCTAAAACTTCTGACCGGTAGTGTGTGTACAGTTATAATGACCTATAAGCAGGTTTTGTTGATTTTTTAAGTGAATATAAGTTGCACATTCTCTTTAGAGAACACACTTCTGTTTATATGCTGAATTTAACATACCAGGGGAAAAAATCTAATATGTGTAATATAAAATCAAATATAAATATAAAATCATGGCTGTAGTGTTTTCTTTTTATATAGAAGTCTGTTACTACAGGCAGTGACAAAACATGATTCTGTACACCAGTGATTTAAACTACAATGCACTTTAAGTGTATGTGGTGCAGGCATAGACTGGCCATTGTGAAGGACCGGGACAAGTCCTGTGGGCTGCTTTGTGTGTGGGCAACTGAGAGAGTGAGAAAGCGAGAAATGTATGGTTGTGTATTACTTCAATAAAATTAACAGAGACCGCCTGGACACACGACTATCAAAACATCCTCCTACCGACAACTTTGTTGAGAGTACTACCTATAAATATGTGTTATGGCAGGGCAAGGATTTTGGGGGTCATGGTGGGGGAGAGGTCATAGTAGTTGTAGTGGGCCAGTCTAGACAAAAGTCCAGGGCTGAATTTAGTTTACAGTGCAGCCCTGCTGTGGTGCAACTGAAATTATAAACATTGCTAGTTTTAAACGCATGGTTTAGAATAACTTGTGATGAAACTTCTGCTCGGCTGGTGCAACTGGTTATATGACTATAACTGCCCAAAATACTGCGCCACACACACAATCTCAGAAGCAATCTATATATTTCACATGCTACAAATGCTGCCACTGAGCTCGTACCCTCAAGAGTACATCTAATTTAGTTTAGTTTAGTTTGTATTTTTTCATGTTGCATCATCTTAACAACTAAACACACATAAATGAAGAAAGATTTTAGTAATTTTGGAAGTAAATTCTAGTTGATAGAAGCAGCTGCCGGATGTATGATTGCTATCAGTAGCTCTGCCTATATGGGTTTGTGTGTGTGTGTGTGTGTGTGTGTGTGTGTTTGCCTTACCAAGCTCACACGCTTCTAAGTGGTCCAAACACATAATCCACCCCCCATCATAAACACAAACACTTTGAGTGAAGAACTTCCTCTGGGACGTCTTTCCTCTGGCCTGTGTGGCTGCACCTGTTTGCCTATGAAATCAGATACACAGCATGTATAGAACCCTGCGAGCTCAAGCCCCACCCCAATATGTATACATATACACCAGAGAGAAATGTGCTGGTTCACACACGCACAGCAGCTCATGTGTTATGGGTGATTACTTTTGCATGTAACTGTGCACAGCGCTTAAGGGCAGGCGAGGATAGTACGTGGAAAGAGAAAATGAGTGTGTTCATTGTTGATTGTGCTTTACTGTAGTAGTGTGTATGAAGAAAAGCCACTCCAAACAGAAGCCAAAAATAATAGCCACTGAGATTAACCCTTAAATCTGTAACTGTTTAATCTACTCTGCATGCCTTCACAGTTTCACCATTACTCACATGTAATGAGCATGATTTATAAAAACTTTGCTTACATCTCAACTTTGAGCAAAAAACATACAGATGGAGCTATTATTTACATGCCAGTCTGCTAAAAATATTACTTTGAACAAACTCTGTGTGCCATTCTGTATGTATGCAGCAGCAATAAAGGCAGCATGGAGCTGCTTTTACACAGTGATAGGAAACTTGGCAGCACACAGAAAGATCCAGCTCCACTAGTTACTATGACTTTTTCAAAACGTGGCTTTGTGTATATATGAAGTACTCTGGGCAGAGATAAAAAAAAAATTCTGAAAGTATCACCAACGATACTTTTACTAATGAAAAGCCTAGTTCAGTGGATTTGGTGTGAAATTGATTTACAGAGAAGCTTACCAACTCTGGTGATTATGGGTTGTGATGTTTACAACACAAATACAGAATTTTATTTCCTATATAAACTACTGTTTAACCTACACGTGTCTTCTTAGTTTTTACATTCTATATTTCTATGTAAACAATCTTTATATATATATTCTTATTTCCAGAGAAAAACAATGTGAATGTGAGTTCCTCACTGTTGCCCTTCCTCAAACTGCAGCCTTTTGCTATATAGATTCTTGTCACACCTGTGGCTATTATCAGTGATAAATTATCAACCTGGACCTACATGTCTATATATGAATTTGAATTCAAGTGCACAGTAAAACCTGATTCAGCGATGAGCCCATTTTCACTGTCCTGTGATTCCCATTGGATAAAATGCTGTCTCTTGAGGAAAGGAGTGAAATCGATACAAAAAGGAGTGAGGTTATAGGTCAAGTGGTTTCTTTACATTGTTACTAGTTTGGGGACTGCAGAGATTTAAAGTTAGGGACCTTGTGTCCTAGCCAATGGTAAGTTGCCAAGCGTGTCCAGACTAGTCTTGTTTATTTCAGCTATAACCAAAGCAGACAGATGTGTATGAAACCTAGTACTACATTCATCTCAGTTAAACTAAAAGAGGTTCAATTAAAAAGTTAATGTCAGTAATATCATTAATTTTGTAGAAATTCATTTTGCAGATTTACTTTGTAGAATTTTCTACCACGCTTTCAGTTCTCAGATGAAATATTAGCCTATGCTAAACATACCACACTTTAAATATCCATTTCAAGTGAAAGTAGACGACAAAACACGTAATCTGATCACTTGGCAGTAGCAGACGTTTCTTTGGACATTTGCATCTCCTCCAGTCACTATAGTCTGGTCTAAGAGTGAAAGAAGCAGCACACAGTTATGTGTGTGTGGGTGTGTGTGCGTGTGTGTGCACCAGGTTTATGCCACATTGTGGAGACCTGATCATATACTCATGTTGTGGAGACCTTTCAACCTTCATCCATTTATTTACAAGCTGGTCCCCATAATGTAAATGATTAAACTTTGAGGTCAGGGTAAGGTTAAAGTTATGATTAGTAAAAGGTTAGGGTTAGGATTAGGGTTAGGGTAAGGGTTTGGGGTTAGCTCAGTAGTAGTTCTGGTTAAGGTTTGGGTAAGTCTCCAGGACATGAATGGAAGTCTATGTAATGACCCTGCAAGTCACAGAAACAAACATGTGAACAAAAGAGTCAATCTGCTTACCGATCTCTTTTCAAAGTTTCCTGTGCACCAAACCTGTAATCCAATTCCACTTTTAGATGAGCTGATAACCCTGCATACCCTGGGGCTTCCCTTTACTTCAGACGAACAGCAAACTTTCCTTCTGCATGAAGAGGAAAGCAGTGGAGTTTATCAGAATATTCATTACCTTAGCATTAATATGTTAGTAAAATTAGAACTTTAATAAATATACAGCTCAGTAAAATTCAGTTTATACTTATCTGCAGTTCAATAGAATTCTGTCTAAACATGGCTGTAGCCAAAAATATTATTTTGTAATTGACTACAGCCAATTCTTTCAAACCCCAAATATAATACAAAAATGAACTTGTCTGTAATTCATGTAACCCATTTATTATAAACCTAAATGTAGCCAAACAATATTCTGTCTAAACCTCACTGTGTTCCAGCAGAATTTTGTTGAAACCTGACTTTAGTTTAACAAAATTCAGTCTGAACGTGACTGCAACATGACAAAATGTTTTCTAAATATGAATTTAGCAGCTTTTTCTCTAAACCTGAACCTGACTGTAGAACTCAATTGTAGCCCAACAAAATTAAGTTAGATCCCTATTATAGATCAACAAAATTCCTTCTTGAACATGACTTTAGCCCAACGAAATGTTGTCTAAAAGTCATTGTAGCCCAGAAGACAAAATTCAGTATAACTGAAGTGCCTGCTATCTTGTACAAGGATATCCATCATCTGATCATTGATGAAATGTTAATTTAAAACTTAAAACGTTTATAAATGCCTTCGAGCACCATCTTAACTTTGGTAAACCTCTGTGATTCCCACAATCAAAAAAACAGTAATAAGAGAAATAACAAGATCATGAGCAGTAGTTAAGCAGAATTAGTGCTGTAGTAGAGCATTCGTCAGTGCTAATATTTGAAAGGTCGACCCAAGATAATGCTGTTAGCTTTCACAAGCGTTAAACAGGTCATTAGGTGTTCTGAAGCAGTGCAGTTCCTAACTTTGTTTTGTGATCTGACCGCTCGCTCATGTCAGCAGCTGCCTCAGGATTTACTGCCCACTGGTGCCAGTGGCTGTTGAGTACTGGAACTTCCTCTCGTCTCCCCAGCCTCGCGTGTCAGAGTACAGATTTATGGTATTTTTGTGAGTATGGTGGGGAACTTGATGTATGACTTTGGGGTTATTCTTATCTCCTCCAAATGGCAAGGCTGGCTGTTCCCCATGGTCTCTTAGTTGCCTCACTCTCGCCTCCTTTTTCTTACCGTCTCTCTTTCTGTCTCTCAAACCATCTTATTCTCTGTTGGAAATGGTATCTCTGTCTTTCCTTCAGGCTCCCATGCCGTCTCTCTCCTTCTCACTTTCTCTCACTGTCTGTGCATCCTTTTGATACTCTATAAGGTTGTGACACCATTAGGCTGCTTTTGGCCATTTCCCTCCAGACCCCCTAGACTGTGTGGCGATAGGAACTCCAGTACTGATGCCTCGGGTGACTGGTGTCAAAGCGGGGTGCGGCTGGCCTGTCACCCCATCATCCATCACCCCAAGGCCTGGAGATCAGATCACTTAAAGATTCATGGTAGTGAAGATAAGTGAATACTGATAATATCCTTTCATTGAAATTTCTAAAGTGATAGTAGAGCTAAGTAAGCGTTGGCTTATGAGCTTCTCATTTTTAAGATGTTAAATCTGGAGCTAAAAATATTATTCAATCCAGGTAAATGGATAAATATATACTTGGTATAGTGTGGTGTACTATAGACTTCTAACATACAATCATGTGTACACAATAATATGAGGATCCTGCAGTAATATTTGGTGCTTTCCTTTCAGTGACTCTGTATGGACAGTATATACACTACTGTGCAAAAAGCAATTAGTCTATTTGTACTAGTAAGAACACCATATATCATTACAACATGTGTAAGTAAACATAAATACAACATAGCATAACTATTTCACTTTAAAATAAATTGATAATAATTTGTGCACCTGTTTGAATAACAAAGCTTAGTTCCAGATTTCTATTGGACACACCAGACATTGTATGAATTTATTAAATTCCTTCACCAGCAAGCTTGATTTAGCTTAGTGAGGTACTAGGTAGTCAAAGCAGGTATTAGATAACTCCAAATAATACTGGGTTGCCTCATAAAAAGCTTGGAAAGGGTTTAATAAACACACAGGCATATGTAAAAACACTGCTTACTGTATTAATACAATTTGGATATTTAATTTTGCTTAGCAAATAAAAGTTTTCTGTCCCAAAGTTTTCCCTTAAACCTTTTCAGAGTACTGAAAACAGAGGCACATCATGACTGTTAGTGCTAGGCCTTAAGTAAAAGCCATAAAATAGGCTAGGGTCGTGGACAGCAATGCTACAGCAATGTTCATTTCTGCTAGTGGGATTCTAGCAGTACAATGGCTCTAAGCTAGCAGCAGTTGATGTAAGCATTCTAGATTGAAGTTTGAAGTTGAACAGACACATTGACGCATTTCTCACACAATTTTACAGTGACTGTTTTAGAGCCCTGCAAGAGGGCTACCAGTGTTGTCCATTTCTATCAACAGGCCCAGTTAGACACCAGTCCAAGTTGTTTTTGTGTATAAAATAAATTTCATATAAACGTCATTTCGAATTTTGAACAGTAGTGTATATGTTCTGCTTTAAATTCCATTTGCATATTGCTCGTATCTTAATTTCTGCAGGTTTTCACTTTCTAAAAACATCGTCTCCATCGTCTGATTCTGTTGACTTGCAATAAAAGTCCTGCAAAGTTCTCATTTTGGAGATACAATTATTTTTTTTTTTATAACAGTGATATATTGCTTTGAATACGTGTGAAATGATGACCACTGTATGCACATGTCCATGTGTGGAATACCTAACATGGCCCTGAGTGCTATGATGAGTATAAATGGAAAGAGTAATGAAGGGGAGCTATCACCCGCCTCGTCACTCTGAGCAGATATACTTAGCGCTATACTTAAACAGGCACTCTTGCTTACCCTTGCATCACCCTACAGGCAGTGAATGTTGACCTCCTCAGTTAGTGCCTCTCATGCCTCTGCTTCCCCTGTAGCCAACCAAATGTGGGCTAAGAGGTCACTCCTAATGGAGGAACTGTGGATGTCTGCCACCAAATTCGTTTCAAAAGAGTCAGTGAAGGCTGGTCATCATTATGATAGCTTGAGTATCACTGTGGACCCTCTATCTATGCCGACCTGATATGCTGACCTGCTGTCATAAATACTGTGGAAACCCCATGTAGTAATTTAACTGTACCTTTTTAATATACTGTCCTTTTTTAATGTGAATACAACCGCATTCTTATTAACTGGAACACATGTAACCTAGCACAAGAAAACATAAAGATGATGCTAAATATGTTGAGTACATAACCAGTTAAACGTTTATGATGACTCCATTATGCCCTCAATCCTAGGTGTCCACAGAAAGCCATTCAGAGAATCTTGGCAAATTTCCTTTCGGGGCTGATTAATTATGGCAATGCTAAATTAGCACCAGAGTAGGCCATGCTAACGTCACGACCCAGCACATGTGGTCAAATATTATCCAAGTTATTTAAGGATGGCGGCACCTTGGGCACATCTGGAAACAGGCCAAACTTATCCTTGGGTCTGTAAGATTGTCAAAACCGGCGGACAGACTTCTGTTTATGCAGGCTAATAGCATGCTAAAAGTTTAGCATAAATCATGGACGTTAATTTATTAAGCAGCATACTGCAGTTGCAATTTGGGGTATAGCACCAATAAAACATTTCATCCTAGGAGAATTATTATTGTCAGTTTGGAACGTCAAGGTAATCTGACCTATTGTAGCTGTCAACCAGTCTAAATGTTAGTTGTAAAGACTGTAGTAAAGTTGTGCATAAATCATAAAGACGTATGCCGTTTGGACTTCTATTCCTGTTTTTTATTAAAGGCTGGTGTGGCCCGGGTCATCAGGAATGTGGCCGTTACTTAGCCTTGCATTCTTTCTGTACGTTATTGCACTCATAAATACCTCTACAGACCCAGGAACCTCCTTAAACTCTTGGACACATTCACTGAGACACCCAGTGTTCTTGTGAGTTACTGACGCCTTGTTGAGAAGGTGGGTAGGTGACTTTATTGCTCCCTTTACTCTCTAAAGCCTTCATATTTTAGATACAGCAGACCTTGGTGTGGCAGCACACAACAATCTCGTTCTTGTTAGTCATGGCACATAAAGAAAAACGAAAATGTTAGGCGATCGTTGGAACGTTGTTTATCCCAGATACAAATCTCCTTTTAACGATTTGAAAGAACCCTATGACAGTGGGTTTCGGCCCACCCAGAAAGTGCCTGCTGTCCTCCTCAGTTGTTGCCCCTGTGCAGAAACAAAAGCTGACAAAAGGAAAGAGCAAGGGAGGGGAGAGGATGCGAGAGAGGTTACAGCTGTCAGTCTCTACGCCTTGGAATCTCCGAACCCGAGGAAGTGTGTGTAGTGTGAGAAAAAAAGCAGAAGAAAGGCTAAGCTCTGCCAAATGTGGGTTCGTAGAGCCCAGCCGAAGGAGAGAGGCGACCTCCATGGCCCGGGCCTATGAGCTACAGTCAAACAGCACCTGTCATTCATAGGGGCTGTAAAGCTGTAGCACAAAGTCACTGTCAGCTCTTACAGCTAAGACACCCCCCCCCCCCATCCCAATGATGCTACATTGTATTGAAAGTTACTAATATCACTAAGTTACTAATTATAATACTCTGAATTTTCTTACCTTTCCATCATAATTCAGAGCGTATGATGTAAACTAAGTGGTTTAGAGTTTGATGTAGAGAAACATAATAACTATACAGTGGTGGTGACAGGAACCAGGGGCTACAATTCCTACAATGTAAATATAGGCATAGCCATCATATGAAGTAAATCTTTAGTGCTTATTTGCTATGTTCACTATAAGAAACCAAAATTAGCGAAAGACAACACGATTGATTACTATTTGTAATGAATGTAAAATATACATTTAAGACAGATTAATCAGTATGATACTGATAATTGTAAGAAAAGATTTTCTTTGGATACTAACACATGTCCCCTTATCCCTTTTGAGTAATATGTTCAGGTCAAAAACCTGTGTCTTTAAGCATCAGGCATCAGCCAAAGTAATCTTAAAATTTGTATATATTGGCTTAGTCTGATCTAGTTTTACAGAATGATTTAAATGCTTTACATGTCCAGATCATATCAACACTGTTTTGAGCAATGTTGAGTTTACAGTTACACAGTCAAAATTGTTCACAGCATATTTTGTGGAAGTTAGTTTCAGACTCATTCAATTCCTTAGCCCTCAGGTTCTTATCACCACCGTTACTATGATAATGAGAGCCAAAATGTAAATACTTCTCAGTAATCTTTTTCTAGTTCAATGATCTTGTTCATTTATCTGTGAATTTAAAAAATACAATATGTGGACTACTGTGTGTTTGTATACTGTCAGATTGCTGAGGATGGCAGTGTGTGTTTTTTCAACAGCTCTTATTTTTAAATCCACACTGGTAATCCAACCCTGGTTTCTAACGCCTTGTGGATCAGGTGCTGAATGTTTAAATATAGGCCAGATATTAACATCATTCAAATAATTCTTGTAACTCTTTTAGCCATGATTTATAAGCTTCTGGCAGATGTCATTAACTTACCACGTATGACATATAACTTACTTTCCTTCACAATGTTGCCATGTTGCTTTTCTTTTCCTTTACTTTTTAACTTGGCGGGTTGATGTGAGCTATCGCTGTCGCAAACCTGTTCTTTATGCTACAGAAAGATATTGTCTTGTGTAGAAGTGGATCTATGTTCTATAATCTTGCAGACAAAGTGGCGTTATCCAGCCCTGAGGAATGTAACAGTGCAAGTGAGGCTGACCGCCGGATGCTAGGCTGAAAGAGAGCTTTTTGTCTGAGCGCCGTTCATTTGATAATCCTCTGGTACACACTGACTAAGCTCAATATCAACTCATACTCAAACTGGGCAGGCTGCCCAAAAAGGTTTTCTTCTGTAGAAGAATCTACTTTGCTGTACTGTGCCCTTATTGTATGTTCAGCTGCTAGGTTTGCTTAGACAACACTATAGTATACTCAGTGTGACATCAATACTTAATAAACTTTTTACTTTATATTTATACTATTTTAAATGGCGTCTTTTACATAATCCTAAATAACATACATTTAAGGGGAGACTCACGATGGCCTGTATGTTCCTCTCTGCCATGTATGTACCGTAACACATGCTTTAGGCCAAAGCTGGCCTTTAAAACTACAGAAAACCATGCCTCAGGCCTCAGGCGACATCATTGTAAATGTTTTATTTAATAACTTTCTATAAAGTAGCTCTTAGAAACATTAGACCAGTCAGATGCTCCTATTAACATCACATGTAACAATTCTGGTTTTAGTTGCTCTAGAATAGACCATTTCAGATCAAACCACTCTCTATTACTCTGTATATAAGAACTTAGTTATATAAATTATGTAAAGAGACTAAAGAGAGAATTTATATAGCCAAGATTCAACCTTGTACTACACCTCTAAAACTTCACAACAATAATTTGGATTATAATTTATGTAATTACTGTATAATTAAACCATTATTCAGTTCTCCTATAAGGGTAATAATTTGCAAATACAAGGGTATGACTGCAAAAATATGTATGTGCAAATTAGCCAATGTAAATTGGCCTGTGTGTTGATTACAGCTAGAAAGCAGATACTTTGCAGCTGATTGGCATTGCTAAGATTCAGAGGTGCACTAGAGGCACACAGATTCCACACTAATGTTAAAGCTTAAGACTTCAGAGTTTTATCTTGTTTTGGGTGCACTTGCATCTTGTATGATAATTGCAATAGAGCACTAAACCACCCAGTTGGAATGTGGAGCAGGCAGAGATGTATATGATAGATGTTTTCTATATTTTTAGCTTGAGCTGTCAGATATCTGAGCTGTCTCAAGGATAAGGCTCTTGTTCCATACTGAGAAGCTTCCTAACCCTTAGGTGGTGGGGAGCTGGGAAAAGGAAGGATAGATGGGGAACTTCATCTCCTTAAAATGTGTGTTATGGGAAATCCACCACCGCATATCATGGCAATCTAGATTTCAGCCATGGTGAAGTGCGTTGTCTTGTTTTGTCTCTGTAAATCCTTTTGGCTCTGTGTTTTGATAGAGGTGTCAGGAAAGAAGGCCCCATCCTATTCTTCTCTCCTATAGCCATACTCTTCTTTCTTCAAACTCACATAGCTGAACACCCTGTGCTATGGCAGCTGAGAGGGGAAAGGTGAATGGGATGCAGGTGGATTGTCTGTATTGTGTGTAGATGTGCCATATGTTTGGGGATAGGTACCCACTGTTTATTTGCCTGCCTCCATACCTACATCATATACTCAGAGATATCCAGAGCCTAAAGCTCCAGTTTAAACAACACAGTGCAGCAGCTCATGCTAAGGAGAGCTCAGATGACTGTCTTAGCAGAAGGCATGAACTTGATATACAAAAGTCTCCTATTGCTACCATTCAATTAAGAAAAAACACCTGCAAAGTATAGCTATACAGTGCTTCAGTGCCTTTCTTCGTGTTCTTTCATGGTACAGTTCCTCAAGTTTATATATTTGCCAATTTAGTGTGAAGTAAATTTTTTAGTAAGTGCTAGGTAATTATTTTAGCTTAGGTGATGTTCCAAGACATTTTAATTACCAGTTCAATAATCATGTGGGTCTCCAAACAGTTTAATCAAATTACACTAAAACCGATAAAGTGCCAAGTCATGGATACAAACAAAAACACCAAATTCCATTGTGAAGTGTCGTAATCAAGCTTTTTAAATTAGTTCAAATATGATTATGTAATCCTAAAATCTACATACAATTGTTAATAACTAGAACTTTATCCACTTTCTATTCCCTAAAAAGTGTTCAATGCATGGTTCTTAGGAGAACCATGTTTGTATAAGAGATGTGTGAGTGTGGAGAACCAGTTTAAAGTTTGAAGCCCTTCAACATGATGTAATAATTCTACATTTTAAGGTTCTGCAATCTAGGAAATTAGTGTAAAACATTAACATAATCTGAGGTTTCTTTACATCATAAATCTCTTTTTCAAACATGACTCTTTAGGGAACCAAAAGTGGTTCTTCTAAAGCATCACTCCAAGAACCATTCGCAACGCTTCTTTTTAAGAGTGCATAAAATAAACGTGCTTTGCCATTTTTCCATGTAAACATTGTGTTACTCAAAACGACCCTTAGTTTTTAATATGTTATCACAAACTGAATGAGATCAGCTAGGTGTCTTTAAATCATCGGGTAATGCTAACTGAGACTGTAGCTCTGTTTGCCAGATCCTTACTCTGGTCCTCACTCTGTCACTGTGGCATCTTCTGCAGTAAGTCCTGAGAGAATCCTGAGCCTCAGGACAGTCAGTGTCGGGGGGAATGACCCTAAAAAGGATGACGATTTTCTTCTTTTTAAGGATAATAGGAGTCATGAGGTAGCACAGCTTAAAGGTGGAATGGGATAGAGGATCAGCTCAAAGTCATTAAAGGTCATATGTCTGCTTTGTTCAGTTTGGAAATTGGATCATACCTTAGTGGCATGCTTTAAAAGCCACGTGTGTGTTAAGATCCTAAACGATTTAGTTCCTATATTGAAGATGCATTCAGTAATCCGCTCAAATTTAGCCATGATCCGTGCCTAATCTGCAGTGACTCACTGAGGAGCTGAAGCTTTGCCAGATGCTTTGTAAAAAAAATGCTTTTACATAGGGCCAAACTGGAAAACTTGAACTGATGTAGTGCAATGTCAGTTGTTTTCCTTCTTTTAGGGCGTTTTCACACCAGCTCTAGTTAGTCCGGTTAAAACAGACTCTGGTTCGTTTGCACTCTTGGTGCGCTTTATTTTGGCAGGTGTGAAAACAGTAATCGCACTCGGGTGCGAACCAAAACAACCACACCGAGACCCTCGAGAAGAGGTGGTCTCGGTGCGGTTCCAAACGAGCTCCAGAGCGGAAATAATCAGAGAAAATGTCACTGTGTGGTTGTATATACTCTAAAAATAAGCCTAAAGTGTAGGATTTAATCTGGGGTTGAATCTGGAGCTGAATGCACCATGCTGGTGAGATATCAGTAACTAAATGGATGGATGTAATGAAGCTGTGGGTGGGGAGACCCAGACGAGAGGTCACTCTAACTTCCCCTGGTCCCCCTGCTGCTGCTTCTGTCACGGTTGAGGATCACAGTAGTAACTGAACCTTCTCCCTGTGTCGTTCTGCCCTGTCACCCCATCACTCCCACCCTCAAACCCCGCTGTCTGGACCTGTGGCACTAACCTGACACCTGGCTATATAACTCCCCCTTTTCACTCAGAATGAGCAAAAAACCAAAAGACACCGTATGAGGGCCTGTCTAGCCATTAAAGGCAACCCTAGCACAAACCCACCACCCTCCAAGACTTGACCTCCTGAACTGCCTGTGTGGCTTTCACTCACATTAAGCCCAGCTCTATAATGGGAGCAGCGCGACAAGGGTCTGATTCGTTGAACTTATTGATGTAATGAGCATGAAGATTGTGGTGTGCAGAAAGGGGAAAGATCAAAAGTGGAGGTGGAATGTCTCATCAAGGTTCAACCAATCTAGATATATCACTGTTCTCTTTCTATACACACCATCAAAACTATGAAGCTTTTAAAGTGGAAACGTTAAGTTCGCCAAACATCAAACAATGAGTTAACCCAATGAGTTAAAACTGTATGATTCTGTTAGAAGTAAGACACTGTTAGAAGTGTTTTTTGAAACAGAAAAGTTGACAGAACAGTATTACAGTAGAAAATACAATAGAATCTGTATTTTCATTTTGTTAATGTAGCATTCAAAAGTTTTTTTAAGTTAAAACACTGAAAACATTGAAATATGTAGTGCACCACTTGTATAGTGCACTAAATGCTATGATGTAAAAAAAAAATATAACAATTCATATTTATATTCCATTTATGTTCTATATCAACAAGTTTTGGGTTTTGATGCAAAAACAAGACATAATATGTTTTTTATGTACAATCCAGTCAATGTTTTTTTTTCATAAATATAAATCATAAAATAAATCATAAAATTCTTCCTATTTAATTTTTAGAGCATAAATGAGATGATGAGTTTATAATTTGCATTTCCAACAGATTTTCTTTTTTTTCTAATGTTTCTAAGCCTTTTTTTAATCTGTTTTTGTTCTTACTTGTGATTAAATGTGACTTCTATTAGGGTTTTTTCTTCATGTCTTTATTGACTTCCTTTTTCCAGCTGAAAGAAATAGAACAATAGGTGTGCAATGTAAAAGAGCAGTTATTGTTAACTATATTTTCACAAAATTTCAGTTTGTTTGACATGATGTTAGTTTTGATTGGCTGTTTTTTCTTAAACACTACTAGAAGGCCAGGTGGGTTTTCTCTTGCTCTGTGTAGTTGGTACAGGTTTGTATGGGTTTTAGAGAGTAATACTAATATGAAGTAAAGAACAGTAAGTCTACTTTTTATAAAAAGTAATAAGTCAAATAAAGTGAGTAGTAATTAATTATCAGTAAAGGATTTTTTTTTTTGCTAATGTAACATTGTTGACATGCCCCAACTCTAATCTGCTAATCTCTGAAAGGGGCAAAAAGACCACTTTACTAACTAGTGGCTCACTACACACAGGGGGGAACAAACTGAAGCCGCAGCCATTCCGCTTGAACTGGGCCTGGATCTCTCTAGAGAAGGAGTACTACCTGGTGGATGAGGATGCAAAATTCCTGGAGGTGACGCTCAAGCGCAGGGGCTATCTGGGAGAAACCTCCTTCATCAGTAAGCATTGACCAAAAAAAAAGATGCAGTGTTTTGCTTGAAAAACAAAAAATAAAATCTCTGTAATTTAGTAAACGCTAAGCTGTGCAACCTCAGTAAACAAACACATGAACAATAGCTAAAAACTTAAAGAAGATAAAATATCTTACTTAGAATACTTACTTGCCTTAACAGTGTGTGTGGAGTTTAGCTTATTTTCACACTCGTGAACGTTAGTGAAACTAAGCAGCCCATAAACTGCAGGTCTGCATTTTAAAGGAAGTCTATAAGGAACACTTCTATATTCATTTCTGAATATTTTGGGAGGTTATAGGTTGTCTCTTGTAAAGTTGGTATTTTTATAGCCTTGTAACAGTGAGTTGTTGAGTCCTAAATTATACCTCCGCTTTTATGACTTGACAGGCATTAAATTTTTCTCACACATCTTTTGAAAAAAGCGTTGTCTCACTGAAATTCAAATCACAGCAATGCAAACCTTCCCTAATAAAAACAGCTGATTCCAACATCGCGCTTACACGTCTACTTAGAATGACCTGCCACTTATACACATATACACTACATACACTGGTTATACTATTAAAAGCTTTGTTGTTTTTGACCTACATCATGGTATATGCAATGTGTATTACATTTAGAGTTATATAGTTATCAAAAAATCAGCTGTGAGTATCTTATTAATAATTTTACAGCATTTTGAACTATTATCAGACCATACCAGTCTACCATAAGGCTGCAGTTATATTCCACAAATTCAACTGATACTCTAACTGGATGTATCTGAATTCTCCCAGGCATTGCTACTAAAGATGGCAGTGCTGAAAAGGACAAGGACTTCCGTGGAAAAGCCCAGAAACAGGTCCAGTTTAACCCGGGCCAGACAACGGCTACCTGGAGAGTTAAGATTTTCACTGACCAGGAGTTTGAAACCTCTGAGACCTTTGAGATTCACCTTTCTGAGCCAGTGATGGCCGTTCTTGAGTACCCAGATAAAGCCACTGTGGAGATTGTGGACCCCGGTGATGGTAAGAATAAAGAATTCAGGGGCTATTTAGCTGGATCTTGGATAATGGTCATCATAACAGTCATGATGTTGAGACCAGGAAGACGTGGCCTGTGTCAATGTGTTTATTTTTATTTATTGCAGAGTCCACTGTGTTCTTCCCCCAAGCTGAGTACCTGATAGAGGAGGACATTGGTGAGCTGCTGGTTCCCGTGCGCAGGTCTGGAGATGTTAGCCAGGAGCTAATGGTCATATGTTACACACAGCAAGGTCAGTCCTAAACCCCCAGCTTTTCCCAGTTAGGATCCCTGGGGATTTAACCTCCTCCTGAACATTGCAGCTTTTAGTATCTGTTGAAATGTTTCCAAACCTGCGTAAGTGGTAGTTATGCAAGCAGTCAACTCAGTCATGAGTGGCTATCACTGATCTTGAGGACAGTGCAGAGCATGCTATACAATCTGTTTACTGAAACCCATATTTGTTACACATTTCTTTCGTCTTTTTGATGATAATGTAGTCGTTGATTTGAATGTTATTTGCATTGAATAACACGTTTCAATAACCTGATTATTAATAGCAGTGTGTTTAGGATTAAAGGATTAAAGATTAAGATAAGAATTACAGTGCTAAAAAAAATTAAATGATGATTTATTCATATGTTTAGTTTAATACTAATTTATTTAAAAACCTACAAAGTATATAAAATGTACAAAAATAAACTACACCGAATCTACCATGAAATCGCTGTTCCAATTAATATAAAAACATTTTTGCTGCAAATAGATAAAAGTCAAACAAGCTTCTTTTACTAGAGTCTTTGATACACAAGTGCTGATGCACAAATTATAAATACCTTATAAATATGGGTGGCCAAGACTTTTAAACTTGTGAAGATGTCTATTAAAACATTCAGTGACTTCTTGTGGTTTGCCCAGTAAAGTCTTGGAATTTGCCACATTTTTTCAAAGCCAGTGCATATTGATTACTGCATTATTTGTTATATGGGAGTTTTTGCAATGAAACTATGTGCTATTCAGTATAAACATTCTTTGAAAAAACACTTGTACTCGCATGCAAAAATAAAAAATGTGGGAAAATGATTATACAAATGTTTTTCGCTCATTGCTTTGGCCTGTCAAAATTCATATTTAAACCCTATAGCTGATTTGTTCTCACATTAAACAAAAACAAGTTTGACCATATTTTCAATAGTTTAAAGCCATCAGTGCTGAGGGGAAAAATGTTAACTCTTCTTTCTGTAAAGGATCGCCTGCAATTTTACTTGTAAGACTTGAACATATAAAGAAATGAAAGAGAAAAGTTTCCCACACTCCCAGACAAAGCTTGATTATTTTGCAGGTTTGGGCTTGGTCCATTTTTTGGGGAAGGGAGTGTACAGAAAGGGGAATTCCAACCATTTTAAAAGATTTCTGTATAATTCAGCCATTTAGATATAAACAAATTCACTCTGTGACTTTATGTGAAGGAGCTTTTAGAGGAATCAAACTGCTCAGATGTCTGACTCCTATAAGCAGCACTGTGAGGAAATCTGATTCGATTTTTAAAAGTTTTTTAGAACAAAGAATCTCATATTAAATTATTTGAAATATTTTATAAAAAATGTATTACATAATAACTATTTATTTACATAGACATTTTGAACACATTTTAAACCACAGGTAGTCCCAAAGCTCTGAACTTCATGATTACATCAGTTTGCCGTAGTTACTGAATGATTCATAGTATCTGTTGAATAATAAGCCTGAACTTTAAAGGTTAAAGGGACTTTTGAAACCACTTTTTTATTCAGGAACTGCCACCGGCACCATCCCCAGCACGGTGCTCTCCTATTCAGACTACATCACTCGACCCGAGGACCACACCAGCGTGCTGCGCTTTGACAAGGATGAGCGGGAGAAGCCGTGCAGGATCATCATAATTGACGATTCGTTGTATGAGGAGGAGGAGAGCTTTAATGTGTCACTGAGCATGCCCATGGGAGGCCAGGTGGGGGCCAACTTCCCCAGCACTAAGGTGGTCATCCTGGCTGACAGTGATGATGGTGAGTTACAGATCCATTTGGGTCGATACAAGTAAATACATCTAACTGTGAATACCTACTGGGCCAATGTTTTAATTAGTAAGACTCAATTATAAGCAGCTGTGATACTATTAGATCAAGAATCCACTTAAAAGCCCTGCCAAAATAAAAGCCTCAGGCTGTTTTCTAGTGTAAAAATCCTTAAAACAGAAAGATTGTTTTGTTGTTATGTATCGTTCCCTGGTCATATTTGTGAATTCAGTGTCTTTTCAAAAATAATCACAGCTAAACATAATGATAAATAATAACAGCAAAATATTCTAAACTAAAATTTGAGATGAATTTCCAGAAGTCTCGTATTGGACAGTCACTGAGCTCAGAGATTTACATCCCTATTTGTTACTTTATCATCACAGTGTACTGGGTTCTGAAAGCCTGTTTTAAAAAAAAAGGCCCTTTCATTATTTTCACCTGGACCAGCGGAGGAAAACTGACTTGAATTTTTTGAGGCAGAAAAATAGCTTGTGATCCTTGATTACTGATTTTGTGTTTGAATGAAAGCTTTGTGTTTTTGCAGCTGAGCTATAGAAAGAAAAACACGAGCCTTTGATGTAAGATCAGTCATTCAGGATGTGGCTTTTTTCCACTCTTCCAGTCACTTAATGATGTGGAGTCTAGAGCAGTAACAGGAGACATCAGATTGAAGTTTAAGTCAGTATTTAACCGGGAAAAGCTTTCTGACCTCACAGCGACATCTGGTTAGACTGGGAGCTTCTCTTTAGCAGTGATTCTGTTCCCCTCCTCAGTCATACAGTGATAGAACAACTGGAACTGTTAGTCCCATATAAACTTCAACTTGTGCCAAGTGGGGAACAAAAGGAAAGAAATCTCAGAAGGCCTTCAGAAAACTTTCACAAAACTGATTTAACATTTAGAAGAAGTCTAGATCATATAGTCAATAGTTAGTAAGTCAGCTGGAATGTGTTTTGTGTGGCAGGAAAGTGGTATGAATGAGACCTTAAAGCTTAAAGATATACTGCTGATTCGCTATTATGTTATTAGCAATTTAATGCTTTAATTGTTTTACACTACCCTAGTAATTTGAAGATCAATTTACGTTAGATGCATTACAATCACTGACCATTTCCATCTAATTAATTTCCAGTCAAATTGGCCACAAAGTACAAGATATTCATCTTTCAGTAGATATTTCCAAAGAGATGTATAATAAATATATGACAAAAATTGGAATTATAAAGACTGTGACTCTTACCAACTTCCAAAACTGTTGCCCTCAAATAAACAATAATTAAAACTATAATCTTTGAAAGAATCAAACTGCACTCTTGATTTACATCTAAAAAATCCACTAGTGTTAAAGAACGTATAGCTGTCAAGAAGCTTTTACTAAACAAACAAATCAAACATAGACGCTGTTGGTGTTCTTAAAACTATTTACTTAATCCAGACCTCAGCAACACTGAATGTGGTTTGCAAAAATCTAACTTCCAAGACTAAAAACATCTCTTCAAGTTTCCTAACAAGAATAGAAGCTATAAATACAAATGGTGGAAAAACTGAATACTCAAAGATGAGCTGTTAGATTTAATTGTTAAGGTTTTTGTGTTTTTTCTGTTTCTATCAAATTTTTTGGATACTGAAAAATTAATAACTTGTACGCATTGGGCATGTTAACTGGAAAGCAAATCAATGATGGGTGGTCTCTGAGTTTTGCATAGTACTGTATAACCATAATGTTAGGAGGAAAAAAATACATGTAGGGCAAAAAACAAGTTTTAAAAGTGTAGATTGTGTTGGTTGTTGATTCATTGTGTATGTATTATAATTATGAGCATGTAATATGGACAATTTTTCTCAGATTATGTGAGATAGATTTAAGGCTTATTTATGATCAATGTTAAATATGGATGTGTAATGGCAGCTTTATGACACCAAAACATACATGACTGACAAAAAGTGAAACAGTCATACTAGAGGAAGAGACATATGTCATGTTAAACACCTTTGAAATACAGATTATTATTTGGATAGCAATGATATGTAAACTTGGGTGTATTGTGATTCACCTGTTAGTTAAGTCAGAATACACTGCCGTGTGTTTAATAGGATTATAAATAGATTAGTCTTTTATATTATTCATAAACATCTTGGTGTCGTACAGTTTCCTGAGTAAACTTAGAGCTATGCTGCACTGTTGTGTGCATGTAAATGTTTTTGTTCTAAGCTTTAAATCAGCATTTAGCATTAAGTAAGTTTATTTTGAAAAAATTAATACTGCAACTGAAACAGACATGTCAGCAGCATGTTAAGCAGTTTTACTGACCTGAAAAATTCATTTTAGTTGGGCTTCTTTATGATGCCGCAGCACCTTTCTGTGAATGTTGCCACCAACTGGTCCTGGTTTCTTTGATGCCTGTATGCGCCACATTCTTTTTAAGTCACCTTTACAGAACCAACAAGTCCTTTCACGACACCAGGGTCCCTATTTGTTTGGTTGGTGTTTCATGTTTCTGCCTAGTTGCTTGTTTTTGTTCATTTGTCCACCGCTTGTCCTTCAGTGTTTGAAAGCATTGAATGCTTTCAGTGTATGCCAGGTTTTCCTCTGTCACCATGCTAAAGCCATCTTTGCATGTCTGGTAACGTGATAGCTTAAAACAAGAGGATGGAGCACAATAGAGTCTAAGAGGACCCTTTAACAGCCCACAAACCTCTGCATGGCCAGATCAAAGTGCCCCGTGGAGATCATGTCCATACAAGTAGAGACTGAGACTAGTAATAGTCCTTTTGTGTGTGTTACCTAAAAGCTGTAAGGCTTGGCAAGGTTAATAAATGGCAGTCTACATTGTAAACTTGTTTTCAAACACATCACCACTGTCTGGAAACATGTCTGTCTGAAATTGTATCTTCATAAGAAAGGATCCAAACCACTATTACACACCTATTGCATTACTGAATAACATGTTTACATAATAGTAGTTAATGAATAAAGTCTATGTAATTAGCCTGAGCAATTATAGGGTTAATCAGAGTATTTGATATTATGATAAAATATTAAAACCACTAATGCTGTTTCCTATTTTGACCCTTTAAGCATTTGTAGTTCCATTTTTAACTGCTGTACGTGGCTATGATTTTTTAAAATGAAGTCCTCTCCATCAAAAACAGCTATGTAATGGCAGGTTTTATCGATGGCTGTGCAAACAGAAACCAAATGCAAAAAGGAAAACTTTCCTCAGAGCAACAGTCCTATAATCACAAAGGAGGTGGGAATACTGATTGTATATATTGCAACTGTTGCACCAATACCTAGTATTTCCACTGTAGTAACTTTACAGGAGAGGTAAAGGGTCTAAACTTTAAAAAGGAAGGAATGGAAACAGATTTGTATATTAAATGTATATTTTATATTATTTTAATATATTGCTTTTGCTCCATTTATGGTGGATTTGTAACAGTTTAAAAAGTTTTGCAGGACTCCTTACCCTAGACAGTAGAGAAAATGGGAGTATAACACACATGCTTTGAATAAGAACTCAAACTCAACTCTCAGATCTCCTTAGTTACCATTTGATGCAAACAAAGCTAAACCCACTGGGCTGGACATATTTGTGTTGTTAATATGGGGAGGAGAAAAAAATCTCTGAACTTTTTATTCTGTACAATGTAATGGATTGCTATAAATTTACTGTGGATATACGACAGTTTTTAATAACTGTTTTAATAACAAGTGTTAATAATAATTATTGTACAATACTGTCAAATAATCACACAGCATATGTAAATTAACAGTAATGCAATCAGTTGCAAAATAACAACAAATAACTGTAATTTATCAGCATAATACAGTATTTTCTGTCAACCTTTCAAAATATGCACCATCATCCCTTTACAGTCCAGTCACTATCCATCAAACTCATACTGGTAATTGCAGACTAATGTTCCTTTTTAATGATAACCCTTTTTTATTAAACTGTCCTATTTGGCTCAGCTGAGTTAAGATTCTTTCAGCTCATTCAGTCCGTGCAAAGAAACGGTAGATTGAATGGTGTTAGCTAGTTAGCTAGCTAGCTGGCTGGCTAGTTGGTTAGTAGCATAAATACGCAGTTATTTACTATCATATACTGTAATTTAGTAGATTTACAGTAAAATACTGGTGTCTCTGTTACTGTTAATTTACAGTTAAATTTTTTACAGTGTAGTAAATGTGTTTGATAATATTAGAGGGATTCCAATCGCTTGAGAGCTTGATTGGATGGCAAAATATTATAGTATTTCTAATCTCATGCTACCAGATCATCCATGCAGTGGGTATTGCATGTTTAAGTACATCTGAGATCTGTGTTAACATACATTCTCATAAAGCTTATTTTATTTAAGCCAACGAGGCAAATGTGATTCATGTAATTAACCACTGAAATAGTGCAATGAATTCCGATGAACCGTTTGACAGGACCTGACTTCTTTACTTAGTTACAGCAATGACATTAAAATATAGCTGACAATCTTCTCCTCTGCATGAACTATCAGCACTTGCATTTTGAGATTTGGTTTTCACCATCCTGAGTCATTGCGAGTGTTGCTCTGCAGTTTAGTCATGATTAAAAGCCACATCCCCCTCTTTCAGTGGTGGTCCCTCCACTCTCCCTTTGAATATCCTTCCACTGAAAGACAAATGAGGGTGAACCCGAGCCAGAGAGAGATTCATGGCTAAATAATGTATGTACATTTCTGCACTCTACACGAGTATTCGCACACACACAATGTGGACCACAACTCTGGCCAGACTTCTTGGTGGGTCTAAGACCTTAGTGTGTGTGTGGTAAGGCTAGGACAGGGTGTGGGAAGTTTGATTGGGCAGACCTGTGGTTTGGACTCCAGCCAGTGCTGGGATCTCATTGTTACGTCTGTTCGGACTGTCTTCTATAGGACGTCTGTGGGAGTAGTGCGTTTTCCTTCCAGTCTAAACCCCTTTTAATCACTCCCATCCCTCCCCTCCACTTTTACCCTACTTTGCTCTACGCACACACATACTATAGAGTGTCTTGGCCAGCTTTATCAGCCGGGGCTGTCCGGTCTGTCTGTAGGGGCAGGATGTAGGCAGTGACAGTAGTTTCCTGTGCTGTTAAGGGGTGATGACACAGGGAGTCTGTCAGAGGCACTAATGGGTCAGACACGGGCCTGACTCACCTGGACATTCCTACTGACTGATGGGTCAGGATTGTATACTGCACTCAGTGAGAAGCTTGCTTTCCTAAGGGCTTAACTGCTTAGAAATGCCACAAAAAAGCATGTTTTAATGATTATGCCTCCTGCTTATGACCAAATCTCATACAGCAATCATATACAACAGTAATAGAACAGTAAAGCAAGCGTAGCAGCATTTTTAAAAAAGTATAGTAATGAAAGGCTGTGGTTTATCACAAGAGTGTTACTAGCTTTTACAACCCTCTTACTCATGGTCAACATCATATATTATGATTAAATACAAAATTGTCCTATAAATAAAAAAACAATGCATTAATAATCACAATAAACAGGTTTTCCACCAACATATGGCATTTCTTTAGAGTAGGCTATTGTTGCCCAACTACGGAGTGCTGATAAGAACTTTCAGTTATTGTACAGCCATCATTTTATTAACCTTTACATTTTTTTTCACATAATCAAAATCATAGCAGTATGAATGCAGAAACCTTCACCTCATAAGTAACATATTTAAATGAAATTAATACCGCAGGCATAATGCTATTCTCTGCCAGTGCCTCCTGTGATTTCCTGTGTTATGTCAGCATCTAACAGTACTATGGGTGCCACATGTTATTTTCCGACACTGACTTTAATACTATCTACGGCAGGCAAACACATGAGAAAGGTTGTAAGACATAAAAAGCTTAAAATAATTATAATTATAATTATAATTATATGTAATATATTGTGTACTTTGGTCAGCAGCAATGGAAGTTAAGGTGCTGGTCAAAACCTGCATATGTTGTGTTTTGATGCTGGTATACTGGTCAACCCCCATGACCAAGCTGTGTGACCAGCTAAATCGGCACCAGACCAGCACTATACCAGCTTAAACCAGCACTACACCAGTTCAAATCAGTGTGAAATGCAAGCTGATTTGTGCTGGTTGTTTTCTTCAACAGTGTTCAGCTCAGAGCCTAATACTGAACAGACATTCAGTTGTCTGGGTTAATCAGATTCGTTCTAAGAAAACAGGTTTCTTATGGACAGTATGCTTTGTACTGTTTTAATCCACATACTTCATACACTGACGTCTAGTTTCATCTATCAATAGACTCAGTGGTCAATGCAAGCAATAGCACATTTATACAGGATTCAGTTGTGTTTGTCATATTTGTCAACACAATAAATATTTTACAAATTGTGTAGTAAGAACTGATCATGTGATGAGTTAAGTGAGAAATAAGTAAGTAATAATATAATTGTTTCTAAATGTCACGTAGTAGGACCTAACAAACTTCTTGGTTAGCAAATTGTATGTACTGTTAAACTAAGAATTAGAGATTTGTTGAATAAAAGCCTGAAGAAAGGCAAATGATATGCCAGTGATGTTGGACACCTAATCAGCTTGGATTGGTTTATACACAGGTTTGGTACTTTACCTACCAACTGTAAAATATCACTGAATCCGAAAAACTCAAGGTGATGATCATATACAATGGATGTCTTTGTGCTTTGCAGAGCCCTCTCTGTATTTCGGAGAGACGGAGTACACGGTGGATGAGAGTGCAGGCTATGTGGAGGTGAGAGTGTGGAGAACAGGCACTGACCTCTCCAAAACAGCCACCGTCACAGTGCGTTCGCGCAAGAGTGAGCCCGTCTCAGCAGAAGGTAAAACTCCACTACTGCAGATTTGTACTTCATATTTCAAGAAGTGATGTGACAAATATGTAGAAATAAAATTTGAATTATTCAAAAGATTCAAAATCACTTTAGAGAACAAGGTTCATCTCAATTGCTTTTTTCTCTGACTGTCTTTAGCGGGTCTGGATTACGTGGGCATCAGTCGTAACTTGGACTTCGCACCTGGGGTCACCATGCAGACGTTCCGTGTGACCATTCTGGATGACCTGGGTCGTCCGGAGCTGGAAGGGCCTGAGAAGTTTGAGCTGGTTTTGCGCATGCCCATGAATGCTGTGCTAGGAGAGCCCAGCAAAACTGTGGTCACCATCAACGACACAGTTACCGACCGTGAGTTCCTCAACCTCTGCATCTATAAAATTAGGGTATCTCATCGGTCCTACAGTAAATTTGTTTAAGATGGCGGGTTAACATCAACAGCAGCATGTGTTCACCCTGGAGAGGCAACACGTTTAACCCAATGAAGATTGCATAAATCAACATATGGCAGCTCAAATGTACATAAAGAGGGAAATAAGCAGAACATTTAAATTCCCAAATCAACAAACATTCTATCCAATTCCCATTTTATATTTGGAAATGGGCATCCTCTACACTAGTTCATTCCAGCCCACCTTTTGAATATACAGAGCGCTAGCTCACTGCTAAGTCCTGAGAGTTTGACTGATGTAAGGATGAATAGTGAAATGGTTTCAAAGTATCTGAATGAAGTGAGAATTTAGCAAAGAGGTGGAGAGTATTGGAATTGTGACAACAAATGATGACAAATTAGTAATTTTTTGTTCATTTTTGCTAATAAAATTCCCACCGCAGGCCAAAACACACCTATAAAACTTGTTTTATGATCCGGCCCTGTTAAGGAGTGAACAACTGAAATTAAAGCCATTTTAAAACCAAAAATGATCAACCAAGAAAGACTGGCAAACCGCATGCCATATCATCATAACAACTGCCTTGTAATCTCAATTACTCTGGCTATAAAGCATATGCCACGATATACCTTGAGAAAATTCTGTACATTTATATTTTTTTTAACTCTAACTGACTTTATTTGGGAAGAGTCACATTTATGCTTGCAGTGCTCAGTCATGTAAGAGTTTTGTTGTTCAACATGCAGGAAATGAGATGTGATGTCTTATATCAAGACTGCTGTGTATTGATATTTCTATATTCTCAGTCCCAAAGGTGCAGTTTAGGGAGGCAGAGTATAAGGTGGATGAGGCTGATGGACAGGTGAAGGCCATGGTGTACCGCAGCGGTGACATCAGCCAGAAATCCACCGTTCGCTGTTATACTCGCCAAGGCTCCGCCCAGGTCATGATGGACTACAATGAGCGGCCCAACACTGATGCCTCCATCATCACCTTCCTGCCAGGTCACCAAGTCTTTTCCATTTCATTCATTAATTTGTTAATTTGTTAATTAATTAATTCATACATATATCCATTATATATTGTGGAAAAAAAGAATGAGATATATATTAACAATACTGTCTCTGTTATTGTCATTATCTCTGAAATTTTATAATAGTAGCAAAAATATTCTTGACATTAAACTTACATGATGTAACAGAATTAAAAAAAATAAGACTGGGCTTGTTGTGGTTTGCATGTCCTAACAAGTTCTCACAAAGTAAAAATCAATTAATTCAATAAATCAATATTTCCAATGACAGCAATCTTATCCTTATAAACCTTCATCATTTACTTTTCACAGGTGAAAATGAGAAGCCGTGTGTGGTGACCTTGGTGGATGACACAGTTCATGAAGAGGATGAAGAGTTTCGACTGGTTTTGGGAACTCCCAAGAGCAAGTCTCCATATGGTGCTGCACTGGGGGAGCAGAAGGAAACTCTAGTTACCATCACTGACAAAAAAGACAGTGAGTTCACAAAAGTTCTGTGTGTTGAAACTAACAGTTTGTGAAACTACAAATGAACATTAACATATTCCTCCACACAAATTTTCATTCATTTACTCTCTTTTTTATTTTAATGTAGAATCTTTGTGATTGATTGTTTGCTAATTGGCAATTAGTTATATCCAGTGTGTTGGGAGCCTGGCAAACATGAAAATGTGCAGGGTCCTGACCAGGGTTGTGTAGCACTGTTCTATACCATATAAAGGAGAAAGTTCACTGATTGAAAAGTTAATAGGGTAGCTAATAACAGTGAACAAGACTGGAGAAAGCCATAGAAGTGTTATCAAGATTGTTGACTCTGTCTAAATGAGAAAAAACATAAAATACTGTATATAAAATGAAGTTTTATATATACACCATATATATTGCAAGCCTATCTGACAGATTACACTGCATATGCAAAAAGTTCTATCTATAGTTTGGCCTTGGCTCTAAACTCTAAACTTAACCCTTGTGCTTCTTGCTTCCAGAGTCCATCATCAGATTTTCAGAGATTAAGTACAGTGTGAAGGAGCCTCAGGTTGCTGGGGAGATCTCTGTGGTGAAGATCCCTGTCCTCCGTCTGGGTGACACTTCCAAGGTCTCAGTGGTGAGAGTTCACACCAAAGATGGCTCTGCTACATCTGGAGAGGACTACAACCCCCTGTCTCAAGGTCAGCAGACAGGATTACATAAGATGACTCATACAGAGACATAAAAGTGGAAAGTCTGACAGTGAAGCTGATGGAAAACAGTTTTTTCCTCATATTTTTATTTAGCTTTAAATCTTCCTACTGAGTGTATATATATATATATATATATATATATATATATAGTGAGGTTGAACCGGACTAACATAGACTCATTTTTTTGTACACATTAGTTTTCTATTAAAGGACTGAGCTCGGGTTACAGTGTATATCACATGTATGACTGTTCATGTTTGTATGCATATGTCTGTACAGATGTGGAGTTTAAAGAAGGAGAGACGGAGCACGTGGTGGAGGTTCAGGTTCTATATGACGGACAGAGGGAAATCCGCGAGGCCTTTACTGTCCATCTAAAGCCTGACGAATACATGGTGGCCGAGACACAGGTCAGAGGTCTTCTACTGTATAAATATCCTCCCTGACACAACAGTACGCATATACATACACATATACACATGCACAGAGTAACATGCCTTTACCTCACTGGCTAAAATAGCCACATGGCAGCTGTCTCTGTCAGCAGAGGTCAGTCTCTGTCTCCTGTAGAGGTGACCACTGTCTCCTGCTGTGCTGTGTGTAATATGAATGTGTCTCAGAGGACTCGTTGACCTATAAACAGGGCTGTGCTCTCAGGGTGCATAAGAGTATATGGCCTCGGCACACTTCAAAGTTTCACTTGAAATAGTAATGTGCACTTGTATTTTATCACTCTTTTACAAAAGAAAGGCATCTCTCTCTCTTTATATATATATATATATATATATATATGCATCAGCCATAACATTAAAACCACCCTCTTATACCTTCACACCCTGTTCTTTAATGGACCCCCACAGGACCACCACAGGGCAGATGTTATTTGAGTGGTCTTTTATTCTTAGCACTGCAGTGACACTGACAAAGTGGTGGAGTGTTAGTGTGCTGGTATGAGTGGATCAGACACAGCAGTGCTGCTGGAGTTTCTAAACATTTGGACTGAGAATAGTGTCACTGCTGGACTGAGAATAGTCCACCAACCATTCTCTATTTTTATTTTAAGTTTTCTACATCATTTGACCAATGGGCATTTAATGGGCAAACTTAATGATGAACGGACCAATAAAAATCCTCCAAAATAGCTTGGAAAAAATTCTGGTTCCATTGACTTCCATTAAATGTAAAGTATGTTTTTGGTTTCTCCTGTAGTTACATGTTGGAAGATACTTGTTTTTCATTGGACAGTGACGTTATGCTCTGTGGTGGTCTTTTTAGGGGTCCTGATCATTAAAGAACGGGATGAAAGGGGATTAACAGAGTATGCATAGAAACAGATGAACTGTATTATAAATGAAGCAGTTAAAGTGGACAATGAGTGAAGATACAAGAAGGTGGTTTTAATGTGATGGGTTATCAGTATATATATATATATATATATATATATATATGTATATATTTATACAGAGAGAGAGAGAGTATGGCACTTTTCAGTTTCTGCAGTTAATTGCGTGTGCTGCATTTTTGAGACATTGCTGATGTTTTTTCTTTCCTTGTTTTCTTCAGATGAACAAAGCTATTGTGTACATTGAGGAGATGGACAGTGTAGCTGACGTAACCTTCCCTGCAGTGCCTCAGGTAGTGTCTCTGCTCATGTATGATGATACAGCTCGGACAAAGGAACACCCCCATCCCCCAACAGGATACCCTGTCGTGTGTGTGACGGTGAGTTTGTCACATGCAAACATATACACACTGCATTCAGTAAAAATGCTCGTACTGTATGCCTTATATTCAGTTTTTTTGTTGTTTGAGCATTTCTTTGTTGCAGTTTTCTAGGCCTGTTTATATTTTTTATATACAGATAAAAAGAGATTCTTATTTGAACAATCAATTTAACCAAGAATAAAATCTTACACTCCTTCAGGCCTGCAACCCCAAATATTCAGAGTTTGACAAGACAGGCTCCATCTGCGCAGTGGAGAACATTAATGACACTCTGACTCAGTACCGCTGGCTTGTCAGCGCCCCCAGCGGGCCGGATGGCGTCACCAGCCCAATGCGTGAAGTGGACACCAATACCTTCTTTACCAACACCAAGTCCATCACGTTGGACTCCATCTACTTCCAGGCGGGCTCACGCGTACAGTGCGCAGCCAGGGCCTTCAATGCCAATGGTGACGCAGGGCTAGAGCTCAGCTCTCCCATCATGGTCATCAGCCGAGAAGAAGGTGAGACTCCATTAGTGCTGCAGCTAACAATTTCTAAAGGAAGAAACAACTGAAGCCTATAGACCCTACACAGTCTGTAATGTACTGTAAAATAGATATTATAGAACATTATAGATTTTTCATCCCACAGGGTTGGAAAAAAAAAAGTCTTGTCTAAATATGACATTGATCTAATGCTGTGCAAACACATACATCGTACACCTTTTAAACCCAATCTGATTTATTGTTCTGAGATACAAGATACATATTGGATAATGGCCAGGTTTGTAATCATGTACATCAGCAAAATCATTGGAATTGACCAAAAACTAGAAATGTCAGCATAGTATAGTTCAAAGCATTAGATTATACAATTGACAGATGCTATTGTTCAGAATTGTCCTAAATTACAGAAGGTGATGAATGTAGTTTTATAAGTAAGGATGGCCGAAACAAAACCCCAACTTACTGTGTGTGCTTTTACTGCAGGTATGTGCCAGCCTCGAATTCCCGGTACTGTTGGTGCTGAGCCCTTCTCGGCAAAAATCCGCTACACTGGCCCAGATGACCCTGACTACCCCAACCTCATCAAACTGACCATTACCATGCCTCACATGGATGGTGAGTGTCATCCAAAAATAGTCACGTGTTATAAAAACTGATGCCTTACAAATAGCTTTCTCTCATTTACAGACTCAGATAAGCAGAATTTAGCATACAGTAGGCAATAAAAGGCAATACAGTTTCATATTTTCACTGCTCTGCCACCTGATTGAATGCTTGGTTCAGGTTGTTATTCAGTAGAGACTGTGGCCTTCCAGCACTAGAGCTGTACTTCCCTAGAGAGACCACCTGGGCAGTCAATCCCACTCATATCTGTTTTTGTTCCTATGTCTGTTTTGTTCAGGCATGCTGCCGGTTATCTCCACACGTCCTCTCTCAAACTTTGAGCTGACTCTGAGTCCTGATGGCACTCGCGTGGGGAACCACCGTTGCTCCAACCTGCTGGACTTCAATGAGATCCAGACAGGCCATGGCTTCATTACAGACGCAACCAAGAACCCGGAGATAATCGGAGAGACATCGCCGTACCAGTACAGCTTAACCATGCGCAGCGCCAACTCTCTGCGTTTCTACCGTAATCTCAACCTGGAGGCCTGCCTATGGGAGTTCAGCAGCTACTACGACATGTCCGAGCTGCTCAATGAGTGCGGTGGGTCCATTGGCACGGATGGACAGGTAAGGGCTGTGGGGAATGATCTGGCAGTTGGCTGAGGTGATGTGTTAGTCATAATAAGAAAATAATAAGAAAACATTACCTTGTAGATAGGGGTGTGCCATATCCTCTCATACACAATAATATCGCCAACATTTTTGAATAACGTGAATGATATTATACCCTAAAATATCGTGTCATATCACCCATCCCTAATTATCACATCAGGGTACTACTTTTTTACGGTTTTTAGAAAAAAAAAAATTCACACTTTTCTCATTTCCTATTATATATCTACTAGAGACAGATTTTATCTGTACAGTATCATTCACTTTACTTCAGTCCTGGATATATGGAGATATTTGGGGGCATTATTTAGTATCGTGACATTCTGGATCATTAACTTCTATTTTTTAATGTCTCAGTTAAGGGTGTGCCATATCATATCATATGCAATAATACGATTTAATTTTCATTTTGTTGCAGTAATGTATTCTTGAAATGTTTTTTTTTTTAATTTAATGTTTTGTCATATCTCCAAGAGTATTGTTATCGCAAAAATACCATGAAATAGCATGATATTATTGTAGGGCCGTATCGCCCACCCCTACTTGTAGATTTACCTTGCTGGTGTTCAGTTAATCTTGTAAGTCATCTTTTAGCCATTTATTAGTGGTCAGTTTATGTATGCATAGTGCTTGCTCCTATAATACCTAAGATCCATTGCATTACTCTGTACACTTACTGTATACAATGAACATGTTAGATGGATGTCTCTAGCAATTCAGCCAAGGAGTAGGAATATGTTAAGTATTCTTCTCTTTATAGTTTTTGGGCAGACGTGGACAAACCTAGATCAGGGAGACTACAAGAGTGCATCGTTTTTGTTTTATTTTTTGTAAATCATCTGATTCATCAACTAATTAGTCCTGTAGTATCTGCACAGTGCAGGGGAAATCCTGGACCACAAGTGAGGACCGAGATCTGGTACTGCTATGATAACACTATTTGCTTTGATACATGTGTATAATACATTGTTGGTTTATATTTGTGCAGGTGCTGAACCTGGTCCAGTCCTACGTTACTCTGCGTGTGCCTCTCTTCGTGTCCTATGTGTTCCACTCTCCTGTTGCTGTTGGTGGCTGGCAGCACTTTGACCTGCAGTCGGAGCTTCGCCTTACTTTTGTATACGATACCGCCATCTTGTGGCAGGATGGTATTGGTAGCCCACCCGAGGCCGAACTGCAAGGTAGTCTATCTGTATCCATCTTGTGGTTGTCTCAGTAGTGGTTAAACATCATCTGTGATGATTAATGATCGGGTGTTGACCTGTACATACTTATACATGAAGAAATAAAAGTATACGACGGTAGCAAGTAACGCATATGTTGATGGCTCTCATAAGACTCCCAAACCTTGTCAGCACTTCTATATATGACCCAAAATGTTCATGGTAGTTACTTTGAGCTGTAATACAGATGGCAGTTATTGGCTTACAAGTATTCAATACATGTTCCCATATACATCTTAGCTCTAATAGTGCATCCTCTACCCATACACAAAATGCTGTACACTAAAAATACATTCCACTATTTATATTTGGGAACATATTATCAACAATATATTACAATAAGAAACTTTTATTTATTTTAACCTTTCTTACAGTACTAACTTTTTATGCGCTATTAAATCTCCACAGGTGCCATGTATCCTACCAGTATGAGGATCAATGAAGAGGGTCGTCTTGTCGTCAACTTTAAGACGGAGGCACGATTCAGAGGGCAGTTCGTCATGTCTCACCCAGGTAAGGATCACTAATATTGACATGCAGACATATACAGGAAGCTGTCCAATGGGTCATGTTGACAGGTCCCCCTCTACGACTTTTCTCCTATTGAATTGCATGCTCCAGATTTATTTTTGCTGCTATATCCAGCCTGAAACCTAATGACTGTGACCTTCCTGGGTGGCAGAAAAAGGGTTATTCAATCCACCCAGTCCTATATTCCCACATAGTGGTGACTAAAAGCTGGTGAATGTAACAAATATGGGTGTAGGTGATGCTACCAAGCAGTGTGTTTTGTGCTAGAATGTTGTAATGTGATAACCTTTTCCTATAAGGAAGAAATGCATTTCAGTTAGAATTCTTGTAGTCACTGTACAGTTAATGACTTTTGGTGCCATGTGGATGCCAGCAACTTTGCTGCACACATTTCATTAGCAAAAGATGATCATTTGTCATACAGAGTTTTGGCAAAATGCACCAGATTCCTGAGACTTGAGCAGAAAAGATGAGTGCTGAATGATTTTTATACAACCTGTAGCTAACTAAATTTCAGTTTCCTCAGTTTGTTTGGCATTTATGTGCACAAACAAATAAAATCTTGCATTTTACTGCACTAATCACTTAAGTTCAAGTAGCCAATGCAAATGACAAAGAAGTATATTTCTTTTTTAAACTGCAGAACATCCTGCAGAAGGTGGCTTCTAGTGCCCCTATAGGCAGCTATAAAAAATGCACATAAAGATCATACAAGTGCATTTATTTATTTACCAGGACAAAACATGTGTAGGCTTCACCTGTCGGCACTTGCACATCTTGCATTTCAAGATATTTCACTTAATAAAGAAATACACTTAATAAAGTTTGCATACCAGAGATATATAAATGATTTTTAAATCTAGTTTAAATTTTGAAGATTCAATACTTATATACCGTATTCAGAAATGGATCCGCTGTGAGCAAATGTTGCCCAGGTTTGGGGTTACAATCTAAAGGTTATTTACATGCAATGCTTTTAAAGCATATATTTCCTCTATATAGATCATCAGCGCATATTTCATTAAAACAGCATTAGCATCAGTAAAGGCACACACTTTGTCATGCTTCTTAACTTGTGCTTTCTACTGGGCTATAGGAAGCAGTCTGTCTTCCATGGTGATGTCAGCAGATCATCCTGGACTAACCTTCACCCTCTCTCTGATCCGAACTGAGCCCACATACAACCAGCCAATGCAGCAATGGAGTTTTGTCTCTGACTTTGCTGTGAGTAATCTATGTTAACCAGTTGCTTATTTTTATTTATGAAGCATTTGAGAGGTTTGAGGTTTGATAGTAAGTGTAAGACTGTATGACAGTGTGTGTGAGAGGTTTGTTAGAGAGTGTGAGAGAGCATGACAGTGTGTATAAGAGGTTTGATAGTGAGTGTGAGAGAGTATGCCACTGTGTATGAATAGTGTGACAGTGTGAGAGGTTTACTAGTAAGTGTGAAAGCATATTACAGTGTTTTTAGACAGAAACTGATTTAAGGATTTATTTCTGTGCTTGGGTTTGTGTGTACACAGGTAAGGGACTACTCTGGTACCTACACTGTGAAGATGATTCCCTGCAGTGCCTCTCCTAATGGAGAGTTCAGTATCCCACCTGTGTGCCACCCCAGGGAACCCCTCACCTTCGACATGGACATTCGCTTCCAGCAGGTCAGGCTCAGCCCCAACACAGAGCACTAAGTCTTCTAATTTAAAATGATACTTATTTGGTTGAAAATGTCAACTGTGTTATTCTTATAGCATGTGTACGAGTCTTGTTTCTCTGTCTGACTGCTGTGTTTGCTACAATTAATGGATGTCTCTTACCAAAATTTCTTTTGGAGACCTTAATGGGCCCAAAATCCTGTCTTTTAATTCATTTTCATAGGACCATATTCCAACCCCTCTTTATCCTTTACAGTTAAAAAGGCAGTTTTTTGTTATTGTGCCTTTAAGACATACATGTCTAAAGTATAACTTTTCTGATTGGCTGCCTTATAGCGCATCTTACTCAAAAAGACTAGTGCTGCAATTGTGTAGTTTCAAACACTGGGAAATACCAATTATCTAAAATCAACATGATTTTTAACACAGGGAAGAAAAAGTAGGATATGTATTCTCTGAACCTCAATGCTTGTATATTCCATATAACTTCAACATTATTGGGTTTATACACTCTATTAAATTACTTTAACGCAAGTTTAGGCCTGCTTTCAAGGTGGAGTACAATTTACTTGAAACCGACCACTGCTAGTTGCTCAAACTTCAGTAAAAAGTCTAATATCTCCACACATTTTTGTGAAATCCTGTTTTGCATGGTTTTATCTTAAATGCATATGCAAGGCAGAGAGAAAAATATTTTTCCATGTACTTAACCCATAACCGGGATGTTTAGGCCTGTGCACTAGTTACTTAACACACGTCCCATTTGTGACCCTCTGTAACTTTGGTTAGCTTTAATAGCAACTAGTTCAGAATAAGATGAAAACAGTGTTTCAGTTATATGAAGCCATGATATCGCTATGCTTTCCTCTCAGGTGAGTGACCCTGTTGCAGCAGAGTTCAGTCTGAACACACAGATGTTCCTCTTGTCTAAGAAAGATCTTTGGCTCTCTGATGGCTCCATGGGCTTTGGAGAGGGCACAGATGCTGCTTTCACTGAGGGTAAGACAGCTGAATTGAACTATAAGAGCATGAATGATGTGTTGCTGTCTAACGGATTTATCACATAAAAAATGAACAGAAACATTCAGAGTAAATAATTTTGTACACTTTGTGTAACACTCAACTGTAACTATTACACAACAGAAAAAATACCTACCTTGTAATTTTGAGACCGGTGACACTACAGTGATCTCAGCCAGTAAGATTTCTTTTGGTTGTTGTGCAGGTTCCACTATTTATGGCCGTGTAATGGTGGATCCAGTGCAGAACCTGGGAGATTCCTTCTCCTGCAGTATAGAGAAGGTCTTCCTTTGCACGGGAGCTGATGGCTATGTGCCAAAGTACAACCCCACCAATAAGGAGTACGGGTGCCTGGCTGATGCCCCCTCACTGCTCTACAGGTTCAAGATCCTGGTACGCCACTTGTTTTCTCTGAACTTGTATCTGCCACACATACTTTCATCAGAAGGGTTAACATTGTGTTTGATGTGGCTGTGTTTGCCATCTAGGACAAAGCTCAGCCCGAGACCCAGGCTACTGCCTTTGGAGATGTGCGATTTGAGGCCAAACTTGCACTGGACACTCCAGGAGCCCTTACACTGATTCGACAGCCAGGCTCAGATGGGTTCACACTCTCCTCATCCCCACTCTTCCAGGTAGGGGCTTACTTTCTTTCTGCTTACAAGGGACATTTTGTTAAGATCACTGGACCAAAAAAGTATTTTCTATTTCTTGGTTAAGCATCCAGTTGTCTTAAAGAAAGCATCACTCCCATCATAATTACAGTAGTCTATTGAGATGTTCATTGTAGGCCTTTCTTTAACAAATTCTTCAAATGTATGGCTATTTTAGATTTACACTTGCTGTTTCTACAGTCAAATATGTGCCAGTAGTACTTACCTCTCAGGATTAGCACTGTTGTTAAGACAAGTGGATCCTAAACCTGTTTTTAGAGAAGACATGATGCAGGCGACTAATATATCTCAGAAGCTTATATCTCACTACTTAGCCTGGTGCAACCTGCAGGCTTAATTTAATCCGGCCTGACATACTTATGCAGACTTGTGACTGTATGACATACTAGTATCACTTCAAAATAAGAGGAAGGACAAAAGTAACAATATATCATACAATGCCAGAAACAACACAAAGAAGTATATCATCCAGTAAGCCTGGTAGAGCATCAGTTGTGCTTTAAGCGGTTACCCAAATGCAACGAAATGCTAACCTCAATAAATTATTAAATACTGACCTACACAAGAGATATTACTGTTTGTTTTGCTGAAGTTTCAGCACATTTACTTGCCTTATTTAAGTCTTTAATTAATTTCAAGATAACTGTTCGATTCAGTCGATAAATACTAATGTTATTGCTGGTTATCATGACCTTTCTCGTAGATAAAGATAATAAATGCATAAATGATAAATGTATCCCAAAAAGTGATATAAATTGTATTCAGATGTTCCCAGACTACCTTCCCAGACTACCTTGCTCTGTGCATTTGATCCAGGAGAAAAATAACTGATACAATAAAACCATTTTTTACTTTTTCAGGTCGCTGCTGGTCGCGAGTGGTTCATCCACACTATATACACCGTCCGCTCCAAAGAGAATGCCAATCGTGGCATCGGCAAAAGAAGCCTGGAGTACCACCATGGCATTTCGTCTGTCCTGCCCAATTCTGACGCCGTGAGCCGCCAGCGCCGGGCTGTGCCTGACCCAGAAGCTTTGGACATCGGTGTGGAGAACAACCGCGGCACCAACATCCAGCACATCGCCCTGGACCGCTCTGACCGGCTTAGAGTGAGCCAGCGGCAACCATGGGGCCGCGAGACCTACCTGGAGCGCCCTCTGGTGGAGGGAAGCTCAGGAAAAGAGCCTGGCTCTGACTCTGGCCTACCAGCTGGCATGCCCACACTGCTGGGCGTGTCTGGGCTTATCTTGCTGGTGTGCCTGGTGCTGGTTCTGGTGGCTCTCCTGCTCCGGCGTAAGAAGAAAGAGAAAGAGTATCCACCTTACTCCACCTCCTCTTGCTCAGCCTACAGTAGCAGCAAGAGCAGGCAAATGGCGAGCACAAGACACAGCGGAGACAGTTCCGAAGTTTAAACACCGATACTGAGGCCATCCCTGTCCACGAACACGTTCATACCTACTTGTTATGATGATGCCTTCCTCCATAGGAGCATTACAGCTGGAGGAGAGGACGTCTTAGAGCGAAGAAGCAGTGGCGGCGAAACAGAAACAGAGAATTTCAGCCTTGGATCCCACCATGTAAGGTTCATTCACTTCCCAAACTACTTTTCCTTCCACTTCTGTCCCAATCTTATAAACTTCTAGCTTCATCCCCAACAACGCCTGAGGACTTCCACACATACAGCACATTGCAGAACAAAAGGTCATCGCTTCGAAAGTCTCTCCAAAACGTGTTCCAAGCCTCATAGTGCCGATATAATGTGCAAATCTGTGCTTTGATGTTAATTTATCCCGACTGCTAGGTGTTAGATGATGTTCTTTTAGTTCTTAAGTGCTGGTGCACATTATGTGGACTGTAGAAAATGACACAAGAAATAACATACCGTTACCTTCAATGTCAATTTTCACCATCCGTGTCTATTTAAAATCAAACCAGTTACCTTCCATTTCTACTAAAACACGACTCAGTGTTAACGTAGGCAGCGATAGCGTAGGTCTTCGGTCTTTTGACCAGATCTCAGTGAGGATCCTGGGATTTAGCCGTAAAATAAGTTTACCACAGACTCTTTCTTTTAAGTTTGACTTGTAAACTTTTCTTTTTCGAATGTGTGTCAGATACGTTTGCTATAGAGTTAGATGTAGAAAAGCTGGCTTGTTGAGACATTTATGTAATAAATATATGTATTTTTATATTCATGACACACTGCTGTGTACGGTCGCACACACCGGTGTTCCCATGTCGACAGACCATTGTTATGGTGCTACGGAAAGGGACAGTGATGTTTCATTTGAATCATTTCAAGTGCATAAGTATTCAGATTTTTATACATTTGTCAGGATGTGTTCAAAGATGGTTCAGAATGACACATAATTGTATAATAATTATCTTGAGTACGTGTGTAAGTACTTATATATGCACCATCAAACAGGACAATGCCAACAGAAGGTATTATTACATCCTGATAGAACTTGAAAAGCTGTGAACCACAGATTGTGATTGTTACATAATTGTTACATGTGGTGAATTTTACCTTTTCAAAACGCATAATTGGTGAAAAATGTATCAAAGACCTATATGTCCATATTAAAGTGCTCACATTAATAATCATGTATATGGTTTTAATTTGATGATGCCACTTTCAATTTATTGTTTAATGTATTAAAGTTACATTGCCAAACACCAGCTTCACCGCAGTCGCATTTTCCTTGTTTCTGCCAAAAGTAAGGTAAACTTTTATGTTTGATCTGTAATTTTTCCTGAAGGAAACACAGGATGGTTGCACAGCATGAGCAGTTGAGGGAGGAATGAGGGATATAATAATAATCAAGTAAAAGAGTGCTGGTCAATGCATTTGAGGATCTTTCCTGAGTCAGTACATTCAGATTTGTGGCTGTAGGTTAAACTAAACCGTGATATTTGAGTTCAAACAAAAATGAATGGGACTCTATGGGAGAAAGGAGGGAAGAATAAGTGTGTGGGTGGGTATGTCTGTGGATTAGTGCTTTGGGATCAGCCCAGTGTGGAGGCTGTAGGTTAAGCAAAACCATAATGGGTGGCGGCGCTCAAAAATGAATGGGACTCTATGGGGGAAAAAAAGAGGGATGAAAAAAACGGCAAACAGACGAGTGCGGGTCAAGAATAATAAAAAAAATTAAAATTCACGACAAGAATAATATGCCAGGAATAACAATATAGTTTGCTTTGCAAATGTAATGCAAAATAAGTTACTGAATGTAAATCCTAAATGTCAGTATATATCGTTGCTGTTGAAAGCTGCATAAATCTCTTTTTAATTTTTTTTTACCTTTTTGGAAATGACAGTCACTCTTGCATTGCATACACATTTCATGACGAATGGATCAACAGAAATGGTCCAAAATCACATTAAATAAAATCTCATTTTAGTATATTATAGTAATAAAGTTACTATCCTTGGAGATACAAGGGTTTTTAGCACTGTAGTGTAGTTACAAAAAAGTGAAAGGTTCACAAACACTGCTAACAAATAACATAGCAGTTAGCAAAAGTTAATACCCCCCCACCCCAGTCAGCTGTACAATGACTACTTTACACCGTTCTACAAGCTGTACACTGACTACTTTACAATGTTCTAAAAGCTGTACACTGACTACTTTACACCATTCTACACGCTGTACACTAACTGCTTTACACCATTCTACAAGCTGTACACTGACTACTTTACACTGTTGTACAAGCTGTACACTGTTCTACAAGCTGTACACTGACTACTCTGCACTGTTCTACAAGCTGTACACTGTTATATAAACTGTACACTGACTACTTTACACTGTTCTACAAGCTGTACACTGACTACTCTACACTGTTCTACAAGCTGTACACTGTTGTACAAACTGTACACTGACTACTCTACGCTGTTCTCAAGCTGTACACTGTTCTACAAACTGTACACTGACTACTTTACACTGTTCTACAAGCTGTACACTGACTACTCTACACTGTTCTACAAGCTGTACACTGTTATACAAACTGTACACTGACTACTTTACACTGTTCTACAAGCTGTACACTGACTACTGTACAGTGTTCTACAAGCTGTACACTGACTACTGTACACTGTTCTACAAGCTGTACACTGTTGTACAAACTGTACACTGACTACTCTACGCTGTTCTCAAGCTGTACACTGTTCTACAAGCTGTACACTGACTACTGTACACTGTTCTACAAGCTGTACACTGTTGTACAAACTGTACACTGACTACTCTACGCTGTTCTCAAGCTGTACACTGTTCTACAAACTGTACACTGACTACTTTACACTGTTCTACAAGCTGTACACTGACTACTCTACACTGTTCTACAAGCTGTACACTGTTATACAAACTGTACACTGACTACTTTACACTGTTCTACAAGCTGTACACTGACTACTGTACACTGTTCTACAAGCTGTACACTGACTACTCTACACTGTTCTACAAGCTGTACACTAACTGCTTTACACTGTTCTACTAGCTGTACACTGACTACTTTACACCATTCTACAAGCTGTACACTAACTGCTTTACACTGTTCTACAAGCTGTACACTAACTGCTTTACACTGTTCTACAAGCTGTACACTGACTACTTTACATCATTCTACAAGCTGTACACTAACTGCTTTACACTGTTCTACAAACTGTACACTGACTACTTTACACCGTTCTACAAGCTGTACACTAACTGCTTTACACTGTTCTACAAGCTGTACACTAACTGCTTTACATTGTTCTACAAGCTGTACACTAACTGCTTTACACTGTTCTACAAGCTGTACACTGACTACTTTACACTGTTCTACAAGCTGTACACTGACTACTTTACACTGTTCTACAAACTGTACACTAACTACTTTACACCGTTCTACAAGCTGTAAACTGACTGCTCTACACTGTTCTCAAGCTGTACACTGTTCTATAAACTGTACACTGACTACTTTACACTGTTCTACAAGCTGTACACTGACTACTCTACACTGTTCTACAAGCTGTACACTGTTATACAAACTGTACACTGACTACTTTACACTGTTCTACAAGCTGTACACTGACTACTGTACACTGTTCTACAAGCTGTACACTAACTGCTTTACACTGTTCTACAAGCTGTACACTGACTACTTTACACTGTTCTTCAAGCTGTACACTGACTACTTTACACCATTCTACAAGCTGTACACTAACTGCTTTACACTGTTCTACAAGCTGTACACTAACTGCTTTACACTGTTCTACAAGCTGTACACTGACTACTGTACACTGTTCTACAAGCTGTACACTAACTGCTTTACACTGTTCTACAAGCTGTACACTGACTACTGTACACTGTTCTACAAGCTGTACACTAACTGCTTTACACTGTTCTACAAGCTGTACACTGACTACTTTACACTGTTCTACAAGCTGTACACTGACTACTTTACACCATTCTACAAGCTGTACACTAACTGCTTTACACTGTTCTACAAGCTGTACACTAACTGCTTTACACTGTTCTACAAGCTGTACACTGACTACTGTACACTGTTCTACAAGCTGTACACTAACTGCTTTACACTGTTCTACAAGCTGTACACTGACTACTTTACACTGTTCTACAAGCTGTACACTGACTACTTTACACTGTTCTACAAGCTGTACACTAACTGCTTTACACTGTTCTACAAGCTGTACACTGACTACTGTACACTGTTCTACAAGCTGTACACTAACTGCTTTACACTGTTCTACAAGCTGTACACTGACTACTTTACACTGTTCTACAAGCTGTACACTGACTACTGTACACTGTTCTACAAGCTGTACACTAACTGCTTTACACTGTTCTACAAGCTGTACACTGACTACTTTACACTGTTCTACAAGCTGTACACTAACTGCTTTACACTGTTCTACAAGCTGTACACTAACTGCTTTACACTGTTCTACAAGCTGTACACTGACTACTTTACATCATTCTACAAGCTGTACACTAACTGCTTTACACTGTTCTACAAGCTGTACACTGACTACTGTACACTGTTCTACAAGCTGTACACTAACTGCTTTACACTGTTCTACAAGCTGTACACTGACTACTTTACACTGTTCTACAAGCTGTACACTGACTACTTTACACCATTCTACAAGCTATACACTAACTGCTTTACACTGTTCTACAAGCTGTACACTAACTGCTTTACACTGTTCTACAAGCTGTACACTGACTACTTTACATCATTCTACAAGCTGTACACTAACTGCTTTACACTGTTCTACAAGCTGTACACTGACTACTTTACACCGTTCTACAAGCTGTACACTAACTGCTTTACACTGTTCTACAAGCTGTACACTAACTGCTTTACATTGTTCTACAAGCTGTACACTAACTGCTTTACACTGTTCTACAAACTGTACACTAACTGCTTTACACCGTTCTACAAGCTGTACACTGACTACTTTACACTGTTCTACAAACTGTACACTAACTGCTTTACACCGTTCTACAAGCTGTACACTGACTGCTCTACACTGTTCTACAAGCTGTACACTGACTACTTTACACTGTTCTACAAGCTGTACACTGTTATACAAACTGTACACTGACTACTTTACACTGTTCTACAAGCTGTACACTGACTACTCTACACTGTTCTACAAGCTGTACACTGTTATTCAAACTGTACACTGACTACTTTACACTGTTCTACAAGCTGTACACTGACTACTGTACACTGTTCTACAAGCTGTACACTAACTGCTTTACACTGTTCTACAAGCTGTACACTGACTACTTTACACTGTTCTACAAGCTGTACACTGACTACTTTACACTATTCCACAAGCTGTACACTAACTGCTTTACACTGTTCTACAAGCTGTACACTAACTGCTTTACACTGTTCTACAAGCTTTACACTGACTACTGTACACTGTTCTACAAGCTGTACACTAACTGCTTTACACTGTTCTACAAGCTGTACACTGACTACTTTACACCGTTCTACAAGCTGTTCACTAACTGCTTTACACTGTTCTACAAGCTGTACACTAACTGCTTTACACTGTTCTACAAGCTGTACACTGACTACTTTACACTGTTCTACAAGCTGTACACTGACTACTGTACACTGTTCTACAAACTGTACACTGACTACTTTACACCGTTCTACAAGCTGTACACTGACTGCTCTACACTGTTCTCAAGCTGTACACTGTTCTACAAACTGTACACTGACTACTTTACACTGTTCTACAAGCTGTACACTGACTACTCTACACTGTTCTACAAGCTGTACACTGTTATACAAACTGTACACTGACTACTGTACACTGTTCTACAAGCTGTACACTGACTACTGTACACTGTTCTACAAGCTGTACACTAACTGCTTTACACTGTTCTACAAGCTGTACACTGACTACTGTACACTGTTCTACAAGCTGTAAACTAACTGCTTTACACTGTTCTACAAGCTGTGCACTAACTGCTTTACACTGTTCTACAAGCTGTACACTGACTACTTTACACTGTTCTACAAGCTGTACACTAACTGCTTTACAATGTATCAGAGTGTTATGTCTTCTGTGTTGTCCTAGGAAAAGATATAATAACCTGTTTACAACAATGTGAGGGGTGTAGTCACTTCTGTGAGATACTGTATATACATGTAAACAGATATTTGAGAGTATTTTAAACTACTTACATGTTCAAGATATAAAGAATCCGTGGCTGTATTTTAACCTCAGTCTGAACCGTTTCTGAAGGTCTAATAGGGCCGATTTGTTTACCAGTGTAATATTATCTACAGACAGAGACTGTCTGTTACCTCAACACTTGTTCCAAAGCACCTAGAACAAAGTATGAAGCCAGTCTTCAGGTTTGGGACACAGCCATTGTATTATTTCCCCCAGACTGAAGAGGTGGGGTCAGACTAACCATAGGTAGGCACTTGTATAATTGTAAGTGCTTCAAAAGAAAGATGTGTTGATGATGCATATTCATTCATTTCACAATCAACAACATTATCCCTACTTTGACTATGCATGCTGGACCAGAAGACCTCTTATTGGTTTTGTTTGTCACGTTATCACCACCAAATTTTACATGTTAACATGTACGTATGAACATGTTTAGACCCAAATGGCGTTCCATGTTCATTTGCAGTGTTGTGCACACAACAGAAATATCACAACCATGTGAAGTCTGAAAGTGCAACTCTTGCTAACTTTACACAAATTATCAGCCACACGTACCACAGTGCCTTTAATAACTGTTCTAAAAAAAGGTGTGATGTTTCTCACTGCTACCTGGGGGTCTGAGGCTGCGCCGTACCTCACTACTGGCTGAAGGTTTTTAGGCTGGGCTGTACCTCACTACTGGCTGAAGGTTTTTAGGCTGGGCTGTGCCTCACTACTAGCTGAAGGTTTTTAGGCTGGGCTGCATCTCACTACTGGCTGAAGGTCCGATGCTGGGTTGTATCTCACTACTGGCTAGAGGCCTGATGCTGGGTTTTACCTCACTACTGGCTGCAGGCTTGATGCTGGGATGTCGCTTTATACCAACTGCATAGATAATACTAGGCTGTTACTCTCTACTGGCTAGAGCCCTGATGCTGGGCTGTACCTCACTACTGGCTAGAGCCCTGATGCTGGGCTGTACCTCACTACTGGCTAGAGGCCTGATGCTGGGCTGTACCTCACTACTGGCTAGAGGCCTAATGCTGGGCTGTACCTCACTACTGGCTAGAGCCCTGATGCTGGGCTGTACCTCACTACTGGCTAGAGCCCTGATGCTGGGCTGTACCTCACTACTGGCTAGAGCCCTGATGCTGGGCTGTACCTCACTACTGGCTAGAGCCCTGATGCTGGGCTTTACTTCACTACTGCCTGAAGGCCTGATGCCAGGGCCTTGCTTCATACTACCTGCATACACAGTACTAGGCTGTAACTCACTTCTGACTGGGCACCTGATGCTGGGCTGTTGCTCACTACATACTGGAGACATGATTGTGTGGCATCGCTTTATACTGAACGAATGTTTGAATGTACCTCACTACTGAGTAGAGGCCTGAAAATGCAGAGTCTCTTTATGCTGACTGCATAGCCAGTGCTAGGCTGTTCCACACTACTGGCTAGAGTACCAATGCTGGGTCGTTGCTTAATACAGATTGCTTGGACAATGTCAGGCTGTTCCTTAATTCCTTAATGAAGACCTGATGCTGGGCTGTTCCTTACTTCAGTCTGGATGCCTAATGCTGGAGTGTTTCTTTCTACTGACTACACAGCAGATTCTGTGGTAGCTGGTCGAAGGGCTGATGCTGGCGTGTTCCTTACTATCATTGTATGGTCCACCACTGTTGGACTCAATCTCATAGACCTACACAGAACAAACACACTAATCATTGCAAAAAGTATACAATACAACATTGCCAGTTTTAAACTTTGACACGTTACTCTGTTATTATGCTTGCCAGGTTCCCTACTACCTACTGGTCCCTGGATGCAGGGTCCTGCTCAACACTAAAAAATATTTCTATATAATATCAATAATTATGAGTAATAAGTAATGAGTAACTGAGAGAAAGAGAGAAGTGTGAGAAATGTTTTGTATAGTACTATAAAATGAGCTCCATCAAGGATTCATGGACTTTTTTTTTAGATTAAATATTTAATATTCACCATAACCAGGCAAATTAACCAGGTTCTGATCTCTTACAACGAAGTGAAGTAAAGTGAACACTGACTGCTGGGCTGTCGCTGGAAACTGGTGCTGATGCTACTGGAGTTTTTAAACAGTGAGTCCACTCACTGTCCACTCTATTAGGCATGCCTACTACTTGCTGGTCCACCTTATAGATGTAAAGTCCGAGACAGTAGCTCATCTGCTGCTGCACAGTTTGTGTTCCTCTAGTCCTTCATCAGTGGACACATGACGCTGCCCACAGGACACTGGATAGTTTTGGTTGATGGATGATTCTCAGTCCAGCAGTGACACTGAGGTGTTTAAACACTTCAGCAGCAGCACTGCTGTGTCTGATCCTCTCACACCAGCACAACACACGCTAACACACCACCACCATGTGAGTGTCACTGCAGTGCAGAGAATAATCCACCACCCTAATAGTACCTGCTCTGTGGTGGTCGTGTGGGGGTCCTGACCATTAATGAACAGGGTAAAAGAGGATAAACAATGTTTTCAGAGAATCAGAAGAACTACAGTCTGTAAGTGTAGCTCCTATATGGTCAGCGGAGCTGATGAAACAGGCATCGGTGTAGATACAAGGGGGTGGTATTAATGTTATGGCTGATGGGTGTACATAACAAAATAGGCTTGTAACTTAAAAACAAAAAGAAATTAAGCTGAATCTTGTCTCCTCTTTGGGTCTGACCTCTACACCTCATTAGCATCACAGGGAATGTCCTGTAAAGCCAGACAGCGAGGGAAGAAGCGTCTGGAGTGACTGACATGCTCCCTCATCAACGTCCCCACAAGCTTCCTCCATTGCCTGGAGAAAAGGTACATGTTGTGGGGTTGGTGGGAACATAGACCCTCCACCTCCATGTTTAAGAACACCTCAATAGGATAGAGGAACGGAGAGTCTGGTGTTAGGTGAACTGTGTGAACTAGTGAACTGGTTTAGTACTTAAGTAGCCCGGTAGGAACTTACTTTGTACCAGACGACACCAAACCCAGTCCGCTCTGGATCCACTGGGGAAGGGAATGAGTTTGTTGGGTAGTGTGTTGAGGAAGGTGATGAGGTGGTCAGTGTTGTACGGACCAAGGGTTTCATCAGGATGAACAACACCATTCTGGTTAATGGCTGCACACATTGTGATGTTGCCACCCTGCTGCCCAGGGACATTTACGATGTCACAGAGATGTTCCTTCATCTTCAGCTTCATCAAGTACAGGAGCTTGTGTTCCACTGCAGCAACATCCAACTCCATCACTCTCTGAAACCAATCAGTTCAGTATTGTATAGAGATGGACCGTTCCGCGTTTTTAAGGCCGATTCCGATCGCCGATCACCTTTCAACGCGATAGGCCGATAGCTGATACCGATCGAAGGCGGGGATATATGCCGCGGCAGGGCTGCATATTATTAGCGCAAGCAAGTCATGAAACATGGTCGAAACTGGTTTATTACCATTTTTAACGAGCTCATGTGAAACAACAGAATATTTTTAACAAAATTAGAAGTTGGTCTATGTGAGAGTAAGTCTATGTGACAAAGCTCCGGAAGAGCGACATCTGAAAAGTATTTCCTACTAGGAACAGCAGAGTGAGGATCCAGGTGGAATATTAAGCAGCGAATTCCACGTCTTCTACAGCCGAGAAGAGCTGCTTATCTAGAACTATACACTCAATCATACTGGCTGTGGTTCCTTTAGCTCTCTGGCTGTTGCTGCTGCTGTACTGTTCATACCGGTCAAATCTGGTCTGTACGGTGTTCTGGGTTATTTGTTTTGTGCTAGCTGCGCGTGCTAGCTCTGCTGGTTGCTAATACTCACTTTATTCAGCTGTGTGGTGTTCTCTTAAGTGCTATATCAGATTAGTAGTGTTAAATGTCTTTGTCTTGGTTCCCCCTCGAGAAACGCTGATTTTACTCATTTTACAGATGTTACAAACTGCCCTGGATGAGTCTGAATCACATACGGTAACGGTGTGTATTTCCAGCGGTTCAGATAGGAATTGCAGGGACCTGGCCAGAGGGGGTTTCATGCAGGGCTCCTCTTCCTGGATGAAACGCTAGCTGGAAATACAGTAAATAGGCTCATCAATCGGCTAAATCGAGAAATATCTGCCAATCGCCAATCACATATACTGATTAAAAATCGGCTGATACCAATACATGGCCAATCGATCTTTCCATCTCTAGTAAAATCATAATTACATGATACTGTTATCATGAATAAATTATTTTTATTATCAGTTACAGCAGCCTCAACACATCATTAAATTGGTAAGTGTAGATGATTAGATAGGATAGAACAGATCAAACATATGCAAAACTCAAATACAAACTCCCCTCGAGTCACATAGCTAAATGCTGCTCTCTCCACAACCCAATATTACACACAAAACCATATTTGTATTTTTTTTCTTTTACGTCATATATGTCATATAAATGCACAAATGACTATTTTTAATGACCAAAAATTATATCAACCAACCCCCCCAAAAAATCCAGAGTATTAAATCCCAAGAATTCAGTGATTCAGATAACTTTCTGAATTAATTCAACCTTAGCCATTCAGTAAATGTGACAAAATGAAAAAAAGGCCAATCACTTGGTAAGAAGACAAGACAAATGTGGGGACATATTTCTCTTCTTTCCCTAAGTTTCCCTATCTAGTGTACATGTGATAAAGAATCTTACTGTAAGCACATCTTCATTGCAACCATTGCTTGAATCACCGTATTTCTCTGTTGCACTGGCCGGTTCCCTCCATCCCTTTTTACCAAATACCTATGCAGAGCCTACACATTAAAAGAAAGTCAGCCAGTGTTCTTTAAGTACTGACAAGCAGAAATGCATTTTATCACCCTAATAAAAAATCTCACAGTATATAAGCCCAATAGTTTTTTTCCACTAACTTGCCCTGCCTTTTTTCAGAACAGATTTACTGTACTTTGATCATTTAGTATCTCTAACAACTCCTGCTGATGAAGTATTTACTCTAACACAGCCCCTGTTATGTGCAGCTACCACTTATGACATGAAAATCATGACAAAATATCTAAAACATCTGCCACTCACACCCAGATTTTTTTGTGCCTTTTCATTGTGCGCTATAACGTCAAAAATAAGAATCTGTCAATTACTGACAACAAATCATGTAAATGGTCATAAATAGTCAATATTTTTGCAGTATCATTAGCAGTAATTTGTAGTAATGTAAATTTCAAAATTGCTCTGAAGTCTACCTGTAGCACATAAAACTAGTCTTATAGCACTGAGCTCTTTCAAGTCTCAATCATCACTGACCTAAAGAGAAATGAATAGGAATACATATTTGAAATATGATTAGAAATAAATCTTTATCTTTATATCTAAAATTTAAAATGAGTTTTAGTCTTTGTAAGACCAGGTGAAGGATTAAAGCAAATGTTCATCTCAAGTCTTTTAGTACATAGGTGTAAATAAACATCTCTTATCATAGTTTGCAGAGTAAATCCTAATAAAAGCATTAGTTACTAACCTGGGAAGAAAGCCAGGGTTACAGCTAGAAAGCTTTTCCAGGCAGAGAGATAGTGGGGTTGTTGATACCTGACTGGAATCCCTCTTCTAATACTATTAGTCAGAAGAAGTGCATAAAATGCATAACCATATAAGGTCATGCTTTTGTAGGTGGCATCCATGAACATCATGGATGCTCTTTTAGAAGCTGTTTTTGCTAACGTGTCTGCACAACAATTATCAAGGGTTTTCATCACTTAAAGAATGTCAACACTGACAGTCTTTCACATCGGGAAACATGAGGGCGTTGGCGCTTTTTTTGATTGTCCTTATGTCCTCTGGTGTAACACAGTATCGCCAATTGTTTGTCCATATGCCCATGTCGTTCTGCCCAATCGACACTTTTTAGAAGTGTTTCTTAGGCTTACAGCCCCTGTTCGAGCCAAATGTCAATGAAAGCCAGCAGCTCTGGATCAACACGATTGTTTACACCTTCTTCTAGTACACTAACATCATGTTCACTGTGTTTAAGCAGTTTGTTTACCACGGCACCTGTAAATCCAGAATCTTTGATTATACTGAAAGAGACATAGGTCCTGCAAGAGTTAGCCCTGGTTTTGGCTGGTTGTCCTTCTTTATGTCCAGCTGCTTTGTTGGATCTCTCACAGGCAAAGTAGTAGTTGTCTTTACAAACAGGAGATTTAAAGTAACTGTGAGTTTCCTCATCCAAATTCTTGACATAAGACTGCATATAAGACTTTATGTCCTTCTTTTCTTCAAAAGCAACAAGTTCTTGGATGATCTCAGGATTGGTAACCTTCTTCAGCTTTCGTTCGATACCTTCAATCCAAATTCTCCATTTTTTCCTAAACAAAGGAAATCAAACAAAAATAGGGTCACATTCATAGCTTTACTCTAAAAAGAGTTTTCTTGACCCAAGAGCAACATTACTCTCTAAAGTTACCAAATACAAACTATAAGATCATGCCAGTGGCAGTGTGCTTCATTATATTCTCCTATCACAATTATAAGTATTACACAGCAGATAGTATAGTATTCCTATCCCACAGGATAGGAATGCATTGTACACTTGCTGATGCTTGGAGAGTATGACATAAAACTGTTTTGCAAACCACACAGTATATTTGTCCTGCCCTAAGAGCATCACTACACTACACAGTACTAAAATGCCCACTAAGTCTAAGCTTAAGTAACTATGATTTACCTCACAAGCACAGTTCTCCTGCCCCAAGAGCAGCATTTCTGTCAATGGAACGTCCTAATACGCAGCACTCCTTCCCTGAGAGCAGCACTCAATAAACCAACACTATGTAGTACTATGTACTATATAGTACAATAGGTATACAGTACTATGTGTACTATTTAGGCTAATGAACTAGCTGGCTATGCTTTGGGTGCATTACACTCAGCTAAACTCAAACAACTCTCTCCCCAAAAAATGTAAGACTGTCGTTCTTGGCCAATGCATGTTTTAAAAAAAAGCTAACATAGCAAGCTATCTAACATTTGGACAGCAAGCTATCTAACATTAGCTACCTAACTAAGCTCTCAAATGCAAGTTTTATTTGTTGGTTCCCTGCCAAATCAAGTTAGCTAGGTTGTGTTAGCATATGGGCATAATTCAAAATAGCTAGCCTGCTTTAGTAAAACTACTGTAAAACATGAACTTAAGAAGCTAACCTAGCTAGCCTTCTAAAAGATCACTCACTTGGTTCAAGCTAGCTCAGCAAGATAAGCCCAGAAAAGTATGTAGTCAAAATTGGGTCATAAAGATTTTTAGTTTGTAAAACAATAGTCACAAATGTACTGAAACTTGCAGCTGCGTTTAAACAACTACATGCACGTAAAATCCAAATCCACAAATGAACTGAAATGTTCAAACTTGAAACAAAAAGTAATATTAATAACAATTCAAATGTACAAATGTGAAAATATATTTTAAATATATAAAAATATATATTTTTTAAATTGTAGAAAAGTTTTGCATTTGTAAAACCAATGTTGTGAATGTGTGAATCAGTACTGCTGAAAGTGTGGAGGTAAAAATCTTCACATTCACCTTCTCTGCTGAAGTTGCGAATTTTGACCCTGTTTTGACGGCTAATTCATGGACCAATAGGAAAGCTTAAGCTGGACCAATCAGATTGCGAGGTTTGGTTAACCAATCAGACCATTAATTTGGTGCTGTCACTCGACTTCGTCAAGCTGTTGGAACACAACTCCAAAACTCCGTCATGGCGGATGCTAGTTCATGTTTCTTTAGCAAAAAGTTTGTTTTAAAGAAATTAACAGGCCGGCTGTCCACAGATTTTTTTCTGTGGACAGCGATGCTATAGAACCTGTACTGTCAAAAATGCCTTCAAAGAAATTGTACCTCTGAAAGAACTCTAGTGTTGACCGTAGTTCCACTGGCTCCCTCTGTTCCTGTACCTGCTCCCCGGGCGGTGCCCCGGTCTGTTCCTGTCCCTGTGCACCGAACTGCCCCTAAAGTAGCCAGAAAAGCGGGCTTTTGTTCTGCTCCTGGACTTTTGCCTGTACCATTGCCTGTAGTTGTCCCAGTTCCTGTTGATGTCCATGTTCCTGTCCCTGTTTTTGTTGGCTTGCATCTTCCTGTCCACATTGTTTTGTGTTCCTGTTAAGTCCTGTCTGCTGTTTTGTTTTTTTTGTCCTGTGGTGTTTTACTGTCTTCTTTTGTTTTCCATGTCCTCAATGCGTCCCCCTCTCTTTTTCCTACTCACCATTCTCCTCCTTCGTCTTCTCGTCATCCCCCTCCATTGTCTTCTCATTGTCTTCCTCCCTGGTCGTCTCATCATTCGCCCTGGATCCTGGTTTTGTGTTTGTCCCAGTTGCTGTGGTTGTCCCTGTCCCTGTCTCTGTCTGTGTTCCTGTTCCCGTTTGCCTGTTTTCCCCTCATCCTTGTCTCCGTTCCTTTGGGTTTTTCTGTTCCTGTTCTTGTCAGTCTGTCCATCCCTGTCCTGGTCCTTGTATACGTTCCTGTTCCTGTTGGTCTGTCCATCCTTGTCTGGTCTGGTGTTCAGCCTCCTGTTTGGTCTCATGTTTGGTTTCCTGTCCTGTCTTCCTCTTTGGCCCCCTCTGGGTCCGGTTTGGCACCTCAGGAGTGGCACCTTGGGAGGGGGGGTTTTGTCACGCCTTGTCTGTCCTTGCCTGTCTGTTTACATCCTGTCAGCTACTTTGTGCTAGACATCACACGTTCCGACAGCGGAAGAGGAACCCATAAAGCTCGGCCATGTGCATCTCACTGCTGAGGACACCTTACGGAGGGGCTGTGTCTCTATTGCGATAAAAGAGGCCACATTAGAGTCAACTCTAATGTGTACTTGCTTCCACATCACATCCATTTTAGGACTGCCTTGGCTAACGGAACATAAACCCCATATTTCATGGAAGGACAGAGACATTATCAGTTGGTCCAAGGATTGTTTTTTTTCCCTGCCTGTCTTTGAGAATAGGGTTAGGGTTAGGGTTAGGGTTAGAAAGCCCAAATAACACGGCTCTGACAAATATTCCCCATGAATACTCTGACTTGTTTTTTGTATAAATAAGACCACTGAATTACCCCATTACCGATCGTGGGACTTCTCCATTGAGCTTGAAGAAGGGAAAGTCCCGCCTAGATCTCATATCTATCCCCTTTCAGTGGCTGAAATAAGAGCCATGGAAAACTACATTAAAGAAGCCCTAGAGCAGGGCTTTATTAGTCCTTCTACCTTCCCTGCCTCAGCAGGGATTATTTTGTTTAAAAAAAGATGGGGGTCTTCGTCCTTGCATTGACTACAGAGGGTTGAACGCTATAAAAAAAATTCCACAACCCTCTGCCTCCGGTACATTCTGCATTAGAGCAACTATGTGGACCATGCTTCTTTACCCCTGAGGAACACAGCTGGGTCCACAGGGTCGCCCCCCAAGTCGAGTTCCTGGTGCACCAGGAGTCGCACATAGGAGGAGGGGTTCTGTCACGCATACTCACACCCAGCCTGCCTGCCCAGAGTATTAGCTCTGGCTCCGCCCCTTCTCATTCACCTGTTGCGTATCCCCTCCCCTCAAAAAAATCACTGTGCGTCTTCTACATTTCTTACTCTTATTTATTATTAAAATTTTATAACCAAGATGACTAGTAACTGGGGGTTGAACCAGCAGTCTTCACCTCAGGTTGTTTAGTCTCGGTGGCTGATTGTCTTGTAAATTCATTAAGATCTGCTGCACCTGCATTAAAACCTAAATCAGCATATCAATTGCCATAGCAATCCAGTGCGATGGTGTGAATCTGGTGATGGCAAGTTCTTCAAGAACTGCAGAATCTGTTCTTAAGTTCAGCACAAACCACCTCTACAATAATGGTAGCTACAATCATTTCTGCTTGCCCTCCACAGGATTTCTAATAGTATGTTACAAAGTTAATGCTGGTTCACAACAACAAATATTCATTTGTATAAACCTGAGATTAAATTAACCATCAAGCCCCAGCCCTAGTGTACAGTGACATTTTTTAAATAGGTTTATGTTACAGTTTTCATTTTCTATATAGTTTAAGCACATATTCTACTAGAGAAAATCTGTGTGTGCATGTGCACAGGGTGTGTGGATACAGTGCACATGTATAATGAAAACGAAAGAGGGAAATCTCTCAGCTCGTGATGGGTATAACAACCACAAACCACCAACCAGTTTTTCCACATAACTGAATAACTGTTTTTACACAATGAAGCAGAAGAGCTTTTGTGCAGAATGGGAGCAGCAATTATTTGCGTTTGTCACACCCTTCCTGGTTCTCCCTGTCTATGTCATTGTTTACATTCCCTATCTTATCCATCTTAAACAGTACATACTCAGTTGGAGCTAGTTAGCTCTTTCAGTTTGCGAGTGTGCAGTATCCATGCAACGTCGAACGCACTATGTCCGCCATCTCACCAACGTCAAGACATTAGACCACCGCTGTAAAAGTCTCACTGATAGTCTAAAAGCCCCGTTTACTGACAGATTTAGGTACTTCTTGTGATACTCTTCTGCGTGTTTGTCTGAATATGCACTCACGCGGTGTCGAGCTGTAGCTCGGAGAAGGATTTATTTAATCAATGTTTACCTCAGAAGTAGCACTAACTTCTGTAGCGGCAGTTTACTGGCCGTAGCTGCGTACACACAGCCGACGCACCATTTTTTCCTCCGCTTTGAATTCCTCCACGGCTTTCTCTTGTTTCTGTTTTGTTTATATTTCTTGTTTGTTTATATACTTTGTGTTTAGTTTTTTTTGTTTGTTCTTATTAACCCCCTGGGGTCGACAGCGGGGCGCGTTTCTATCAATATCTTTGCGATAACGCAGCGCAGAAATACAGTTTAAACATTTCCTGAATCAACAAAGTCCGTCCTTGCATTACACCCAATCCCGAGTCTGTACCTCACTCACGTCTGAACTTATGAGCCTATAAATAAAAAGCAACCCAGTCAGCCTCTCTTGTCTGACTGGTGGATGCTCTTTTTCGTGTGAAGCTGACCAATGGGCTATCATAAAATCACTAATGACCCGCCCACACATCAAATCTATCAATATTCATCAGAGAGAGACGTACCGGGGAGCAAGCAGTTCACAGCTGACGTGAGCTAGCTAGCAGGCTAAAGGGTGTTTCTGTATGTGAGGAATTGATTTGTACGCCATCTAGCTAGGTAGCTAGTTAGGTTACAACAGTCATGACCTAACTGATTCGTGTCCCATAGTAAATGCTTACTTTGCTACTTAAAAGTTCATTTTCTGCACATTAGTAAATGTTTACTGTATAAATGTAATTTCCTTTATTAAAGGTTCACTTACAAATAGCAATACAGTTTATGACCACTGATACAGTAAACATTTACTAATGTATTTCTTCATGTTTATGTCCAAGTTTATGGCTGTTGGCTGTTGAAGTAGAGTGGCAACATTCTACTCAATAAACGTTTTACAGAATTTATTTCACATTTGTACACTATTTTATTTATACATTAAACTATTGATGTGAAACTAAGGCTCTGGTAAACCCATTTCAAGCACCAAAACAGTTTTTTACAAGATATATGAAGAATTTTAAAATTGGACTTTTTCAGGTTTAGGACCAGATAACCTCCTCATACTTTCTCTAGATCACTTATTTCCTCATTATTGATACATGGGTATATGTGGGTATTATGTTGCATGCAAGTGTCTTTAAAGTATATATTTAAAAATCAAGATAATGCCCTTGGACCCCAAAGGGTTAAAGTTCCATCCGCCATGTCTTTGCTTCCTCTGGTCAACGTTCCCGCCATGGGACCTCTCCAGTGACTGTTCTGTCACGCCCAACTTCAACACTGAGGCCTATATGTCCGTATTAAGATGCTCACATTAATACTCTTGTATATGATTTAATGATGCCACTTTCAATTTATTGTTTAATGTATTAAAGTTACGTTGCCAAACACCAGCTTCACCGCAGTCGCATTTTCCTTTTTTCTGCCAGAAAAGTAAGGTAAACTTTTATGTTTGATCTGTAATGTTAGTTAGCAGGATAGTTGCACAGCATGAGCAGTTTACGGAATGACGGATGAATAATCAAGTAGAGGAGTGCTGGTCAATGCGTTTGAGAATCGTTTGAGTACATTCAGTTTTGTGGCTGTAGGTTAAACGAAACCATGACGTTGAATGAATGGGACTCTATAAGAGGAACAAGGGTGGAATTAGTGTGTGTGGGTGGGTATGTCTGTGCATTAGTGTTTGGGGATCTGCCCTGAGTGAGTGCACACAGTATGGTGGCTGTAGGTTGAGCAAAACCATAAATAAGAATAATAAAAAAATAAAAGACGAGAATAATATGCCAGAAATAACAATAGTTTGCTTTGCAATGCTCCAGCATAATAATGTAATGTAAAATAGGTTACTGAATGTAAATCCTAAATGTTAGTATATATTGTTGCTGTTGAAATCTGCATAAATCTTTTTTTAAATTTTTTTACCTTTTTGGAAATGACAGTCACATTATATAAAATCTCATTATAGTATAATAAAGTAATAAAGTTAATATCCTTGGAGATGCAAAGGTTTTTTTGCACTCTAGTGTAGTTACAAATACGTCAAAGGTTCACAAACACTGCTAACAAATAACACAGCAATTAGCAAAAGTTAGCCCCCCCCCCCCCCCGCCCCGACTCTACTTCCATCTTGGCTAACATACAGCACTCCTATGATCAAGAGAAATTTGCTAAAGACAAAAACAAAGCCAACTAACCCTTAAAAATATAAAGAAGAACCAGAACGTGTTCTTCGGTGCAAAGCCATAGAAAAGCCACTTTTAAAGTTTAGTCAATAAATCATTTGACTGTACATCCGACTCAAGAAAGCCTTAATTCATGTTAAACTTTAATGCTACGATAATATGTTTATGTAGCATTAATGTGGGGAACACCCAAACTTTCAACACCTACACATTTCAATAAGCTAAATGACTGTAAACACCCCCAGATATAAACAGATATAAACCATTTTTACCCTTGTCAATTTGTTAGCCCAGAGACAAAAATCATAAAATACACAACCTTTCTATCAGGGCTGACCGGCCTTGCTCTTACATTGTGCACAATTACCTTCTAAAGCTTAAGCAATGACAGACATGATAGCAACTCTTAAAACATGCATTTATGTTTCACTTTAAACTGCATTCCATTACATGGCCATTTCTCAGCTGCAGAAATAACAGTGGTATCATTCATGCACAAAATCTGATAACAAGTGTCTGCACTTGTTCAGTTCTGCCATACATGCTGACCTCATTACCCTTTAGTAGGATCACTTTATTTTAAAGTCTGCACATCTTCTTTATTTCTTATGCTATAACCAAGATGAATAATAATCAAATAAAAAAATATTTTTAAAACAATAGCCAATGGCCAGCACATAAAGCAGGCAAATTGTTTTATTTTCTACATTGTTTAAGCACATTTTGGGCTGGAGAATATCTGTTTATCATGATGGTTAACCCCACATTGCTGTGAATGACCTTGGTCACTTAACCTAATATCATCATAATATTATTAAAATGATTAATCTTAGGTTTCCCTTGATAAGGGTGTGTGAAATGTTGTATTTTATAATTCACAACACATTTAGCGCCACTCTGTTGAATCATATGCCTGCTGGAGGAAGGATAGCATACAGGAGTATTGGTGTGTAATGGACCCACTGATTGTGGTGGGTCATCTGTACCAAAAATTCCAGGGCCATTTTTTGTCCAGCTTGGCTTTTACATGAGAAATCAAATCTCAAATATGTTTAGTTCCCAGAGATGATTAGGCCTAAAAGGCCCTGAGTGTGCGTGTATAATAAACACTTAAGAGGGAAATCTCTCAGCTCATGTTGCACAACACTTCTTGGGCATATCCACCAAAAAACACCAACCAGTTCCTCCACATAACTGACTGATTGTGTACATGATGAAGCAGAAGAGCTATTGTTCACAATTGGAGCAGCAACTATTTGCATTCTTTACTACAGTTGACTAGTAACAGGTGTCTGTTACCTCACAAACTGGTTATGCCACCTTAACGATTTTACAGTGAATTAATGTAATTGAATAACCATGTGAAATGTGTTTTATGTACATTTGATTTTATTATTTTTATTCTGGATTACTGGAAGGTTGAGCATCCCTTGTAGTAGATGCTCAAAGGATTTTTTATCACATTGGGTGCCTAAATCATATGTGTAGCCATTTTAAAACGAATTTCCTCATGACTGACTAGTGTGGCCTCCGATCACATTCTAGGTGGTCTCAGTTCACCTTGGCAGACAGTGTATGCCATTGGGTTTTTTTTGGATATATTTTGGTTGAGAATAACTTTGATTGATTGATTTAAAGTTGATTGTTTTCTTTTTTATATATATATTTGATTTATAATTTCCTTGTGCATGTAAAGATTTATTTATTTATTATAGTAATCTCATTTGTGTGTGTGTATAGGATTTGGTGTGGGGTGGCAAAGTCTGAGGCCAATGGTTGTGTTTTCTGTCTCTTTTGTGAGACCCTAGAGTCACCTGTGAGTGCCACAGTCTTCTGGTTGGGTAACGGCTACCTGGTTGTGATAATGGCATGATTGGATGCTGTTTGATGTTAGCCAAATACTGAAGTTTGTTATAGTTTTTTTTAATAGTATTTGTGATTTGGAATTAAAGACAAATTGTATTTTTAACTGCGTTTTAGGTTCTGTCTTAAAATATATAAAAATAAAATATTTCTACTGCATCAGTCTCATCAGAACTGTGTGTGTCCTTAATTTGGGGAATTTTAAGAGGTATCACAGTAGCACGTTTGATTTTAGAGATTTCTATTGTGTAACCACTTGATGAGGGCCACAACCAACTTGTTGGACTTGTTATGTACTGTCACGCAAATTAGGTGTATATCCAGTAAGTCATTCAAACCAGTGAAGTCTGGCTTCACCTGTGCAGTTTCTATAGCTTTTACCATTTAGACTCAGATTTAGTTTAATAAACTGTAAATACTGTTTGACCAGTGGAGGATGGCTTTCCACTTGTGTGTCTGGTTCCTTCCAAGGTTTCTTCCTCCAGTTGAGGGAGTTCTTCTTGCCACCGTCACCTCTGGCTTGCTTACAGGGGATAAAGGGTTGTGACTTTATGTTTTCATGTTTTCAAACTTCTGTAAAGCTGCTTTGAAACAACATCATTGTAAAAAGCGCTATACAAATAAGCTTGACTTGACTTGGCTGCATATACGCTATATTGGCAAAAGTATTGGCTCGTCTGCCCTCACACGCGTATGCATATGAGGGTTTATTATGATGCTGGCCCATCCTTTGCAGCTATAATAGCTTTAACTGTTCTAGAAATGCGTTTATTGAAATGTTTGACTGTTCTTCCAGAAGCGAATTTGTGAGGTTGGAAACTAATGTTGGCTTGCTAACTAAAGTCTGGCTTGCAGTCTCCGTCCTAATTCTATCGGGTTGAGGTCAGGACTCAGGCCAGTCAGGTTCTTCCACACCAAACTCGCTCATCCATGTCTTTGCGGACCTTGCTTTTTGCACTAGTGTGCAGTCATGTTGGGACAGGAAGGGGTCATCCCCAAACTATCCCCATAAAATTGAGAGCATTAAATTTTCCAAAATCTCTTGGTCTGCTAGGCATCAAGAGTTCCTTTCACTGGATAATTTGGTTTATACTGGCTACTGTATCTTTATAACTCAGTAACATCCTCATAACTTAGTAACTGTCAGAACAAGGCCTTTCATTTTTCCCATCATTTAAAAAAGGTCATACGCCAAGAACGACTTTAAATAAAGTACAGACTGTTTTTCCCATCCCCTGTAAATTCTAATGATTATTTATGTATTTAATGTAGGTAATGATATACAACTATTTCACACACAATCACATATACTTACATATTTTACAATGAAACATCTAATCTATAATTTGAGAGGGCTTTTACTTCTACGTCAGTAAAGTTTGTTTGAACAGAAATAACAAATCCTTGTTTAAATGTGCTTAACCTACACATATAGTGTCTGTCACTGTTTGTAATTCTATAAGGTAAACCATTTAACTGAGACCAGCATTTCCAATACTATCATATTTTGTTACTGAGCTCACAATCTCCTGTCTGATTTTTAAGAAGACCAAATTTTAAGCACTAAATCAATGACAACTAGCTATGGGTGGTGATCTGAAACCAGAAGCTTTAAGGTTTACAATACCCATTTCAAAGCAGTAGATTATTATATTAGGTAAATGATGGAAAGTTCTGAAACATAATTAATTGCACTGAAATGACACACTGGTTCTTGATAGTAAGTGAAATTAAGGGTTAAATATTTAAAGTACTGTTTTTTTTAATAAAAAAGGATAAGTACCCCAACAGTATTTGACTAACAGGTTCTGGACATTAGATGAGCAAATTTAAGGTGCAGTATTTCAAGTGGCATGCAAATTTTGGTAAAAAGATAAGTAGCAAAACAGTATAATTTAATTTCACGGACATGAATAACAGGTTTTAGATATCAGCTGAGAAGATGTAAGGTGCAATATTCTAAGTGATGTGAATTTATGGGTTAGAAGATAATAAGCACCAAGACAGTATATCTAAGTATCTAATATCTAAAAGGACAAGCAGAGAGATGCTGTAAATAAACTGTTCTTCAATGACAAACAAGTTCTAGATAGTAACTAGGTGAAGGGTGCAATTTAAAAAATGCTGTGTAATTATTTTAGTTTAACAGATAAGAAGTACCCAGACAGCATAATAAAATTACGCTGAAGTGCAGGGTTTAATTAAAAAATGGTAGTAAGTAACTCAACAGTTATTATACTGAAATCACTAATATGTTCTAGATATTTCATTGTAATATCATACATTTAAGCAGGAAACTACAACCCCAGAAATTTGGGACACTGTGAAAAATGGTAATAAATGCAAATAAACACAGAATACAATGATTTGCAAATCCCATAGACCATATTTTAATTCACAGTGGAACATAGAACACATATCAGATGTTGCCAATTCATTAAAGTCATTATTATTGAATTATAAAGTTGATGGCAACAACACATCTCAAGAAGGTTGGGACATGGCAAAGTCCACTATTGTGTAAGCCTGGGGGTAAATGAGAAGACTAATTATTGGAGGTTTGGAAGAGATGATATATAAAGAAAATATGGATCTATGAGATTTTCAAATCATTGCATTCTGTGTTTATTTACATTTATTTACATTTTACCCAGCATTCCATTTTTTTTACAAACTGACAACACAAAGTACAATGTAAATCATATAGGTGCAGTAAAATCATAGAAACTGTTATTACTTTCCGTTATTATATATTTAATATGAAAGACTCTTTGCACTTTGTTAATGTAGAAGCATTTTACAACATAAAAGTGACCTTAATTTTTTACCTAAAATAATAGTTTGTAGAGTTTGTACCACATGTGTAGCCAGTTAATATCTAGAACATATTGGGAATTCCAGTATAAGTTATTTAGATAGCCTTGGAACTGATTTCTTAAAATAATTAGCCAGTACTATGGATTTGTACCTAACATGTATCTGGTTAACATGAAGAAATTAAAGGTTTGTAAATGGAAAATGTGTCACTTATTATTTTAGAAAGTGAAACTGTTCAGGTCTACGTACTTCCTTATGATACAACTGAATGTTTGAGGGGCTGGCTTTCATCTTATCTGCCACTCCTTGGTTTCGTTTATATAAGATTACACAAGAGGTGAACAGAGATTTTACTATACAGTTCACTGCAGTGATCTGAAGACTAAAGCGTCAAGGTATGATTTTCTTATTAGCAGACGAAGCCTGGCATTCTAGTCACTTAATTAATTAAAGTATATATGAACACCGAGCAACCAGTAAATATAATGGCGTGTTAATTCTTTCTTAGAAAGGTGCTATTAACTACACCAATGTTCTTCTCTCCTCCCAGATTTGACGATGGTGACCACAGGCCTGATGATCAGAAGATCTTTCAGCCTGATGCTGATGGTCTTCCTCATGCAAAGTCGGACTCTGGCATTTAAATTTTTCTCATTTAGTTCTTTGACCCATCAAGCCATTACTCGTAGCGCAATTTTGGAGACAACTTTCGATCTCTGTAAATCACAAGCTCTTCGTGAGGGAAGAGATATTGTGAAGGTAAGACAGAAGATATCAAACTCTTTCTATTGCAATTCCAAGTTATGTCATTATAACATATAGCTAATAGTGTGTCTGCATAAATGACTTGTTTTACTACAGCCAAACGTACTAACAGAGGAGTCACTGACAGCAGCATGCTCCTCACCTGGTTCAGCCAAAGCTTTCAAAAGGAGCATTGAGAAAATCAACAAAAGGAACGCCTGGGTGGACATACGCCATGTCTTTAATGCTATATACCACTTTGATGATGAAACCTTTCTGAGTGGACGGGGTCTTATCACCTCTGGATTGAGAATTGTCAAAACTAGCATCAAGCAGCAGAGCTATGAAGCTGCCAGAGAAAAGCTCGGTGAAATCCTGCATACCTTACAGGTAAGGCGACAGGTTACAGTAAAAGATGGAGATGAGATCTTTAACAGTTAAGATTTAACCCTCTATTGGACAATGATGCCTAAGAGTAACAAATCCAATTTACTTCATTTACAATGACATTACAGGTTTAATAATGAAGGGGGAACTACATATAGCATTGTTTTAACTTTTCTACAGAAAGGTTTATTGTTGTTTTCATTCACAGTATTATAAAATCTGAGGTGTCAAGTAATTAAATACAAATACTCCATTACCTTTTTTACGTAGAAATTTTGGTTATTTATACTTTACTGGAGTAATTATTTTTTAGCTGACTTTTTACTTCTACTCCTTACATTTACACTCCATTATCAGTACTTTCTACTCCTTACATTTAAAAGCCTTGTTACTCCTATTTCAGACCTGCCAACCTTTACGCATTTTGTGTAGCAGATACGTACGTATACATCCAACTACGCTGCTATAATATGTTGTTGCTTCAGAATATGAGTAAAGCCATTGATGGCTTTTGAGTTTAACTGTCTGTGCATTTGCACACTAGGCAACTCATCTATGGGTGTAACTGCATTGGGCAGCAACCTGTTGGGAAAAGAAGACTTCGACCAATCATAGCGCTAGTTTTAAACTCTTCAAACAGGCTACAAGCGGAGAGTTGGGGAGCGGTCAAAACAAAATTGGGTTTCATCCCTCTCAGTCCATCTTCATACTGGGACTGGTTTTTCAAGGGAGGACGGTGCTAAACACAGTTTTAGAGGTAACTAGCGGGATATGTGTATTCTGAATTATCAAGGTCAAAACTAGGGACCCAAAAACACAAGATGCAAAATATAAATGTGCAAGTTTTAACAATTTGCGCGTGTAAATATCCCTTCTGCGAGCGTAAATATGAAACTCGTGAGCACAGAAAGAAGTCCTGCGTGCGTGTTTATCATCATATCACGCTCAAACTGCCTTTATTTATTCTCGATTCGATAGTTTTCCCGGCATGCCATGTAAATCACCTTCAACTGCTTGCTGTGCTCGAGTGAATTTTTTGTACTCAAGTACTGGATTAGGGTGGTTTTGTTTTTTATGAGCATGCATTCACTGATTCCCAGTGCCCACTTGCCTGTTCCCCATCAACTCCAGTTAAGCCAGCCGCCTATCGTCAAAACACAGTTAAACCAGCTGCACGTGAACTTAGAATGTGTGGCTGCTATACACTTGTCAATAAGAGTGATTGCACATGCAGACCTGAGAAAAGCCTTTAGTTCATAAGTAAAATTCACAGCTTTATAAAATAGCAGTTTCTAAGTTCTATCAGTTCAGAGTCTATAATACTTTTTTTTCTGCTACCCCCCCTCTTTGGAGGACTATTAGGACTATTATTTATTTTTGTCTTTAAAAAGAAATAATAATAATAGTAGTAAATAGACAATAGTAGATACTCATGTACATACAGCCATAAGTGGGCGGGGAGAAAAAAAGAAAAAAGGACAAAAATAATTAAAAGAAAATATATAATATAATACCATATACAAATTAATTATGATTTTACTGTACAGTTTTTAAGTAAATGGCATCCAATATCATCAACATATGCAAGTGTATTTTAGTAATAATAGTAATTTAACACATTAAATAGCATTACATTTTCATAATAATAACAACAGACAACAATCCAGGGCTTATTTAGGCATTTGTTAAATTTAATATTCATCACAAACTGTTTAATTTTTTTGTTGCAGATGATTAATGTACTATTAAAGTACTGTTTTTGAAAGTCTGTCAGAATGTTCCAGAGTGACGGGGCATAACTAGATTGAAATATGGCAATGTCATAGTCTCTGTACAATGACTGCAGGATTATTCTAATAACATAATGTACATTTTCTCTGTAATTTGGTATCAGGATTATTTATGTTGCATGGTTTTGTAATTGAGAGTAATATTATTGTATTATCCTGAAAGAACAGTTAATATCTTCTAGGAAGTAGAGGTATATTGTAATTTATAATGTCCAATGTATTTGAGACACATAATATGATATCGGCCCCCACCGCAAAAGTTGGCACTCAAAAAAAAAAATCCCATGTTGGCAGGTCTGCTATTTCATTTTCGGCTTGTTTTCATTCATGTACATTTACATTACAATAAAGGTTATTGAACTTTGACTGCAACATTACAGTTATAGGCAACCAGTCATCATCCGCTCCTCGAAACACATGTTATTGTTCAGTAGTACACATATATGGTTCTTTAATATATTTGCATTGTACTAAAATAAAAATAAAATTCTTCTTACATTACTTTTACTTATGAAAGCAGTATTTTTACACTTTTACTAGAGTAAAAAGCTTGAGTTTTTTAAACCCTAGTATCTATACTTCTACCTGAGTAATGAATGTGAATACTTTTGACACCTTTGTATAAGATCAACAAAATGTCTAAGTACTCAATTTTGTTCCAATTTCTGAGATAAAAAAAGTCCTCTGTAACTTATATAACAGTAATCTCTTTACGTTATTGCACAATTTTACCTCAGTGTTACCTTATTATTCATTACCTACTTGAAACATAATACAAACTGGCTCAGCCACTCTTTGGAGAAGTTGGTATCTAGGTATTAATCTTATTTCCACTTCTTACAGGTTTACCTTTACTCATTATGTTTGTTGTTGCTATATGTCATGTTTGTTTTTGTCTGTCACGAAGGATTTCTACAGTCACAGTAACTGGATAGAACTGGGAAACGAAAGACCTTATTCCAACCTGATTAAACCAAGCAGCACAATTGACAACATTGCTGGTAAAACACAAGTCTGTTGCTATGGTGCCAGTTCATAGGTGTGTTAATGCAAGGCTGTTCTTCTGGTCCTTCTTCTGTCTATTGTGTGAGCCAAACAAAAACAATATAGGGAGGGGGGAGGTCAAGGACTGTCAGTCTGCATCAGTTTATTTGATTATGTACTTCTTAGTAATGACAAAACTTATGAGCACCTATGAACTAATATTTTAATATTTTTATTTTTATCTATAATAATATTTTGAGGCACAGGGTCTTCTTATCAGAGAAAAAGATTTGATCAAACTGTATTAAACAATTCGGTCACATTCGAACAATTTAATTTTATATCTTGTTTGTTGAGTTGGAACTCAAGCTTGCTTAAGTAGCCTCAGGTTTCGCAATGCTTTCACTACCCTGCTACCATGAATTCCTCTCTGCCCGCAGCTGTAGCAGCTTGCCCGACCCAGCCAACGATGTCCCAGCCTTCCATGGCACCTTCAGCTCCTTGTTCTATAGATACTTGCATATCTGCTCTTACTTCTTTCAGGCCCACACTCGACCACGGCTGCCCCCTTAGGCCACCCAGGTATGGCCGCAGTTGACTGCTCCGCTTTCTCTCCCCCCATAAACATTCCCGAATTCGCTTCTTGCCCCTCTCGTTACCCCGATTCTACCTTCACCCATTACATGCTAGACGGTTTCCTATTCAGCTTCTCCCCCAGCTTAATCACCTTGCAGAACTCCACCCATAGTTTGTAAAATCTTCTTTAGTTTAGTCCCTCTTGGTCAAAGAGGTCGCAGAAGGTATCATGATCGGCCCTATCTCAATGCCATCCTTTTCCACCCTTCACGTCAATCCTATTGGCTACTTGTAAATATTTGGGAAAGAAGCGCATCATAATAGATCTGTCTGGCCCCCATGGTTCCCCTGTCCCATCTATTAAGAGACTTATTCCCAGTGACGATTTCTCCATGTCCTACACCTGAGTCGACAACGGCCAGACACACGCTGACTTTTCGCACCTTTTCAGCGTGTGTCTGGCTCAGTTCCTATTATTTCACTGTCTGTCTGCCCCAAAATGATCAACACTTTCACCAAAGCTCTCTCCTGGATTCTGCTTAACATTTACCACCTGCCATGTGTCATCCACATTCTCAATGATTTCCTCCTGCTCAATGCCTCTCCACCGGCCCATAGCAACACGTTGCTCGATGTGGCTTTCAAACGTCTGGGCATTCCTCTCTCGGCCAAGAAAACCCTGGGCCCCGCTACTAAAATTGAATTCCTCTGCATCATCTTCTTTCTTTCACAACATCACTTCCTCACGACAAAAAAGATCGCATCGTACTCTTCATTTCAGACTTCCTCCAGTAGTCAACCAGCACTAAACAACAGCTCCTGTCCCACCTGGGCCGAATCAAATTCATCATGTAAATCATCCCGCAAGGTCGCACATTCGTTTCCTACCTCCTTTACCTCGCGTCCTCCGTCCCCTCTCTGTTCCAGTGCATCCATCTGGACACTGCATGCATAGTCGAGCTGCATTTCTGGATCCTTTTGCAGTCTCATTGGAATGGCATCTCTCTCTTTTATGATGTCGCACTTTCCAAACTTGAGGATCCCTCCATTTCCACAGACGCTGCTCCTTCTACTGGTTTCGGTGGTGGTAGTAGTAAGCCTAAACCTACTGAGTTTGGCCTCTTTGATTCGGTGGCCTTTACTGCTTTGTTCAAAAGTAGTGAATTTTCTTTGAGCAGAACAATGACATTCTCTAGTTCTTCTGCTTCAGTATTATTCAGGTGGTGTCATGCAAGCTTGGCACCACCATTTTGGTAGGCAACTTCATTCACCAACACAGAGGAGGTTTGTTATAAACGCCTAAATTCATAATCCAGGCAGTAAAACATTTTTGGGGATCTGCACACCAGCTCACTAAATAGTCTGTAAAAACTGTACAGTACAATTCATGTGCACACATTACTGTAGAATAGATGTAACATATAATATGTAGTACAGTAGATCATTCAACCGAGGCATTCAACCGAGTTACTGTAAACCTGATGTCTACAATTTATTTCTGTGACACGACACTGACTTCTTAGTCACTTGCTTTTTCAAAATGAGTTCTATAATGTGTTTCACTTATTAGGCATCAGAATTTGATTGCTACCCCATTTAAGGTGATACAATGCTGTACAGTGCATAAATGTAATGCATATAGATCTGTATAAAGAACTATTTACAATTTGGTGTTGTGAAATAAGTTTGGAGAAGGACTGTGTCCGAAACCCCCCCGCCCTTCCCTATGAATTCCCATCCATACTTCCCACTTTCTAACAACCTCCATCCCCTTTATGTTTCTCAGCTCTATCTATCAATCCTAACATTGTCCAAAAAGGTGGGTCGGGCCTTCTAGCTTCAAACAAAAGCTGCCCTAAACTCCAGCTGAGTTCTCTCCCTCGCTTCAGTCACAATCTCTCTTCATACTACTACTAAGTAGAAGGCATTAGCCAAACTTTGCTCAAAAATTCATTCATTTTGGACACACATCAGGGTGAAACACTTGGTAGACTTAGGTAAACTTACAATTTGATCAATTTACAGAGAAAGGCAAATGTAGTATTAGAAGTATTGCATAAGGTTTTTGCCCAGGTAGGGGTATCAAACGCCTGTCTGCAGCATGTGATGTAGTTGGATTAGAATAGTATCACTATTCTAATCCAACCACAAAACTACAGTAAACAAGAAAATACTGTGCTGGGCCTTTAAATGTAAGAATTTTTAATAAATGAAAAATCATAAAAAAATAGTGGAGTTTTTTAAGGGTTCCTAATAAGAAGAAAAATGCTCATAGCAACTCAATCCTGTCAATCTATGTCTGTCTCGGTCCAGGTATCTATGTTCTTCACGACCTTTTAAGCTATCTGCATGGTTTCCGTCTACTGATTCTTATAGCTGGTTGTGATAACATTCAGTGTAATGATTGAATGTGGCATGGCTATGTGCTCTAATTACACAACTAGGGACTTTTTTCCATATACATATGAAGCCCTTAGACTGAAGATTCCGTGGTGTTGAAACTCTCCATATTGCAAATAATATGCAGCGTAATCTAAATATAACAAATCCAGAAGACCAGTCTAAATACTAACCATGATGTAGGTTTGTCTACGTAGGATCACCACAGGCTTTCTGGTATACTGAAAGTGAAACAAAAAAAAAACTCTTTATGAAACAGATTCAGCAACATGCAGGAGTTGTACCGGAGATGACTGCACTGGAAACATTTTGGACGAGGTCGTCACACAGAAGAAACTGACCTCTGGATATTTTAACATGCTTAGCTTCAGCAAACCAGCAGGTACTGCAAGAATCATTTGTAAATACAATACAGTTGTATTTGTTAATAAAAAAAACCCTGCCACTTAAAACTAAAGATAAAATCTGATCTACTAACATTTCCATGGAGAATAAGAAACATATAATGTTTTATATCATTGCTGCCCAAAGAAATACATGCATCTCAATTTTTGTTGAGTTTATTTTTTCTACAGCATTGAACACAACATCTGTCAAAGTTTCATGGTAATTGGACCAATAGAAATACCCAAAAATCACTTCGAATTAACCGAAAGTTAATGTTGAATGTGAATGTTTGTGGGGGTTTTTTTCTGTAAAGTTAATGTAGTTCTAACATTTTCATTTTACTCCATGACTGTTGTGATTTTCAGTTTTTAGTTTAATATATTTTATTGTATACAATTTGTTTGTATAAAAAACTCAATTCCAAAAATGTGGGATAGTATTTGAGTTCACATTAACAGAAAGCAGTGTGTAAATACACTTTGACCTTTTATATAACCAAAAATTTGTAATGTGTAATGTTGTTCTTTGTCAATTTCATTTTTATATTTTGTAAATATATATGCTCATTCTAAAATTTATGACTGCAACACATTCCAAAACAGCTGGGACAGAGGCGATTTAAGACTAGGACATTATGTAATGTTCAAAAAAACATCTCCAACATTATTTACGATAATGCTTCCATTAACATCCAGGACAGTCCTATATGATAGAATATTCCAACAGTTTCTCTGTTAGGTGTTCCTCTGACAGTGTGAGGAAACTTGTGTTATCTTAGTAAACAAGTACTGTTATCACTTCTATGCCAGCATTTTTAAATGATGAAAAAAAACCTATCATAAATAGTCTTCAATATATATATATATATATATATATATATATATATATATATATATATATATATATATATATATATATATATATATATATATTACATTTAAAATAAAATCTTGCCATTTTAAGGAAAGTGCAGCCATGGAGGATCTTTGGATTTAACAAGTCGTAAAGAGCCAAAAGGTGGCATAAATAAGGACACTGCAGGCTCGGAACATGGTTTTCTACATACAAAGGCGGCGGAGGTAGCCATTGCTGCAACCAGAGAGCTACTTGAGGACATCATGGCGGCAGTGGGAGAGTCAGAGTTTTTTAGGTAACAGAGAAGATATTTACTGTATGGAAAAAGTATGCCCGCACCTTCGCCCACATTGTTCATTCCAAGTCACACATCATATACAACATATTATGATTTAATCAGAAAAACTTGCATTTCTATTGTCAGTTAGTGACTGAGGCATGACCTTTAATGCTGGGCATGCTGGTTCTAGCTTCTCCCAGACGTCAAGAAAAAAAACAAGAAACCTTCCACATGGGATCATCAAGCGTACTAAAGATTGACAGAAAAGAGTCAGCAACGTGATAAACAGCACAGGACAATGGCGCAATATGCATGATATGATATGCACAATATCATACTTTAGTTTTGTTTTGACCTTTTTAACATCACCAACATTGGTTGTCTGGGTAACAAATGTATAGCAATCTCAAACATTATTTTGATTCCATTTTTACGTTTTAGCTGTGCGCATAACGTTGGTTTCTTGGCAGTTGACTGTCGAGTTGATGCAGTAAGTTAAGATGCTGTAACATAAGATTCCTAAAGTAAGTCAAAGAACCAAAGATAAATATGTACCGACCAGTATTTTTATTTTTTTTTTAAGAGGGAGCCCCTCACTGGTTAGCAGTAGAATTTAAAATATGATATTTATAATTGGCCATCATGAATGTTTGTACAATGTAAAGAACATCTGAAAATGATATTTAAAAAAAGTAACAAAGATAAACATACATCCTATAAACATCTAGTGAAATTGCTACTGTTTTGTCTTAAGCACATTTAAACTGCATCCTAAATTTTTAGCCTGTTGTCTATTTCTTGTTGCTCAGGTTTATGGGAATCACCCAGAGCTCAGTGCTGTGTTTCGTTATTGACACGACTGGTAGCATGTCTGATGATATTGCCGAGGTCAGAAGAGTTACTTTATCCATCATCGACAGTAAGGCAGGAACTGCAAAACAACTCACAGAATACATCCTGGTGCCTTTTAACGACCCTGGTGAGACTCTTCTGATCTCTCGAGTATATTCAGCCTCCACAAGTTCTACTAACTTCAAAATACTAGATTATGGTTTGAGTTAACATAATGGTAACTTCCAGGTACAATGAAATGCTCAACAAGTTCTAGGTACTAACTGAGTAAGTGTGTATTACAGGGCCAGTTCTAGACTTTCCTATAGCAGCGCCAATAAAATTAGATACAAAAGCTATTGACCAGAACACACTCATGGGTTAATCTTTCTATAACAAGACAACATAACAAAAAAATATGTCATAAATGGACCATAAACTCCCATAAAACTCTAATCTTTAATTTGATCAGTTCATTTACTTGCACTTAATGGAGCAACTGCACAGCAGGTGCTGTAAAAGTCATTAGTATGTCATTTTAACAATCATTTCAAGTAAACAATGTTTTGATGGTTCAGCAAAAAGCTTTTAGCATGCCAGCGAAAATCACACATGGTATTAAAAATCTGATAAAGAGTTTTTATGAGTATGTTCATACACACAAATTTTACAAGTCAGACAAGCTCATATAATCAACTAACAAGCAAATGAAACAATTCACCTTCAAGCAGAGACTGTTGTTCACTTGCAAGTCCAGAGGATGGTGATATTAAATATTATGATCGTTATACAACCAATTTGTCATTTGCACCATGACCCACATGACAACATTATAATAAAGTAATAATCTAAATGTTATTAGGGGGCTGTTTTTTTTGTTTTCATTTTTCAGTTGCTCCACCATACAGGCCTTGGAGACTGCAGGTAGACAGGTCTCGCACCTGCATCTCTGATTATGCAAGCTAGTCATTGTAACATTGTAACATTCTGCCCTAATGTTTTTGGAACTGAGGTCAGTGAAAGAGATACACCTTCAAGTACCAGGTCTTTGTACAGCAGAACAAAGTACAAAGACTTTTCTGAAGTAAATCGTAAGGACTTAAATCGTAAGCATAATAAGGTCACCACCTGCTAAGACAGACCAGATTCAGATTAATTTGTAGGTAATAAACTGATAGATACTCTATAAGACGTTTTGTGCTTTCCTTGTGTACAGCCTTTTATACCATGCTCCTCCTTATACAAAGTCAATTTAGTTAGACAGCAGTGGAATTCACAGTCATGTCTCACTCATCTAGCAGAGCCCAGCTTTCTGAAAAACCTGGAATGTAAGGTATTATAACAGAAAGCATTGATACAAACATGCTGTCTGTGATTTTGAGTTTGTTGAGCAAAATATTAGAAGCGTATTGTTTTCTGTGAAAACACAAAGATTCACCAGCCATCTAAACTTTTGTACTATTTAAAATGACTGTGAAAAAAAACGGTTAGATGCACTACAAGTAGAGATATAATGCATTTATGTTCCATCTCCTTTTACACTCCTGCAGATTTTGGACCTCTGACAAGAACAACTGATCCTGATGAGTTTAAAGCAAACATTAACGCACTTACAGCTTTTGATGGAGGAGATACACCTGAAATGTGCCTCTCTGGCCTCCAGGTATGATTAAGTTATACCTAAAAGGCTGGATGCTGTTTCAATTACAAATTTTTAAATTTGCTTTTACAATTTGGGCAGTTAGTAAGAAAAACAAACCTTTAATGTCTGAAAGTAAGGTAGATAAAAGCTTCTGCCACAAATATCATGCATAGAGCAGTTTCACAACATCATCTTTCCCGAAGTTTAAAATCACCAATCTCGTTGTTAATGTGAAAATTACAAACACATTAATTCACATAAAACACTGTGTAATGAATCAGGACACTCAGAGACATAAGCAGGATCCATTAGCAGGCGTGTTTATTGAATAACCACAATGCAGAGTGGAATGCAATGTACTGGGCTGGGCAGAGATCAGGAAAGCCAGGGAACCAGGGAGCCAACCGTGTCCAGCTAGGCGTGGGGGAGGAACAGGCCGTGCAGAGTAGAAAGATAACAGTAGATGGTAGCCTCGATCTGGACCAGCGTAGCCAAGTGCTGGTTTACTGTCTGAGCAGACAATAGAACAAACCCCCTCAGTCGGAGAGTTTCCAGGAACGAAGTCCCGTCCGAGCACTGAATAAAGCAGACCCTCTGTAGCGCTTCACCAGGATAAGCGTCCTGTCTGAGCAGTAGAAGAAAAAGAACAAGAACAAAAGCAAAACCCTAATAAAAGGGTAAGAGTCATTAATCAGTAAGGCTGGGTTTACTGAGGGTCTGCACATAGCGCAGAGTGAACAGGTCAAGAGCACCTCAACTAAAGTGCCGTTTGGCAATAAAGTATCACTATTAGGTGATGGACGCACTGATTAGATGTAGCTGGAAGTAAACCGACCTTGACTGGAGAAGCAGACGTAACTTGGCTGGAGTTTCACAGAACACAGTAGACGGTGTAGACGTGACAGAGTGCAGCATGGTTTGGCAGTACAGCAATAGCAGGGCCTGGTATGTATGGATGTATGTATAAACAAACAGATAGACAAAGAGCAAAACAGACATAGACAAAGAGCAAAACAGAAATAGACAAAGAGCAAAACAGAAATAGACAAAGAGCAAAACAGAATTAGACAAAGAGCAAAACAGACATAGACAAAGAGCAAAACAAGACAGACAACCTTACACACTAAGTGTGTTTACATGTACTTCATTATCTAATAACTGCAAAGAATCATATTTTGTCAGTTATATTATCACTTAACGGGAAACTCTGGGTATACATAACAACCAAACAGTAAAATATGAATATACATCATCTGGATGATAAAAATTATTAAGGTTATTTTACTCAACCAGATTGGTGGTTTCAGTTATGCTTCAGGAGTGTTTTGTTGCAAAAATTGAAGGAAATAAAAGTGCACATGCACTGAGTAAGATGTCTTAACCTGATCTTAGAATATGCTGTCTAGAAGGCCACTTGGATAAAGATAACTGCAAAAATTCCTGAAAACTGTTGTAAACTTTTTGCTTTTCACCTCTTGCATAAATTTTACAACGGATGGTGAAATAAAGAAAGTTGGTCATTTTAATTAAGAGGATTTTCCACCTTTGTTGGATTTAACACAAACCATAGTCTCTAGTTGTGCCTGACTAGCTCCCTGTAAAAAGATAGTTAACATTTTAAGCATCATGCCTTAAAGCACCCCAATCACACAATCACTCCCGTAACTCTGCCTCTGTAAACTGACAGATGTGAAGCCTGGCCTCTTCTAGGAAGCAACCTGTTTAAAAAAGAAACAACCGTAGGGTATCATAGGGTTGTTTACATTTCTGTAGCAACACAACTGTCAATCACTGAGTGGTCTGAAATATACAGTCCTGATCAATTTTTTTAGCTACTATTTTCACGCTATCATTAAGATGCTTATAAAAATAAACACTTAAATATAGAATTAATTACTGAATGAATAAATAAAAAAACAAACTTGTGCTACATTATTTCCCAGCTGGCCCTCACTGGCTCACCACCACAAACTGAGATCTTTGTTTTCACGGATGCTGATGCCAAGGACACATGGTTGAAGAGCACTGTGATGGCACTGATTGAGAGAACTCAGTCTGTAGTGAGTACATAAGCATTACAGTCTTATGCAAAACTGAGAGCGCTCCCAGTGAAACAACATGTTTTGTTGATGTTCTAAGCGAAAATCAGTTACAAGGAGCTTAAATATTGTATATTTCTGCAACTTCAGTCATGAAATGTCTATTAATTCACAACAGTACTTGACATAACGCTGTCCAAAGAAAAACAAGTATTTTCAAAACTTTACAGGAGAGGCAAAAAACATTCTTAATCTTCAGTGTAAGTTAATGCTAAGAGGTTTTATTTCCAGTGATTTTGGAGCATTTCTATTGGTCCATTCATCATGGAACTTTAACAGTATATAAAGAACAGCTGTGGTGTTCAAATTATATAGAAAAAGGAAGATCAACAAAAATGGAAATATATGTTATTCTCTGGACAGCGACAGAATATATATATAATAATATAAATATAAAGTATAATAAATAAAGTATAAAAAGTAATAAAATATTGTAAAAAAAATATCCCTCCCAATCACTACATATATCAAACTTCAACTGGTCTTAATTTTATGTTATCACATACACAACTTTCTAAACTGTACTATAATATCTTGCCATGATTTAAAATAAAGTTCAGATATATGTGGGCAAGACATTCACTAAGCCTTCTTTTCCTCCTGATGTAAAGGTGACCTTTATGCTGACCAATGCTTTTAGTGCTAGACGCCGTCGGAGCAACAGTGGGCAACAGCAGTTCTCCAGTCGACTCTCCAACCCATTAAATGAGATCTACCAGGAACTGGCTCAGGCCTCTGGAGGTCAGGCCATTGAGGTCACTAAAGCAACACTGCCCCAGGCTACCAGTATCATAGTGGAAACCTCCAGCTTGTCTCTGGTAATTATAGAAATATCTCGGTCAAACATACTAATACTAGCGGTATGCTAATGGTTCATAAAGCTAACAAATAAAATATTGTGAAATGCTGTGAAAAGGGTATTATATTATTGCTAATTTATCACATTTCAGATCATACAAATAAACTACAGCTTTTAAATAATCATTTTTATTCACTGCAGATAAAAATGTATTCAAAACCTTCTTTAAAATAATTGCTCCCCTAAATCTAATAACTGATTGTGTCCTACGCTTTGCTGTAACAACTGCAACCAAATGTTTGCAACAACTTGATATTAGTTTTTTACATGACAATCATGAAATCTTCTTTGCAGAATTGTTTAAATTTGGCTTCATTGAAATGTTTTCAAGCGTGAACTGCCATTTTAAGGTCTTGCCGCAGCATCACAAAGTTTAAGTCAGAACTTTTATTCCATTATGATATGACTTTTATTCCAACTTCCATTTCTTATGGTGTTAGTTTTAGGCATTTGCCTCATCAGTCCATAGAATATTATCCCTGAAGTCTTTGGTATCATCCAGATGTTTTTTGGCAAATGCAAAATGATCAGTGGATTGCACCCTGCAGCTACCCCATACCCCAAACACTTATGCCCAGTGTTTTTCTTATTGTGGAATTGTGTATATTCAAATTAAATGAAGCAAGTCCTGTTGTTTTTTTTTATATTTACAGTACTGTGCAGTCGTTTCAGGCTCTTGGGGACATTGATATATTTTAAAACAATAATTTAAAATTTGAAACTTTTCCTGGCAGGAAGCTTTTATTTGCTCAGCAAAACACTTTATATAATATTAGTACAGTATGTACAGTATATCACATATGTCAGTCTGTTTATTTAACCCTTTCCAAGCTTTTCCTTGTGTACACAACCCAGTATTATTTGCATTTATTTAAAACCTTTGACTTTTCAGTACTTCATTAAGCTAAATTAAGATGACCGGTGAAGGAATTTAATAAATGTCTGGGGCATCCAGGAGAAATCTGTAACTAAACTTTGTTCTTTAAACTGGAGCTCAAGATAGTATCTCCTTCTTTCAAAATAAGATATCTATTGTATTTCTGCTTATTTACATTTGTTCTAATAATAAAAGGTTGTCAATGACAATACAACTATACACTTACTAAGATTTTTAAACAATGAGTTTAGGTGTCTGAGATCTTTGCACAGTAGTCTATGTGTGGGTTCTTTTGCGACTGATTGGAGTCATCACTGCACTCCTGGGGAAATTCTGGTAGGCCAGACACTCCTGGGAAGGTTCACCACTGTTCTAGGGTTTTTTGCATTTGTGGACAGTGGCTCTTCCGGTGGTTCACTGGAGTCCCAGCATCTTAGCAATGGCTTTATAACTGTTTCCAGATGGTTGGTTCCAATTACTTTATTTTGCATCTGTATTTGAATGTTTAGGGCTTTTTAAGTCCTTCCCAGTGCTTCACATAACTGATGTTCAGATTCACAGGTTTGGCAGTGATCATTGGTGGATGTGGCTGTGAAATTGAACCCTAAAGTCAACTGAATTTGGTCAACTAGTTGATTTAGTAGCAAACAGGGGGATTACATTTTCACGTAGGATCAAGTAGGGCTGAGCAGCATTTTTCCTTTAATAAATGAAATCATCCTTAGACAACATCATTATGTGTATGCTTGGGCCATATCTGTCTCATATTAGCAGATGCCAAATACGCATGTTTTAAGCCAGGCGTATAGAGTGTCTTTTTAGCATTCAAGCCCCATTTGGTCATAGAAGACTGAATTTCAGGATCAGTCCACTGCATTGTACATTGTGTCACATCACATAGCAAAGCGCATCCATCTAACATCTAAACACCTAACACCTTCCACAAGGCAACAGCAATCCTTAACTTAATAAAAGCATATATATGGAACATATGTTTAATGTAATGTTCAAGTCAAGTGGGTTTTTTATTGTCATTTCAACTACATACAGAGTACACAGTGAAACGAAACAACGTTCCTCCAGGACCATGGTGCAACATAAACAGTGCATACAGACACAAGTGCAACACAAACAAACAAGTGCGGACAGACAACACAACACAGTACAGACAGAGAATAATAAATAATTGCTGGTTGTGTGCAAATTGTGCAATGTGTAATAAATAGAGTCCAGTGAGGTAGTAAAGTTATTAGTGCAATGCTTTGTGCAGAAATGCTTCCCTTTTTTTTTATCTGGGGTAAATGGTTGGAGAAAGATATCAGTTCAGACGTTGAGTTGTGTTGAGAAGTCTGATGGCTTGGGGGAAGAAGCTGTTGCAGAGTCTGGTCGTGTTGGACCGGACGCTGCGGTACCTTCTTCCTGATGGCAGGAGGGAGAACAGTCTGTGTGAAGGGTGGGTGGGGTCATCCACAATGCAGGTTGCTTTGCGGATGCAGCGGGTGGTGTAAATGTCCAAGACGGAGGGGAGAGAGACTCTGATGATTCTCTCAGCTGTCCTCACAATGCGTTGGAGGGACTTGCGGTCAGAGGCTGTGCAGGTCCCAAACCAAGCAGTGATGCAGCTGCTTAGGATGCTCTCTATGGTTCCCCTATAGAAGAGGGTGAGGATGGGTGGAGGGAGACGGGCCTTTCTCAGCTTCCGGAGGAAGTAGAGACGCTGCTGGGCTTTCTTGGCTGTAGAGCTGGTGTTCAGGGACCAGGTGAGGTTCTCCGCTAGGTGGACACCAAGGAACTTGGTGCTCTTAACGATCTCCACAGAGGAGCCGTTGATGTTAAGCGGAGAGTGGTCCGGTCTTGATTTCCTGAAGTCAACAACCATTTCCTTGGTCTTCTCTACATTCCAGTGAAGGTTGTTGACTGTACACCAGTCTGTCAGCTGCTGTACCTCCTCCCTGTATGCTGACTCGTCGCCTTTGCTGATGAGACCCAGCACAGTTGTATCATCGGCGAACTTTATGATGCTGTTAGAACTGTGTTTCGCAACACAGTCATGAGTCAGCAGGGTGAACAACAGAGGACTCAGTACACTGCCCTGGGGTGCCCCAGTGTTCATGGTGATGGTGCTGGAGCTGCTGTTCCCGAACCGGACTAACTGGGGCCTCCCTGTCAGGAAGTCCAGGATCCAGTTGCACAGGGGGGTGTTGAGGCCCAGCAGGCTTAACTTCCTGGTGAGATTCTGTGGGATGATGGTGTTGAATGCTGAACTGAAGTCTATGAACAGCATTCTGACGTAGGTGTCCTTCTTCTCCAGGTGGGTAAGGGAGAGATGAAGGGTGGTGGTGATGGCATCGTCCGTGGAGCGGTTGGGACGATATGCAAATTGCAAGGGGTCCAATGAAGAGGGCAGTTGGGTTTTGATGTTCCTCATGACTAGCCTCTCGAAGCACTTCATGATGATGGGCGTGAGAGCTACGGGACGGTAGTCATTGAGGCAGGACACCGTGGACTTCTTCGGCACGGGGATGATGGTGGTGGTCTTGAGGCACGTTGGGACAGTGGAGCTGCGCAGGGAGACGTTGAAGATGTCCGTGAGAACATCTGTCAACTGGTCTGCACACTCTCTGAGCACTCTGCCAGGGATGTTGTCTGGTCCTGCAGCTTTCCGTGGGTTGACTCTGCGCAGAGTTTTCCTCACGTCCACTGCAGTCAGGCACAGCGCCTGCTCGTCTGGCTTGGGTGTGATCTTGCTCACCAACGTGCTGTTCTGTGCCTCAAACCGTGCATAAAAGTCGTTTAGGGCATCGGGGAGGAAGGCATCACTGTCACAGGACGGTGGCATTGTCCTGTAGTGTGTGATTTCCTGGATGCCCTGCCACATGCGCCACGTGTCACCCGTGTCCTGGAAGTGGTTGTGGATCCTCTGGGCATGAGCGCGCTTTGCCTCTCGGATGGCTCGTGACAATTTGGCTCTTGCTTTCCTTAGGGCCGCCTTGTCACCCACTCTGAAGGCCGAGTCGCGGGTCCTCAGTAGCGCACGCACCTCAGGAGTCATCCACGGCTTCTGGTTTGGGCATATGGTGATGGTCTTGGAGACAGTGACATCATCAATACACTTGCTGATGTAGCCAGTGACTGATGCTGTGTACTCCTCCAAGTTAACAGAGTCGCCTTCAGTCGCAGCCTCCCTGAACATGTCCCATGCAGTGCACTCAAAACAGTCCTGAAGGGCAGAGATGGCTCCTGCCGGCCAGGTTTTCACCTGCTTCTGAACTGGTCTGGAGCGTCTGATGAGGGGTGTGTAAGCTGGAGTCAGATACACAGACATGTGGTCCGAGAACGCGAGGTGGGGGCGGGGCTCCGCCCGGTACGCGCTGGGTATGTTTGTGTAAACAAGGTCCAACGCGTTCGCTCCTCTCGTGGCAAAGTCCACATGCTGATGGAATTTAGGGAGGACTGACTGGAGATTAGCGTGGTTAAAATCTCCGCCGACAATGAACAGTGCGTCTGGGTGTCTGGTCTGCAGATCACTGACGCCCCCGTGCAGCTCCCACAGTGCCTCTTTAGCATTAGCGCTAGGCGGTATGTACACGGCGGCTATCAGCCCTCATAATAGGCTGTTAAGTTAGAGCAATAATGGCCAATTTACCATTTTTGGTCTGAAAATGCTTGATTTTCTTATTCAATTATAACAGCAAGACACATCTTTTTCAATCAATATAGTTTATAATTTATCCTAATAATTAAGATCATGTTCAATAGAATGTTTGAAAATGTATATATTCAGTAGTTGCAGCTCTACATGAAAGCTTTTTTGTGTAACATTAACTTAACCTGCTAATAATGGGTGCAATCATGCATTATGTGCTATTTAATTTTCTTTTAATAATGCCGTTATTTCTACATGATGAATGAATGAGTGACATTAACATTTGTGTTTCCTCAGGTCACTGTTTTCCAGGCTGTAAGAAACCCAGCAACAACAGAAACCTTCTCCTTCTTTGCAGACTCCTCTCTGCAAAACCTGACTATATACATCACAGGCAACTCTCCATATTACAACATCACTAGTCCTACAGGTGCTTGGATTGAATGACTTTTGGACACTTTTGGACTACAGACGAAAATCACTAGTGTAGTCCTGACCTCCACCCTTGTTTTTTTGTTTTTTTTAAATAAAGACACATTATAATTTTAGTGCCATATAAATCATAATCAGCTATGTGCTTAGTTGAAAGATGACAGATTGAGTTGTCACATCTTAGTACATGTAGGGGATCTCAGTTAGAGAATAACAGACAACATGGCATCTATGTATTTATATATATGCCACAAAGCCTCCTTCAGAAACTTCTCTTGAAATTATTTTTTCTGTTTATTGTCCTCCCCAGTGAAATGAAACATCCACCCACTCAGAAACACATACCCTGTCAATTGTCAAAAATCAGTTCTCTCCTCTAATACTTCACTCCTTATACACTACTGATCACTTTTTCGATTGCATTATTTTATAAACACCTAATTAAGTCTTTAAGATGTTTGTTGTTGTTCTACTTTTAAAATAAAATGAATTCTGGATTTTTTAAAATATAATTTAATGTTTAACACTCTATAACTTTCTCTGTCATTTTAGCATCTTCTACAGTTCCATTCATTGTTCTGTTATGTATATATGTATTTATATTATGATAAACTTTTTTAACCATGCTAATATTTAACCTAGGAGTCTCGCAGGACAGTACTAAACTAAGTGGGGCTTTGGGGCTGATCCAGACAGTCGGTAACTTCTACACGATGCGTCTAAACGTCACTGACCCAGCAGGACTGTGGCTCATCAGCGTTAACTCAACACAGGCTTACACCATCAAAGTTCTTGGTAAAATCTTTACACTTCATAGATCTTTGTTGCGCAGGTGTGTACAGACAGACTACTAAGTGATATGGAGTCATCTGCATTTTCATTTTTCTTAATTCTGACCGGGATCAAAGATTATGTTGATATTAAATGCTGCTGGTCTTAAATCTTACATCTGTTGCTACTCTTTGTCCAGGCCAAAGTGCAGTTGACTTCCTGTTCGACTTTGTAGAACTTTCTGATGGGCCTCATCCGAGCTACGCTGTGTTGAACAGCAGGCCTGCGGCTAGTAAGTGAACACTTATCCATAATGATTAATATAATGAGTTGACTGTAATTAAATAATGTCTTTATTCATCTTTTGTCCTCTTTTCAGACAGCAATGTCACTGTGATGGTCTCCATGTTGGGTGGGGACAGCGTGAGGCCTACAGAGGTAGCTCTGGTTGAGGCCTCAAGTTCCAACTCCTATAATAGCACCCTAAGTGAAGTGTCTTCTGGTGTGTTTTTGGCGACCATCAACAGCGTCCCAGCAGGAGAGTTTGTTGTTCGTGTAGTTGGAGAAAGCAGTATATCTAGAGCTTCGGGTGGCCTCTTTCAGAGACAGTCCTCAACACGACTCCAAGCATCCTATGTGACAGTCACTGTGAGTTTTACTGAACTTCACTCTACCACAGTTCCATATAATATGTAGTAGATGTAGAAAGTACAGGGAAGCTGGGGTATGTGACAACATTTGGAATAAAAATGAAAGTATGGAGAAATTACAAAATAATACAGTACAGTTATTGAAGTTTTTTCAACCTGTGATCATTTATCCTGAACCCAAAGAAACTGACTGAAATGAAAAATTAAAGGAGCAGTGCGTAAGCCTTTGTGCAACTGAATTTTTTTTCTTGTGGTGCTAACAATTGCTATCCTCACTGTCAGCAAGACTTCATTTAAAAACTTGGATACCAGCACATTAGCAACATTTTCACACTCAGTAATCAGGCCAGGGATAATTCTGTTGAAAGTGATTTTTATGCTAATGTGATTGTTGACCTGTTAGGAGAACCCGTGACTGCACAAACACTAGTTACATTGCAACCGGCTTCAGATAGAGGCTCATAGCACCGCAGGAGGACCTGGACAACTAGTGATGGATACTCTTATTAAGGCCACTGCGGGTTAGTGTAATGTTTCTCAAACCAGCACGAACTTATCAGTAAGATGGCCCACTCAGCTCATTAACAGGCGCTGATTTTTGTAATAGGTGGTTTAAAGCAATGGAAGCTCTCAAAAGACCAGAGCCGCGCTTCTCTGGCAGTCCTGCAAGCCTCCAGTCACGCTAACATCACTTGTTGCGACACTAAAAGATTCTATTATTGGATCATTAATCTTTTCCGCACAAAACAACAGCCCATTAAAAACCACCGACTATCTATAAGGAGTTTGTTAAAGCAGGGAAAATACTGAAATATGCTCTTCAGTCTTCATTCAGTACCATTGTTGCCTCCAACAGCCCTGAGACCTCCCGCCTAAAGCATCTATGTCCGGAAACCCGTTTCACTTTAAAGAAACGGCTGCTGGATTATTTATGATGAAGTGGGGAAATCTGAACAAGAAGCTGATGAATAGTATTGTAGTTTAATGTACAGAGCTACAGTTAGTAAGAAATCAGTCACAATGCCACTAACATTGGTGCAATTGATTAATTTAAAAACTATTTGCTTTTCCTATTATTTTTTTTTAATGTTGGAATTTAAAATGATGGAATGGAAATTTGTAGTCTAGAATATGCTGTTATATCTGTTTTTCAAGCATTTTATTGTGTTTTAATGTTATTCAGTACAAACGCAGACAAAAATAAAAAGGAACAAAAGTAAGATGCTGGACATGGGTATATTTATTTACCACAGCAGACTCAAGATACCTTCATTACCTTACTTAAGTAGAGATTTTGGTTATTTATACCCTACTGGCGTAATTATTTTTTTTTACTTTTTACTTCTACTCCTTACATTTACACACCATTATCTGTACTTTTACTCCTTACATTTAAAAAAATAGTCAATTACAAAAAAATCAATTACTGGTCAAAATACTTTTCACAGAGGGATTTTAAAAGTTTCCATTTTGTAACTTAAAAGTCATCCCTCCAACTAACTGAACTGCTTACCATGATTTCCTCTCAGGCTCAAGCTGATGGAACACTGGAACCAGGAAAAAGCTTCACTTTGCCCTTCACAGTGGCAACCAATGGTTCTGGAGGAAACTTTAATATCAGAGTCACTAATGACCGCAGTTTCACAATGACCAACGTTACCTCATCCCTGACTCTCGTGCAAGGGGGTAGTGCGAATGGCACAGTTACTCTGACTGCTCCGGAAAGCACCCCCTCAGGAAGTGACGTCACTGTGACTGTTGAAGCTGAAGCACCTGGAGGAGCTGATTCCAACTACGCAGTGTTGCGGCTTTCTGTTGTTGCCATGGTAACTGCTTACATTTATCTCCATCTTCCAGTGTACTTATTTATCTAATTCATTTATAGCTCTTAAATTTGAGTTCCACATTTATTACATCAACACAAGCTGCAGTCTTACATTTTACCCACAAGATGTTTTTATCAGTTTGGTATTGATGTAAATTGATCAGGATTGATGTTTTTCTACTTCCTTAAGGTAACGGACATTAATCCTCCAGTGTGTGAGGTGGTTAGTGTTAATGCTAACTGCTCGGGCAACTGCAGCCTCTCCTCTTGGGACCTCTCTGCTAATATGACTGACAGAAATGGATCAGGCATTCAAAGTGTGACCATACGCCAAGGAAACGGAACCCTCAACACCAGCACAGTGCTGGACAATGGTGTGAACGTGACTGTGGCGTTCTACACGGCATCTTGTTGTTTCACACAGATGGAACTGGTGATGGTGGATGCAGTGGGAAATGTTGGCACCTGCTCGAGATCTGTGATTAATACAAGCACCATCTCTACAACAACTGAAACTACCACCAATGCTACATTAACAACCAGAGCTCCTGGTTCCTCCATCCAAACCAGTCCCAATGGTGCTGAATGCCGTCTGTTTCTGGGAACCTTCTTTTGGCTAACTGTAGGAACCGCCTCACTGTATCAGTACATGCAGCTGTAGGAAAAGCCTGAAGCATTCCTGACTACTTATCATCATCAACATATGTATAGTCAGTATGTGTTGGTATGCAGCAACTAATACTACTAGTGTTAGTAATAAAATTGAAATTCATACTTCATTTTGTTATTAGTAAAACATAATTGCAAGCCCTTTTCAATCAAACTGAATCACACTCTAACATTATCAGATTGTAATTATCCACAATAATCGTTAATAGAAAAAATAAAATTAATATCTGATTAACGTATTGTATAAGACTGCATAATGTATAACTGGAAGTGGTAACTTTTAACTTTTCTTTTATGGTACTCTACATCTATACTCCTTCTGTTTTGCAATAAATATATAAGCTTATATGAGCTGAGTAGTCTAATGAGGCCAGTTCTGATCTTGTAACAAAAGTGTCTGACAGTCAAGGGAACCTGTGGTCTAAATATAGGTCAGTGCAAAGATTTGAAGATACAAATCGGTACACAGACTTGAAGGTAGAGCTCAAAGCAGAAATGATGACAACACTGTCTGATGGACAATAAGTTGCCATTAGTCTATAGATGTGAAGATGTCTTGTGTATCACAATACCTTTACATGCAGAAAAAAATTCCATCATCTTATGACTGCCATTAACTAGCTGGCTTGTGTTATTTACTGTACTCTGAGTAGAGAGCAGAGACTGAGGAACGTAGAGGTGGGTTTTCATTCATTACAAGCTTCTTTTATGATCAATTCCACATATTATAAAAAAAACAAGCTACAGACATAATACACTACTAATAAACACCTTTGCTTAAAGAAAGAAATTAAAAAAAGTCAATCCTGTCAGATTCATATTCCAAACAATATGGTTCTTAAGTGGTTCTTTGCATAGTGGTATTACAGGACAGGATGGACTAGTGCTGGCTGGTTAGCATGCTAACTGCAGTAGACATCTCTGGAATAAATATTCTGCTGATCATTTTAGTTATGGTTATAGAAACATTTCAAAATAAACTATTACAAACTTCACCAAACTAACAGAAGAACAACTAACTTTAAGGCACACAATGCAAATGCTATGCACAACATTAGCAAACATTACTCCCCAGACAGACATCACTATTGTTCACCTGTATCTTCTATGCATATAGGTATTCTGTATGTATTTTATACATATATATATATATATATATATATATATATATATATATATATATATATATATATATATATATATATATATATATATATGTGTGTGTGTGTGTGTGTGTGTATACAAATATTTGTTGTGGTCCCTGCAGGGAGGGGGTGGGGTTTGGTTGGGTGGCCAAAGGACAGTGCCCCGGGGCTTTATATTAAAAAAAAAGACATCACTATGATGACAGCCTAGAACCCAGCCAAATTCAATCCCATGCCACTGCCCCCAAATCATTAGACAAAACAATGTTTAAGTATTAAATGTGAATCTGTTTGCCCACTAACAGTTGGTCAAACTGTCAGGATAATAACATTGATCAGCTTCACATATGCATCATAAATGACATTACAATTTTCAATCCCCGATATTGAGCAACATGTTCAATATCCTTCCTCCTTCCAATATCCTTCCTCCTCCCTCCTTCCTCCTCCTTTGTCCTTCATGCCATCAGACTGTACAACTCCTCTCTGCAGGGGAGGAGGGGTCACAGGAGGACAGAGGATGGGATGGGGCAGTAGACTGATAATAACATAACCGGACTGAGTGCAATAACACTAATTAACATTAAACAAGTGCAATAACATCGGTAACATTAAACAAGTGCAATAACATCGGTAACATTAAACAAGTGCAATAATAGCGTCCAATACCTCCCCAGTTAGATTTTTCTTTTTCTTTATTTTGTACATTGGATTTCTTAATTTATATTTCTTTCATATATTTCTTGTGTGTTTATTGTGATGATGCTACTGGAATCTTAATTTCCCTGAGGGAACCCTCCCAAAGGGATCAATAAAGATCTATCTATCTATCTATCTATCTATCTATCTATCTATCTATCTATCTATCTATCTATCTATCTATCTATCTATCTATCTATCTATCTATCAACAGAATTTATTTTTGTTTATGTATTTTTATTATAAAGTAAACAAAAATATATTCTATCTACACACCTTCCTTTTTCAGTAAATTTGTACAATTATTCAGGTTAGTCCTCACACTAACACTGGCCTGGCATTTGAAAAATCTTTTCAAAAAGTTGTTTAATTCATGTGTAGTGATGGTGAAATCTCTTTAATGCACACTGGTGACACCTGCTGGTAACCTTTTATATGGTAATACATCTACTACGCTCATTATATCCCTAAGAAAAACATTTATTTTGGGGGTTTTTTTGGGGTTTTTTTGTATTGTTCTACATCATTTAAACACAACAACTGTCGTTTACATTGTGGGAAAATTCCATAATGAATGGAGTTATAGAAATGCTCCAAAATAGGTTGGAAAAAAATCTGGTTCCATTGACTTACATTGAATGTAAAGATGTTTATTTAAATGTTTTTCCTCTCCTTTAAACATATTTGTTTTTCTTTGGACAGCAACAATATCACACACATACACACTCATGGGTACACGCACACTCTTTCAAGCACGCATGCAAAATTCTCTCGCACGCAGATGTTCACAAACACAACTTGGCTGATCATGAACTGTCTGGATAAAAGAACTGTGTTTAACTTCCTTGGCTAAGAATATTAAATGAAGATTAGTCATTATTTGTGAACACTTAAGTGTAAAACAATTCACATCCTGATCAAGCTCTATCATAATGAGTTAGGACAGCACTACAGTACTGGATGAAGGGTTAGTCATTATGCCCCGTGGCCAGAGGCCATGCAAATAACACGCCTGGGCACTAGCTCCTTTCAGCAGCAGCCAGATCAGAACTCTAAACAGTTCAAATCAATACACATTGGGCGTAGAAAAGATTAGCCCACAGCCCAAGATTAGCCCACAGTTCACTGGTTGAGGCTAAAACAAAACAGCACTTAGCCACTGGTTTGATGTACAAAGGCGGTGGTTTACCTACAACAAAGGCCGACCTGCTACATTCAGGAAAGGTGCATGACACACAGCTTAAGGCCTTCACAGACTGGAGCTTTCCAGTGCCATCATTTTTCATATTCCATGCACTTTTTAATAAAAGTGTCAGAAGTCATACATTTTGTTGAAGATTATTGATTTCATTATAAATCTGGGTAATTATAACATATTTTGCTTACTTAGAAATATAGAAAAATAAAATGATTGTCCAGAGTCACTGGAGACTACTTGGTATATTTGTATATCAACATGATTCCTGCACCATGGGCAATAAACTACTGCTGAACAGCTTAATGAAATTGCCTGGAGAGGGAGCTGTTAGCCACAGAAACAGGCTCCTTATCAGACTGACTTGACACAGTAACTGTTTAACCCTCTAAGCTGTAGAGCATTTTCTTAAAAAGTTACGTTCTGTACTCTTAATGACCAAATAGTGCAATTTAACTCTGAAAAAGCAGATATAGAGAATCCAAAAACAAATGAAACTATTGAAGCCATTTGTAACTTTCCTGTAGACTTTAGAGGAATACCTTTATGACAGTGTGTGTGAGAGGTTGAATAGTGAGTGTGAGAGTGTATGGCAGTGTGTGTGAGAGGTTTGATAGTGAGTGTGAGAGTGTATGACAGTGTGTGTGAGAGGTTTGATAGTGAGTGTGAGAGTGTATGACAGTGAGTGTGAGAGGTTTGATAGTGAGTGTGAGAGCGCATGACAGTGTGTGTGAGAGGTTTGATAGTGAGTGCGAGAGTGTATGACAGTGTGTGTGTGAGGTTCAATAGTAAGTGTGAGAGTGTATGACAGTGTGTATGAGAGGTTCAATAGTGAGTGTGAGAGTGTATGACAGTGTGTGTGTGAGGTTCAATAGGAGGTGTGAGAGTGTATGACAGTGTGTATGAGAGGTTCAATAGTGAGAGTGTATGACTGTGTGTGAGAGGTTTGATAGTGAGTGTGAGAGTGAGTGTGAGAGTGTATGACAGTGTGTGTGAGAGGTTTGATAGTGAGTGTGAGAGTGTATGACAGTGTGTAAGAGGTTTGATAGTGAGTGTGAGAGTGTATGACAGTGTGTAAGAGGTTTGATAGTGAGTGTGAGAGTGTATGACAGTGTGTGAGAGGTTTGATAGTGAGTGTGAGAGTGTATGACAGTGTGTGTGAGAGGTTAGATAGTGAGTATGCGAGTGTATGGCAGTGTGAGTGAGAGGTTTGATAGTGAGTGTGTGAGTGTATGACAGTGTGTGTGAGAGGTTTGATAGTGAGTGTGAGAGTGTATGACAGTGTGTGTGAGAGGTTTGATAGTGAGTGTGAGAGTGTATGACAGTGTGTGTGAGAGGTTCAATAGTGAGTGTGAGAGTGTATGACTATGTCTGAGAGGTTTTATAGTGAGTATAAGAGTGTATGAGAGAGTGTGTGAGAGGTTTCATAGTGAGTGTGAGAGTGTATGACAGTGTGTGTGAGAGGTTTGATAGTGAGTGTGAGAGTGTATGACAGTACGTATGATAGGTTTGATAGTGAGTGTGAGAGTGTATGACAGTGTGTGTGAGAGGTTCAATATTGAGTGTGAGAGTGAGTGTGAGAGTGTATGAGAGTGTGTATGAGAGGTTTGATAGTGAGTGTGAGAGTGTATGACAGTGTGTGTGAGAGGTTTGATAGTGAGTGTGAGAGTGTATGACAGTGTGTGTGAGAGGTTTGACAGTGAGAGTGAGTGTAAGAGTGTATGACAGTGTGTGTGAGAGGTTCAATAGTAAGTGTGAGAGTGTATGACAGTGCGTATGATAGGTTTGATAGTGAGTGTGAGAGTGTATGACAGTGTGTGTGAGAGGTTCAATAGTGAGTGTGAGAGTGAGTGTGAGAGTGTCTGACAGTGTGTATGAGAGGTTTGATAGTGAGTGTGAGAGTGTATGAAAGTGTGTGTGAGAGGTTTGATAGTGAGTGTGAGAGTGTATGACTGTGTATGAGAGGTTTGATAGTGAGCATGAGATTGTATGGCAGTGTGAGTGAGAGGTTTGATAGTGAGTGTGAGAGTGTATGACAGTGTGTGTGAGAGGTTTGATTGTGAGTATGAGAGTGTATGGCAGTGTGAGTGAGAGGTTTGATAGTGAGTGTGTGAGTGTATGACAGTGTGTGTGAGAGGTTTGATAGTGAGTGTGAGAGTGTATGACAGTGTGTGTGAGAGGTTTGATAGTGAGTGTGAGAGTGTATGACAGTGTGTGTGAGAGGTTCAATAGTGAGTGTGAGAGTGTATGACTGTGTCTGAGAGGTTTTATAGTGAGTATAAGAGTGTATGAGAGAGTGTGTGAGAGGTTTCATAGTGAGTGTGAGAGTGTATGACAGTGTGTGTGAGAGGTTCAATAGTAAGTGTGAGAGTGTATGACAGTGCTTATGATAGGTTTGATAGTGAGTGTGAGAGTGTATGACAGTGTGTGTGAGAGGTTCAATAGTGAGTGTGAGAGTGAGTGTGAGAGTGTATGACAGTGTGTATGAGAGGTTTGATAGTGAGTGTGAGAGTGTATGACAGTGTGTGTGAGAGGTTTGATAGTGAGTGTGAGAGTGTATGACAGTGTGTGTAAGAGGTTTGATAGTGAGTGTGAGAGTGAGTGTAAGAGTGTATGACAGTGTGTGTGTGTGTGAGAGGTTCAATAGTAAGTGTGAGAGTGTATGACAGTGCATATGATAGGTTTGATAGTGAGTGTGAGAGTGTATGACAGTGTGTGTGAGAGGTTCAATAGTGAGTGTGAGAGTGAGTGTGAGAGTGTATGACAGTGTGTGTGAGAGGTTTGATAGTGAGTGTGAGAGTGTATGACAGTGTGTGTGAGAGGTTTGATAGTGAGTGTGAGAGTGTATGACAGTGTGTGTGAGAGGTTAGATAGTGAGTATATGAGTGTATGAGAGTGTGTGTGAGAGGTTTGATAGTAAGTGTGAGAGTGTATGACAGTGTGTGTGAGAGGTTTGATAGTGAGTGTGATAGTGTATGACTGTGTATGAGAGGTTTGATAGTGAGCATGAGATTGTATTGCAGTGTGAGTGAGAGGTTTGATAGTGAGCATGAGATTGTATTGCAGTGTGAGTGAGAGGTTTGATAGTGAGTGTGAGAGTGTATGACAGTGTGTGTAAGAGGTTTGATAGTAAGTGTGAGAGTGTATTACAGTGTGTATGAGAGGTTTCATAGTGAGTGTGAGAGTGTATGACAGTGTGTATGAGAGGTTTGATAGTGAGTATGAGAGTGTATGACAGTGTGTGTGAGAGGTTCAATAGTGAGTGTGAGAGTGTATGACTATGTCTGAGAGGTTTTATAGTGAGTATAAGAGTGTATGAGAGAGTGTGTGAGAGGTTTGATAGTGAGTGTGAGAGTGTATGACAGTGTGTGTGAGAGGTTTGATAGTGAGTGTGAGAGTGTATGACAGTGTGTGTGAGAGGTTAGATAGTGAGTATATGAGTGTATGAGAGTGTGTGTGAGAGGTTTGATAGTGAGTGTGAGAGTGTATGACAGTGTGTGTGAGAGGTTAGATAGTGAGTATATGAGTGTATGAGAGTGTGTGTGAGAGGTTTGATAGTAAGTGTGAGAATGTATGACAGTGTGTGTGAGAGGTTTGATAGTGAGTGTGAGAGTGTATGACTGTGTATGAGAGGTTTGATAGTGAGCATGAGATTGTATTGCAGTGTGAGTGAGAGGTTTGATAGTGAGTGTGAGAGTGTATGACAGTGTGTGTGAGAGGTTTGATAGTGAGTGTGAGAGTGTATGACAGTGTGTGTAAGAGGTTTGATAGTAAGTGTGAGAGTGTATTACAGTGTGTATGAGAGGTTTCATAGTGAGTGTGAAAGTGTATGACTGTGTATGAGAGGTTTGATAGTGAGCATGAGATTGTATGGCAGTGTGAGTGAGAGGTTTGATAGTGAGTGTGAGAGTGTATGACAGTGTGTGTGAGAGGTTTGATTGTGAGTATGAGAGTGTATGGCAGTGTGAGTGAGAGGTTTGATAGTGAGTGTGTGAGTGTATGACAGTGTGTGTGAGAGGTTTGATAGTGAGTGTGAGAGTGTATGACAGTGTGTGTGAGAGGTTTGATAGTGAGTGTGAGAGTGTATGACAGTGTGTGTGAGAGGTTCAATAGTGAGTGTGAGAGTGTATGACTGTGTCTGAGAGGTTTTATAGTGAGTATAAGAGTGTATGAGAGAGTGTGTGAGAGGTTTCATAGTGAGTGTGAGAGTGTATGACAGTGTGTGTGAGAGGTTTCATAGTGAGTGTGAGAGTGTATGACAGTGTGTATGAGCGGTTCAATAGTGAGTGTGAGAGTGTATGACAGTGTGTATGATAGGTTTGATAGTGAGTGTGAGAGTGTATGGCAGTGTGTGTGAGAGGTTCAATGGTGAGTGTGAGTGTGAGAGTGTATGACAGTGTGTATGAGAGATTTGATAGTGAGTGTGAGAGTGTATGACAGTGTGTGTGAGAGGTTTGATAGTGAGTGTGAGAGTGTATGACAGTGTGTGTGAGAGGTTTGACAGTGAGAGTGAGTGTAAGAGTGTATGACAGTGTGTGTGAGAGGTTCAATAGTAAGTGTGAGAGTGTATGACAGTGCTTATGATAGGTTTGATAGTGAGTGTGAGAGTGTATGACAGTGTGTGTGAGAGGTTCAATAGTGAGTGTGAGAGTGAGTGTGAGAGTGTATGACAGTGTGTATGAGAGGTTTGATAGTGAGTGTGAGAGTGTATGACAGTGTGTGTGAGAGGTTTGATAGTGAGTGTGAGAGTGTATGACAGTGTGTGTAAGAGGTTTGATAGTGAGTGTGAGAGTGAGTGTAAGAGTGTATGACAGTGTGTGTGTGTGTGAGAGGTTCAATAGTAAGTGTGAGAGTGTATGACAGTGCATATGATAGGTTTGATAGTGAGTGTGAGAGTGTATGACAGTGTGTGTGAGAGGTTTAATAGTGAGTGTGAGAGTGAGTGTGAGAGTGTATGACAGTGTGTGTGAGAGGTTAGATAGTGAGTATATGAGTGTATGAGAGTGTGTGTGAGAGGTTTGATAGTAAGTGTGAGAGTGTATGACAGTGTGTGTGAGAGGTTTGATAGTGAGTGTGAGAGTGTATGACTGTGTATGAGAGGTTTGATAGTGAGCATGAGATTGTATTGCAGTGTGAGTGAGAGGTTTGATAGTGAGTGTGAGAGTGTATGACAGTGTGTGTGCGAGGTTTGATAGTGAGTGTGAGAGTGTATGACAGTGTGTGTAAGAGGTTTGATAGTAAGTGTGAGAGTGTATTACAGTGTGTATGAGAGGTTTCATAGTGAGTGTGAGAGTGTATGACAGTGTGTATGAGAGGTTTGATAGTGAGTATGAGAGTGTATGACAGTGTGTATGAGAGGTTTGATAGTGAGTGTGTGAGTGTATGACAGTGTGTGTGAGAGGTTTGATAGTGAGTGTGAGAGTGTATGACAGTGTGTGTGAGAGGTTTGATAGTGAGTGTGAGAGTGTATGACAGTGTGTGTGAGAGGTTTAATAGTGAGTGTGAGAGTGTATGACTATGTCTGAGAGGTTTTATAGTGAGTATAAGAGTGTATGAGAGAGTGTGTGAGAGGTTTCATAGTGAGTGTGAGAGTGTATGACAGTGTGTGTGAGAGGTTTGATAGTGAGTGTGAGAGTGTATGACAGTGTGTGTGAGAGGTTAGATAGTGAGTATATGAGTGTATGAGAGTGTGTGTGAGAGGTTTGATAGTGAGTGTGAGAGTGTATGACAGTGTGTGTGAGAGGTTAGATAGTGAGTATATGAGTGTATGAGAGTGTGTGTGAGAGGTTTGATAGTAAGTGTGAGAATGTATGACAGTGTGTGTGAGAGGTTTGATAGTGAGTGTGAGAGTGTATGACTGTGTATGAGAGGTTTGATAGTGAGCATGAGATTGTATTGCAGTGTGAGTGAGAGGTTTGATAGTGAGTGTGAGAGTGTATGACAGTGTGTGTGAGAGGTTTGATAGTGAGTGTGAGAGTGTATGACAGTGTGTGTAAGAGGTTTGATAGTAAGTGTGAGAGTGTATTACAGTGTGTATGAGAGGTTTCATAGTGAGTGTGAAAGTGTATGACTGTGTATGAGAGGTTTGATAGTGAGCATGAGATTGTATGGCAGTGTGAGTGAGAGGTTTGATAGTGAGTGTGAGAGTGTATGACAGTGTGTGTGAGAGGTTTGATTGTGAGTATGAGAGTGTATGGCAGTGTGAGTGAGAGGTTTGATAGTGAGTGTGTGAGTGTATGACAGTGTGTGTGAGAGGTTTGATAGTGAGTGTGAGAGTGTATGACAGTGTGTGTGAGAGGTTTGATAGTGAGTGTGAGAGTGTATGACAGTGTGTGTGAGAGGTTCAATAGTGAGTGTGAGAGTGTATGACTGTGTCTGAGAGGTTTTATAGTGAGTATAAGAGTGTATGAGAGAGTGTGTGAGAGGTTTCATAGTGAGTGTGAGAGTGTATGACAGTGTGTGTGAGAGGTTTCATAGTGAGTGTGAGAGTGTATGACAGTGTGTATGAGCGGTTCAATAGTGAGTGTGAGAGTGTATGACAGTGTGTATGATAGGTTTGATAGTGAGTGTGAGAGTGTATGGCAGTGTGTGTGAGAGGTTCAATGGTGAGTGTGAGTGTGAGAGTGTATGACAGTGTGTATGAGAGATTTGATAGTGAGTGTGAGAGTGTATGACAGTGTGTGTGAGAGGTTTGATAGTGAGTGTGAGAGTGTATGACAGTGTGTGTGAGAGGTTTGACAGTGAGAGTGAGTGTAAGAGTGTATGACTGTGTGTGTGAGAGGTTCAATAGTAAGTGTGAGAGTGTATGACAGTGCTTATGATAGGTTTGATAGTGAGTGTGAGAGTGTATGACAGTGTGTGTGAGAGGTTCAATAGTGAGTGTGAGAGTGAGTGTGAGAGTGTATGACAGTGTGTATGAGAGGTTTGATAGTGAGTGTGAGAGTGTATGACAGTGTGTGTGAGAGGTTTGATAGTGAGTGTGAGAGTGTATGACAGTGTGTGTAAGAGGTTTGATAGTGAGTGTGAGAGTGAGTGTAAGAGTGTATGACAGTGTGTGTGTGTGTGAGAGGTTCAATAGTAAGTGTGAGAGTGTATGACAGTGCATATGATAGGTTTGATAGTGAGTGTGAGAGTGTATGACAGTGTGTGTGAGAGGTTTAATAGTGAGTGTGAGAGTGAGTGTGAGAGTGTATGACAGTGTGTGTGAGAGGTTAGATAGTGAGTATATGAGTGTATGAGAGTGTGTGTGAGAGGTTTGATAGTAAGTGTGAGAGTGTATGACAGTGTGTGTGAGAGGTTTGATAGTGAGTGTGAGAGTGTATGACTGTGTATGAGAGGTTTGATAGTGAGCATGAGATTGTATTGCAGTGTGAGTGAGAGGTTTGATAGTGAGTGTGAGAGTGTATGACAGTGTGTGTGCGAGGTTTGATAGTGAGTGTGAGAGTGTATGACAGTGTGTGTAAGAGGTTTGATAGTAAGTGTGAGAGTGTATTACAGTGTGTATGAGAGGTTTCATAGTGAGTGTGAGAGTGTATGACAGTGTGTATGAGAGGTTTGATAGTGAGTATGAGAGTGTATGACAGTGTGTATGAGAGGTTTGATAGTGAGTGTGTGAGTGTATGACAGTGTGTGTGAGAGGTTTGATAGTGAGTGTGAGAGTGTATGACAGTGTGTGTGAGAGGTTTGATAGTGAGTGTGAGAGTGTATGACAGTGTGTGTGAGAGGTTTAATAGTGAGTGTGAGAGTGTATGACTATGTCTGAGAGGTTTTATAGTGAGTATAAGAGTGTATGAGAGAGTGTGTGAGAGGTTTCATAGTGAGTGTGAGAGTGTATGACAGTGTGTGTGAGAGGTTTGATAGTGAGTGTGAGAGTGTATGACAGTGTGTATGAGAGGTTCAATAGTGAGTGTGAGAGTGTATGACAGTGCGTATGATAGGTTTGATAATGAGTGTGAGAGTGTATGACAGTGTGTGTGAGAGGTTCAATATTGAGTGTGAGAGTGAGTGTGAGAGTGTATGACAGTGTGTATGAGAGGTTTGATAGTGAGTGTGAGAGTGTATGACAGTGTGTGTGAGAGGTTTGACAGTGAGAGTGAGTGTAAGAGTGTATGACAGTGTGTGTGAGAGGTTCAATAGTAAGTGTGAGAGTGTATGACAGTGCGTATGATAGGTTTGATAGTGAGTGTGAGAGTGTGTGACAGTGTGTGTGAGAGGTTCAATAGTGAGTGTGAGAGTGAGTGTGAGAGTGTATAAGTGTGTATGAGAGGTTTGATAGTGAGTGTGAGAGTGTATGACAGTGTGTATGATAGGTTTGATAGTGAGTGTGAGAGTGTATGGCAGTGTGTGTGAGAGGTTCAATGGTGAGTGTGAGTGTGAGAGTGTATGACAGTGTGTATGAGAGATTTGATAGTGAGTGTGAGAGTGTATGACAGTGTGTGTGAGAGGTTTGATAGTGAGTGTGAGAGTGTATGACAGTGTGTGTGAGAGGTTTGACAGTGAGAGTGAGTGTAAGAGTGTATGACAGTGTGTGTGAGAGGTTCAATAGTAAGTGTGAGAGTGTATGACAGTGCTTATGATAGGTTTGATAGTGAGTGTGAGAGTGTATGACAGTGTGTGTGAGAGGTTCAATAGTGAGTGTGAGAGTGAGTGTGAGAGTGTATGACAGTGTGTATGAGAGGTTTGATAGTGAGTGTGAGAGTGTATGACAGTGTGTGTGAGAGGTTTGATAGTGAGTGTGAGAGTGTATGACAGTGTGTGTAAGAGGTTTGATAGTGAGTGTGAGAGTGAGTGTAAGAGTGTATGACAGTGTGTGTGTGTGTGTGAGAGGTTCAATAGTAAGTGTGAGAGTGTATGACAGTGCATATGATAGGTTTGATAGTGAGTGTGAGAGTGTATGACAGTGTGTGTGAGAGGTTTAATAGTGAGTGTGAGAGTGAGTGTGAGAGTGTATGACAGTGTGTGTGAGAGGTTAGATAGTGAGTATATGAGTGTATGAGAGTGTGTGTGAGAGGTTTGATAGTAAGTGTGAGAGTGTATGACAGTGTGTGTGAGAGGTTTGATAGTGAGTGTGAGAGTGTATGACTGTGTATGAGAGGTTTGATAGTGAGCATGAGATTGTATTGCAGTGTGAGTGAGAGGTTTGATAGTGAGTGTGAGAGTGTATGACAGTGTGTGTGCGAGGTTTGATAGTGAGTGTGAGAGTGTATGACAGTGTGTGTAAGAGGTTTGATAGTAAGTGTGAGAGTGTATTACAGTGTGTATGAGAGGTTTCATAGTGAGTGTGAGAGTGTATGACAGTGTGTATGAGAGGTTTGATAGTGAGTATGAGAGTGTATGACAGTGTGTATGAGAGGTTTGATAGTGAGTGTGTGAGTGTATGACAGTGTGTGTGAGAGGTTTGATAGTGAGTGTGAGAGTGTATGACAGTGTGTGTGAGAGGTTTGATAGTGAGTGTGAGAGTGTATGACAGTGTGTGTGAGAGGTTTAATAGTGAGTGTGAGAGTGTATGACTATGTCTGAGAGGTTTTATAGTGAGTATAAGAGTGTATGAGAGAGTGTGTGAGAGGTTTCATAGTGAGTGTGAGAGTGTATGACAGTGTGTGTGAGAGGTTTGATAGTGAGTGTGAGAGTGTATGACAGTGTGTATGAGAGGTTCAATAGTGAGTGTGAGAGTGTATGACAGTGCGTATGATAGGTTTGATAATGAGTGTGAGAGTGTATGACAGTGTGTGTGAGAGGTTCAATATTGAGTGTGAGAGTGAGTGTGAGAGTGTATGACAGTGTGTATGAGAGGTTTGATAGTGAGTGTGAGAGTGTATGACAGTGTGTGTGAGAGGTTTGACAGTGAGAGTGAGTGTAAGAGTGTATGACAGTGTGTGTGAGAGGTTCAATAGTAAGTGTGAGAGTGTATGACAGTGCGTATGATAGGTTTGATAGTGAGTGTGAGAGTGTGTGACAGTGTGTGTGAGAGGTTCAATAGTGAGTGTGAGAGTGAGTGTGAGAGTGTATAAGTGTGTATGAGAGGTTTGATAGTGAGTGTGAGAGTGTATGACAGTGTGTGTGAGAGGTTTGATAGTGAGTGTGAGAGTGTATGACTGTGTATGAGAGGTTTGATAGTGAGCATGAGATTGTATGGCAGTGTGAGTGAGAGGTTTGATAGTGAGTGTGAGAGTGTATGACAGTGTGTGTGAGAGGTTTGATTGTGAGTATGAGAGTGTATGGCAGTGTGAGTGAGAGGTTTGATAGTGAGTGTGTGAGTGTATGACAGTGTGTTTGAGAGGTTTGATAGTGAGTGTGAGAGTGTATGACAGTGTGTGTGAAAGGTTTGATAGTGAGTGTGAGAGTGTATGACAGTGTGTGTGAGAGGTTTGATAGTGAGTGTGAGAGTGTATGACAGTGTGTTTGAGAGGTTCAATAGTGAGTGTGAGAGTGTATGACTGTGTCTGAGAGGTTTTATAGTGAGTATAAGAGTGTATGAAAGAGTGTGTGAGAGGTTTCATAGTGAGTGTGAGAGTGTATGACAGTGTGTGTGAGAGGTTTGATAGTGAGTGTGAGAGTGTATGACAGTGTGTATGAGAGGTTCAATAGTGAGTGTGAGAGTATATGACAGTGCGTATGATAGGTTTGATAGTGAGTGTGAGAGTGTATGACAGTGTGTGTGAGAGGTTCAATAGTGAGTGTGAGAGTGTATGACAGTGTGTGTGAGAGGTTTGATAGAGAGTGTGAGAGTGTATGACAGTGTGTGTGAGAGGTTTGATAGAGAATGTGATAGTGTATGACAGTGTGTGTAAGAGGTTTGATAGTGAGTGTAAGAGTGTATGACAGTGTGTGTGAGAGGTTTGATAGTGAGTGTGAGAGTGTATGACAGTGTATATGAGAGGTTTGATAGTGAGTGTGAGAGTGTATGACAGTGTGTGTGAGAGGTTCAATAGTGAGTGTGAGAGTGTATGACAGTGTGTGTGAGAGGTTTGATAGAGAGTGTGAGAGTGTATGACAGTGTGTGTGAGAGGTTTGATAGAGAATGTGATAGTGTATGACAGTGTGTGTAAGAGGTTTGATAGTGAGTGTAAGAGTGTATGACAGTGTGTGTGAGAGGTTTGATAGTGAGTGTGAGAGTGTATGACAGTGTATATGAGAGGTTTGATAGTGAGTGTGAGAGTGTATGACAGTGTATATGGGAGGTCTGACAGGTTTCGCACCTACACTGTGAAGATGATTCCCTGCTGTGCCTCTCTTAATGGAGAGTTCAGTATTCCACCGGTTCCAGTCATTCAGACTCAGCCCCACCACACAGCACTCAGTCTTCTAATCTAAAATTATACTTATTTGGTTGAAAATGTTGAGAGGCAGGTAAACAGTGTTATTCTTATATCATGTGTAGCATGTATAGCTCATTCCTCTGTCTGGCATGCGGCATATAATGCAACCTTTAACTTTTACATGAATGTTGTATCTATAGGGAGGTGTATCTATAAACGAGCACCCAAGCAGAATGAACTAGTGGTTAGCCATCTGGAGTATACAACCTTCTGATGATCACCCAAATGCAGCATAAAGCACTCCTTATAGCTTCAACATTATTTCTTTTAAATACTGTATTAAATTACTTTACCACAAATTTAGACCCTGTTTCAAGGTGGAGCATGATGTACATGAAACCTACCACTGCTAGTCGCTCAAACTTCAGTAAAATGTCCAATATTTCCAAAACATTTCTTGTGAGATCCTGTTTTGCTTGACTCTAACTTAAACACATACGCAAGGCAGAGAGAAGAATATTTTTCCATGCACATGACCCATAAACTGCCTGTTTTGGCTTCGGCACTAGTTACTTAACATGCAGTCAGATTGTGTTCAATTTGCTCCTAACACTCATCTCATTGGCTCTGAATAAGATGAAAACAATGCGTGAATTATATGAAGTCATGATATCACTATCTTTTCCTTTCAGGTGAGTGACCCTCAGCAGAGTTTAGTCTGAACACACAGATGTTCCTGTTGAAAGATCTTTGGCTCTCTGATAGCTCCGTGGGCTTTGGAGAGGGCTCAGATGCTGCTGTCTCCGAGGGTAAGACAGATGAATTGAACTGTTACTAACAGAGCAAGAATGGATTCTGATGTGTTGTAGTTTAGTGACATGCTCACGTATCAAAATGAACATGCAGAAACATTCAGAATAAATAGTTTTATGCACTTTGTGTTATGCTGAACTGTAACTATTACATAACAGAACACATACCTACCTTGTTCACTACAGTGATCTCAGTCAGTAAGATTTCTTTTGGTTGTTGTGCAGGTTTTACTATTTATGGCTGTGTAATGATGGATCCAGTGCAGAACCTGGGAGATTTCTTCTCCCGCAGTACAGAGAAGGTTTCCCTTTTGCATGGGCACTGATGTCTATGTGCCAAAGTACGACCCCACGAATAAAGAGTATGGCTGCCTGGCTGACGCCCCCTCACTGCTCTACAGGTTCAAGATCCTTTTACGCCATTTTTTGCCATGGGATTTCTAGTAGTATGCTGGTGCACATTAACTTTTACATTTTTTGTCCATTCTGGGTTAGGCAGTTTTATGTTGCAGTTTTATGGGGACTCTTTTAGTAAAGGCTTTGAATCACACTGGAAAATCTCATTTAGCTGTATTTTTTTATTACAAACAAGACTGAAATAAAAGCAGTACCATAATGTATGCAGAGTTTAAATACAAGAAGCATGGTTTTATTTTTTTAAACAGAACTGGACTGATAATCTGCCATACCAGACATTTACTTGAAGGTTTGTTGTGCCTATATCTGGCATTTAATTTAATTTAAAATGTTTTATTTATAAAAATGGCCAATAACCAGCACAATAAAGGCCCTGATAAAGGAGACAATTTGGTTCATTTTCTATATGGTTTAAGCAAATTTAGGGCTGGAGAATATCTGTGAATAAATGTGCAAATGAGAAACAAAAACACACACAAAAAAGAGATAGCGTCATGTTGGTTAACCCTACATTGCTGTGGGTGACCCTGGTCACTTAACATAATACCATAATGATATTATTAAAATGATTAATCTTTTGGTTCCCTTGATAAGGATGTGCAAAATGCTTTATAGTATAAACTACAACACCTTTAGCTCCACTGTGTTGAATTGTATGCCAGCCTGGCTTTTAAGTAAGAAATCAAATCTCAAATATGTTTAGTTCCCAGAGATCATAAGGCCTGGAAGGCTTTGGAGGTCCTCGCTGCTCAATACGGTAAACTTAAAGAAGGAGAGCTATTGTGCACAATGGGAGCAGCAACTATTTGCGTTCTTCAGGTCATTACAGTTGACCGGTGACAGGAGCCTGTAACCTCACACTCTGGTAATGTCAGCCCAACGGCTTCACTCACATTAAAATCAGTGAATTAATGTCTTTTAATAACCAGTTGTGTACTGTCACAAGAATGAGGCATATATACAAGTGGCATATAATCAAGGAAGTCTCCAGGAGAAATTTGGCTGCATATATATATTTAGAAAGGGTATGCTCATTACTCAGTGACTGTCAGAAGAAAACCTTTAATTTCTCCCAGAATTAAAAAAATCCCAGCTGCCAAGAATGACTTTAAATAAAGTATAGACTGTTTTTTACATCCACTGTAAAATCATGTGTACAGTTATTATTGTATGTAATGATTCTGTAAGACAAAAGAAAATCTGAAAAAATACAAATATTTTACACACTATCACATATACACTATACATATTTTACAATGAACCCTTCAAACTAAAACTCAAAAGTGCTTTTACTTCTACGTCAGTCAAGTCTGTTTAAACAGAAACAACTTGTACTGTTTTCCCAACAGCCTTTTGTTCTTGTAAAAACAGACCTCACACACCTTAATACACAAAACCCTAAAACGGGAAAGCCAAATCCCTGTTCAAATGTGCTTAACCTGAATGCTCATATACAAACACAATAGTGTCTGTCACTGTTCTTCAAGGAAATGAATGCTTTACGTTTAACTAAGCATACCTATTTGTAAAGGCACGGGTGGCTCTGACATCCAATACTATCATGTTTTGTTACTGAACTCGCAGTCATTCTCCTGTCTGCCACTTTGTAGTTCCTAGAAGGCTAAAAAGGTGTTTTGCCCTTTAATTTCACTGTACCTAGATGCTATAATGAATTTGCATTAATATACATATTAATTGATTAATGATGCTTAACAAGACCATATTTTAAACACTGAAGGTAACACAACGAATTCTGACTATAACTTCTGTTATATTCAGATCTGCCAGAGTTGTTAGCCACATTCTGATAATGTGTGCATTCTCTCTACTCCATAAGTCCAAATCCAAACAGAACTAATTCTATCCCTTCAGAAATAATTCTATCTTTTCTGAGTTTATGACTGACACTTATGGAAGACTGACTGCCAGGTTCCCCTGCTACCCAAGCCACCCACCAAACTAATCGTCCGGCCCTGCTGTTACCCGTGTCATACCAGCTACCTAGCCTCAGACCAGTTGCCTTACCTCCGCTACAGACTATTCTGAAATTAACATGGACTCTAACTAGTTTCCACTAACCTTCTAACCTTCTACTTTCATTAACTGTCATAATTACACTCACTGTTCTTCATCTGTACTACAGTTACTCTAGTTATATCTTATTATGATTATATAAGCACGCCTAAGCAGCTGAACAGAAGTATATGCTGATATTGATTTTATCTTTACTGTATGAGTAGCTTGATCAGAGGAGGATGGGTCCCCCTTGTAAGTCTTGGTTCCTCCCAAGGTTTCTTCCTTCAGCTCTGAGGGAGTTTGTGCTTGCCATTGTCGCCTATGGTTTGCTCACCAGGGCTTTCTATGATTTTTTAAATGACTTTTTTATGATTTTAAGCTTCTTCTTATGTTTATTTATGCTCTTAATATTTTATGCTCTCTCTTATTATTAAATACCTGTAAAGCTCATCAGTTGTAAAAAGCGCTATACAAATCAATTTGTTTTGTATCAATGACAACTTGCTACTATGGGTAGTGATCTAAAACAGAAGCTAAACTTAAAGTACAATGTAATATAATTCACAAACCTCAAGCTGCTTACAACACATACAGCTTTAAAAATGATAAATCTAAATATAATTTAATGACTTTATTCTTATTTCTATGTTATTTCCTCCAGTCCTCCTGAAAATTCTGTGTATGCCAAATCCGTGGCACCCTTTAACTTATTTGGATGTACAGACATGACCTGCAGGTGTGACATCCAACAGGACATGGTTTTCACCTAAAGAAAAGTATTATTATTTTGGGTAAATGATGCTTAGATTGAACTAAGTGAAGAGTACAATCTTGTAGACTGCTCTGTGATCATTTTGGTAAGAAGTACCCGGATAGTTTAACTAAATTACATAGATATGACTGACAGGTTCTAGGTATTAGCTGAGTACGGGAAAGGTACAATCTTGAAAGTGATGTGCAGTTATTTTGGGTAAAAACAAGTATAATTAAATTACTCTGACAAGACTTACCAGCTCTAGATATTAGCTGGGCAAGTGTAGGGTGCAGTATTCCTAGTGGTGTGCAATTAGTTCAGATAAAAAGTACCAAGACAGTATAACTAAACTGCATTGACACGAATAACAGGTTCTAGATATTACCTGAGTAAGTGTAAGATGCATTATTCCTAGCAATGTGCAAGTATACAGTATAAAATAAATCAACTGCACTAAAATAGCAACTAAGTGAAGGGTACAATCTTAAAGTGCTGTGTTTTTGATAAAGAGAGAATAAGCACCCATATAGTATAACTACATTACATGAGGAAGTGTAAGGTGCAGTATTCCAAGAGTGTGCATTTATTTTGGACAAAAAGTACCAAGGCAGTATAACTATATTACACGGTTCTAGATATAAGCTGCGTAAGACAAGGGTACAATCTTAAAAGTACCCAGACAGCATATGTAAACTACACTAAAGCGTAGGGTACAAGCTTGCTGTGTAATTGTTTTTGGAAAAATGATAGCAAGTACCCGGACACTTATTATCCTGAAATGATTCATATGTTCTAGATATTAAGCTGATAAAGGGAATTTCATTGGAATGTCATACATTTAAGCAGGGAACTACCTAGAAAACAGCAAGCTGACAGTTATCTGGTATAAAAAGACAGCACTAAGTACAAAGTAAATGATATAGACCCAGTAAAATTATACTAATAAACCTTGTGTGGTTTTACAGCCCACATTCAGTATTGTTTCTTGATAAAAAGGTATTTAATATGAAAGACTCTCTGTACTTTGTTCATGTATAATTATTATGCATCATAAAGTGACTTGGAATTTTTAGCCAAAGTAAGAGTTTGTAGAGTTTGTATCTATATACTGTACTATCTATATCTATACTAATAACTTGTGCTCAACTTGACCACATATGTAGCCAGTTAATATCTAGAACATGGGGGCAAGTAGAGCATAAATTATTAGTATAGATATAGTTAGTATAGGATATAGATGTGTTGGATCTCAATATCATTTATCTCTAAATAATGATTAAATACTCTGGAGTTTGAACTGTACACTTACCAGGTTAACATGAGGTTTGTAAATATTATTATAATATAATACTTTATAATTGTTATTTATTATTTGAACTAATGAGAGGTCTACTTACTTCCTCCTTATTCAATTGAATGTTTAAGGGGCTGGCTTTCATTGTCCTATCTGCCACTCCTTGTCTTCGTTTATATAAGGTTACACAAGGGGTGAACAGGGATTTTTCTTTACAGAGCGCAAGTTCACTGCAGTGATCTGAAGACTAAAGCTTCAAGGTATGATTTTCTCATTAGCAGACGAAGCCTGGCATCCTAGTCACTTAATTAATTAAAGTATATATGAACACCGAGCAACCAGGATATATAACAGCATGTTAATTCTTCCTCAGAAAGGTGCTATTAACTACACCAATGTTCTTCTCTCCTCCCAGACAAAATGAAGGTGACCACAGGCCTGATGATCAGAACAGCTTTCAGCCTGATGCTGATGGTCTTCCTCATGCAAAGTCGGACTCTGGCGTTTAAATTTCTGTCATTTAGTTCCTTGACCCATCAAGCCATTACTCGTGTCGCGATTTTGGAGACAACCTTCGATCTCTGTAAATCACAAGCTCTCCAAGAGGGAAGAAATTTTGTGAGGGTGAGACAGAAGATATCAAACTCTTTCTATTACAATTCCAAGTTATGTCGTTATAACATATAGCTTATAGTGTGTCTGCATGAATGACTTGTTTTACTACAGCCAAACGTACTAACAGAGGAGTCACTGACAGCAGCATGCTCCTCACCTGGTTCAGCCAAAGCTTTCAAAAGGAGCATTGAGAAAATCAACGGAAGGAGCGCCTGGGTAGATAAACACTATGTCTTTAATCCTATATACCACTTTAATGACGAGACCTTTTTGCGTGGACGGGGCCTTATCACCTCTGGAGTGAGTATCGTCAAAGCTAGCATCAAGCAGCAGAGCTATGAAGCTGCCAGAGAGAAGCTCGGTGAAGTCCTGCACACCTTACAGGTAAGGCAATAGATGGAGATGAGATCTTTAAGAGTTAGGATTTAACCCTCTATTGGACAATGTTGCCTAAGAGTAACACACCTATTTTACTTCATTCAGAATGACATTACAAGTTTAATAATAAAGGCAAGAGTTTAAAATAACCTAAAAAAGAGCTTGTGTTTCTTCACACTATGTCCTGTAAATGGTTTCTAAATCTGTGTTCAGGCTGGTGCAGCTTGTGAAAAATACAGTAAAAAAGAATCAAAGAATTTCCATTTTTAATTCTACAATATGATATAAATACATTTTATGTAAAATTGCTGAAAAAGGTTTGTTGCATTCAAGCAGCTAAAATGCAGATATGATCTATTTTTTCAATTTGAGATATTTTAGTACAGAATAATTAATTTTTTAACCCAAATTATAAAGAAGGAACTTGTTTTTTATATTGTTTTAGAAGCTGGAAGCACCTTTTACTAATTAAGTCAGGTAGACAGCATCCTGTGCTATGATGTGAACTGCAGATGGTGGGCAGAAAATAATTACATAAAAACATAGCGGATGCTATCAAAAGCTCTCGAAATGCCTATAGATTACATTGTTTACAGTTAATCAAAATCAATTTAACCAAGAAGCCATAAGCCACCTTAATCAAGTTGCTGCTCTTAAGAGAGAAAAATACAAGAAACTTTCTGAAAAATAAATGTCACCAAATATGGCTTGCAATTTTAGTCTGCAGTCAGGACGATGCTTAAAAGACTTTCTTGTTTGAATTCAGTGTTGTTTCTTGTAGCGGATGTTTGAAAGATATCACCAGTGCCCAGTCTCAGCCCCCAGGGATGAGCTGTTAACAATATATAACGTGCTTCAAGCATGCTATCAGCATTTATATTCACTGGTTTTCCTGTTCCAGCTTAAATGTTGCGGCAGGACAACTGAAATAAAAAGCTGACCTTTGTATGGTCAATAGGAGCGAGTATTGTATCGTCTACAGCTGATCTGTGGCTGCACTGGTGATAGGTTTAAAACACTAGGTTAAGTAAAAAGCTGTAGCGTTACTGTCCAGAGCCATCGGAATCCACAGGACAGTAATAGAAAACCAAATAACAGACATTGTGGAGCTCCTTGGTATTAAGGTTGACCAACCGCTAACAAACAACTTGTACCTCAATACTTTTAATTTGTTTGTTTTAAGTAGATGGCCGTCTGCTGCAACAGTAGCAGCTAATCTTTCAGTTCAGTTATAAGTCACTCTTCATAACATGCAGCATATGCTGTGATTTTTTTTGGTTGTACCTTTCTCCCATAATGTCATTTAAACTAGACATTTGAACATGTTCCTTGATTCCATCAATGTTGCCTCAAGACAACATACCCCAAAAGCACACCCACCAATGTTGTTGTTTTTGATTGTAGTTGTTTTACATTAGAAAAGTGAACACATTGATCTTACAGTATGTGCAATACTGGGTTAAGGATAAATTACCCCTTTAAATCCCTGACTTCATCTTATAATTCAGTCTGTACCCTTTAAATCTCTTACTTTACCTTATTATTCAGTCTATACCCTTTAAATCTCTTACTTCATCTTATTATTCAGTCTATACCATTTAAATCTCTTATTTTACCTTATTATTCAGTCTATACCTTTTAAATCCCTTACTTCATCTTATAATTCAGTCTATACCCTTTAAATCCCTTACTTCATCTTATTATTCAGTCTATACCCTTTAAATCCCTTACTTCATCTTATTATTCAGTCTATACCATTTAAATCTCTTACTTCATCTTATTATTTAGTCTATACCCTTTAAATCCCTTACTTCATCTCATTATTCAGTCTATACCCTTTAAATTCCTTACTTCATCTTATTATTCAGTCTATACCCCTTAAATCCCTTACTTCATCTTATTATTCAGTCTATACCATTTAAATTCCTTACTTCATCTTATTATTCAGTCTATACCCTTTAAATCCTTGACTTACTACATCTTATTATTCAGTCTACACCCTTTAAATCCTTGACTTATTACATCTTATGATTGAGTCTATACCCTATAAATCCATGACTTCATCTTATTATTGAGTCTATACTCTTTAAATCCATGACTTCATCTTATTATGGAGTCTATACCCTATAAATCCATGACTTCATCTTATTATTGAGTCTATACCCTTTAAATCCATAAGTTCATCTTATTATTGAGTCTATACCCTTTAAATCCATGGCATCATCTTATTATTCAGTCTACACCCTTTAAATCCTTGGCTTACTTCATCTTATTATTTATTATTGATTAACTAATTGAAACCGCTCAGCTACACTTAGGAGAACTTGGTATCCAGGTATTAATCTTATTTCCACTTCTTACAATTTTACCTTTACTCATCATGTTTGTTGTTGTCTGTCACAAAGGATTTCTACAGTCACAGTAACTGGATAGAACTGGGAAACAGCAGACCTTATTCCAACCTGATCAAACCAAACAGCACAATTGACAACATTGCTGGTAAAACACAAGGCCGTTGCTGTGGTGCGGGTTTATGGGTGTGTCTATGCAAGGCTTTTCTTCTGGATCCTTCTGGATGTAGAACTGAATTGTGTGTGCTATTGTATGATGTAGAGCCAAACACAATTAGATACAGGATGTGGGAGGACAAGGATGTTTCGGTTAAGTAAGACTTTCAGTCTGCATTAGTGTAATAGTTTGTTTACTATACAGCCATACTAAAGGATCTGTCACTCATCTGATGAGGTCACAGCTATCAATATTTAAAAGGTCCAACACAGTGTTTCCCTTATTTTTATCAGGAAAAAATGATTTGACCAATCTGTCACATTCCATAATATTTAGATGGTTTGTACTTTCAGTTTGAATCAAAATTAGGAGCACACTTCTTTTTGAGCTCTACATACGTAATAATACGTACTGCACAAAAACCCTGTATAGTAGTTACACTGCATTCATAACTTTATAAAAACAGCAGCCTGGTCACATTATCTTATCTTTTGCCTACGCTTTCAATTTGCGTCATAGTGCAGCGTTAATGCCAACGGCAAAACCAAATTTGGGGCTCAAACCAAAAAAAATGTATTTATTATGCTGTTTTGTAATAGTTTGGTACGCTTTTAAGAATTAATCCGCAATTTTGTTGTAGTTCAGTAGAATTTTTAAATACTTTAGAAGCTCATGTTTTTAAAATAGCTCAAGAGGTGAGGCCCTGTATAACCTTTGTTATAAACGACATCTATTGTTGTTATTGTTGTTGTCTGTTTATTTAAAAAGTGGGCTAATGTGGGCTGATCAGTGTGGTTTCACCATCAGTGGATGTTGCACAGCAGGACCTTCCCCTCTATTGTTGTTTTGTTCAATAATAGAGCATTTTTTTGAGCAGAACAATAGTATTCTCTGGTTCCTCTGCTATAGTAGTATTCAGATTAGGATGGCTGTAAAATACTAAAGCCATAACTGATCCAGCAAAGGTAGCAAAACAACATTTTGGGGGAATTCTCTGTTTCAAACCAAAGCCTTATAACTAATACATTGTTTTCATTGTCCTAAACCACATAGCAGCACACTAAATAGTCTAGAGGTGTGTGAATAGTTTAGAAGTGTGTGAATAGTATAGAAGTGTGTGATTTGAGGCGCAACAGTAGATCACCGTTTAAGCGTCCAGCAGCTCTAGTGGATGATTATAGCTCTGCTGTGCTTATTAAATGCTCATTAAACACATTTTCAAAGTATAAGGTATTTACTGATCAAAGATGCATTTATTGAATGTAAATTGAAAAGTGAATGGCTACTCCGTATATAGTGAATTGTCATTTTTTCCTTTTATCACGGTTATCAGGGTTGTATCTGCAGCAATAGTGATGAGATAAGTTGTATTACAGCACAGTCAATGTAACAGCGTGCCTGAGAAACTTGACATAAACGAATGCTAGGAATACAATACATTTTAAAATATATATTTATGTTTAAAATATAGTCATAATTATTTTCAGTGCAAGTGTCAGTAAAATGAAGGCACTACAGTTGGAAATAGCGCTGTGCTTCATGGAACTGAAAATGAGTACCTACAACTCTTTGCTGTGGTCTTTCCAAACCAAGCTTTGAAATCAAACAATTTACACTTTCATTTGGAAACATAACATATGCTTGTCAAACTGAGCCAGAACTTTGTTTACTTTCCTCTTTTCAGCCTGGCATCCACCATGTGGTAGCTATCAAGTCAGCCTTCTCATTGAGTCAGAAGATTTGTGTGGGGCACCTGTTACATAAGTCTGGGATTCCATAATGTGTAAAATGGACTGTTTATATTTTGTTTAGTTTCTTAATATTCAGTAATAATTCTGTTTCCAGAAATGAGGTTAAGACTGAGACAAGAGCTGGACTGCAGGTCTCGAGACTGGTCTTACGTTTATAGCATTTAGTAGACTTACGTTTGATAGATTTACAGCAGTGGGCAAATATGGAATTAGTATAAGCTTACTCAGGTAGGGCTATCAAACCCCAGCCTGCAGCATGTGATAGTTATCACTATTCTATACCAACTACCATTAGCGTAGGAACCGGGGGTGTCCCACCCAGTATCAGAAACAGACTGATTTGTCCCACCCAAAAATTAAACCACAGAAAAGTAGAAACTGTGTAAAAACATTTTATTTTAAAAGCGTGTTTTGGCAACGTTCGCAATTCACGCTCTGTGTTTGTTGTTAGCAACGCACTCTCGTTGTTAGGTGGTCTGGGTCTTTCACTTTGATAAGACTTATGTTGAGATGCCTGTTCAGAAATATTCTGCAGTCAGCAGCTTCGCTGACGTGAGGTTCTGCCTTACTGGAGAATTGAGTAGCTTGCGACTTCCATGAATTTTGTTCTACGTCACTATACATACAGTGATTTAGTACCTTACCTACAGTGGAATCAGCTTATAGGCAATATTTTAGGAGATAGGTTTTGATTCATATTTGTGCTTTGTGTCCCCCATCAATGTCAAACACGCTCCTACACCCTTGTCAACCACAAAACTAAAATATAAAAGGAAATACTGTGCTGGGCCTCTAAATGTTTAAAAGTGTCCCTAGTAAGAAGAAAAATGCTCATAACAACTTAATCATGTCAATCTAAGTCTGTCTTGGTCTGGGTATCTGTGTTCTCTGTCCTGTTGTAAGCTTTCTGCATGCTTTCCATTTACCAATTCTTACAGCTGGGAAAGATAGGATGGTTGTGATCTCAGTGTAATGAGTGAATGTGGCATGGCTATGTACTGTAACTATACAACTAGGCACTATTCTTCCATATACATATGAAGCCCTTAGACTGCTTTCGGTAATACTGAAATCTAAATCTAAATATAACATATCCAGAAGACCAGTCTAAATAGCCATGATGTAGGTTTGTTGATGTAGGTTCACCATAGGCCTTCTGGTATACTGAATATGAAACAGAAAAATCTCTCTTTATGAAACAGATTCAGCAACATGCAGGAGTTGTATTGGTAATAACTGCACTGGAAACATTTTGAACGAGATCCTCACACAGAAGAAACTGACCTCAGGATATTTTAATGCCTTCAACTCCAGCAAACCAGCAGGTACTTTCTGTGAAATAATAAATACAGTTGTCTTTGTTCATTTAAATAATTAAAAAACTGTTTTAAATCAAAATATCTTAAATTTTAAAATATCATGTTTTATGTGCTATTATTTTTTTTAATTTGCCTTAATGCACAGACACTTGTGACATTTCTAAACACTGCAGTGTGATTTTCTGAACTCCAGCCTGTCTGTTGTCATGTTTCCAATTATTTAGCCTAATATATAAAAAAATTGTATACTAATCTGAATTCCAAAAAAGGGTGGAGTAGATTTTTGGGGTTTCAAGAAATTGACATGTAAACTCACTTTGATCTTTATTTAATTAAAAACAAAAGATACAATATTGAATTTTTTACATGTTTTTTTTTAAATGTCTGCAACACTATCCAAAACAGCTGGGACAGCGGTGATTTAAGACTAGGACATTATGAAATGTTAAAAAAAATCTTAACAGTTGATGCCATTGTGCTTGGGTATAAAAGGAACATCTAGGACAGGCCTAGTTCTTCATGACCGAATATTCCAGCAGTTATTCTATTATGCGTTTCACCCTCTACATAATATCTACCTAAAGGTTCAGGTTCATCTCTGCATCTGAAACTGCTGCGCTACTTGGATCAACTTTGCTATATGGGCTTGCAAATACTTTGACAAATCACTGCTAATAAAAACTGTTCATTAGTTAAGATTGTACTAAGCATAGCAGAAGTCATAAAAACTAAAGTGGGGTGGAACCCTCAAGGGTATATATTCAGTACTTTTAGTTTGGGATCATAATTGTTCATAATCCTTTGCAATTATATTTTAAGTTGCATTGACTCCAAATTCCTCCAGGTTTTTTTTATTTTAATCATCTTTTTTAAAACATTAGGTTATGAAATACTACAAGTAAATTTACATTGTTTAACCTTGTTCAACAAAACAAAGGTTTTTTTCCTGTCAGTAACATCTCTGGGCTCAAGCTCATCTGAAAAGGACTGGTGCATAGTGAAAACATGTATTCTGGTCGGATGGGTAAAATTTTAGGTTTGTTTTTTTTTTTAAATGATGACCGTAGTGTTGTTATAGTGCGCTATGGAATGCAAAATATGACAAGAAAGGCCCTGTACATTTGTGCAGCTGAAAATGTATAAAGGAAGAATAACAAAAAAACCTGGATCAGTTTTTATCTTCAGTCCCTAAATAATTATTATTTTGTTAAAAGTGATATGAAACATGTTGCAGGAGTCATATTTATAAGAAGCATATATTTAGAAGACAGCAAACAGTAAAAAAGTTTTTTTTCTTCTATTTATTATGGGTCAAACCAAATTTACTAATCATTGCTTTCTGTCTTTTGTTTTTTGGAATTGAGGACTGTAAGATATATATATATATATATATATATATATATATATATATATATATATATATATATATATATATATATATATATATATATATATATATATATATATATTAAACATGTAGTTCCTATAATGCTTGGTTGTGAAGATTGTGCGCGCTCGCTCTCTGAAAAAACACCATCATACAAGTGACAGTTATAGCTCTTTATGTGTTATCTCAGTAAACCAGGACCTTGTCCAGTACTGTTATCACGTCTATGCCTGATGTTTTAAATGTCTGAAAAACAACTGCCTGAATTGGTCTTTAAAATATGTTTGTGGTCTTTTTTTGTTTGCATTTCAAGGCAAGTGCAGCCATGGTGGGGTTTCAGATTTGACAAGTCGTAGAGAGCCAAAAGGCGGCATAAGTAAGGACACTGCAGACTCGGAACATGGCTTTCTACATACAAAGGCGGCGGAGGTAGCCATTGCTGCAACCAGAGAGCTACTTGAGGACATTGTGGTGGCAGTGGGAGAGTCTGAGTTTCTTAGGTAACAGAGAAGATAAAAGTATACCACCTTCTCACACATTGTTCATTCCAATATACACATCATATACAACATACCATGGTTTTATGCTGGGCATGCTACTTCTCGCTTCATCCAGACGTCTGTCAAAAAGACAAAGAAACAAGAAACTTTTACACTGGGCGAAGAATCAAAAGCAGACTGTACACAAACAGAAAAGAGTTTCACATTCTAATAAATCCAGTTTTTCCTTTTGCACCATGTTTGCACCATCAGGGTTTAGCTGAATTCATTTTAGGAAAATCTGTCCACTCAACAGCCATCTTGACTGTCATGAATAGATATGGATACAAGAGCAGATCTTTAATTAAGTTAAAAGGCAAGAACAGAATATGCTACACAGAGCAGTTAGCGCAATCATAGAGCTTGAGTGCAATTTCATTAAGACCTCGCAAGGCCATGTGTTTGTCAATGTCCTTTATATTGTCCTTGATTAGCAGGTGGGTGAGGGAGTGTGGTCTGCTCAGTAGACAGGTGAGTTAAAACAAGGCAGAGCTAAAGGAGAAGAGCTGACATCACATGTGACATTGACAAGTTGTTTCCAGTCATTCAAGGCCAGCAGCTGTGTTACCGAAGCATCCTGTCCTGTAATCTGTTAGGATTCAATTTAGTACAGAAACTATTACAGAACAACAGAAACATCATAACTAGACAAAGATTTCTAAAAACTGTCCTTTTTTAAATACAACCACAAATGTGTTGTAACTTTAGTTTCAACATTTTTTGTAATGTTTTTGTTTCTATCATTTCTGTTTCATATGTAGATAAGATAAAATTCCTAAATTGAATGAATATGTCCCCAGAACCCAGACTCTTTAAATGAGAAGAGTGCTGTAGACACAAAAATGAAAGGCTAATATCAAGTTAGTTCTCGGTTCTACTCTTTTTATGCTCATTCTGGCTACTGCACATGCATGTGACTCTACAATGTGGGGGTGTTTAGGGTTTTTAGACTTTTCCTCTTTATAAATTGGGAAGGAATCATGCTGAGCATTAGGCTGCAATAGTCCAAAAAGGCAAACTATTCTATCACAGGAACATTAAAAAACATGCAGCTTCAAGAAAAGCCTCTTCTTGTAAGGTAACTAATTAATAACGAGGGAAGGTAATACTGAACCAGAGCGTGCATGCAGGCCTGTACAGAGGGACAGTTTTGCTTGCATTCAAGATTAAAAAACATTCTATTAAAAAAATAAATATGTACCGTCGCATACTAAAAAAACAACGATAAAAGTCATGGCTGGCATTGCTAAGGTAACATAAAGAGTTTTTATTGTGATTTTAGAACATTTAGAACATTTTAGAACATTTAAGATAAGATAAGCTTAATTAGTCCCACAGTGTTACTGCAGCAAAGGCATAGCGAGGCACTCAGAACAAAAAATAGATAAATAAATAGTACAGTACATACAATATAAATAATAAAAAGTCTAGAACTCTTAGACTTTTTAGAACTTTTTAGAACTTTTTAGAACTCTTAGTATTTACAAATTATTGCACGTTGCTTCTTAGTTGCACAGGGGTAATGAACAAATATTGCACCTTACATTACACTTAAAAAAATAGCATGTGTGTAGTGTTTCTGTGTGTGTGTATATAGTCCGCTGTGTATGTGTGGTCTGCTGGAAGCATTGCTGGTTTGGTCCATTCATCATGAAATGTGTATGAACATCTAGTAAAACTGCTACTGTTCTGTCTTAAGCATTTTAGCTTGTTCTCTATGGCTTGTCACTCAGGTTTATGGCACTCACCCAGAGCTCAGTGCTGTGTTTCGTTATTGACACGACTGGCAGCATGTCTGACGATATTGCAGAGGTCAGGAGAGTTACTTCATCCATCATCGACAGTAAGACAGGAACTGCAAAACAACCCTCAGAATACATCCTGGTGCCTTTTAACGACCCTGGTGAGACTCTTCTGATCTCTCAAGTAGTGTCTGTAAAAAATCCTAAGTCTACATTACACACAATACAGCCAGCATAAGCAGCCTTTCATTTTCAGCCCCCAAGTTCTACTAACTCCAGAATCCTAGATTACAGTTTGAGTAAACTTGATGAGAAGTTATCGTAACATTTGGAGAATGTGGTTTGTCAGGTTGAACTTACCAACAGTTTTCATTTTTTTAATTGCATTTAACATTCTACCCTAATGTTTTTAGAACTGAGCTTGGTAAATCAGAAACAACTTCAAGTACCAGGTCCTTGTACAGCAGAACAAAGTACAAAGACGTTTCTGAAGTAAATTGTAAGAACTCAGTAAAATGAATGTGTAACAATCACCACTAGCTTCCAATACAGTCCAGATTCAGATTCATTTGTAGATAATAAACAGATACATACTAAATAAGACTCTTCGTACTGTCCTTGTGTACAGCCTCCTCTTTATACAAAGTTAATAGATGATATGTTCACTCAGCTCAGGTGTTGAACACAAAATCATTACCTAGTACTTCAGAGTTTGTATCGTTCACCAACCAGTAAAGCATTAACACAAACATGCTGTCTGTAAAATATTAGATGCATACACCATCTTATCCAATCTTAACTTGGATTTTGTATAACAGGAAATGTCTACGATAAAAATGAATAACACGGTTAGATGTGCTGCAGGTAGAGATATAATGGATTTATGTTTTATCTTCTTTTACACTACTGCAGATTTTGGGCCTCTGACAAGAACAACTGATTCTGGTTTGTTTAAAAGGAAAATCAATGCACTTACAGCTTTTGGGGGAGGAGATAGACCTGAAATGTGCCTCTCTGGCCTCCAGGTATGATTAAGTAGTTCACAAAAAGGCTGGATGCTGTTTGAATTATGTATTTTAAACTTGCTTTTACAGTTTAAGCAGTTAGTGAGAAAACACATATCTGCATGATAAAATTTCTCCAAAAACTCATTCTACCATCATCAATCATGTTGTTAACGTGAAATATATTTGATCGCACGAAGCGCGTTTGCATGCACTTAACAATCTGATAACTGCAAAAAGTCTTATTTTGTCAGTTATCCAATCATCACATTACCAAGTAATAGGAAAGCTCCCAGTCTGCATGAGTCAGGCAGTAATTAGATTCCAATAAATCCACAGAATTAGATGTGTCATTTCATCAAGCATATACAGTGGAGGAAATAAATATTTGATCTCTTGCTGATTTTGTAAGTTTGCCCACTGACAAACATATAAACAGTCTATAATTTTAAGGGTAGGTTTAGTTTAGCAGTGAGAGATAGAATATCAAAAAGAAAAAACAGAAAATTACATTGTATAAAATATACAAATTTAAGTAAAAACAAGTATTTGATCCCCTACCAAACATTAAGAGATGTTCTTTTTGATATTCTATCTCTCTCTATTAAAATAAACCTTAAATAACCTTAAATAAAATAAAAACAATTTAAATACCCTTAAAATTATAGACTGTTCATATCTTTGTCAGTGGGCAAACTTACAAAATCAGGGATCAAATATTTATTTCCTCCACTGTAGTTGGTATGAGCCATTTCATGGGTGCTGTCTTCTTTTTCTGGCACCACACACATGTGCAGACAGAGAAAATTAAGAAAAAAAAATCCAATCACTGAGCTAAAATTCTTACACTGATCTAAGAATATTCTATCTGGATGACCACTTGAATATTCAGATAACTGTAAGATTTATATTATGATCGGACTATTAAGTGCATGTAAATGCACTCACTGCGAAATGCTTGAAACAAGTGTAGATGTCTAAAATTGATGAATTTATCTTAAAGGAGTTGGTAACTGTTGGTGTTAATCTGTTTTCACTCTGGCCTCTTGCAACTGACAGTGAAATAAAGAAAGCTGATCATCCCAATCATGAAGCTCTACTACCTTTGTGTTTCCTCTGTTGAATTTAACACAAACTCTAGTTGTCTTTAGTTGTGCTTGCTTGGGGTAGTTTACATTGCTGTAGCAACATCACTCTCAATCCCTGAGTGGTCTGAAATGCACAGTCCTGTCCTAAAAAAAAATTCCATTTGAATCATGCAATTGATATTTTTTTTATTTGGTCAACGATCACCAAGTTCCATATATTTAATAGTAATAAGCTTCATAAGTATAATGTTTTCAAACTGTCGTGCTGTTGGCCCTTTTAAGATCCCCATCCAATAAATACTCAAACAATGAATGAATGAATGAATTAATTAATTAATGAATAAATGAATAAACAAACAAACCTGTCTTACATTATTTCTCAGCTGGCCCTCACTGGCTCACCACCACAAACTGAGATCTTTGTTTTCACGGATGCTGATGCCAAGGACAAGCGGTTGAAGAGCACTGTGCGGGCACTGATTGAGAGAACTAAGTCTACAGTGAGTACATAAGAATTTCCATGTGTTCATACAGTCTTATGCACAAGTGAAAACACTCACAGTGAAATGACTGATTGTTTATTATCTAAGTAAAAATCTGTTACAATATTTTATATTTTTGCAACTTTTAGTTTGCAATTTTGATTAATTTGCAACAATACTTGACATATATTGAAAAATGAAATAAAAATATAGGAAAAAATCTAAAATCTTTTTACCCCAAACATTACATATTCCAAGACTTAACTAGTATTAATGACTCATCTAATTTAAAAAAAAAGTTCAGATATGTGTGTGTAAAACATTTACTAAGCCTTCTTCTCCTCCTGATGTAAAGGTGACCTTTATGCTGACCAATGCTCTCAGTGCTCGTCGCCGTCGGCGCAATGAGGGGCAACAAGATGGCCAACAGCAGTTCTCCAGTCGACTCTCCAACCCATTAAATGAGATCTACCAGGAACTGGCTCAGGCCTCTGGAGGTCAGGCTATTGAGGTCACTAAAGCAACACTGCCCCAGGCCACCAGTATCATAGTGGACACGTCCAGCTCGTCTCTGGTAATTATAGGGATTATAATTTATAAAATATACTAGTACTGGAGGACATAGTGGATAGCATGCTAATGAGTTCATATTGATTAAATTATTAGTAACAAACATTTATTAATATTTTGAAACAGCTAATGAATAAACTATTGTTATATACTGTGAAAAAGACGTTGCCCCTCCCCCAAATCAATCTATTATTGCAAATTTGTTACATTTAAATGTTTCAGATTATCTAATTAATTTTAATATAAGTGAGAAACAACCAACACAAACACAAACTGCAGCTGATTGTGATGAGTTCTTTACATGACTGTGAAGGACTTCTCTTTGCAGAATTGTTTAAATTTGGCTACACTGAAGGCCTTTCGAGCATGAACTGCCCGTTTAAGGTCTTGCCACAGCATCTCAAAGGGGTTTAAGTCGGGACTTTTACTCTTTCTCCTAATTTTGTTTCCTTGAAACATACAGCCGCACCAGACCATCACACTACCACCACTGTGTTTGACTGTTGTTATGATGTTCTTATGGTGTTAGCTTTATGCTAGATGTAACAGAACCCATGTTTTCTACAACTTCCACCGTTGACTTATCAGTTCACAGAATATTATCCCAAAAGTCTTGGGGGTCATCCAGATGTTTTTTGGCAAGCCTGTCAGAGCCTGGCAAGGTCAGCAGTGGTTTGAGCTCTCCAACTCTTTCATGGATGTCTTTTTTTGCCCAGTGTCTTTCTTATTGTGGAATCATGTACAGTCACCTTCTTTGTATGTATGTCTGGGTTCTTGTGTGAGTTCCTAGAGTCATCAGTACACACCTGGGGAAATTTGGGGACAGTTTAGTAGGTTGGCCACAGCCCTGTTACAGATTTTCTCTGGCTGTCACTGTCAGAGAAAATTTCTGTCACTGTGTTTCACTTAAGTCCCAGAGAACTGTTTCCAGGCTGGTATTTCAATGACTTTGTATCTTTGTATGTTTTGTTTATGTATTTAAATCTCTATAGAAGGCAGCATCATGCGCTGCTTTTTAAGATATTCCAGCTGCTTTACACCGACAGACAGGTTCTATTTAAGAGATGTTTAGATTCCACCTGTCATCATGTCTGGGTGCGGCTGTGGAATTAACCCCAATAGTCTGAGGACTTAGTGGCAATTTCCTTCAGTGTATGAAATGACCATTTAAACACAGCATTGTGTCTATTTGGGTTATATTTGACCAATACTAAAAGTAGTTTGATTACCTGAAATATATGAGTAAGACTAATCTGCCCAGATGCATGTTTTTCAAACATGTATTTTTAATGAGGGCCTCTTCTGGCTCACCTGTAGTTTGCTAGTGCTGAGACATTAGAGACTAGCATAGAATAGCTGACAGTCTTTTTGGTAAAGAGACTAATTCTAATGATCAGCTCTCTCAGCTAAGATTACTATCCTTACCTTTTTAGCCTGTATTGTCATTCAGCGCGAAAACAGCCAGTTTGTGAAAATGGAGTAATATTTAATTATATTTATATGAGTAAAGTGTGAAAATGAATTTGAACTTAAGAGCTTCTCTGCTCTCCCTGCCGGCATTCTATAGGACCTATAGCTGCACTGTATGTCGCGTCACACCACATAGCAAAGCTTGTCCATCTGAGCTAAGACTGAAAGGTCATGTGACAAAGATACATACTTTTAATGTCACTGATCAGCGCTCATAATAGGTTAGAGTTAGAGTAATATTGGCCAATTTAGCATATTTTACCAATTTAGGATATTTGGGCTGAAAATTCACAGATATTATTATTTTTCATCTCTAAACAACAGTTAACCGTTTATCACTGACACATTCACCACCACTGGCTTCACTGTCACTTTTTTTTTATTATGAGTATTTCAATCATGTATCGTTGCCGTGCAATGAAAAACAGGTATGTCTGTTTTTGTCGATTTTAAGTTTTCTACATAATTAGAATACGCCAATGATCGTTTACATTGTTGAAAATTTCATGATGAATGGACCAATAGAAGTCCTTCAAAATAGCTTAGAAAAATTTTGACTTCCATTGTAAAGTTGCAATTTTGGAGATGCTTGTTTTTCATTGGACAGCGACAATATGTAAAAATTCACATGCAAAAAAGCTAAACAAAAAAACAGAATGCTACAAAAAGCAATTATGTTTCAGTTTTTCATTCAATCATAGCAGTGAACCACATATTGAGTTTATCCAATCAATAAAGTATATCCAAATATTAATTTGCATATTTGAAAATGAAAATATTCAGTAGTTGCAGTCCTACATGGAAGCTTATTTGTGTAACACTAATTTAACCCTCTAATAATGCACACTGACACTATGGGGTGCTGTATTTCATGGGAAGACAACATAGCTTTCCCAGTAATCATGCATTATGTGTCATTTACTTTTTTTATAAGGTTATTTCAGCATAAACATTTTCAATGTTGATTTCTGCATGATGAATAAGTGACATCAACATTTGTTTCCTCAGGTCACTGTTTTCCAGGCTGTAAGAAACCCAGCAACAACAGAAACCTTCTCCTTCTTTGTAGACTCCTCTCTGCAAAACCTGAATATATACATCACAGGCAACTCTCCATATTACAGCATCACTAGTCCTACAGGTGCTTGGATTGAATGACTTCTGGACACTCTGTCTCATGACCATAGGCAGAAATCACTCAGAGTAGCGTTGTCCTGACCACCCCTTTACTGAAAAGAGGGTTGTCTCTGTCAATATATCATTGCAAACATAAGTTTGCATCCTCCTTCATATCTCCTTCAATCACACAGTGATTTGTTCCACAGCCACAATGAGTTTAATCAGGCGCATCAAGTAAGCACTGTAAACATCAGACGCCTGATCAGATGCTAACATGTACCAGCCACACTGTAGGAATTCAAGTAAGAAGCTAACTTCATTCTTAAGAGATTAACCCATTAAATTCCATCCAGTCTGGTTCTGGCTGACTCAATAGGCGGCTCTATAGAGTTTATTATCTTTGCTTGATTGGTATGTGTTTGATTTGGTTTCTCTTGTTGCCTGTAAGCATCAGTTAATATAAATATATATTCACTCAGACACACTTCTTAGGTTGTCTTTTGAAACAGAGACACAGTACAATTATAGCACCATATACTTCATATGTTTAAATAATCAGCAATGTGCTTCAATGTCTGAAGATCACAGAAAAGCAAATTTGGTGGCATTCGGCTGAGTAATAGAGAAATTATGACTGATTGAGTTATTATGAGAATTCATCATATCTTAGTACGTGTATTTTTTTACAAATGGATTTGTGAATTTTATATATAATTTATAATATATATATGCCACCAAGCGCCTTTCATGCCTCCTTCAGAAACTGCTCATGAGAAATTACTCCTGTTTATTGTCCTCCCCAATGAAATGAAACATCCGACCATTCATAAATACATGCCCTGTCAATTCAGTATTTTTGAGTTCTCTCCTGTAATACCTCACTCCTTGTACACTACTAATTACATTTTTTAAAATGTTTTATAATGATTGATTCATTTTACATTGATGTAACTAATACGAACAATCATTTTAGATATTTTATAAACACTTCAGTTTCAGACTATGTTCCTAAATGATAAATAGCATACTGTAAACAGCTGCATACACACAGTTATTGGTCTTAAGATTTGATTTCCAGTTATATCTATATAGCTTTTAGCATCTTCTACAGTTCCATTCATTGTTCTGTTATGTATATATGTATTTATATTATGATAAGCTTTTTTAACCATGCTAATATTTAACCTAGGAGTCTCGCAGGACAGTACTGAACTAAGTGGGGCTTTGGGGCTGATCCAGACAGTCGGTAACTTCTACACGATGCGTCTAAACGTCACTGACCTGGCAGGACTGTGGCTCATCAGCGTTAACTCAACACAGGCTTACACCATCAAAGTTCTTGGTAAAATCTTTACACTTCATAGATCTTTGTTGCACAGGTGTGTACAGACAGACTACTGAGTGATATGGAGTCATCTGCATTTAAATTTTTCTTCATTTTGACTGAGATCAAAGATTATGTTGATATTAAATGCTGCTGGTCTTACATCTTACATCTGTTGCTACTCTTTGTCCAGCTCAAAGTGCGGTTGACTTCCTGTTCGACTTTGTAGAACTTTCTGATGGGCCTCATCCGAGCTACGCTGTGATGAACAGCAGGCCTGCGGCTAGTAAGTGAACACTTATCCATAATGAGTAATATAATGAGTTGACTATAATTAAATAATGTCTTTTGTCCTCTTTTCAGACAGCAATGTCACTGTGATGGTCTCCATGTTGGGTGGGGACAGTGTGAGGCCTACAGAGGTATCTCTGGTTGAGGCCTCAAGTTCCAACTCCTATAATGGCACTCTAAGTGAAGTTGCTCTTGGCATGTTTTTGGCGACCATCAACAGCGTCCCAGCAGGAGAGTTTGTTGTTCGTATTGCTGGAGAAAGCAGTTTATCTAGAGCTTCAGACGGCCTCTTTCAGAGACAGTCCTCAACTCGACTCCAAGCATCCTATGTGACAGTGACTGTGAGTTTAACTAAACTTTACTCTACCACAGTTCCATACAATATACAGTATGTAGAAAGTACAGGGAAGCTGGGGTATGTTACTGGATTAAAACAAAAGTATAGACTAATTACAAAATAATTTCAAAATAGTACTTAAATATAGAAATGAAGTATGGTTATAGGTAGTTATTCTAACAACATTAAAAATCCAGAGGGAGGGCAGTAAGTGAACAACAGCATAGACAAGGTGGAGTCAAAGGCCTGTACTGCGCCAGTTTAGACTCAGTATTACGAGAGAAAGGTACAAACAACATCCCAACATATGCTGCACATGATCCCAATGTTATGAAAATCTCAGACGAAACTGAATCGGACTAAATTTTAGGCTGAGCTCTAGACTCACAGTGGAATTTCTGGTAAATTTACAGGAGAAGAAATGGATTCTTATCCTTCCTCTAATGTTTGATCAGCTTATTGATATCATTATGTATTATTGTAGGTTTAATCTGTATATAACTGGAATGGGTAACCTATTGCAACCTATTACTAATGCCCATGCATTTATTCAAAGAATGTCCACCTAACAGGTTCACATACTGACCTGTTTAAGTTTTTCTCAGCTTAGACTAATGGTATGGGAGATGCGTGGTGGGTCCTACAAATATAACAGAGAAAAACACAGTTGGCTCAGAGGCTATTCCCCTTCTTCTCAGTACCCCAATCAGAAACCCCAGTAAGAGCAGTTACTTTTTCCTCCATCACCTGTTGTATTTTTCTACATCATTTGAACACGACAACTGCTTTTTTTCATATCCTGTGAAACTTTGGACCAATAGAAATGCTCCAAAATCACTTGGAATAAAATCTCTTTTCCTTGACTTACATTGAAAGTTCCTAATGTTTTGACCTCTACTGTAAATATAATATTTTGAAAATACTTGTTTTTCTTTGGACACGACAATATGCTAATAACGTATATCATAAGCACAATGACATTTCAGTATTTGGTAGTAGTGAAGTGATTCAGTTTGAACCATCGAAGTAATGTAATGTGATGTAAGTCTGAAACCCAGCACTGGTCCTCACAGTGCATGCTCACTATTACTATATGTACTTTCTATTCATATTGTTTATTATATAACGCTCCATAAAATCAGTTACTCTGCCAATCAATCACTGGTTGAGATACTTTGGGCTCCATCCACATTCAGTAAATGATTAAGTGCAATTAAGCCTAGTTAAAAATACATTTCAGAGAGGCATTTTATAAGTTTCCATTTTGGATATAGCAACCCAAAAGTCATCTGTCCGACTAACTGAACTGCTTACCATGATTTCCTCTCAGGCTCAAGCTGATGGAACACTGGAACCAGGAAAACGCTTCACTTTGCCCTTCACAGTGGCAACCAATGGTTCTGGAGGAAACTTTAATATCAGAGTCACTAATGACCGCAATTTCACAATGACCAACGTTACCTCATCCCTGACACTCGTGCAAGGGGGTAGTGCGAATGGCACAGTTACTCTGACTGCTCCGGAAAGCACCCCCTCAGGAAGTGACGTCACTGTGACTGTTGTAGCTGAAGCACCTGGAGGAGCTGATTCCAACTACGCAGTGTTGCGGCTTTCTGTTGTTGCCCCGGTAAGTGCTTACATTTATCTCCATCTTCAAGTGTACTAATTTATCTAATTCATTTATGCTGAAAAGCAATAGCTCTTAAATTTGAGTTCTACAAGCTGCAGTGCTGGACAGAGGTGTGAACTTGATTGTGGTGTTCTATACTGCATCTTGTTGTTTCACACAGATGGAACTGTTGATGGTGGATGCAGCGGGAAATGCTGGCTCCCTGACTACAGCAGTTCCACCAAAGGCCAACGCTACATCCACAAATGGTGCAGAGAGACGTCTGTTGCTGCCAGTTCTGTTTTGGCTAACTGTAGGACACACCTTGTTTTATGAGTACATGCAGCTGTAAGAAAAGCCTGGACTCCAGTGAGAGTTTCTACCATCAGCACAGGCTTATGTATGTGTTAATAATGGTTTCATGCTGCACGAGTACTTGAAGGTGTAGTTATAAATATAAATGAAACACAGATTGCTTACTTTCTCTATAATTTATTAAGGTACTAGATATGCATGTGTTTAAATTCTATTACTATTACCAAAAAGTACTGACAACCCCTTTTTAATGTAACTAAGTCTGGCTAAGTCTTAGACCGAGCACTAGATTTCTGATATATTTACAGCAAAAGAAATGGATTCTTATCTTTCTCTAATGTTTGATCAGTTTATTGATATCATTATATGTTATAATAGGTAAAATACGTATATAACTGGAGGGGTAATATATTGCATTGTACATTTGTGGTATCTAATGTACTGTATATGTTCATTAGCATCTTTAAACTGATTCTTGTGATTTAGTATATGGCACATATTAAATGTTAACCTGTTATCCTATAAACCCAACTGTTGGCACATGTGGACATCATACAGCAATGGGTCTAATAGTGTAAAATACCAGCAATTTCATGGATAAAATTGCTGAATATCCATATCATTATACGAAATAACAGAATTCAAATAAAGAAATACATACTAAGCTTGCAGCTTTAACAAATACATATGTGGCCTAAAGCATGTGGACACTTGATTGTCACACCTGTTTGACCTTGTTGGACACACTGACCATCCAAAACCATGGGTATTAATGTGGAGTTGGCCTCCTTCACCTTTCCAGAAAAGCTTTTCACAAGATTTGTATCTGTTGGAATTTGTGGCCATTCAATCTTTTGTGACTTTTTTAACCCGTCTGGCTGGCACAAAGTAATCTTAGTCTTGTGTGCATCTTCTCAGACATGTGTAGCTCCCCCACCTGGTTACTTAACTGAACAACAAAAGAGTCATACAAACTGTATGAATACATGACTTATCTGATAAACATCAAGAAACACAAATGTGGGCAATTAGTGTTTTAATTCCTTGAGCTGGTATGTGGGGTTTTAACTGTGTTTATCTTTCCTCAAAACTAAAGCTCAGTCTAAGCAATTAGAACACTGGCTTAGATCTTAACCCAACAGCACAACACAGATTTAACCAATGCCTTTTCCCTTTTTTGTTTTCAGTTAAGAGCAGAGAGATAATCTAATGCTCTGGGCGGTTTCAAAGTCTATGAGGGAGCTTAAAAAAGTTACTAAAAGTTCAGCCAGCAGCACGAGCACTTGAATGGCAGCCCAATGGAGAGAAAAAACATGGAAAAAACAAAAAATACATTAAATCAATCATAATCATGTCCACAAGAGCTCGTAATCAGTACCAGCGCACCTAGCAAACGTTTTACAGTTAGTTGCTTGTTGATTTAAACCTGACTGTCAGATGTTTGAGACATTGTGATAGTAAGGCGATAAATGAGGAGACAAAATTAGAATATGCCCTACAAATTTATTAAGTTCATATAATCATTACAAAATAATTCTACAGTAAATTTCTTCTTTTTCAGGATTTATGTAGCCAAGGAACCAACTTCAGCTGCTAGAATGGGCTCTGCTCAGTTTCAGTAACTGCAGTAACACTGGAAATCACTTGCTGTACTCCAGCCGACTGCTGAATGTAAAATGATTCTAAAAGAATTAGTTCTAGCCAAATGCTTTCTCTTTATGCTAAGGATGAGTGTAGGTGCTGCTGGAGGAACCACAGGGGCGCTAAATGTTAAAGAACGAAAAGGAGAAAACAAGAACACGAACAAGAGTGCATCACAGGAAGAAAAGTATTAGTTTTTACAGCCAAACATGAGCGAGCCACCAGCCTTCACAAAGCTTCCTGCTGTTTCCTTTAACAATGCCAGTTCAACAGGTAATTGTTGAGAGTCAGTCTCTGTCAACCTTGACAACTTACATTCCTCTGTAGTCACTACTGATGGTCCTCAGACATCTTTTTTTTTCTTTGTTGTCAGTGGTTTATGCCACAAGTTGGCAGGTCTGCTATTTTATTTTCAGCTTGTTTCGGCATGTACATTTACATTCCTATAAAGGTTATTGATAACATGCCTTTGAAGTTTGACTGCACCATTACAATACTAATAGGCAGCTAGTCATCATATCTTCTGCTCCATGAAACACATGTTAATGCTCAGTAGAACACATATATGAACTTTAATATATTTACATTGTACTAAAATACATTCATTTTCAATGGGCATATATGTGGCTGAAACAGGAAGCCTAGCACATCCCAAATTTATCAACATTAACATTTTAATATAACATTATAGTCATTATGGCTTTTAGAAGAATGTTTTGGAGAGGTGGGCTAGTGCACTATAGGCCCCTGTAGTGTTTAGTCCTTGGCATTTGGCATTTTTCCCCTTACATTACTTTTATACTCTAAATAGTTCTGAAAGCAGTACTTTTACACTTTTACTGGAGTAAAAAAAGTTGATACTTCAACTTCTACAGAAGTTTTTTTAAACCCTAGTATCTGTACTTCCACCTGAGTAACGAATGTGAATACTTTTGACACCTTTGCATGCTTTGGTGCACAGCATACAGCAGCTGTAGTGGTGAATAACACGGTTTGGAAATGAACTGCACAACACACTGCCCAACAAACTGCCAACGATCAGTTCTCTTACAGTCTCCTGACCTGTTTCATTTGCATTATGACTGAAGTAAACTGAAGTCTAAACTACTTCTTTGTCAGTCATTAGTTTAACATTAATTTAACATTATATTATTCATGAATTAAATTATGTAATATTATTATTTTTTATTTGGAATAGTTTAAAAGCATGTAGAACAGTCTCGCGAGTGCGAGACGCAGCAGGCTTCGCACACAGTCGCTGCAGTTGCTCTCCATTAACTGCGCGAGCCGAGAAACCGCTTGATGACGACAGAGCTTAATCCCCATTGGTCAGAAGCTCCGCGGACACCTATAACTCTTTTCATTGTAAAATATATCTCCTCTAAAACTCTTTAAAGACCTAATATTTACACTAATACTATCATGTCTAGTAGCATAGATAGTATTTCCATGCTGTATTCAACATATGTTTATTTAATAAAAGTATTTTAGATCATGAAGAGGCTCAATTGCGGTAGATTTTTACTCTTATGATTTGTGAGTGTCTTTAAAAGCACTGCATCACTATTGCGTTTGGATTTATTTTTTCAACTCTTTCTAATTATTTTCATTCTTTTTACTATTTTTTCTATTGCGTCTACTTCATCAGCTGTAAAGAGAGCAAACACCGCGAGACCCGCGGTTGTTCACGTCTGCTGCAGGTAACGACTGACCGAGTTGAGCAGAATTGCTAGGTTCGCGGTTTTCACGCCAAATTGAGCTTGTTTGAAAATCCAGTCGGGTGAAAATTCAGGGGTGGCGTTTTTTGGGCTACTTTTAAAAATTATCGCGGGCGCCAAAAAAACAACAAAAAAGCGGGTGTTGCGCGGCAGGCAAACGTGTACAAGTCGACACTAAGAACCAGGAGAACATAACGACATCACAGAAGACGGTGTGCAAACAGCAGTCGCTAGCTAATATGTCAGGTAAATGAGGGAAATACGGGAGGCGGTATTGGATTGAAAGTGTCCCTAATGGCGAGAAAAAGGCATATTGCAAACGTGAAATAAGAGCTCATCCCAGTGACCTGATTGCCCATGCTGCCACAGAAAAACACAAAAGGAATGCTGCTCCATTCTCAAAAGCCAGATTATTGTTCGACACTGGGATATAAAACTGATATAAAAGAACTAAGAAAACACTAATGTTACAATAGTATTAATGACTTTAATATAAATAGCAATACTGATAATAAATCCCTCATAGACACATAGTTGTTTTGCCATTTGCTTCAAAAGTGTGACAGACATATATTTTGGGCTAGTTTAAGCTTCGGAAGGGCGGGTTCTAGACTGACTTTGGGCTGGATATTTTTAAAGGACATGGCAACCCTGGAGTTGAGGCTCTTTTCTAACCTCCTCCCCCAACTGCGTTCGGCTGCTCTCGCTGACCACCAAGCCGTATCTCCACCAGGCGCAGCCGTATCTCGAACATGCGTATTGACTTACACTGAAAGTAAGGTAGGTTTTTGGTCTCTCCTGTAAAGTTGCAACTTTCATTGGACAGCGACGATATGCGAGAGGAGAATTGAAATCTGGGGGGCAACAGATCGTTACAACTGGTCCTCCGGCTCTCCTCTCTCGTTTAAACATTCAAACATGCCGCCACTTCCGACTGTTTTGTCTCCTTATTGCGTTAAGTATTGTTTAGTATTATTATTTAATGTGTTTTTTTAATAAATCAAGATCTGACAAATTAGATAAATAAAAAAGGAGTAACACTGAACAAGTAACATTTATACCAAAGTTAATATTAGGCACACAAATACAGCCCCGCCCCCAGCAAAAAAGGGGAGCGGCAACCGAATATGCATACATTTATATATAATTTTTTTAATGGAATATCCCGATAATAATCGCCCAGGCCTACACCGAGCACTGTAAAATAAGGATGTCTGATGCCTTTCCAGTAGCTCAAACAGTGGCGATCAGAAGACTACATGTGAGACTATAGTAGACATAGGCAGATGAACTGTACAGATGATAACTGGAAATATTAATTTTGATATTTGATGTGATTTGCAGATGCTCTAACTAGCTTATCACAGCTCACATTTATCATAACTAAATAGTCTGCAGACTTTACATAGAGGTTCATTTTGTTTTTCTGTTTTGGTTTTTACATGTTGCATCAGTTAGATCATTGCAGTGTCTTTCTGTAAACCAGCAGAGCTCATCAATTTATTCCTGAGCTCACCAAAAAAAAAGGAAAACAGCTTGTTTTACTCTGAGGCCAAATCTTAAGAGTGTAAATAGGTGTGTAAAACCACATCTGGGCATTTCCCTCTGACCAAAGCCACATACCTTTTTAGCCGTGACTAAACTGGTAAGATTAGTGTTTTGTTGATTATCCTCAATGCATTTTATGGCCATGCTGAAAGTGTGGGTTAGCGTACAGTGGTGGCAACTTCCCTCACTTCTTAAGTTCACATTTATTTTTATTTTTTTAGTGCAACAGGCATTATAAACATAAACATAAAGCTGCGGCTACATTTGGAGTCAGTCACTGTAAGATGCATGTCAGTTTTTTTATTGAATTTATTTTAACATGTACATTTCTTTCTGATTCATTAAAAAAAAGATATAAAGCATCAGGAAAATCTGGGATTTACGTTGCAGCAGAATGCTCTTGTAAAGAAAAAGGCTGAACAGAAAGGACACAGTATCGTTAAGGATCTGAATTAAAAGAGAACAGGCCTCAAAATCTGTGCAGGTCTATACAGTGAAAGCTGTGACGTCTGTGTCTCCTTGGCTTAAGAAGTTGTATTTAGTGAAGCTTTTTTCTTACGCACGCGGTGAAAGTCTATATAGTCTCTAGCTACAATTACACAACTCGTCATATGTACAACATTCAAATAGTAAAAGTCGTAATGATAAGGCAGTTAGTCTCCGGAAACTGTGAAACGTCCATCTGAAATAAATTATCATTATCAAAGTGGCAATAAAATATATCAAAAGACCAGTCACAAAAGGAATGAAGAATCAATGTACAACTCCTGAAAACTACCTGACTGGCTTTTTTCTTTTCAAGAAGGCATCATATACAGCAAAAAAGCTGAAACATCTAAGTTATCTGTTAAAAACGTTCTGAAAATGTGAATCGCAAGACCAAATTTCATTATGTGTACATGAACAAAAAAAAGAAAGAAAAAGAAATAAATTATAAAGAAACTGCTGTGTTAATCATTTCGGTGAGTACCTGACTTCTGCACTTGTCTTGGTTTGATACCTTGCATTGAACTAAAAACAAAAAACAAAAACAAACAAAGAAAACAGTGAGCCTACACTGACTCTTAATAGCTATCACAGTTCCTGATTCCATCACTTAGATCATTTCATAGTTCCTGATACTCTGAGGGTGCAGACTTCCATCCTGCAGAGGTCACACCAAAGGTCACACCTTTACATCTTCGCTATTCCATACAAACAAAGGACACTTTCTTTAATATACATAACACTATACAGAGAGATTTGCATTCATACTTGCTAAATTCTTGGTAAAATTCTCTCCCCGTTTCACTCGAAACCTTGTGATTGAGATAGTGGTTTGTGTGTGATAACCACCAGAAGACCAGAAATTAAAAAGAAACCAGGATGTACCAAAGTTTCAGATTATCATGGAAATGAACAAAGCGGAATGGAGCCTCCTAACACAGAGCGTCCTCGTGACCCTGTTGTGGCAGTTCTGTGACACGTAATCTGCAAATGTAAAAAGCTGTGAGAGTAGTTAGGTGCTAAACCCAGAGATGCCAAACAACCAGTTAACATATCACTTCATGAACCAATGCGAACGCAAGTGTGATGACTAACCTCTGGGTGAAAATTAATACCAAAGAGGGAAATGCTAATGAATAAAGGGAGGCAGCGAGCGTCCACTTGATACAAATGAAAGTCTCTCGCCGCTACGTTAGCATAGTTTTCACAGGGCTCTCAACCAGCGAGGTTTCCAAGTTCCTTCAGCCCCAACACGCAGCACAGTATGTCCTACTTTAATAGTCTTTCAGCTTATACACGGCACTTTCAGAAGACGGCTCTCCTCCATGCGGGTTGCCTTTCCCTCAGCCAGGTGGCAGTGTAAACCAGCCGATGAACCGGGTTCTCTCTCACAGTATAATCTAGATAGGGGCCTGGGCTGAAGGAGGAGATGGAGGTGTGGGGGCCACACCCCCGTGCGGTGCTCCCCCGATCCCTAGCCTGGTGCAGATGTCGAGGAAAGGAGAGGCAGCAGGGTCAGAGAAGGTCACTTGGGCCCTTTGGAAGGAGTGTCAGTTTCAGTGGACTGGCGGCCATCGCTCCAGGCCTCTCTGGTGCTCTTCAAAGCCTGAGTGCGCTGCTGGTCCACCACTACATAGTCCACCCGCTCATCCGATACTGCCACACCAGCCCCGTTGCTTTTCTGCAGGGAATGGAAATAAGATCGATCTTTGATTATTATGGCCAGATAATGTGCCAATATCGCTGCAGGTAATACTCAAAACTGAGCTCAGGTGCTCCTTTTAAAAAGTATTGAGCTATATAGTAAATTCAGAGGGGGTTTTCACAAAGGTAATTGCTATGCTGCATATTAGTATGTTGCCACACCTTACGAGGAAGCGTGGATTTGCCAGGGTCCAGGTCCAAGTCCAGATACTCCACCTGCTTGTCTCCTTTGGGTTTTACCATGGGACTGCCACCTCCATCTGCATTCATAGGCGGTCCCAGCTTCTGAAATCCCCCCAAAATATACCAGTAAATACCACATCACTTAGGCAACAGTATTTATTTTAACTTGCAACTTTTTTATTTAAACTTCTAACTTCTAACAGAATTAAAGCTCCAAACTGGAACAGCAACAGAAACAACACAGGCATTAGAACTATTGGAAGAAAGTTTAATACAAACATCTTCCCGTCGCCCAAACTCCAGATTGGGGCTTTAAATCTAAACAACTACTGAATGATTTAAATACAGCTACGATGGAAAAATGGACTAAAAGCTAGAAGACACTGAAAATCTAAACATGCAAAACCCAATAAAATACACAACTATGCAGTCCTGTGTTTCCAGTGATGGTGATATTGTAGTGGCTGAAGTTCTAGCTGTATGTATAATATTGGGCGAGTTACTGGTGACACTACTGAACTATTAACTCTCAAACAAAAGTGGTCCTGGACAGAAAGAAGTGCTGATCTTGAATCGGTAATGCCAGGTAACTTGGTTGAGATCTTTTGTTTGAACTGTATGAAGCCCGAGCTCAGCTTCTACCACCATTTAGCACATGCTAGCATCCCTGCTCACCTCCTCAAGGTGCTCTAGACCTGCCATCTCCCTCTTAACGGGGGTGATGGGCACCGAGCAGTAGAAGGACTCCTCTCTACAGAGCAGAGGAACAGGCAGGAGAAGAGAGGAGCAGCAAAAGGTGTCAAGAAGGACAAAAGATAATGGCAAAACAATGAAGGACAAGAAACTTGAAGAGAAGGCAAAATGCGCTGAATAGAACTGAAGGAGTAAATGCACAGAAAGAACAGAAAAAAATGAGTGCAAGAAAAGCGGAGGCAGAAAACACAACCGGACCTGTTAGTCATATGAACGTGTCCTGAGATGCCGCCTTTAAATGCACACAACGAAACCACAAAAGCCTCAATTACTGTCAGCAGTCCACCAAACACTTGTGAGGGCTCCATTTGTCATGCAGGCACAAGCAATTTAGTAATATGATGCCAGGTTGGTGCTAATTTGGTTGTGTGCAAGAGCATTTTTTTGTTTAGTTATTTTGGAGGCCAAAAATGTTGGCAAAGTGGCACAACAGTGGGAGGTGGAGCAACATTCGAAACTCACTGGCGCAGGGTTGGTTGTTTTTTTTATTGCCACTTTGGTCTATAATTATGGCTCTACCACCATCCCTTAACAGCAGTTAATCAACGGAACACAGTTGCTTGTTGATTCCTTTGAAATATTAGAATCTATAAAATTTATGGAGATGAGAAATTTGCCAATATGTGAGTGAACATTCACAAACAGAACATAAACCTACAATACGAGAGAAAATGCATTCGTTGCCTATGGTTTATATCTACCACATGAATGCTGAAGTGAAATCTCCAAGACGTTTTTTGACTGTCCGTAGAAGTTATGTAACACTTCTGTTTTCTACAAAAATGGCAACTGAATGTTTTTTAAGGGTTTGATTTGACTGGATATGACTGCAGCACATCTAACTAGACTTGTTGATAATTAGGGTTGTGTATTGGCATGAACCTGGCAATACAATATGTATCGTGGTCACGATTCGGTATATTGTGATATATTGCAATATTGCAAGCAAAGTGATATATTGCAATTTTTCAAATCCTACAATTAAAACACAACACTATATGAACAGGTTTACAATAGCATTGCGCCCTTGTGCTGCTTGTTAATGTTGGAGTGGAGCTGAAAATGGATTACAACACTGCCATCTAGTGGTCAGAGGTTTAAAAACAACACACTGCCTGCCAGGAATCTGTGTATCTATACTGTGTTTTTGAGAATCGATAAGAGTAACACGAAACATAATATCCCCATATTTGATATTTCAATATTTTTGTACACCCCTATTGATGTTATTCTTGTAGTTCATCTCCTTTTACAACTGTGCTGAGTTACTGCTGGCCTAGCCAGTCAAAAATCCAGTGATTCTGCGCATTGCCCTGTGAGTCCTGATGTCTATAGACTGTAGAGACTTCATATGACAAACTGGCCCATGCTAACAAACTCACGACAACAAAAACACAAAAAAGTTATTAGAACATCATCAAGTGGAGCAAGAAGATGAAGAGAAGAACAGAATGGTTGAATACTGGAGGGAGTAAAAGAGAGGAGGAAAAGGAGCTGACGATGAGAGGAGTCCTTCTGTCCAGGTCACTGATTCCACTCTGATTTTATACTAAACATCAAAACTGAGGAGCAGCAGTAAAGGCCATACAAGCTGTATTCCACAATTTAAATGACAATAACTTAACTGACTTTGTATATTCATATTTAGTGAGGATGTGGGGGAGAAGAAGAGTGGAATCTTTTGCAAAAATAAGTATGCAGCACCAGTGCAGACTGTATCTTAGCTTTTTATTAAACTTGAAAATGTACTAAGCATTTCTTCCCTCATAAATAAGCTATTTATGAAAGATCTAACTGAAAAGTAAGGGGAGAGTTTGGGGAGTGGTGCTGCGGTTACATACTGGTTCATCTGCAGATTTCTTAGTGTCCTGCATGGGGACATAATTCTCATCACAGTCCTCGGAGTCGGTGCTGGAGCCAGTGCTATGCACCGACGGTGGCCTTGGAGGCATAGGAAACCTGGAGGGGCTGAGCACCATGACAACCTTTACACTACTGCTTCTGTACACACACACACATGGATACACACAAGTACACTCTTTCAAACACACATGCAAAATTCTCTCGCACGCAGATGTTTACAAACACGACTTTCACATCTCTGGCTGATCATAAACACGTCTGGGTGAAAGAACTGCTTAACTTCCTTGGCTTAGAATACTGAAGAGCCAATTAAAGCACGTATACAGACACAAGACAAACTCAAGCACTCACAAACGATCAGTCATTATTTGTGAACACTTAAGTGTAAAACAATTCACAACCTGATCAAGCTCTATCATAATGAGTTAGGACAGCACTACAGTACTGGATGAAGGGTTAGTCATTATGCCTCGTGGCCAGAGGCCATGCAAAAAACACGCCTGGGCGCTAGCTCCTTTCAGCAGCAGCCAGATCAGAACTCTTAACAGTTCAAATCAATACACATTGGGCGTAGAAAAGTTTAGCCCACAGCCCAAGACTAGCCCAAAGTTCACTGGCTGATGCTAAAACAAAACAGCAGACTAGCTAACCAGACCTAGTTTAGCAGGATAGACACTTACTCCCTGGCGAAGGACCTGGTGACGGGTGAACGGATTGGTGTTGTGAACTCCTCACACTCAGGGACTGGCTTGATGTCCAAAGGCGGTGGTTTAGCTACAACAAAGGCAGACATGTTACATTCAGGAAAGGTACATGACACACTGTTTAGTCCTCCAGTGTACAGTTTCCATTATTTGTACTTTTTAATAAGTGCAAAAGTGATTAATTTTGTAAAAAAATAATTTCATCATGAAAAATACTAGATTCACAATGCATGTTTTATGCATGTATTATTTGTATTATTTATGGAATTTATAGTCCTGCAAGTCACCGGAGACTGCTTTGTATATTTCCTGTTCTAACACATCTGATTCACCGGCACTAAACTACGACATTAATGAAGTTGCCTGGAGAGGGAGCTGTTGGCCACAGAAACAGCTCCAAATCACAGAGACTTGACACAGTAACCGTTTAACCCTATAAACTGTAGAGCTTTTTTTTTTTATTTTTAAAGCTACGTTCCTGACTCTCAACAATGCCTTAACTGAATACTCCAGTTTCTCAGTAACTCTGAAAAAGCAGACACAGAGACTCCAAAACCAAACCAACTTGAGCTCTTTGTAATTTTCCTGTATACTTCAGAAGAATACCTTTAAGGCAATTTAGGGACGTGCAGCCTCAGAAAAAGGCAACCCAGTCAGGAGGTTACAAAAGAGGAACACGCTTTCTCATGACTAAAAAGCCATCTGGTATCAGCACACCGAAACAGCACACACTTCTGATATGGATTTCAAAGCCCCAACTGAGCTCGTTTAGAACACATTAGTCACAAACATAGAGTCCCTCTAGCATGACGGACCATCACAGACATACAGTCACTCAATATGTTGTCAGTATGGCAGAGAAAGGGCAATGTAAATATGTGAGCTGCTTATTCATGTTAACAAGTTTTGCTTGTATCGAGATGTATGAAGTTAGTGATTTAAGGGTGAAAGCGGTTTGTCAGTAATTAAGACACTGAGGATGCATACAGTATGTTTTGTATGCGCACACATGCTGCCTCTCTGGCTGTGGTTTAACCCAACTGCCTATGCTTTTCACATGTGTAAACCCCTTGAACCCCTACTGTGGCACAGCCTTATTCTCACAACAACTTTAACATTTTACAGTACTCAGAATTAGACAGATATGAAAACTTGCACTGGCTATTCAGACCAACGAATCCATGTTTTTTTATATTGACACAGTATTTACAATTAGCCAGGATGCTTTAGCACCTGAAACAAAATAAAAAATCTCTAAGATGTACGGTCACCACCTCTACAAGCTCTGCATTTTCAGTGGCTGAAATGGGAAACGTTGTGATCGGGGCACCGGACAACATGCAATGTCTATCGCTGGTGTGAGTAATGTATAATAATAATAATATACCTTAATTTTTTCAGTAACAGCTGTGAGTTGAAGAGACTAAGAATTGAATCTGAAGCCCAATACTATCAAAATAATGTAAAATCTACAAATTCTTGAGCACACTCGTTTTGTTCTCATGCTTTTTAAATTTGTAAGTCAGATCCAAAATCTTCATAAGAGACCATGTTTAAGTGTGCATAAAATGATGACAGGCAGACAAGAGAGAACAAGAGAATGGCGGTCTTTGGTGGTACCTACCCTTACGGCGTCCTCGGAATTCACCTACGGTTTGAGAGTCGGTTCGCTCAAGACCGACAGCCCGATTAGCTCTGATTATTTTAGGACTCTGACCTGATTGGTGAAAGAAAACTTGTTTTTATTACACGCCCCTCTTAAAATAATTTGCTATGTTTTGAGTGTGTAGTACTATTCTTTTTTTTTTTTTTTAACCCACGCCCCCATGCAATGTAGCAAAAGCATGGCCACCTACTCCTATTCCTCCACCTCCTCCTTTCCTCGACACTTTCACACTCTTTTGCTGCACAGATATGTGTTGTGCTGCTGCCATAGCAACAACTCATCATGCACTTAGGTCATGCAACAGGCTTCCAGAGCACAGCATGCACAGGGTTAAACACGCGTCTGTCAGTAAAGAATTCACAACAGCCACGCACACCAACACTGCGTTCCAAACTCAACTGTGGACGTGCCCTGATAGCCAATATATTGAACTGCAACAGCGACACAGCTACAGCAGTCGACACAGCAAAAGTAGGAAAAGACAAATCTTCCATGACCCAACGACCCAAAGCGAGAGAGTGCGATTCAGCTGCACACAAGCCAACCTCAGATACAAGTCAAACAGAAAGAGGTGTGAAAGACAGCAGAACAGCGAGAGAGAAATGTAAGAACAATAAAACTGCTTAAAGAATAGCTTCCTAAGAAAGAACAAAACGCAGCCAGATGTGAACACAGAAAACAGCAATGGAATAACAAAGAGAGCGGCAATGAAAGGCATGAACAGACAGAGAAAAGGCTGTGACTGCTCAACAGAACACTAACATCTCTCTCAGAACGGCCTATTCAAGGCCATGTCCCACACAGACTAGCAAATCCTGCATATGTGCCAACAAGAACAACTTCAATCTGCATGCCGGCGCACACCATGGAATTAGTAAGCACGTTAGCAAAGCAATAAGAACTTTCCCGATGTGCCCATGGTTCCACTGAAACACTGTGTCATGTGACAAACAAATACAAACAGGTGTGTCCATCAGCCGGGTATCTTATCTGAACAGAGATCAGCAAGAGACTTCAAATATGCACTATGCAAACTGCCAAGCGATCATTTTGATCACCTGGCTCTATTACAACGTTCTGTATTGATCATTTTTAGACGCGTTCGGATCAATGAAATCAGAGAAGCTGGACTAAAATTCCTCTTCCAAGCCTGCTGATCAAAGAGGTCTTTGAGAAAGGGACAATGGGGACAGAGGTGACCGCTCCAGTTTAACAGCGCGGTCAGGCAGCCTCATACACAGATCTGAGCCGCGGCACAATGGTCTCTTTCATTAGCCAGGTCACATGCTAACGGCTAACAAAGGCGAGGGCCACAGTAGCGCTCGCGCAGTCTAGGTTCGCTCCATGGCCTAAAAGGTGGCTTTCTGTATATGGAGGTCTCCTGGGTTAAACCAGGAAGAGGTACTAGAGATGAGAGCTGAGGAGTTCCATGTTAGAAGAGAGAACTGAACTGGTTTACCATTATCTTACAGTGATGCTGAACGGTCCTGTACATGCTTCCCCCAAAAATCTTTCTTTTTAGCAACTGTTGTGAGGTTGGACTGGCACATTTGACAGGTTACAGTCACTACGTAATCACTTTACAGTTTATTTGGTTCTATGTTGTTGTGCATAAATCAAAGTAGGCAGGTCTTAAGCAAACCAGTTGGCCATGACGCTAATGTTGGTTCTAATGCTAATGATGCTAATGTTAGGCAACAAAATAAATAATGATTGTGTTCTACTAAATCTCGTTGGGATAGGACACATTCGGCAAAGCCTGTCCAACTTAAAAAGGTTTTTTTTTTTTTTAAAGGTTTTATTTATACACTAGCTAAGGAGGCAATTTCATAAGCACGGGCCAGCACATATTAGTAAGTCAACAATTAGGAAATTAGTATGTTACATGTGAGTTATTTTTAATTTGACAAGCATGTTGATAGCACATCTATACCAACCCACAAGATTACTGCAACACTGACACACAAAGCATGGATACATGAAAATAAGTCTTGACTACATACACATCTTCCATATATTCCCACTCAATAGCCCTGCACAGCCACACACAGCGAAAACAATTCTTCTCACTCACACGCATACATACACACCTTTAGAGCTCACCTTTGCGGTCAGGTTTGAGGTTACGGTCTACTGGGGGTGGTGGGCAGTCAGCAATGAGCACAGGTCTGCGTGGGGGAGTTTTGGGGCTGGAGCGAAAGCCCATGTGGGCAGGAGGGGGCACCTGCTTCCCCAGCGAGGGAAACTCTACTGTGCCTGGAGTCATGGGCACATAGTTGGGCTCCTGAATTGGCTCGGACAGGCTGCCTGAACGTTGATGCGATGGGGAATTGGCACTCATAGGAACATAGTTCTCATCCATTTCCTCTGTGGATGCGTTCCCCACAGGCAGCATACCTTTATTTTTCTATAGAAAAGCAGAAACATGTCAAGCGATGGAGACTCATATCATCAAAATCAAAAGAAAACCTAAAAGGTATAATTGTAAATGTAAAGAAAGAAGCGTTTGCTGATTAAGGTACAACAGAAGCTGCAATGAATGACCATTTCACATCAAAACGGTATAAGAGCATACTCACAAAATAGTTGTTAAAATTTTCATTGAACTCAAAGTTTCTGTCTGAAGGGAAGGATCTGGGTATATCATAGCAGTCTTGAGAAGATCCATAATCTGCACAAATAGAAAAAAGGGATTATTTGGATCTAATTTGTTATTTAACAAGAAATGTTTTGCCTCTTAATTTACAACAATGCATAGGCCGTATCATGTTCTTTGCTATGTTACTTTGCTATGTCAGGACAAACAAGCTGAACCCAAAACCGCTCACTCAGCCACTGCTAAATTATTTTTTTCTTATATCATGAACATGGACAACACCACTAAGTTACTTTACATATATCGATCTTCTTAGATAACCTGTCTATGCAACAATTTCTACATATGTCCTCCTGTATATCTTATGTATATATATTTTTTGTATATTATTTTATATATTTCAGTTATTATTATATGTATATATTCTAGCTTGTTTTACTTTATTTTTGTCTATTTATTGCTATGCTTGCACTGTTTTTACTACATATTTCAATGCATGTATGTCATTTACAAGGCAAGTGACAAATAAACTTGAAAATTGAACTCATAACAGTCCTTAAAACATGCATTAGGACTTAAGACCTAGCCTATTTTGCTAAGACTACAGGTCACAAAGGGGCCAAAAAGGTTTCAGCAAAGCCAAGAAAGACCAGCACGTGCTTCATCAAGGATCCGAATTGACAAAGTGAAAGCTAGAAACTCTGACGTGTACTGGCATGCAAGACATTCCGTGAAGGTGGAAACAGGGCTAATGTGTGATCAGAGCTCAGTAAACAAACCACTGAACACAGCTAGAGGGAGCCATACAAGACCACTCAGGAGCAGCAGATTGGTGCACCTGCTAAATCCACAGTAGCCATTTAGAACCAACTACATTGTTGGATTTCTGTCGAACTGACAATTCATATCAAACAGAAACTATACATTGAACTACACATTGCATTCGTTTGTACCGCAATTTGGAGCTAGCTCGGAGCAGACAGCCATTACCTTTTCGGAGACGTGAGGAATCCACAGTGCCGATGGTGTTGCTCCTCAGAGCTTTGTTCCCTCCTGCTCCGGAAGGTACACAGTAGTTAGAGTCCGTTTCTGACACTGACCGTGGCACTGAGTATGTGTCTGTGGGCGACCGATCAGGTGGTACTGCTGTTGCACCCAGCGAGGGCTTGGGTGGGCGAGGAGGCGGCACCACATCCGACGCGGTGACAGCAGCTTCCGCCCCCGCCGTGCGGGGTACCTGATATGTGCAGTTGCTGCCAGGTGTGGGTGGGATATCGTAGCTGACGGACAGGTTCCTGAGCTGGGTTTCAAAGGAGGGCTTTCGTGCAGGCGTGTTAAAAACATAGAGCTCATCTGGATCGGTATCAGGTGCAGGGGGGGAGGACGCAGACTTGGGCAGAAGCACAGTGTCCTGTGAGTAGCTACGGGGCAGGTGGTAGAGGACCTGAGCGTCAGCAGATAGACTTGCCCCCCGCGACGGGGGCGAGTCATAGAGTCCGGCATGCTGGGAGGAGAAAAAGCCGTTAACCGAAGAATGTTTGCCCGTGGAAGAGGTGGGCGTGCGGTGGGACGGGAGGTTGTCATTGCAGTCGGGCTCGGAGGAGGTAGACTTTGAGTACTCGCCATGGGCCCTGCAACGAAAACCACAGACATTAACGTTAATTCAGTTGCCCATGAAAGTCTTCAGGCATCAACATGCTGCTCAGCTGCAACATAAAGGGAAACTAAACCAATACTTACAGGAATAATTATCAAAAAATGACTAAACAAATAGTATTTCACCACCATGCCACCTGAAAGCAACACTAATTGTTATTCTGACATTCTCTATTCCAACACATCCCACTAATCTGTTAAATGTGGATTAATTAACATGCCTGGTAAATGTAAATCACATTAAGTAATGGGGTTAGTACACTCATTGATCATGCATTCAGGAAAACTATTGTTGCACACACAGAGATATTGGTAAAATGTATATTCAAAAAGGAACATAACCAAAAAGAATAAATAATAATAGTAATAATAATAATATTAATAATAGCTATAGACTCCCCTCTATTATTTGCAGATTATCTGACTGAGTAAAGACTACCTAAGATGTTTTAAGCATTTTCCCCCCTCATTAAACAGTATTTTAAAGCTATGTGCATGTGAGGCAAATGAGTTTGATGAAATACTGGTGTAGAGGTTCTGTTTACATTTACATCTGAATAGACCACAGTCCTAAACGAATAAGCTCCTCGACATGGGCTAGAAAACAATCTACTCTGCACACTGATCTACTTAAACACAGCAGCCACCTCTCTTTTATTAGGATTAATACACCCCTTTAACGTGACAACAGAACGATCTTTGAGAACTATTACTTTTCGCTTTTCAACAGGTAGACTCTAAAATAGGCAAGCTGAACAAGATTCATAGCCAGAGTAAACAGTAATGAACTGCATTTCCACTATTTTTTTTCCAATGAAAAATGCTAGCAAAGAATAACAACACTACACTAAAAAACAAAAAAATTCAAAGCGCTGGTGGTATAATCACTTTTATTAGCGAGTGATGTGTTGCCTGTTTGCGCCAATCAGATTCTGACCCTCAAAAATACACATGACTGGATCACATTTGCCTGCAGTTTGAATGGAGTCTTACGTTTAATTAGAGTTCATTCACTGCAAGTGTTATATATTTAAATCAAGAAGTAAAAGTGTGGACACCACTTGTCAAATTACGTTTTGTTAGCACATCATCTACAGAGAGACACAAATCATGTGACATAACAGGCATTTGAACTGCATGTTGGTTTATATTTCTTTCACTTCAAAACACACACATGCTGTGCACTCACTGACTGTCAAGAAGAGCACTCTTGCTTTCACAATCCTCCAAGAGCAGGTATTCCTGCTCTACTCCTCTCTGAGAGAGTGCCATAGAACTACACACACACACACACACACCATCAGAATCTACAGGTGTAACAATGTAGCATTAAGGGGTTTGTCCAAGTCAATGGTATTGGCAAATCAAGTCTATCTAATAGTTGTCATCAGCAAGAGCAGCTTGTTCTAAACTAAGAAGAGGAACAGAGAGATGTGCTTGCTCATCTATCCACCTATTTATCTGTCCACTCAGAAATCAATCCCTTATGTCTTACCTGGTGGCCTCTGGTTTCTTGCTCTCGCAGTGAAGCAGCAGCAGGTAGTCCTGGGTGTCATCGAGGCTGGAGGAGGATTCCAGATGCCGGACACTGACAGGTTGGTACGGAGGAGGCACGCTGGCCAGGACGGAGGGCCCCACCATCCCAGCGTGAGGGGGCACATCCACCACCAGACCCGTACTTACAGCAGCCTGGTGAGCTGTCTTTGAGTCTATGCATAAAAAGAGAACAAACGGATACACATTTGTCAGGATTCAGGAGTGTGAGAACCTGAAACACCTCACAGTTCTACAATGGGAAATTGTAGAACTTGTCAGTCCAGAAATGTACTTAACGTTAATTCAGAAACGGTAGACACTCACTACAACGACCAGTAAGCTATTACCCTTTACAAATCCCATTTAGAAAAATATAACCAGATTCTGAAAACTAAAAACTCAGCTCACCCTTTCCCAAGATGGGGATTTGAAAGATCTGGTCTAAAACACTATTAATTTGCAGTCACGTCTGTGTGAAGGGGACTTCTATAGATTCTAGGCAGTGTAAACGCTGGACTGCCTGTTCCTTTACAAACTTGCAGTGAGTCATATTACTGAAGGACACTGCAAGTCATATTACTGAAGGACACTGCAACTATTCAATAACTCATCACAGAAAGCAGTTTCCCAGTGAAATAACTGATAGCTGTAGGGTTACATGACACAACCACACACTTAGACATCAAGATCATGTGCCGACTGGCTGTGGCTTTGAGCAGCACATAAGATGATGCCTAATTTTTAGGGCTGCCCTTGTATTCATGGTTCCAAAAACCAGGAGCTTTGTTGATCCATTTATTAGAAATATGATTTCCACAGCGCTCGGTGGAGCTTTTCTTCAAGGTCTGCGGAGAGTGTCTCTCTGTGGGCATGTGTTTTATATCAGACTTGCTATTCAAAAGTCTTATGCTTTTAGAGCTATTCACAAACACACATACGTACACACACTCTCGCTCTCCAGCACCCACTCACTCTAAAGTCTTTGACTTCACTCTACGTGCAGGCTGCTCAAGGCTGACTGAGTCAGGAGGACTGCTCTCTCTCTCTCTCTCTCTCCCTCTCTCTCTCTGTTTTCCCTCCCATGCTCATTCTTTCTCCCCCCTCCTCTCTCTTGTTTGTCAGGCAGTGCTGCTGATTCATCTCAGCACTGGGAAAATCCCCCTTTCGTGTTTGTCTTCCCGTCGCCCACTCCGCTGTGTTAGCAGCACCACGCTACAGGCTCCAGGCCGGAGATCAGCGTGTCCCAGTCTTCCTAAGCTGAAGCCTCGCTGCTGGAGCTGGGTAGGAGGGCTCAGACTGGCCTTGTCTGAATCAGCGTCTCAATGCACAAGAAATCAATGCATCTATAAATGACTGATGGCCCATATGTTTTCTGAGCTTGCCTGTTATTAATCAGTTTTGTCTTTTGGCAATGTGGGACTACAGCTTTTGATTGTAAATAAAAATAGAAAAATCAAATGGCCATTATTAGAAGCTCTTCTAAGTAATAACTATTATGGATACTGGGTCTATAATTCAATATCCTCACAATATTTAGACCAAAATCCAACTGATAACTATTAAAAAGGATGACGTTGCTTCACAGCTTCCTACCGACACTAGAGCTCAGAGGGAGAAAGAGTGCTGGAGTAATGTTGGTGTTTAATCAGCACAGTTATGTTGGATGGTACAATTAATAGAAAGTTCATTTTCCAAAATGCCTGTTGTCACATCTCCACTATGCACAGTCACATTTCTGCATTGCATCGTCATGATTTCTGGATTCTTTACCCTGAATGAGCCCTTACGTGTCAATGACTCCATTTGCCATGGTACTGTAACAAAGATAAAACTTTCATCACTGTAAACCAAACAGAACAAGTCCGTTGGTGCCATACTAAATTTCATAGTTTAACCCTGATAAACCTAGAATTGCTTGGATGGTATGTTTTACTGCTTGTAGCTACACAATTATCCAATAAATTACCTAGTCAATAATAAATTCCATTTGATTTATATTTAATATCATATGAAAAGTCAATACTTTTCCCTACACTCTTTCAACGTCGACGAAGGACAATAATGTCTAAAACATAAAGGATATGTTTCATTACATTTGTTTCCACATATATATATATACACACACACATACATATATAGATATTAGGGGTGTAAGAAAATATCAAAAATATATTGTGTTTCGTGATACTGTATCGATACACAGATTTCTGGCAGACAGTGACTCAAATATGTGTTGTGTTGAAACCTCAGACCACTAGATGGCAGTGTTGTAATCCATTTTCAGCTCCACTCCAACATTAACAAGCAGTACAAGGGCGCAATGTTGTTTAAACGTCGGCAAACCTGTTCATACAGTGGTGTGTTTTAATAGTAGGATTTGAAAAATATGCAATATATCACTTTGCTTGCAGTAAATTGAATCGTGACCGCTGTATCACGGTACGTATTGTATCGCCAGGTTCTTGCCAATACACAGCCCTAATACATATACACACACACACACACACACACACACACACACACACACACACACACACACACACACACATAAACACATAGGTTGAACAGAGAAAACATTCAGAAGCATTGCATTTCTATCTGTGACTGGATCACAATTACTTTAAATGATAATCTGTGTGGGTGGTCAGAAACAACATATTTTCAGTAAGCCTGCAAACTGCAGGATTTTATGTGGCAGATTGTCTTTAATTGCCATGAGTGCTTAGACAAGCAAGAGCACTTGACAGAAAAAAATTAATGAAACATCCCTGAAAACACTTCAAGCATTTATCGTTTTTCATAAAAGCTGCAGGCATTTTAACCAAATTTCTACCCGAACATGAATGTTCACACTTTGTAAAGAATCAATCTGTTGGTTTAAAGGACTAATGATATGTGTGGAACTCGAGTCTCTTGAACTCTCAAATGCATGAATATGGCACAGGTCTTCTAATTCAAGCACACACTGTACCTCACACCTCATTCCAGAAATCTTATTAAACACGCTCGGCTAAGCACAATGTTTCATTTAAAGTGATCAAGGGTAACCTGAGCCGTCAGTAATATTGTCAGCACCTCATTAGGGCTACTGTGCCTGGGGAGCAGGAAGCAAACAGTTTAGCAAAAACACAGCACAGCTGTAGTGATACAGAATAATAAAACAAGAAATCTAACTAACAACACTGTGCTCATTTTGGAGACTGGCTGATGTGGTTTGGCTCATTTTTGAACCAGTGAAACCTTTAAATGACCAGGCTCCATCAGGGGGTCCGAACTGTTACTACAAACTTCATAACCCAAGAATAACTTTGTAATGCAGTCCATGATGTTCCTGAATGACAAGCTTTAGTAAGGAACAAGGCTGGGATTTTAAAGGGCTAATTCAATTAAAACCGTTTGCCAGATTCTAGTCATCTTTTTAGATGACATATACATTTGCAGCGCTTTACCATGTATATGAAAAGAATTCCTGTCAGCTGTGAATACATGCATTCATACAACAGTTAGTTTCAATTTGATTCAGCGTGACTGGTTGAAAAGCATTCCTACCATGTTACATCAGATAACAGCAGGTCTTTTTTTACCCCCAACAACAATAGTGTCTTTACTCTGAACTGCTGGAAGAAACTTATATTTGAAACTATATCTGAGGCCTTTCAATACCATTTTGTCTGGAGTGCATATTTTTAGTATTCGCAGACGCAGAGACTGATACAATATGGTGTAACCTAGTTAGAATTAAAGAGTTATTAGTGTAAATGAGTACAAATCCAAAAGAAGTGTGATTTAAGCAAGCTACGCTAAATCAGTTGCCTTGAATCGTGTAGCATTTTAGTGTACAGTGAGTTCCACATCAGAAAAGGACTTCTCTACCGCTGTAAGTAAAGGACGCTCTATAGCTGATGCTTATCTGTCTCTTTCAACAACAGTCTTTGTAGGACAGCGACAGCAGGAATTACATTTGTGGCTAATAACTCTGAAGAGCTCAAGGGCTGAGTTTTATATCTTGCTGAAGTCTTTTCATTGGCTGGTCGAGCTGTAGTTGAATACTGTTTATTTCAGCCCCTACACTGTCTATGGACAATTATCAATGAAGCAGTCTGAATCCAAATAACACGCCGCATATCCGAGTTTGGAGCTACAGCAGCTGGACTAACCACACTCTGCACTCAAAGACTTGAGTATTAAGGTTCATGCCACATAATTCTGTTCAGTAAGTCAGCGTACATGGACTTTGGTAGCGAATGTTGAGTTTTTGAGATAACCCATTTGTCTATACTTGTGTTGGGGCAGTGGCTGTGATTGTGTGTTTTTAAAAAAAATGGGCTAAGATCGCAGCGTGAATTCCTGGTGGCAATGTTTCAAAGCGGAATATTTAAAGTGGCCAGCAACATTGTGTCCAACCCCCATGCAGTCAGCAACATTTCAGCGAATGAGCGGACCCTCGTTTACTAGCACTACAGGCACTAGGCTTATGTCATGGGATCAAACGGTATCTGATGTTAGTACCGTTACATTTATATGAAGTAGATTAGACCAAATGAGCACAGGATTGAGCCAACCTTCCTGTAACCATCACAGGTGTTACAGTTTTGCTATAACACAATTCCTCTCATATCTTGTATAACTTCAGTATTCGTATTACCGTGGTTGTAATGCCACATACCGTCTGTGTCGGTGGGGTTGAAGCCACAGATGTCGCAGATGCAGCGAACCCACTTGTTCATCTCCTCCTCGGTGTCAGCCACCAGGTAGAAGACTCGATCGATGGTCTTGATGTCGAAGATGAAGCTGTGCTCCAGCTCCTTCTTGTTGAAGGTGAGCCCAGCGTCCACCTGCTCGCACAGGTTCAGGTCGATCACTCGGATAGGCTTCTTCACGTGGTCATTCTTGTAGTACTCCAGCACGTCCGGATCTCCTGTCAGCCTCCCGCTGCGCAGAACAAACCACCTTTTCTTCCATGCCTGCCGTAAGACAGAATTCATAGGAATTTATTGGACATGGTCTTTCAGTTTCATTATTGCTGAATAATGTACTAGCAGGTCTTTCTTTCCAACGGTTTATACACACACACAACTATGCAAGTGTTACGCACTTCACAACAGAAAAACAACACAGAACATTTAAAAAAAAATCTGATTTCTCTCCGATGCTGGCAGCTATTACAATGACTTGTTCATATCAATCACCAGCACACCGAATTTAATTAAGCAGGTACTGATTAACCAAACCAGGTACTTCACAATGACTACAAATAATACTGGTCTTCCTCGGGAACAGCACGGGATATAGTTGAGCCGACATACTGACATGCATAAAATCACTACTTTTAGATTTAGTGTTTGTGAACTAGCATTACACACTGAACCGACAATGAATAAAGTACAATGACTTTTACAATGCTTGACAAATGAAGTTGCTGGATGATGTACTGCATGTACTTTTGCTAAGTACTCAGTTAATAATGCATATAAATCATACAGAGTATATAAAATATACTGAATCTAATTTAAAATTCTATTGGTGTATAAAAACACATGCGTTGTTCAGTGGCTCTAGGCAGGAAGTTTCATGACCTAGGCATGCACGCTATGAAAGAAGCCTAGACATGCTAGACAGTCGAAAAGGTCATGAACCAGACTCTTTCAGCCACAAAACAACAAGCTGTTATATAACAGTTAGCTGTGAGATTCTGCCCATTTAGCACTGGTGTTAAAACTATAGGGAGAGCATTGTGAAACGCTTCAGTTCCAGACAGGCCATTATTACAGGTCAACTCAGGGCACAGTGAAAGAACCAATTCACCAGTCCAGCCTATGTGTCAAAAAGAGAGGAGCGTGGAGGATTGACATAAAGAGAGATGGTAGAGAGACTTGGTGAGAAAGTGAGTGACTCGGTGAGTAAGAGAAATAAGAGAGGCAAATTGTGGGAGAAAGAAAAGAAAAGAAGAGACTGATGGAATGTGGGAGACAGGCAGACAGAAACGGAGACGGAGGGGAAATGGTCAGCATGGTTGCTCTGATGCAGCCCTGTTCCAGACTGACCGCAGGCTCAGCAGTAGCTGCTGCTCTCTCTGAGCTGCTCCTTGCTCTGCTCTTCCAAAGCCAAGTCCAGGGAATACCACTATACTCCCCACAGACATTCTCTGATTTAGCTTCCCATACAGCAAAACACAAATCTGACAACTACTTCCTCAAAGCTGAAGAAGTACAGAGGAGAAGATGAACTTAGCAAACCCAAAATGCTACAGTATCACACAGCCAACACTGACTAAGGGAAAGAGCAGGAGGATGCGTCTGTTGCAGGGCTGGTAAGAGCTTGTAGGCTTCCCCACTAGATGACAGAAAGACAATAAAGACATTTTTCCAACTCACTAATGAAATTAATGCTATTTACTGTTAGAAATCGTTGTTAGAAAAAGTCTGCAGACCCTTTGGAATGATGATGAATTTCGCATGAATGGCTTCTTCATCCCTGAAATACACAGCAATGTGTGAAAGAACGGATGGCCAAAAAATCTAATTTACACAATTTTCCCTTCAGCCAAATGTGGTTTATCAGCCAAGATATGTTTGGCATCCAGAAGTTAGATTCTTTGGATGGAAGTTATGAGGTTATGAGTACCAACACATTAGCTGCATTAGCCTTATAGCTAATGCATAAATAAATAAATAAATAAATAAATAAATAAATAAATAAATAAATAAATAAATAACAAATGTCATTAGCTTAAGAATTAGCTCTGTTAACCACCAAAACCACCTAACTTTATCCTTTGCCTTCTTGCAGGATGGTTTTAATGCAATTCAACAAGCCGACTGAAATAATATAATTTTTCTAAATAAATGGTATCAGGATGATAAGTGTTAATAAAATTATCGACTGCACGCTTCCTATGAAGTGCTACTCTACTCGTCTTGACCGTCCTGATGATCTTGATCTTGGTGTTATACCAACCAACCATTAACCAGACAGAAATCAAATGTCCAGAAAAGTTATTTACTTCATTTTGGGATTATTTTAATGTATTTTAATCAATTCTTTGATCTGAATCTAAAGCATCCAGCAAATGACACACACAGCTAAAACTGAACCTCAATATAATTGTATAACACAAACATGGGTACAGACAATACATCATCCAGTACCACTTTGGGTTTTCAAAGAATGTAAAGACAGAAAGCACCTGCAAGCACCTGATAAGCCCTTCACATTTCAATACATATATTCTAGAAATGTGTTTACACATGAACAGTGCAGGATAACTGGTCTAATATCATTTCCATTACATAAACTGGTCATTTGACCAACTGGTTATTGCATAATGTGTAATTTTGTGCAATAAAGGCCTAAATGTGATCATTTTGCATATCAGGACTTTGTACAGTAGAATAAGAACAGTGTAAATATTCAAAAGCAATGAACAATGTATCAACCCTAAAGCAAAAACAGTCAAGAGAACGGTTGCTCTTCAGGGCATTTTCACAACTCAGAACTCAAACGAACAACTCCAGACGAGATCATAGGCTGCTTACAGTAAAGACCTGGGAAGTTAGGAATGCTGAATCTTTGTTGTTGTTTATTTTTTTTGCAGTCTGTTTTGAAAAGAGATTAACAATGCTGTACCCCCGCCAGCTGTTTTTCCATCCACTGGCTCTTTGTTACAGAGCTAATCTCAGGCTGTCTGAACAGTAACAGCGCTGCAACACAACACAGGAGACTACAGGTCTGCCATGCCGATGCCAACACATACACACACATACACCAAAACCTGCTGAGCCTCACTTGTAATATCCACATTACCTTATTACGTACCTCACTGACACATCTACACTAAACTGCACTGTCATAGTGAGGTATTAGAAGTAAGCTGCATCACAGCACAGCATCATCAGAGCGCCGATGGAAACATACAAGCTAAATTTATGACCAAAGTCATAGCCAGCTGCACGACACAAATCTTAGCAGTATTAGCTTTCTCTGTCTGTTGTGGTCTGACCAAAACAGGGACCACTCAGACTCTCCTACTGCTCCAGAACAAAGCAGACTCAGATCAAATTACAGAGGGAAAGAGAGGGGGGAGAGAGAGAGAGTCAGAACACAAGTGAGGGAGAGAGACGTTTGTGCATGTGTGAAAGAGCAAGTTAATCAGAGTGTGTGTAAGTGAAGGAGCAAGCACACACACACACACACAAACCTTATCACATGAGGCAAAAACAAGGGTTAACGGCCAAAGGAAATTAATTCAAGATCAGCAAAACAACACTATAAACACCATGTATAATACTCATGTATCTACACCACCATTAAAAATTTTAAATCAATTCTTCCATTAATATAAAACCAGTATGGTGGTGGGAAATTGCATAAATCATCCAAATTTACTATCCCTGTGCTGCTTTCCAAACCTCACCAATTATTATACACACTGGTGGGATAACTTTAAAACAAACAAAAAAAAAACTTTAAACAGAAGTGCAATATTTATCCTTGACATGCTTCTTGTTGCCAAGATACTTGAAATATTGTTTTATGACATCTAAACATTTTTGTACCTGCACCCACTTGATGTGACTACTATCTGGATTGTATCCTGATAAGATCTGGGCAACATGCACTTACACTTTGTAGTCAAATGTGTCTCTGGGTAGTCACAGAGAAATGTATTTGTTCAGCTTCTACCTATTTTTGTGCTGAAGAGGGTTTCTGCTGCGTCATTCTGCATGCCGTCGTGCTATTTCTCAAACAGCTTCAGCAGACCATGCAGACGACAAAACAAATTTTTTAGACTGATTAACTCAGCAATGACCCTGATTGCAGCCATAGCAAACACCAGCAAAACTTCAGCAGCACTTCTGTAACTAATCCACTCACACCAGCTTAACACATGCTAACACACCACCAATACTCAACACAAGCTAACACACCACCAATACTCAACACACGCTAACACACCACTAATACTCAACACACGCTAACACACCACCAATACAACACAAGCTAACACACCACCAATACTCAACACAAGCTAACACACCACCAATACTCAACACACGCTAACACACCACTAATACTCAACACACGCTAACACACCACTAATACTCAACACACGCTAACACACCACTAATACTCAACACACGCTTACAAACCGTCGATACTCAACAATCGCTAACACACCACCAAAACCCAACACACACTAAGATACCATCAATACATCACCAATACTCTACTGTAAACAAAATGTGAGGGCACAAGAGTTTTACAAATTAAATAATCAAAAAACACATCACAACTTCACAGATGTTACAATATGCAACATTATCAAATATTATTATGTCAACTGGCCAGCATGTTTGGAGTAACTCTGACAGAAGATGGGCAAGGAGAATCATGGGTAATGTAGTCAGTCAAGTTTTTGAATGTGCTCCAGTAGAGTTGTATGCGTGGGTGTAAAGAGGTGTTGAGCATTTTAAGCTGTGCCAGAGAAACGTTAGCTCGTGCGGAGGAGGAGAACGGCCAAGCATGACGAGAGGAGTGAGCCATGAGCCGCTCTCTGCCATCTGTGCAATCTCTCAAACACGTGCACACACACACACACACACACACGCAGACACTAGCACTTCTTCATCAGAACCCACAGTCGCGCTTGTACATAATTAATACTGGCGCTCTCTCCCCATCCATACACACACACGCACAACAGCACCACAAAAACACAGGAGTTTACTCCAGTTCAGTTTACTCAGCCTGTACTGAGCGTTTATAATCACTGCTCAGGTTGCAGCGAAACCGCTCCAGCAAGCAGAAGCTTTTGTCCCAATGGAATCTATGTGCTTTGTAATACATTGTCTTTTAGTCCTCTCCAATTCAGGCAAAGCACTGAACACTGTACAGTCACTGTCTGTTTCAGCTGCTGTTTAATACATTGTTTTTGCTGATGTTGACTATGCTGCCTGTCTTTGGTCAAATTCAATTATATTTCAAATTTTGCTTATGAAGATTTTAACATCTATAATATAAAATAGTTCTACAAGCATTTGAGTGCTGATATTGATACTGTGTATCGGCTTCATGTCATCATCAACATCAACAACAACACAGTCCTACAACTTCTTTTCAGCACTGTTAACGGAACACAGCAATCCTACCTCAAGCTCTGGATCCTGAATATGACACAAGCACAGAGAGGCCAGTGTGCAGCCACCTGTCGCTGCCGGTGACTAGTCCATTCCTTTGGTTGACACAGAGACAGTGGACGCAACAGATGTCCATGGGGCAGCAAAACCCTCCAGAGAAATGAGAACTGACCTGGGAACTGAGCTAAAGGACCTAACACACAGAGCTGGTCTGTTTTCAGGAGAACAATGGGGCCGATCCCGGCCAATCACCCTCAAAACACAAGATCTCCTTAATATCACGGCCGTGGAGAAACGTTAAAAGACAATCCACATCACTCCAGCCTGGAGAATGGATGGCCCAATCTAGTCCTCTTCTCAAGCATCAAGCAATCTAACTACAAGTTAAGCATAGTGTCAAAGGAGTATGTGTATGTGCGTGTGTATGTGAGTGTGTTTGTAAGAAGTGGGAGTGGGGACGGGGTGGGACGGAGTGAACGAGGCCCTCCCCAAACGTGGCAACAGCTGTCTCCCCTTCACACACACACACATGCATGGAGTAGTGTGCGACACACAGAGCGGAAGCTGAGGACTGTAGTGTCGCAGCCTCAGATTGAACAGAGATGCCATTGATGTTTGGTTTGATGGGGAATGCCATCTGAACTGAATCACACTGCCATCAGGCACTTTAGTGGAGCAGTGTAATTGGGGAAAAGGAACAGAAAGAAATCTGAGAGAGAGAGAGAGAGAGAGAGAAGGAAAGGGAGAGAGAGATCTCAGTAGAACGCCTCAAAATGTACGACAGAGGTTAAGTATTCTTGTCTTGCCATAAGGAACGGAGAGCGGAGGATAAATCTGAGCTATTTCACTGCCTTAAAAAAAAGATACTCAAACAACACCATGACAAACAGCAATAGAAAATTATACTTTACCTCACTTTATGTTATGCTTCAAGTAATTGTAAGTCACAGTAACAGAACAGTCAACACACTATGTCCAAAAAAGTAGTTTTATACCATATAAGAACTTTAGTTGCCTTAATGAGCCTGTCAATCAATATTTCTATAAAAAGAGGTTTAAAGAATCCACACAACTAATGGTTTTTGTTTTATTATCCCGGTAAGTGAACTCAAGCTTCTGTGACTGCCAAAGGAATCACTATATATGACCCACTGGGTTAAATAGCTAGTTGACCCATGTTATGGAAATGTTATGGCCAACTCATTCTTCACCAGAACCATGCTAGGAAGCAGTGACTGTGTGCACACACAGGGTGAGTTTAAAGTTAAAATCTAAGGGCTGATAAAAACTGGACTATGTTTTATCAATATCTGCACTCCAACAACTCTGTCAGTGTTACTGTCCCGACAAACTGCCTTCCTAATAAAACTGACTGAAAGACAGACTGACCACTCCCCCAGCCAATATGATATTACTCTCCACTCATCTCACAACAACTACCCCGCTCCACATATTAGAGCCCATCTCCTACAAACCAACTCAGCCAGCGGCGCAGCAGTGGATCAGTGGATAGTGCTGTGTTCATGCCTTTTCTAGACACAAAAATAGATCAGAGACCAGGCTCGCCCTCCCCACTGAGGAGCTTTATGACTCTGGGCTCATGTTTGTCTGTTCTTTATCAGTGAATACTGAAGGCTCAGGCTTTCTGTGTGTCTGATAAGAGAGTACAGACAGCACAGAGCGGCATGGGGTCCTGGTATCCTCCCTGACACTGCCCCAAATGTTACACAACCACAAAAGCCAGTCATAGCAGCAGCCAAACTAAACAAACAACACTGCTAATGTGCAATTAGTTACTTAGTTAGACACGTTACACATATGTACGTTAACGCATATATACACTACTGTGCAAAAGTCAGAGACCACCTTTCATTTATTGAGTTTTGTCTTAGAAGCTTGTAGCAAGACAACCCTAAACCAATGTAAAGATGCTGAGATCTAGACTCTGGGGTGGTCAGTCCAATCCATTGTGTAGGTCAGCGCTGTGCACACAGCACTGGAACCCTATGTTTTGCTATGATTTTTCTATTTTTATTATTATTATTATTAGTAGTAGTAATAGTAGTAGTAGTATAAGTAGTAGAAGTAGTAATTGGGATATACTATGAAATTATTAAGTGGAAATACAAGCAAAACATTTTGTAAATAATTATTCATCTAAAATTAAACAAATCAGACATATACAGTCCAGTTCTCTTTGTATGTGTTTACTACCTCTTCTGTCCCCAACAACGTCAAGTCTGCACCATCTGCATACAGTTAAACAGTTGCACCTGCCATCCACAGTGTTTTCCAGTAGATGGCAAGTCCCCCAAGTTAATCATTAAACCATCTGCAGAGTATAAATCCTGTATATTTGGGGATATTAAGTTGTATTTCAACACAGCACAGACGACAGCTCAAATGGTTTAGCACTGGAAGCATTGGCAGCAGAGGGGGGCCCATGGTTGAGATTTGTGGTCTCTAGGATACCAGAGCTGGCAAGTGTGTGAGCGAACTGACAGTTGAATCCTTTGTAAGTGTGAGATCTGTCAGAAAGGGAGAAATTACTAACATGCCCATGTGTGTCTCCCTCCATCCAGTGAGGTGCTCACGGTAATACGTGTACTGTACGTAAGGACTGCACGATATATTGTTTGTTAATCAGTATCACAGCATCCGCCTTCACAAGACTGGCTTCCCTGAAAGCTGTCATATGCAATACAGATGTTTTACGGTTTGCTCAAAGTTGACCCTAAAGAAAAATTTCATAAGCTGTGTATGTTGTTAAGGTCACAAAATAAGCTTCATCATCAATTTTCATCATCAATATCCAACAACTGTGCCAGCATTTCCACCCAAGTCAACAGTTCCTACCGCTCTACAACCGCAGCCTCTCAGTCTCGTTCATACGGTTAATTCTTACAACAGTGAATTCTTCTAACGCTGCAGTCCTACACTTTGTTACACTTCTGCTTGATCTTTTACCTATAGTCTCTCTAAAGGTGCTAAAGGTGTCATTTAAAACACATTTTAAAGCTGTATTTGAACAGAGGACCACGATCACAGATTTCATAAAATTCCAAAACATCTTTTCATGTCATAGGTTTATTGGAACAATAATCATTCACATATAATAATATAAAATAAAATAATACACTAACTGCAATTGTAAAGAAAACAACATACCAGGGCAGGAAGGTGATTCCGGCATAGACAATAATGAGTAATGGAACAACTATGGAAATCCACAACTACCACAATGACAGCAAAGTTTCTAATAACAGAACTAGTCTCATTAACAAATACACACACATTCATGCACCTCCCCCTGCTACTCCTTTGCCAGCTTGTATGACATCATTCCCACTTTCATCTCTATTGATTTCTCTTTCTCTCTTGCTCACGCTCTCTCTCTCTTTCTATCTATCCACCCTCCGCCCTCTCTGCTCTCTGCTCTTTGCTGTTTGACTGTGACACAATAGGAGCCATTTTTTTGTGCCTTGATACATTTTCGATAATGCCAACATTCATTCATGTGCGTGTTTTGTAGGTCAAAGTACACATGCCAAAACAACGGTATCATATGAGCATAATTCAAATTAAGCACAAAGTAAAGCACTTCTGTTGTAGACAGGGCTAAAAACGTAAAACAGAATACATGTCATTTTTAAATTAAAATAGCTGTGATTTTAATTATAACCTACACTAGTTTTAAGCAGGGAATTTTTAATATTCAATAACTCAATAACACTGAGCTTGGGAACTGTACATCAGTGTATAAGTAACATTTCCCAACATTCCCCACAAACACATTCCACTGATGTCCCTGCCAACAGGGCCACCGGTATATATTATATATATATTCCTGTCTAGTATTTGCCATGTTTACTGTATACTCTGCACACTATGTATGTTTATAACATGTTGCTGTTGTGTGTTGCGCCATGGGGCCAGAAGAATGACATATTGTTTTAATGTATGTAGGTTTTATTGACGAATGGCAATAAGACCATATGATGCTGGAATTGACAGTTTAGTATTACTATCTGCTTTTAAGACACAAAAAAGCCATACAAATATCTAGTATGTACAAATGGCTGAAATCAAACCTTTACCTCCTCCCCCACCAGAAAAAGCTGCATGCATTACAAACGCCGGTAACAAGATCAGACTCCGAAATTAAATTATGACATAAAATTTGGGATTTCGTCATCAGATCCCTCTCCTCTTTCTCTCTTGCTCTGGTTTATACACACACACACACACACACGCATAAAGAAGGGCGTGCCGGGATGCCTTTTGTGTGGCAAGAGTGTACTGTGTGCGGCATGTTGGGGCGAAGTCCTGGGCTGGGTCACACATGCTACTCGTTCATCCTCATTCCCTCTATCTCCTCCCTCTATACCACCTCAATTCTTCTGGAAAATATCTTGCAGACAAGTCAGACCATCAGAAACACAGTACATATACAAAAGAAATCCTTGCATCAGGCGAACAAGCCACTCAATAGATTGACACAGTGTAACCATGACCCTAAAGTCACACTATGATTGGCTGCTTTTAATCCCAAGTTCCTAGAAAGCCTAGAAAACCGTGAGTCAGAAGTGATGGCCAGTCCGCCCAGCAACAATTATTATTTTTATTGATATAAACTATTTTGATATGAATCATTACATTATTCATCATTACATAAACACTGAAGAAGCCGCTGGTAAGAACAATATTACTGTCAAATGGCAAAGACCAAATATCAGATTCTGTGTAAATATTAACCCTAAAACCACATTTGAAGCAAAGAGTATTCTGGTTTCTAGTATTTCTGTTTTTTTGATGTGTTTAATAACTTTGTAAGTAAGTAAAAGGGTCAAGATACACTTAGGCCCCCACCAAAAAAAGCCAAATATCTTTGAGTCCTCACTAAGTGTGTAACACTGTGGCTGTATCAATCAGTGATACTGTATCAATTAAAAAAACAAAAAAAAAAACAAACAAAACAAAATTGTATTGATTATTAATTAACCGTTTCCATGCAAAGATTTCTGGCAGACAGTGAATCATTGTGTGTTGTGTTTAAACCTCTGACCACTAGACAGCAGTGTTGTAATCCATTTTCAGCTCCACTCCAACATAAACAAGCAGCACAAGGGTGCAATGCTATTGTCAGCACTGGCAAACCTGTTCATGTAGTGGTGTGTTTTTATAGTAGAATTTAAAAAATCGCAATATATTACTTTGCTTCCAGTACTGCAGTATATCGCAATACATTTAATGGTGACCTCTATATCACGATATGTGTTGTATGGCCAGGTTCTTGCCAATACACAGCCCTATTTGGGGGTATGTCAAATGAGTCTGACACTGATCTTTGTAATTTAATCTAATCTAATCTAATCAGCTAACAGTTTGTTATTTTATAGTTTTTATTATAAAAGGTCATATAAAGGTCACATAACCCCAGTCCTTCTGTGCGCCACACGTTCAGGAGAAACTAACAACAGTGGCAGCAGCTTAATGCAACTTCTAATCACTATGTAGTTTGTTCTAAGACCATTCTATAACTATGATAACTTCTAGAACTGATTTGACCAATGCAATAAAGCTTAGTTGTTTGTTTATTGGTCAGCTCTGCTCACAGCACCAGTGTTTTGTGACACTAGCAGAGAGGAGTGTCATAGAAAGGCATCAAGAGGCCAAGCGCACCAAGTATAATAGTAACAGAGTGTTCGGCTTGATTTAGGTTTGTTCTTTAGGCGCCTGAATTGTACTTCTGGATTAAGTGTATGTTTAGCCAGTAGTGGACTCCAAAGTACTAACTTCACAAACAAACACATAAATAGAGGTAGGAGCAGAATATTATTTGATTAATTAGTAATTCAGTACAGAAACCAAACAAACCATTCGCTCATTCACTATCAGCGACCAAGGATTACAAACGCGGAGAGGAAATTATGCTAAATTAGTATTAATTATTATTAATTGGTATTAATTAAACAGAAGCTGTTATGCAAATAAGAGAACTAAGCGTACATGGTTAAACACCTAAAAAGCACCTGAAAAGCCCCTGAAACTTTCTCTTTTCCCACACACAGATTTGTAAACTACCTTCTCAACCCTGGACTGCGGCAAACCACCTCGTTTCACTACAGCTTCGGTTCTGCATCCAATCCAATTTGGAGCTGCTCCTTTCTCTACACAAGGTAAAAGACATCCAGAGTATCTTACTTCTCCATTTTCGTCCACCACACTACTCCGGCACTCAACAGCTTACATCAGCTACTATTTGCTTGAGTTAAAAAACCTAATTTAGCTGCTTAAAACAAGTTCACATAAAACACATTTTTACTAGTGTGTGTGGGAACACCAGGGCTGAGTGATAATCAAAAAATGGCTTGTTGGGTCATCAGCTCTCTGTGTCTAACTTTTCTTCCTGTGCTGTTGAGTGTGTTTTCGCAGATGAGAGGTCAGTTTTGCTATATAATCCTGTTTATGCCATTAGCATGCAAGCTTGAGGCTCAGATGCAGGTGTGCACAACAATCCACAAATCATGTAATGAAGTCAATCTAGACTTGTGTAAATCCTGCACCAGAGTAAAAACTATTCCAGCACTTAATAGCAAATATTAATTCAGTAACGTCACAGAAAGATATTTGCCTTTTCACATTAAATCACTAAAATAAAAAAAACAAACAAACAGTAGTTGAACTACTATGGGAAGTAAAGTTGCAGTCTGTGCTTTTATGTCTCAACACAGAGGGCCTGCAGGCTTAATTCTGTAGAGCAGTGGTAAACCAACCCAACCCCTCCTGGAGAGCCACATTCCTGCAGCGTTTAATTTAAATTTGCATTCAACAAGCCATGTCCACCTGAGCTGACACGAATACATGTGGTCCAACCACTTAAAGACTTCTAAAGATGCAGATAAGATGCCTGTGAGGCAGACTTGGGTTGGAACCAGTCTATCCAGACTACAGGACCAGGGTTGATGACCACTAATACATTTATTTATTCACTGAAGGGTTGGTGACCCTAAAGAAAAACATTTCTGTAAGGAAAGATAGGAAGAGAAAGCAGTGCAGATGTGCGGCCAGTATGTAGAGGCTTACAGTGACAGAGAATGATGATTTAATTTACTTTAAATTAAAATAACATTTCTACATTAATGAAGATTAATGCCGAGCACTGTATTAAGTGTTTAAGTTAACGTTCAGGATCTGCTGTCTTACCCACAAATCTTCTAACTTCGTGGTGCAGCCAATATCAGTAACAAAAACGTATCATCTAAGTTGGACCCACTTGTTCCGCCACTTTCTTTTATAAGACCATGTGTGCAAAGAACTTTTCATTAAAAGGTTACATATCAATAAAGGAAAATGATGAAGATGATCGTCATCCTTATTTTTTCTGATAGATCCATGAGACTGAAAGCATCCACTCCACGTCACTACCACAAAATTTACCCCACACCAGCCTGCAGCCCAGAAAGCCCCCAAACTGGAGGAGGAACAATGACGCTCTTAAAAGAATGCTGCTTCGCAGCGTCAGAGCTTTTGGCCACCGCAGCCAGGCTGACGAGGTGCATGGCAAAAGGGGAATGGATGAGGAGGGGCCACAAAAGCTCCTCTGTGTCCCTTCCATAGCCTGTATAAATCAGCCTTTGTTATCTGCAAGTTAAAAAAATGACTAAGATTCTAAGATCTGCGTCTATTTTTGCGTCTGCATTTGCGCGTACGAAGCCACTGATGCGGCACTGGTGGTGGCTGCTATAGGTCATGGATGGGGGAGCGTTAGAGAAGTTGTCTCTTGTGTTGATAGCATAATTAAAAACACTATGTACAGCATGATATATCTATGCATCATCAATCCCTTTGGTTATCCCTCATCCTTGTGTTTTAGTAAATTAAACACTGGTCTTGACCAATGAAGGGTCCAGCTACTTTATATGAAGAGAACACATAGAGCACTGGAGAAGAGTCTTACTTTACAACAGGTCTTTCTTTACACGTCAGTAAAGAAAGAAAGAGAGAGAGAGAGAGAGAGAGAGAGCGAGCGAGCAAGAGAGAGAGAGAGAGAGCGCGAGAGAGAGAGAGATGGTTGACTGTCACTTCTGCTTTCTTTTCCCAGAGTGATTGCATAAGGTTGGATAAATCTTCATGTGAAAAAGTTGTTTCATTTTTGACCTGCTTTAAAACAAAGTACAAGCACAACTTTACTACTGCAATCTGACCCATGAGTCTTGTTAAACGGAGCCTTCAATAAATAATATTTCTTTTAAAACATATTTAGGTCTCTACTGAGACACGTTTGAGTTTTTTCCAGATATGCAAAGGAAAAACCTCTTATGGCCAGTTACAACATTAGCTTACTCAAAGAAATTTCGACAGAATCTGGAATCCCACAAAGCATCTGGAACCACAGGTTTACCGGCTGTTGAGCGGCATTGCTCAACTTGCTGAATGCCGCACATGGTCAGAGGGTTGCAGAAGTGAAACCTGCTGAAAAGCTTTACATGGTTTCTACCAACATGCTATCCATTTATTGCAAATTCTGCGCTGGGAACAATGGAGCACATTATTATTTTTTTCCTTTTTGCCAGAAAATTAGTGATATTATATTTCCTTGCTAAGTAATAGTGCTGTCAATAGTTCGGTTTGCAAACTTCTGACTGTTGATTGGACCAAATTGTGGTTCAACCTGCAGAGATGGTTTCGGTCCAGCTGGTTTGCAGTGTGAAAACACTTTAGGAAGGTTCGGACTTTTAGACAAATTACAGGAAGTTGTGCCAAGCTACGCTATCGTAGAATGGAAGAGGACAAAGAGCCAGAAGAGAAGTAAAAATGAGCCACGGTAGAACGATAGCAGAAGACAAAATCTTTAATTGCAAAGCAGGAAGTCTGCAAAGTCTGGAATAACACTCTGCTGCCCTAAAGGCGCGTGATGCCATCAGCAAAAGCGGCACGGCACCAAATTGAGTACACGCCCCTCTACAAACCAAGCAACGTTGAGTATACAGAGACGCAGTGCACATAGGTGATTATGACAGAACGCAAGTATGTCATGATGTTTTTTTTGTGGGCTGGCCAAACTGTAAAGTGAAACCACAACTTATGCATACAACGCAACAAAAACATGAACTTTGCTTCGGGACCTTGGTCCAGACTTACAGTGGTGGAAAAACACCTTAAGTTACAATCAACAATACAGACTTTTTATTTATATGGCATTTTACAGGTTAAAGAAGGAAAAGATCTCTGAAGCTGAAATTCAGGAGTCAGATCCATGTTAAAGTCAACTTTATCACTTCTCACCACAGTCATGTCCTCTGGGACAGGGTGCTACCTTTAGCATAGAGCAGCAGCATAACAGTACAGACTGGACATACACATTATAAACACACACTGATAACAGTAACAGGATCCACATTTACAATGCGTTATGCCAAGCATTTCATATGAATGCCTATTTGGGGAAGCACACTGCCATATAAACTTTAAGCCTGGCTAAATACAAGCCTGGCCTGTACCTGACACATAAACAAACAGCCTAATTAGATCCATGTATATAAATAGATCCCTGCAAAACAACACAAACAAAATTTCACAGCCGAAAAATAAAATTTCCTGTAAGCCAAAGTCGAAAGTTTCTAATGGCTACTGTTTCCTAAAGCCCTTCTGCCAACATGTACTGGTGGTATTCTAAATTAGTATCATACCCAAGTCTGTGTTCCAGACCACACATTATTAAACACTCTCAGACAAAATAAAAGCTTTCTTTTATAGCTTTAACATTCCATGTTAAAGAAAAAGGATGCAAAAAATATTGAAAATATTAACACAGAAAAACATGATGTTCTGGTATTTTTAGGTTTATGTTGAACTAGGTAAATTTGCCTTTAGTGCACAAACAGAACAGCTGCTTCATTATCACAGCATACACAAATACATGCAGCGTCTTCTTGCCCTGCTCATTACAGGTCATTAAAATAGATCTGTACCTTAACCAATGAAAAAAAGGAAGGAAAATACACATAATCCTGACCCTGGCAGTCACACATTCATAAAGTGCTGCTTAAAACAGATGAGAGAATAAAACATTAAAATCAGTCAATCCACTGCTAATAGGAAGAATAATTACCCGAGCCTTACAAAACCTGCACATGACCTCCAAGGTCTAGGAAAAAGGTAAAAAACAAACAGTTAGTGTTTAGAGTACCTCTCAGCGTACTGCAGAAGTTGAGCCAGAGTGAAGAGCGAGGGCTGCTGCGTTGAGGGTGAGAGGGGCTTTATCAAAAGCTGCAGTTTTGTTACACAGAACTGAGGTGCAAAGCCTCTCCCTCCTTTGGCTTCCTGTGTGTAGTAATCAGGTCCTCCCAGAAGCGTCTTAACAGCCAGGACCAGTACACTTGGGGTCTGGCGGGGGTTACATGCGCACATGCATGTTGGTAATACCCTGATGTAATACTGACTAATGCTAACCTAACCGTGACCTTATCCTCAGAAACAACAAGGCAAAAAAAACTGCAGCATTTGTGGAAAAAGTCCATTTTTCTTTCAAGGATCACTCATGTGTCCTGACTTTAACAAAACTAGTCATATTTTCCTACCACTATGGGGACATTAGGTCTCAAAGCGCACACGGTGCACACTGACTAACAACATAAGGAAATGAAATAAGTGTGTAAATATAGAATCTCACGTACTTACATATGTGCATAACACACACACACACACACACACACACACACACACACATACACACACACATACACACACACATACACACACACATACACACACACATACACACACTTCTTGGAAGATTGTTTCCTGGAGTGTTGTACTGTGAACACAAAATGAATCCTTTATTTCACTTACATGCAAAGCATCTGGAGTTTTGTTATCATTCCAGAAAAAACAAACCCCATGACTTATCGCGACCACAACAATCTGAAGTATTTTCATCCCAGCAATCCAAATCCCAAGACTGGTGGTGGGGTTTAGGAGAAGGGAGGCAGTGTGTACGACAGCTCCTAATTCCAGTTAAACATTCTTACAACATGTTCCTCTCCAGATTTCCTCTTACCAGCACTGACCAGGACCAGTTTCCCAAAAGCATCTGAATTAGGAGCGAGTTACCAGAGAAAGGGCATTCAAAAGTTTGGCATGCTTTACTCATTTACAGTATGCCAGTTTTGGGCTGCTTCATCTTGAACTGACATCACAGCAGAAGCCAGGCTTCTACAGACCACATCAGAATGTTTGTAAACATGTTGGCTGTACTTCCAGGTGGATAGCACAACCGGTCAGCCGTAAAGGCAGCTCATTTGAAGCAGTGATAAATGCACACAGAACAAACTGAACCAAAAAAATGGTCAACAATGATAATATATTGTTGTGTTTCAGGCTGTAATGTTATATGTTTTGAGGGGAAATAAGGTGCATATGGCTTTAGGAAGTGCAATGCATTTCCTTTTTTATGAAGTTTAATTTCACTGCATGAAACCACAAATAAAGTCTGCTGAGGAACGCGACCTGGCTTCAGTGCAATTTTGTCATATTGAAAAAACATACCAAAGTGACTGAGTCACCCCGTAACAGCTAATCCTGACTCTGACACTCAGAACATATAAGTTTAGGTTTTCCCATTGTAACGTTAAGTGAATTAAGCATAACAGCTACCATTATAATAGCAGAATAATTTTTTTCATTAAGCAGTGCAGTGAAAATGAATGATCATGATTAAAGGACAAAAAAACCCACACAGTCCAGTTAAATGGTGAAGTTATGGGAGAGGGAAGCTAAGTTAAATAAAGTAACAACCTGAACAGCTTTAGCACTGTACAGATTCAACAGTTTCAAAAAGCATGACATTAGGATTGCCTAGAGCATTTAATAAACAACATGTAGAGGTAAATACTAACTCAATTATTTAGATGATTCATCACTAGATCACTGAAAATGACTGGTGTATCAGTGAAGCCCTACCAGGGTTTTCCAGCTGGAAGTAAGTTCTGTAATGTTTTGTTTTTGTGTTAATTTGTTCCAGCTTCGTTCATCAAAGAGCCGTGTGCATGGTTGCATGAATAAGTTCCCTGCTTAAACTCTCAGCAATAGAGAGTCGCTGAAATAGGCAGATTCGGGACTTTGGTACAACATTAGAGGTTTTAGACATACATGGTACAAGCCTACAATCAATACTTCTGCAACCAAGATAGCCAGTCAGACAGACAGACACAACAGATACACAAATAAGTAAGTAAATAGCAAGCTAACACTCAGTAAATTGTATGTGCATGAAGTTGCTGCATCTTCGCTACTGTGCAACAAGATTCACTGAAGTGCAATTCCACATTAATGTATGGTCCTGTGCTCAAAGTTCACTATAAGCTGACATCAGTTCATCATTTCTGATTACAATATAATGCTGATTTATACGGCCTCTGCCATCAGTAACTAAACCCAACAACAATGGTTTTTCTACGCAGACACAGAGGCTGATAAGAGTGATAACATTTAAATTCTTCATGCAGGTTCTATAAACATTATAACACTATCACTTACCACAATTCTTTCTATCTTTGCAGTCTCAAGGCTACTACCACCGAAGCAGGGGCGCTGCTGTTTGGACATTCAATTTATGCCATACGTTACTACGCTAAAGGCACAATAGACTCAACAATAAACCATACAGTGGTACTATTAGCAGTCCCTTTCTGTGATCGTGTAATCATTGGAGCTAGGGCTGGGCGATATGGATCAAAAATATCATCTCAATATTTTTCGCTGAATGGAGATGGAGAAAAAAATGAGTAATCTCACCATAAGAGGCTAGCTTTTAACTATTTATATGGATCTTGTTTAAACAATAAGTAATTTATTTATATATTATTTATTTATTTATTTGGTTCTGCTTTAAGAACAAAAAAATAGCATTACTTATGCTTAAACTATAAAAATATGCAATCCTTTAACAATAAAATTGGTTACTGCTCTGTGGCATTCATCTGTTCTCTCAACCGACATCCTCAGCTTTTCTGCTACAGTGAAAGGGGGTGGCTTCTCCATGAAATCGATATGCAAGTAACCGTTAGTTAATGTCATACTTACAGAAAACGAGCGATACCTAACAACAGTACAGGTATGTTCATACGCCGACTGATTTTTAGCCATCTTGCTAGCTAACTAGCTAATACATGCTGGTATTGTGCTAACGTTAGCCGAATCGTAACTGCTATTCAGCGCTAACAGGCGGCAGTAAGAGTGTTAGTTTCTCTCGCAAAGCAAGAAAGAAGCACGATAAACAGTTAACTTGCCAGATGATATTTTATCACTGGAAACAGCGAAATAGTGCTGCTGTTCTTCATGCAGTCGAAACATCTGCAGTTTCTTGAAGAAGATTAATTCCATGTGAAATCAGATGTTTCATTAGATTAGATGCATTACCCATTCTGGAAGCCACTATCTTGAAGAATTTGCTGCAGCTGCTCTCAGACGCACTCTTTCGAAGTAGAGCCAAACTTTCAAGCCCTTCGACATGTTTAACTAGCTGTGTGTGTGCGCCCTTTGCGTTACTGTGCATCACTGCATGCGTCGAGTTTCTTTATCTTTTTTTTTTGTGTTATATGCAAAGTACCGAAAATAGGCACTGGATAATTTTTTTGACTTTTCCATACTCTGTAGTACCGAGACGTTTCGGTCTCATTTTGCTATCACATTTTGATACCCAGTACTACTTTTGACAATAACTGTTTTTCTATTTAATAACCAGCTCCTCTTTGATAGCTTCTTTCGTGTCTTTATTCGTCTCCATGCTGTCGCTGCCTGCATTTACGCGTGCAGTGGTGGGGGAGGGGTGAGTTTTGTTAGAGAGAGAGGTGGGGCAGTGTAACACAGACTATATTGATATAAACGATATTGTCTCATCTTATATTTCATATGAAAATATATCGATATCTCTTAAAAACTCAATTTATCGCCCAGCCCTAATTGGAACTGGAGAATAACAGGGAACTCTAACGGTGTAAAAGGAGAGAAATAATTCTTAGTTCTGTTGTTCACCAACAAGGTTATTACATACCATTTCTAAAAGCAATGATCCTGAAGTTGCCAAGCAGCAGTGTGTTAGGCTGCACATAAGTAGCTAGAGAAGTGCAGACTCATACTGGCCTGAGAAACATCTTCACTTTGTATGTTTCGGCACATTTTTGGCTGTACCCCTCAATCTACGCTTAATAAATCGAGCTAAAATCAACAGGAAGTTCATAACACAGATGGACATTTGTAGCAGACTATTTACATATATTAATAGGTTTTTATGGTACATATGTTGGTCTGATGTTGTCTCATACAGCTGGAAATCCATTGAACAACATTTCAATCTTCTAAAACACGGATGTTTATATTTCACGATCTGTCTAAACTTTGTAGTTTACATCCACAAATTTGAGAAAAACACAACATTAGTTAACAAATTAACAAACTAGCACTGACAAAGAAGTCAATCCACTCGTTCACAAACTGAAATTCCACATGCACTGTGCCAGATACTTGCAAGCATGATTTACGTTTGGGGGTGGTTTTCCCATGTTCTTAAACAAAACTGGAAAACTCCCAACCTATTAAGACGTGAGAGGCAGAAGCAGAGAAAGTGACAGTGTGTGTGAGAAGGGATGGGCTATGTGTCTAACCTGACCTTGGTCAGGATGACCTTGGGTGCAGCTCAAGCAGCTGTGTAGCCCAGCCCCGAAAGAACACCCAGCTTCAATTCCTTTATTCATTAGATGAGGCCAAGCCCTCCAAAGCTTGGCCAGAAGGCCGGTTCTCTAGCATAGCCAATAGATGTCTATGAGCACATCTTTTGGAACAGAATGTTCATCGGCCTCAGTTCCAAGGCAAAAAGATAGAGTTAAAGTCACGTCAAAGCATTTTGAGGTTAAAGTCACATTAAGGCATGGTAAACAACAGCACCAAACAGGCACTACACTACAAAACCAACCTCTAGCAATCGGTCAGAGGAAGCATAGGGAGACAGCAGAGGAGTGGTTGTGGTGATGAACATCTGCTGTTTGACATGGGGGAATAGCATCCACAGCCTTAAGAGCTCCAGCTGTATAAATAGCCCACAGTTTAGACAATATGACTCGCCGAAGCACCAGAACGGAAAAGCTCTAGATCAGCAGAAACCAGACCACGGATGCAGAGACAGCAGAGGGTTTTAGCAGTAGTATAGCTGAGTAACCACTACTCTTGTAGAGAATGATCAGAGTTTACATAACTCACATGCTGAAGTGGCAGGGTTCTCCAGATTCACAGGCTTTGACAAATTCCACTACATATGACTCAGCAACAACCAGCCAGAAAACTTCCTTCTCACCTTAAACTGGAGTCAAACTTCCCACAAAAGCCAGACTGGAAGCCAGTGGTTAAGTTCAGAGTGCCATGTCCTGAATCTGTATCACTGAAAGCGTGAGCCTGCTGAGCCCCCAAGAGATGACCGTAAGCCAAGCCACCCAATTGGACCCTCGGGAGTTGGCTTCAACTTCCAATCTGGTAAAACAGTTCCCACCAAAAAGCCAAAGTCTACAGAAAGAAAAATGTCCTTAAACATCCACAGATCCACTACATCCACCATCAACGTCTTTTTGTGCAGTCTCTTTGCTTGCTTGCAGCACTCATAGCCCCAATCAATGTTCGAGTGACCACGAAACACAAAATGAAGCCAAGAGATAACAAACAAGAGAGCATGAGAGAGAGAGAGCAAGAGAGAGGACGCAAGGGGATCGATAGCCTTGAACAGAGGAACAGACCCATGGGAACACCGTGGTTTTATTTCCAGTCTCTCAGCCAGGGTCAGTTTCTTTCCCTTCTCCTTCAGCAGGACACTAGCATACAGCCAGCAACTGCACTGAGCTACCGTGTGACATGGGCTTCTAACAAGACCCAGTGAGGCATTAACCAGGCAGGCAGGGAGAAAAGCCCATGTTTAAACATTAACACAGCGTCACATCAAGCATGTCAAAAGGAACACAGATGAGCACCAACCAACAATGGGCAAACACACACAGGCAGACACACAGCTTTAAACAAGTCAGGCTTCACGTTCAAGTGTTCATGGATAGCCTCCCACCGTTAACAGATTCTAGACTGCATTTAGACAAGTTTATTGTTTCCCTCTATACTTTTGTTCCTTTCAATCTTAGTATTAAAATTTGTTATAGCTCAAGCTGGGCTACAAGACCAAATGTATTACACAGCCCCAAGTTCACTGACACTACATTTCTAAGAAACTGTTTGAAGGCACTGACAGACGAATCAGTGAAGTTTAGATATAATTTTGGATAGCTGATAAGGCAGCTGTTACTGACGGTAGATACAGGTACTGTCATTAGTAATGTAGTTTGTCAGCTCTTTGGTTGGAAGTGGTCAGATTTAGGCCTGCTCTAGCCTTAAAACTTGGTGCGGCTGGGTTAAGGGATGAACAATTTCTATACAGCGTTAAAAAAAACAAACAAACATTATACCATACTCTGGGAATATACTCTAATTTTAACTCCAAACTAAAGCTCTTGCACATTTGTGCATGCACGCACAGGCACACACACACACACACATACGAGAATGGAGTAAGAGAATGGAGTTCATTTCCTGCAGTTCCCAAAGCAGTGTTCACTGATGCACCTCAGATACAGGAAAAAGGGGTCTTTTTCATATACACTCAGACACATGCACGCACGCTCGCGGGGTGTACTTTTGGGGGGGTGGATAGGTCGGCTGGAAGTTTCCACTTTGTTGGCATTTTTTATCTTCCTGGTCATCTGTTCCCAACACACACTCTGAGAAAAAGACTTCCTGTTTTGCCTCCATTGTCACACTTGTGTGTTACACGGCTGGACACATCTAACTTTAGACCGGTTTTTGGATAAAGGGGCAGCTTCCTCTACTCAGCCTCCTCCAGCGCTCAGTTTGAAACAGAACAACACTTGCTGTAAAGTATGTGCACAGTTTCACAGCCAGGACTGTCCTAGTGTGGACTGATATTTACATCAGCTGATCAGAGAAGAAGCCGACTTTGAGAACAGTTAAAAGCAGCATGCTCCACACAACAAAAACAAAAACAAACTCTACACTCTTTCTTTTCTTAAAACTTTTAACTATTATTTCTGTCAATAAATAAGTTTGCCATTGATAGAACACAGACTCTGTAACACACATAGACAGTACCCTTAGGAAAAACAACTGCAGCAATGCAACAATAAAATCATGTACAATGCTTCTATAATACTCAGATACTTTTAACTATGCCTTCCTGTTGTGTTGTTTAAACCATATAAACTATTATAACTCATATATTTATACTATTAAACTATTTTTTCTATTTAAACATACACACTAAAGTGATTTTTTCATTTGACAATAAGATACCTAGTTAAAACGCTGATTTTTTGTACAGTGTATTAAATATATTTTATATACACAGCACTAAAAATTCAATGAAACAAAACAAAAACAAAACAAAGAACACCAAAACCATGTGTGCTTACCTCAGACACCCAGATCAGGAGTGAGTTGAGAGGGCAGCCAAACAGGCCCTGACACTTGAAGGGCTGCAGTGGAGAATGGTAACTGTGGGCAATGTAATTTAGCCTGAGCTGTATTGACCAATGCAGGAAGAGGTTTCCTCTCTCCATAAACACAGCTCCAATATGGCCGCTCTCAGGAAGATTTTGTCTTACATAAGAAAGAGGTTAAAAACAATCCAAACCTATTCCGCCCTCTTACTACTTCACACTCCAGGCCCAAAAAGCTATGTGTGACCCTGCACACACACACGCCCGCGCTCCACAAGAGGAGATACCTAGTAAACATCGCTCGCCAGTGAAATTCCCCCTGTTCCAAAACAGGATAACGTCTGGCAGACTGGCAGACAAAATGCCTCACACAAAGAAACCTAAAGCGGATGCGCAAAACAATGCTACTGTAACGTCCAGGCAGGAATTTACCTGTTCAAACTGATTGCTGTTGTAGATCAGCGGAGAAAACTGTGGCGACGCACTGCTGTCGTTGCAAGTCTATGGAACTTCTCTCCCTCACTCCCTCTCTCTAGCCAAGTTGCAACTCCCTGCTCCAATAACCCCTGACCCACAGGAAGTAGACACAATGGACTGAAAATAACGAGAGAGAGAGAGAGAGAGAGAGAGAGGGAGAGGGAGAGAGAGAGAGAGAGAGAGAGAGAGAGAGAGAGACCTCCTCCCTCCCTTCATGTGCCTCTCCTCCGCCCACTCCAGCAAAACATCACCCACTATTTCACAGAGTGCTGAAGCAGAGCCCCAAAAATACCTGCTGAATGCTTTGAATTCCCCAGGCCCCACCCCGGCCAAGTGCAAGGCAGACATCAGGCATTTTACAGCCTCCATACTCCATGAATGCACTTGACCAACTATCAGCCATCAGCAAACAGAGTGCTCGAGCATAATACATTTAGCGTGTGTTAATCTAATTATATAAAGCTAGCTGAAGTAACATTTTATACACACACACATATATATATATATATATATACACACATACATTCGTGCATTTCTACATTTCTACTTAGAATCTGCAACCTTACAGTTCCAGTCAATGTAAACAAGGTGATGTATCGCTTTTCATCCTATTTTATCCCACACTGCTATTTCTAGAAAACACCATATGCATTAGTTTGCTAATCCTAATGTAAGCAGAGAACCATTTTGCCACGTTGGAGAGGAAGAGTCTAATGTCTATAGACTTTTTGATCAATAACTCAAACTGTAACAATAACTAACTCGATTACTAACGAACTTAGTCCAAATCAGTCCTAACCTTACTTACTTGATTACTACTATAATCAGTGATAATCATTACTTCCTTGATTACTATTATAATCAGTACTAATCCTTATTGACTCGTTTACTAATATAATCAGTACTAATCCTTACTTACTCGATTACTAATATAATCAGTACTAATCCTTACCAATACAACTAATAGCAACAGCCGTGGTATATATGTGAAAGTATATGATTGCTAGTCTCGAGGAGTGCACTTGAATCATCTACTGTCTGTGACAATACACAGCACAGTCACAGCCACCCAACATAATCCAATCTCAGCCCAATACTAACCACACCAAATCACATTCAGCACACAGGCTTGGATTGATTTGGGCCAAATCAAATTGCGGCCCTATGACTAAGGAAGAGAAGGCCACTCAGGAAATGGACTGCATGCCACACAGAGATAAGCAAACGGACACAGCATCCCAAAGCATCTTTAGCACACTTCTCTCCTGCAGTGATTAGATAAGTGCAACACAATACCAGCTCAGATGTTTGTCACTCCGTAATTTATGACTATCATATAACGTGGCAAAAGGAAACTTTTAAAATGGCTTGAGCCTCTGTAGGTGCACATGCAGCAGCAAAGAAAGCGCCAGTGACCTAAAAGTGTTTGTTTAACCTTGAGCGCATCACCACTATCCACAGCCTCTTCCGAATGGATGAGTTATGTATATTGAATGCAGCTGATCTGAGAGCCAGATGGACAATAAGCCTCACTGCAACATTCTCATCCCAGGTTCTGCCAGTCCTTCCCAATGTTCTGAGGACAAGAGGACATTTTCAAGGGCTGGGCACATATTACGGATGTAAGAAAATACTGAATATGGCAACATTATGTTTTGTGATACTGTATTGATCTTCAAAAACAAGCAAAGTGCTTAGCAGCTTGCTTACAGCATCACAATATATCAAATCATTACCCCTCTATCATGATGTGTATCGTCAGACCAGGTGCTGTGCTTGCATTTAGTTAACGCTGCCGTGCACGGTTTAGCACTTTAGCAGCTAGCTAATGAAATGACTCGGTGAACGGTTCTCATCAACGTTAATCCCTTTTCCCATTTCAGTAAAGGCACTGAGAGAACAGTATGTAGTGTTAATTACAATTATTTACAGCTCCTAATGGCAGGTTGTTTACGTTTCCATGATGCCAATCCATTGCCAATCTGACACGCCCTTCTGATCTAGCAACAGCAGCAGCTTGTAATTTTCTAGGTGAGTATTCAACTATGATTAGACTGCATTAATGTATAAATATATATTAATTCTAATGAATTGGGTATGCTTACTCGGATGGCGTACCATTAGTATTAAAATTAATTTGTAAATACTTAAAACTACTAGAAAGGGGCTTAAGGATGAATTAACCTATCCATTCTAATGAAAATAATAATAAATATCTTACGGGTTACATTATATGATTTTAACCACAACTTTAGCCTCAACTGTCAGTCCAGCAGAGTCTGAGCTGGCTAGCTCTAGTATGTAGATTTTGGGTCAGTTTGAGTCAACAGCTGAGTAAGTAAATTGAGTAGCGTGCAAGGGGATAGTTCGTCTCTCGATGGCATTTTGAAACATGAGAATCAAACAGGTTAGCGTGAATATATGAAAACAGCAGTGTGTAATATATGTACGAGTATCCTGAGTATTACCTGCAGCTACCAGCTTTAATTTGTTATTAGCAATCTGCAATTGCACATGTACATGACCCCCTGCAGAGGAACACACTGTTCAACAGCAGTGCCTGGAGGACACTCGTTTGTGTGCACAGACACGACTGGACCCCCTCACCGGGGCATGACAGTGTTAAAAGTATTTAGCAGCTGGGAGTAGTCTTGGTCTTTGGCCAGTTCTTTGCTACCTGTATCTCCTTGTAGCTGTGGTTAGAAAAAAAAGCAAACTTATCCATGGTGAGTTTAGTAAAAGAAAAACAAACAAACAAACAAAAAAACACATGCATAAAATGAAGCATCAAAATTCAAAACTGTATCTCTGATATGCCCCCCGACCTCATTACCTGCACTCTATCCAAGAAAAGTGGTCAGGAAGAGAGGCTTGGGCTTAAGCTATGAATGCACTTGTGTCTAAATGACGTTTCTGACAACATTTACAAAGCGTAAAACGTGTGGGTGCAAATAATATTAATTAATTTGAAGAGCTGTGTAGACGGGCTAATGGATCAATCGTGCAATCTATAATCAGAAGGAACTCAGAAACACAAACAGCATGTGACAACTGAGGCACTAGAAGTAGTGTAGTATTAACCCAATTCACATCATTCTAAACCAGTCCAGCAGCTTTAATGCTGCTTAAGTCAGGCCTAAGTCCAATGGAAACTGGAGCTCCATACTAGGAGCACTAGGAGCAGTCTTAACCCACGGACTCATGCTATACATAGACCTGCTTTGGCTTTTCTCATTTGCTGCTACCATACATAGAGACAGACCATTATATCACTGCTTGGTGTGTCACAGCTGCCTTTTCCATGAGCTGATGGAATGGATCTTGATCACACACACAAACACACACCTATGGTCAGACACACACTCACACACCTGTAATATGAAGAGCAATGAACCACAAACACAGACTGCATGTTCTACTACTAGTATTAACCTTACAGATTAAATGAGGAATTATAGCTGCTTAACATTTTATCACGTGTGTCTATTTGTTCACACTAAAACAAGTGCTGAAAGCAACAACATCGAAAACAATATGTATGTAAACACTGAAGGTTTGCAAAAACTTAACATGTGAAATCTGAAGACACGAGTCAAATAGCGCATGACGCATCATATTAAAAGCCAATAATTGTTTTCTTATTATTTCAGCAAAGAACCCACATCCAAAACAAGACCTTTGATTTAATCGCCATGCACCAGCTGGAGTGGAAATTATAATATTAAAGATCACATTATTATCCATTATTATATTATTTTAATTTTATGTAGTCATGTTTCATCTCCCCTTCCCAGCAGCCATATACAGAGAAAACGCTCAACTGGCCTTATATGGATATGGAAAGACAATGCTCTACGATGAGTACGGTGATATTATTTATTCAATGTTTTCAAAAAGGAATATTCAGCAGGAATATAAGGAAAAAGTATGAGACAATATAACAACATCATTAAAACAAGAAAATATATAGTTGCTATATATTGGTTGGTGAGTGTACAGAACCTCTATAACTGGTCTAAATCTGCCTCTTTTCGTGACATGCAGCTGCTCGATGTTGCTTCTCATGATGCACGCAGGAAAGCATATTGTGATAATGATAAAAGGCTGTCATTAAAATGCAATTGGATTTAAGAATCTAAACGGACTCAAACCTTTCAATGTATTTGACAGTACTTTTGATAGTGTTCATCATAACACGTAGAGGTCATTCACTGATCAATAGCTACTAACCAGATGTCCATGCAGGCTTTTCTTTCACCCCACACATAGCTATGAACTCAGCTGGCCTGTGCTACTGTTTACAGTCTAAAGCTCTTGCGTAGAAACATAGTCTGAAAATAACCACTGCGTGTGACAAACTGCGACCACTGCGTGCGCAAGTTCATTAAAGGGCCGTCCAAAGGTCAAGAACTACGTCCTAGGAGCCAGCCGTGGAACAGTAAAGAGGGCGGCATGGATTTAGCAGTAGTGGCATTTGAAAACAAGCAGCACAACATCAGAAATCCTAGATATGTGGTAATGGAGCAGATGTGCACACACACCCACACTCATGACTTTACTACAGTACTTCCATTGACTTCCGTATAACACTAGCCTAGTAATGACATGTTTTTCTATCATCACAAAGATAATTGGGTCCTAAGACAAACACACACTTAGGTGTCAGTACATTAATACGTACCTCTGTTGATGTCTATATCACTGTAGCTTAATTATTTGCTACAACGTAATTACATGTAGTTTTTTCTGGTAAAAATAACAAAAATGTTAAGAAGAATTCTGAAAAGGGAATGAATTTACCTTCATAATAAAAAAGTTCTTAAAATTTGGTTCTCTCAAAAGGCCAAAAACAAACACATTCTCACACACGCATACAATCTCTTGTTGTCATCTTCTCCTTAAATTGCCCTCTTTCCTGCCCCTTTCCGCATCCATGGGGGCAGCAGTTACGCTGGAATAAAAAGGTCAGCAGAGTAGCGAATGAGTGCCCGAATGAGTCACCCCCCACCTCCCCTCTTCTCTCTCTATCGCGCTCAATGTCACATGCCTTCGTCAAAGCTGCGGCATTCGCATTCAACACATTCCTCTGCCCTGACTCGTCTCTGTTCACATGACTGGAGCTCTGCCCGGCCAGAGCGGCAGCCAGCCCAAACAATTCCCCCTTTTTAAAGCACTGTAGGCACAGAACCACACGGACCAGCCAGAATGACTGGTACTGACAGCATCCGGGCCAAAATCTCACACCGTCACATCAGTTTAAAACTACGAGCGCACGTCAGCTGTTGGCTAGTCACAAGGAATGAACGTCAGCGTTTTAGCAAGTCTAAGAGCACGTGCAAGAAACAAAAAAAAAGGTAGAAATTTGAATTTTAAAACCATACGCTTTTCATTATTTTTCAACTGTTATTCTCCTTTACTAGCCTGCAAAGCACTTAAATCTTATATTAATAAAGCTTGTAAATTATTATTATTGTTATTATTATTATAATTTGTGGTTGCAGTAGCAAAAACAACAACAACAACAATAATAATAATAATCATAATCATAATAATAATAATAATAATAAATAATAATAATAATACTGGGGTGTGTAATGTAGTGGCTGACATTAATATAACAACTTTTCCACTTCTTAGACCATTCAACACTACAGAAGTTGGGGTGGGAATGACTGAAGGCCATGAGACACAATAAATCACAATACAATATTACTGACATGTATGCAGAGTATTGTGATAACATATATTGCAAATTATTGTGCTTTTTAACTTTTTTCAACTGCAGATTATGTCCCCAAAGGAAAACTGTGCATTGTCAGTCACACAGGGATCCATTGCACTTGACATCTACACATGCAAGTTTCGCTGTCCTTTCTGTTTTACTCAAATTAGTAGGTTTTATTGTTCTGGTACCAAAAGTTTAACCTGTATTTGCTATTCATTACATGAAATATCAGTAAGTGATGTCTGTAAATGGATTACATGTCTGTAAACTGACAATATTGCCATGCAAAATACTGTCATACTATGCTGGGTCAATTCTCCCCACCCCAGCACTAATAAAAGTACAACACTGGAAACTAAAGCTGCTTTATCAAATGATCTAATCTTATCTAGCCACAAGCTTATGTTTCACTAAGCTAACATCCTGGACACACAATACAAATATAATTCAATACATTACAATATTTGATACACTATGATGCATTGGATTGCTAGATTCCTACATTATCATATAAACCCTAACTCTGCTGAAGTGCAGTACCTGCTATGTTTGAAGAAGCCAAACTTTGATAAAAAACACAAAAACTATTTCTTAAGCATTTTTGACAGTAGCGCAATACTAATGTGAACCATATAAATACACAAGCCCACAATTCATACAAGCGTACTACCACACCAAACAAAGCTCAGAATTACACCAACAACTACCCACTTCAGCCAGCACTTCTCAATATCTGTACAGTCAGCAGCACTGGAGGCAGTATCATAACACAGTGTACCATAAGGGAAGGCTGTAAAACTGGCTACCAAGAAAAACTCATGTCTATAAATCAAATCCCGTCCATGAACTTAGTTACAACACCTGAAGTCAGCTAGCACCATCTTATCCTAAGTTCTTCAACTGACAGTTCAAAACACTACATTGCTACGCATTCTACTACAGGCTATGAATCCAATATGCTTTCAATTACGCAATTGGATTTTGACAAAAAACAATTAATGCAAAAATGTATTCATACCTTGTCAATTAATAACAATTCAGAACCCATCATACGTTGATCATTACACTTCTAATCTGCAATCTGTCTCAGAAGAACAGAGGAACATGAAACAGTATGTTTTGGATTCATACTGACCTTGACTGTGTTCTGGATATGGAACAGTACCTTCAGATCCAAGCGTCTGAAGCTGACACTCGCTGGCTGTTGACAACACTTTGAAGAAAAGCAGGACAGGGCTGGAGAAGGACAGGTAGAATCCACAACTGACAGAGTGTGAACCACACCTCAGGTTCATACCAAAACTGCACCCACATGCACTAAAAGGTCTTCACTGGAAGCGTGTGCTCTCGCTCGCTCCACCAGCTCTCATGCACACAAACAGCATCTGAGTTGGAACAGTGCCAGGGCGAAGTTATTGAGCCTCACTGTGCAGAAGCTCTGTAATGCAATCAGGCAAGCGATGTACTGTCACAAGGGACAAACACTGAGAGCTCTCTCTCTCCCTCTCTTACTCTCTTTCTAACATAAAGACACAAATGGTATTGGGGTGGGGGCGGCACTGACCAGGCCTATGTGGCCTCACATTAACCTGAGAAATTACACGGGGTGGCCACGGCATTTCACAGCTTGTCTCCACCCGGCCCCCTCCTACGCATAAGGACCCTGCTGGAAATCAGAGCCCCAAACCCCTATTCCCCTAATCGCAGGCCGCTCCATCTACCAGAGACATCCCCCAAAAACATCTGATTACAGCTACTGGGGAACCAAAACACCTAATGAGGGCAGCTTGATAGTCAAAATACCATATTGTGATTATACTGCCAGGTACTGTAAAAGCAATAAGCCTTGGAATATAGGCATATATATATATATATATATATATATATATATATATATATATATATATATATATATATATATATATATATATATATATATATATATATATGCCTATATTCCAAGGCTTATTAACACTGGAAAACTCCAGATATGAATTACTATGACCAACACTCAGTGACACGGCTCTCTAACTTAACCTGGGCCTGCCACTTATTGGCATTAATGTGTGGATGTGGTTCCTAAACACTTTGACTTTTCAATAATACCAATCACAGTTGTTTGTGGAATATTTGGGAGAGAAAACCAAAAAATAAATTGAGTTACACATTAAGTTACATACTACTCCTAAATTTACTATTTAGCCAAGGAGTTCAAATAATTAAACATAATGTTTCTGCCCACTTACATTCTATTAAATTTTTTGAGTCCTGTTGAAATCTTAGAAGATTTATACAGCTCGAGACTAACTGGCTGTTTTAATTATGAAGGGAGTGTTGAAGGGCGGGCTGGGTAAGCGAAAATGAAGACTGTGCTAATTTGTTTTCTGTACTACTTAATGAGGTGCTCTGGAGAAGAGTGTTTGCTAAATTATCTATGTAAATGCTGCCTGTAAACAGCCTTTGGCTGACAGATATTACACATGCCAAGTAAAAATGAGCTGGATGAGTGCTGCAGGACTGAGCTGGGATGTAATACATGTCTTTTAGAGCGCAAGTGAGAAAGAGAACAGTGCAGAGCAAACATTTAACTGACTAAGCTCACTATCCCCTCCTAATCCCAAATGGAACTACAGGACCAGGCATACAAACAGAGCTCTCTCTGAATCAGACCACTTGATACACAGTGCGAGACTCTCTAAACGGCCCTCTTTCCAAACAAAAGACTGAGAGAAAGGAAAGGAAGCAAGTGGAGAGGAGTAGAAAGAGAGAGAAAGAGAGAGTGAGAGAGAGCACAAGATCTGCAGCCATCTGGTAGCCATCAGTAAAGGCAAAGGAAATGATCCCTAGACCGTTCTCAGAAGGCAGAGAGCATCAGCTTTCTACTGTAAGAGCTACACAAGTAGAAAGAAAAACAGAAAAAGGGAGAGAAAGAGAGAAAGAGGTAAGGAAAGAGAATTTGCAAAAAGAAAAAACACAAAAAGAAGGGACAGCTGAAAAGAGAGAGAGAGTGCAAAAAGGAGAGTGCAAGAGAAAGCAAGACAGTGAGTAAGAAGAGTGAAAAACGATATATATAAAGGATATATAGAGGGAACAGCAAGAAGAAACAAGAGAAAGCAAATGAAAATGCAAGAGCGTGCACTAGACTAGAGTACTGGGATGGAAGCGCATACAGAAATAGAACTGAAGACTATTTATTTATTTATTTATTTATAACATAAAACAAGACACACACAAAAGTGTTAACTGGAGATTAGAACATCAATGTGTAGTGCGTTTTCCAGATATAAGGTCAACACCAGAAAAAAAACAGCAATTGTGATGTCTCTCCCTCATAAACTCACTACACTGCCACAGGCTCTTCCTCCACATAACCAGCAATTCCTATTGCATACATTCTGCAGAAGATCAGCTTTGCAGTGCGGAACGATTCTTTAGCTGCGCAGTCAAATGAATAGAGGCTGTTTCTAACTTGTCTGCAGGCTGCTCTGAGCATAAACATCCTATTATCTGTGCTTTAAATTAAACAGTTAATTTAGTCTTTCTGCAGTACTGACAACTCTGCCTGTCAGTAAATCTGACCAAAAAGTTGATTTGTTGCCACAGTTCTTGCCTTGCGTGACTTTGTAAACTTTGGCATCTGTTCTCAAGTCGCTCAGCATGTTTCATTAGCTTTCCAGGTAACGTTTGGATTAGTTATTAATTAATTATTAATTTCAACACAATAAAAGGTCAGGCTGTCAGCTAGGCTCAGGAATTAAAACAGAAAATTTCTCCTAGAGTTTACAAGTGGTCACTTTAAAGCTTAAGTGGATATAAACCAATGGTCAGATGTCTAAAAAGGGCCCGTTTTTATTAGAGATGTACAACTATCAATTCTTTTTCTTCCACAAACTTAAAATAAAACATCAAATAAAAATGATGTTAAACAACTGAAGGACTTATGAACAAAATAGCAAAAAAAAAAAGAATAAAATATAACTGTTTAAGTGAACACATTACAAAAGCACGCATGTCTCAGGAACTGCTGCAGGATCGTTATTGGTATTCTTACTTTTACTTTTCAGCAATATAATGAAAAATGTGATGTGATGTATGAAATATCTCCACATTAAACCTATTCATATATTGACTTTATGTTGTTATGCTGTTAGCTGTATATGTCTTTCTGTGGGGTAGTACAGTTGTTTGAGCATGATGGCATACTTCTAGATGCTCATATCAAGTGATAGAATGTCATTTTAAAGCTTAGTAAAAATATAGGATGTATATTGGCTACTGTTGGTATTCTGTTGCTGATACTGATGTATTTAAATACCATTTTTTTCATTTATTCTTTAAAAAAAGTTCTCCATGAAACCCCCATGCAATTAATATATCCTACTTGTCATGAGAGGCTGCTGTGCGAAGTCCCACTTGCAAGAAATAAGGAATTTTATGCACCAGTTGAAGGATCTTTTAAGATAAATCATTAAGAAATCATTAGGAAAAAGTACGATGCAGAGTATTAAAAATATATATATATAAAAATAATAACTCTTTGAACCTGGAACTCCAAGATTACATGTACATTATGTTATGATGGATATAACACTTATTATGCATTACATATAAGCATAAAACATAACAAATAAAAAAACAAATAAAATAATCAAAATTATAAATAAATATTAGCCAATTTACTAATTTATTAAACTAATTATTAATAAAATTGAAAAAAGTATGTCATGGTGCACTAATGTAGACGATATATTGCCCAGCACTACTAAATATCTTTTTGGAAATTAGTGGTAGCACAAAAAAGCAGCAGCTGTCTTGTTTCATTGGATTCCTCAAACTGACCAAAGGGACCATTTTTGGCCATCTGTGAACATTTGTGGGGAAAAACTATGCTCTGAAAATAGACGAAATGCAATCTATTCTTACCCCATGTGCACCCGTAGCTGCACAAACATGCTACAGTCTCAAGTATAAGTAAAAACACTCCTACTATTACTGGAATCTCTACATGTCTTGCCAATTTTCTCTTATCTGAGATCACATGGACAATGCGCTAACTGAATCCTAGATTCTCCAAACCCTATTCTGTTTGTACTTGAAGAATACTTATCCATCTCAAAACTTTTACCTACAGAACAATGTACAACAGACTGTAAAAGAGAAACTGCTCCTCATGCTTCTTCGACAATCACTACCAATGAGGGTGTCTAATTATGCAACTGCTCCAACCACAGGACAAACTGATGGAGAGTGGATAAAGGCGACTGAGCAAACACTAGAAAAATAATGACCATCATACAACTGCAAGAACATAATCAACAAATGCAAATTCAAAAACACTATTAATAAATATAAGAACAAACAGATAAGACAAAAATACTGTTAAAACACTCTGAAACGGAACCCCTTCTGTCCAAGTTCACTGTTCTCCATTTGGCTTTATCTTATCTGGGCTTGAGAAAGAACGTGGCTGAGCAAATATCCATAGCACATAAAAGAACACATCTGTTTACAAACTGCAGCAGTCGAACCTTTTTACCAGATGACAATGTGCAAACAGGCACTGTGTATTCAAGGAGGAACTGACTTTTCCTGTAAGATACCCTAGACCTGCTTTCATGGGCGACTACTGCAGGAAAAAAAAAAGTCTGATCAGCTGTCTTCCCTTAAGCTGAAGCCTAAACAGCATACACATTAGCTTTTTACATTCAATAGCCACACAATGAGATTACGAGAGCTTCAATAAACCAAAGCCCTCACTCAAAGCACTATGGCGCATGATGTTTTTTTCCAAGGTAGAAAGCCAATTTGAAAGCCATGGTCAGCCCACATCCCAGCTAGTAACAATATTGTATCATTATTATAATGATAATTGCATAATGACACTTCTCTGATGAGTGTATTATGGGTATTGCCAGTATTAGTAGAACAGTAGAACAACTGCAGTGGACACACAGATTAAGACCAATTACAGAGAGCCTGTGAACAACAACAACAACAACAACAGCAGCAGCGTGATTAGAGGCAAGTCTGTTATACCACTATCTTAATTTATTCCTTTTTTTACCTGTGACGTTTCCTAGTTTCTCCTTTTTTAAAACCCACATAACAACAAAATCTGAAACGCTAAATAAGCAGAAACAAATCAGACATGGTGGAAAAGTGTTTCCAAGTATCATGATGTTATATATTTTTCCAAATCACCTACTGATAACCCACAATCACCCATCCATCATCTTCCGCTTTATGTTACAGTAGTTTGAGCATGATGCCGTACTTCTAGATGCTCATAAGAAGCAAAAGAAATGTGTCACATAGGATGTATATTTGCTTTTAGTCCAGGTTTCAATACTGTTAATATTGAGCTGTACCCAGTAACACAAACAATGTCATTCAGAGGCTTTAGCTAACATCTCAGATAAACAAAAAATACTATACTAGTAATTACAGATATACTGTAACAAATGTGACGATCCTGTAAATCTTTATGCTGTTAGCTGTGTACACCCTCTTATGGGGTAGTACATGATCCCACACTTTAGATGCTCATGTCGAGTGAAAAGCGTTTTTAAAGAAGAAATATAGGATGTATATTAGTCATTAGGCCTGGGTATCACCACTGATTTCACCACTGACAAGGTCCCAATTCAATTAGATTTCCGATTCAATTCAATTCAACATTGATTCATTTAGGGATATTTCAGTTACAATAATATGTTTTATTTGAATATGAAAAGAGATTTTCAGAGAACTAATGTGGTAAATGTACAAGGAACACTCAACCTACGATTAATAAAAATATTAGTGTTTATATGTTTATATACCGTCATGGTTTCTGAATCCAAAATGTATGGGGGCTGAAATGCTAATTTTAAAGATCGATCTCGGATTTACACGAATCGACATCTGATTATTCAAATGAAGATCGATTTGAATCAAAAAATCACAACCCTATTAGTCATTAGTCAAGTTTTCAATACTGCCACTGGAAGAAGTGGCCTGTACCACAGTAGAGTAGTGGTTTACAATCTGGTGGTTGGGAAACTTTGATCTAAACTGGTGTAGTATCAGACATTTAGGTCACTTACCCACTGAGCAGTTATAATTAGCTGTTCTTTGTGTTTTAGACTGAGCACTTCAGATGAACACTATGGATGACGCCTGAAACACATGACTGCTTGGTTCAAAAATAGACTCAAAACTGGGAAGCAGGCTCAGCAGTTTTACTTAACTTAGAAATAGAGTTTATAACAGTGTTCCTAAAAGTATTCTGTTGCTCTTAATCTGCAAACGCTGAAGTGATGAATGTAAACATAATATGGACGTTTAAAAAAAAACTACAGAAAAGACAAGCAGAGTTTGTCCTCTGACATGTTATGACTGTGTGATAACTGTGTTCGTAGAAATAAGAAATCCTGCAACTAAGGAGGGCAAAGCAGTAAAAGGGGAATGCGTATGTGTGTGTAAGAGGAGAGAGACAGCAGAAGCTGCATTTGGAGGCCCTCTAGAGAGTGGTGTGTGAATGAGTTCCTTCACAACAGGAATCCAAACACACACCCCCCGTCACACCAATAAAACCAAATCAACCGCATAAACAAATGTCTACCCAACAATCACACACTAAACCCAGCAGAATCCTGCAGCAGCCCACAGGAAAACCTGCTGAAGCCTGCTGCACTGGGTACAGTGGACATACCAGTCACAGGCTTATTATTTAGTTATTAATCTTAAGACCTATGATTCAGTACATACTTTGAATTACTTGGAAACGAACACAAACAGTTCATCACTTCTATTCGTACACAAACTTATTTTCAAGCATCTCGGATGCTAAAAGACTAGCTTGATGACCAGCGCTTTAGTTTATCTGCAATCAGCAAACAATAGCTATGTTTACATGCAGCCTGATAATTTGTTAATAATCCGACTAATAGCTCAATCGGAATAGAATGCGTCCATGTAAGCACATCAATCCGAATAGGCTAGTCCGATTGAGGTCATTCCGATTATAATTTAAAAGAGGTGGGTAATCCCATTTTAACAGGGCTATTATAGTAGAATAATAGCCATGTAAACACCTGTATCCGATTACATTGCCAATCGTAAGGTTTAAGTCTGTTCTTCGCATGTGCAACTGCGTCATAGAGGAAGTTTCAACATGGCGGGAGGTAGGTTCAGAGCAAACGAACAACGGTGCGTTCACACAAACTATAGAGCAAATTAAAAACAGGTGAAAGTTTCCCAAATCATCGTACTACAAAGCTAAAAAGCAAACGGTAAGTGACTCCGATCCGTCCATATTCCTGTTTTACAAAATTATGGATGAATTCCTGGGAGATCGACCCCTCGCTAACACAGATGAAAACAGTGTTGCAGGATGTGACGTCTTCCTCGCACCCCTTCCGTAATAAGTACATGTGAAGTATGTTTTCCTGAGTCTGCCATAATTTTAAAGCAATTAAAAACATGAGTCTCATCTTGACTGCTGTACGTGTAATTTTGGCTCAGATTACTTGTAGTGTCCATGTAAACAGAGATTTTCATCAAATTGTTAAATAGAGTGAGCATATAAACACCTCAGGCTTAACCTATAATCGGAATTAATTCAATCGGATTGGAGAAAATCTCTGCATGTAAACATAGTCACTGAGTCACAAGCAACATAACATATGTATATGTGCACTAAATACAATGCTCTTCCTTCTGGACAAAAGCTGTTTATATTTTATCTTTGGCTGCTCTGAATACAGCCTGGCTCAGTGTTTGTTTAATTTTGCAATGTCCATAACATAAACTCATGTCTCGCTCACAGTGATTGCCCTCCTGAGTATCCTGTTTCACTCAGAAATATGTCACATAAATGATTTTCTGATTTCCGGCCCATGACAACTTTAACCGCGATTTCTCAGGACTTTCAAATGTTTTAAAAGACATAAAACAACAACACAAATTACGGCAAATCAATACAATATACAAAGTTTCCTTTCTGTCCCTTCTGGTAATCTGTTTTCTAACTGGTTACAAAACTGTCAGGTCCAGCTAAACTAAGCTGTGATCAGGTTTGTCCTCCAAGAAAGTGGCAGCATAAGGAAACATGGGTTTATTAACTTCACTAAGGCAACATTAAATATCATCTGATGTCACAATATCATGACATGTTTGGAAAATGTTATAAATACCGTTATTACTATCAATTACTCAGTTATTAATCTGCTAATTCAGTACTAGTAGTTATAGTTACTAGTCCATTATTAGTTTGTAGTTATGAGAGTGAGAAATTGAAGTGTTGACCCACATACAGGTACCTTAAGTTTAACAGGTTAAATATGGTTTCCCACAGCGCCAAAGGTATTTACATGATGCCAAAAACATCAACGCCACCACAGCCATACCTCCTGAGGGCTTGGCCACAACTACCTGGCTCAGTCATCACCGTGGTTATGCTATTGTTTATTGCGAGGGAGATCGCTATCCCAGCTAGCACTGTTTATGTAAACACTCGAAAATGGAGAAATCCGCAGGCGTTCAGCACAACTCCCACGGTCCTGTTCTCTGGGCAGGTAAAAACTTGTAACAAAGCTGACACGCTGCTTCACTCTGTGCAATGCTCACTTAACGGCTCTTGATTTTCAAACTGTTCCAACTGTATGCAATTACAACCACTTAATTAAGGGGTTTGTATCTCACTAAACAAGAAGCTACTGTTGCACTGTGACCTACTTTTAATCAACATGCATAAAATATCAAACTTTCTAAAAGTCAGAGCAAAATTGTTATTTAAAAAATCTCAACCATGTAATTTCACTCCTGTTCTAATTATTTTAATCAGTCGATCCCTTTATGATTCATGACACTAGTCGTGAATATGTCATGTCACTACATCTGAACAAACGAAGAAAGTCAGTCATGAAAAAATTATTGGAATATAGGGTCTGAGATATATAACGTCTATGATAATACCTTAATTGTGTTAACGATGCGTGAGCTCACATTATAAAGTACACTACTGACTGGGGAAAAAAAAACAAAAATCAAAGCGCCTTAACTCCACACACTTTAGTATAGGCTGCTGCGAGTGTGCATTAGGAGTGCCAATACTGTGTGTGCTAGCACAGGCTAAAGCTAGCATAGCTGCCTAAACAACCACCTAAAGCTGAAAACGAGTGAACACACTGCCCCAGGGGAAGAAACTTAGACCTTGCCAGCATCGCAGTCTACGATCTTAGATGTAATTCCTAGGCGAGGATCATTTTTACTCATGTGGAGCTGGTTTGAATTTGTAAAGACTGACGTTGCACAGAGTATAAGGAGTATGAAGAGCTTTGGGATCGTGCCATCCAAGACAACCTTAAACCAGCTAAGGTGTCTGGCAAAACACACACTCAGCAAACTTTAGCAGAGTTATTCTCTAAAATAGTGCCTTCGTCTGATGATGCTGGGATTGGCTCCAGCCCCTCCCCGCCAATGCCCTGTAAAATAAATTTCCAGGAAGGTACACAGGGGTGTTCCAGGAGCTGTACACTACTATAGCATGACCCTGCACAGGTTGACTCCCTGTCCAGGTATATATAAAAAATAAATAAATAAATAAATAAATAAATAAATAAAAAGAGTCTTTGACAAAACTCACCTACTAAGTCACCAAGTTACACCTACCACTGTTGCTCTTTATAATTAGACTTGCTATAACAGGCCTACATACAGGAAGCATTTCAGGTAACATGGTTTCTATTTTTGTACCATTCAAGAAAAACAGAACTTGCCCAGACAGAAGTCTGGAGGACAGTGTCCACATTCAGAATTCAGTTTTGACATTTTAGTTCTGCCAGACAAGTTTTGGGGGGAGCTGTTTCACAATTACCTGCCTCATTTAAGAGCTAGAATGTTACTCCCATACTATGACTCTTAAATACTTTTAATATTTGTATCTGTGTGGCTCTGCAACAATGACTGCCATGTTATGATTAATAAGCTGAAGCTTAAAAAAAGCTCCTTGTGACATTATAGGTATATCCCACAGAAACATTAACCTACAATGTCTAAGTTAGATTAGTCAATGAACCTGCCTAAAAAACTTAATTTACAACTTAAATAGGAAAGCATGTTAACTGTACCTGAGGCCCTTTTAGGGCCCAGTATGAGTTTCGGGGACAATAGTTAGTCAAAAAATGGAAAAAGGAAGTGAAAGTATGTTTTTAAAATGTGTGTGTATATATTTTTTTCTTTGTTGAGTATTTAACACATACACCATGGAAAAACACAAGCAACACAGAGGCACGGTAATTATTACAGTATAATTACACAACATGTTATACTGACTACTGAGGTGCATAAAACAGGTTCTGCCCTAAGGCTCTACTTAAGCATGAAACTAACTGTTCTATTGACATCAAACTAGGCCTACCTAGCACAATGGTCATACCTACAGTTGCAGGTTTTGCACATTAATATTTTATTGTCCTTTTTCTCTTATTTGTAACAGGCAGTTAATAATTCATTGAGCAGTGAATCCATTTACAGGAGCACTACTCATCATTTCAAAGCCACACACAATATAAGTGACTGAAAGGGGAAGGGAGGGAGGGAGGAAAGAAAAACAGAAAACATGAAAGAAGAAACATTACAAGAACAAATGAAGCAAAAAAACTTGAAGAAAGAAAGACAGAAGGACAGACAGAGCAAAAACACTTTGTAACAGCACCTGGCTAAGCTGATAACTCTGTTCACAGGCAGTAGTTTGTTTCTGTTGTCTTGTTTGTTATGCAATTCTGTTTCCAGCACCTAAGATGATTAAATTAATTCCTTCATATAAAATCATTAATGATCAAAAGTGAAGCCGTTCCTTTGTTCCATTTGAAGGGACTGAGTGAAAAGCTGGTAAAGCCCCAACAGCATACAGTGCAGGCAATAAGCAGAAAAGCAGCCACTAGCCCTGACATGAGTAATGGCTTTATGGGTAGTGGGGTTTGGAAGTGGTTAAGAGCACCCAGTAGCTTACTGAAGTGCATTAAGGGAAAACTGGAATCCTCTATTAGATGGCTACAGCTGCAGCCTGTTGTAGGCCTACAGACATCCAGACATTCCACATTTCCCTTCTCTCTCTCATACCCCACCCCCATCTAATGCATCGTGGGAAAGCTGAATGTTAGAGCTTGAAGCTGAGGCCCCTTCAGACCCTTCAGCCATGGCCCTGTAAAAAAGGGGGGGAGGAAAGCAGACCTGTTCTGAGTAACAAACAAAAAATAGGAGCAACTGTTCAGCTCAGAACTCTGCTCTAGTATGAAATGCATGTACTCAAGACACTATATACACAAATACAAAAATAAAAAATACAAAGCAGGGGGGGAGCATAAGTTTTGAAGTTTAGTAAGGCCGATAGGTTTATATATAAAGCCTGCAATATCCATACACTTATACAAAATGCAGAACCGTCCACTTTGTGCTACTTAAGCACATGCCGAACAGAAGTTCCTGAGGAGTGTTGCAAAAAAACCCACAGGCATTCACACATTCACACCAGAATAAGAACGCTTCGCCACAATGGGTCCCATCTTGCAAGTCACTGCAATATGAAGCAACACACCAAGAATACAGCTGGTAGTTTATCTTTTCAGGATATGATGCAAAATAATAATGACACAGAAAGAGAGCTTCTAAGGGTGGTCAATAGCATGAGTGCACAATTATGTACGGGCCAGTGAAATTTTAAAATTTAAAGCAAATATTTGAGGAAAATCAGATAAACTTGCCAGCACATTAAGTTTCACTGCCTCTCTATACATTTCACCAACTGCAAAAATCGACATCGTGGGGGCTGGAGAAGAAAAAAAGAGGAAGTTTATAAAGCTAAAGACAAAGAGCCAGATGGAAAAGAGGAATGGAACAGAAAGAGGGTTTTTTTTTTTAGATTCCATCTTTAAAATCACTGAATCACAGCCCAACTCTAAACAGCTCATATGCAGAAGATACCAGGGCCACAACAGCACAGGACATATATCAATATCATAATTTCTTCTCAACATGATATTAAGTTAATGTTAATTAGGCAACTCGTTCTGACCAGAGCTGTGTATGGGCAAGAACTTGGCGATGTGATACGGATCATGATATCGGTTATAATTCAATATACTGGTATACCTAAAATCTAATTTTTGCAGAACTGTCATATCACAATAAACCCAACACCATATGCATACGGAATATATATAACCAAAATGACCAAGGAACCTACATTGTTGTGAGACATCAATACCAATATTATCAAAAGACAGCAATTTACCTTCCAAAACATTTAAACAGAGTGTACATATGACAATCAGTCGGGGTCACTTTACAAATCACCTCTCAAAACTGCTGAAAAATGGTCATATGCTGTCAGTATGAGGGGGTCTGCACTGAAAAAGTGAACATGCACTTTGAGCCTTCCAGAGCACTCCCAGTAAACAGCACGAAGTCAGCTGAACGGCCTCACTCTTGATCTGCAGCCAAACAGCAAGGAACACAGCAGACTTTTGACCCTCAAAGCTTTGTTCTGCATCGCTTAGCTTGCACCAGAGGAGCTGGGAGTTCAGGACCTGTACTAAAAACATTCTCATGTCAGAAGTGCACCTCACACTTCAGTATCAGAGAAGTACCCTCAGTCAAGGAGAAAGCAGACATAAGTTACTGAAGTAATGTAATGGTGCTACAGTTCTTTTAACAATACTTTTTACCTCACCTGATCTAGTCAGCATGCGGTACAATGTTTTTTTTCTAATGTCTGATAAGTTGAAAGAGACAAAGCTGCATCGCTATAAAGAAAATCCGTTAAAAACAAATCATTTTACACACTGGGCTGCACTAAATCTGATGAAACACGCAGCTGAGACGTGTTTAAGTGCTGGCAAGACCCACTATATGCCCAGAAAAGCGTACTGTGACATAATTTGTCAACAGCAATAAATACTGTTGTTCTGCCCAGCGTTAAATGGAAGCCACATGTGTGGTGCTGAATTCTGTCACTTTAATGTTGTGAGTAAGATTCTACTATGTTCAGCTGTCTGAGGTATCCGTCCATAGCACTTAGTTTACAGTAAGTCACTCTGAACTATTATATTTAAATGTTTTTGTTCCAGCCCTGTATATGGCACAAACAGGGAAAGACCACTATCTGAGCTAGCATTTCTTAAACTGAATGAAAATGGCTGGCAAGTTCAAATTTTCAAAAACACTTAAGTGATAGCAACTGCTTTAATTGCACCAAATATAATACTACTCAGAGGCAGCAGCCTGACAAACAAGAACTTTCAGCCAGCCCTCACAGAAACAAGTCAAGAGGCCCACAGAGAAGGAAAATGCTCCCTTCCTACTTCCAGTGCCAACCAGAGCCAATTGCACTGCCAGATGACAACAACAACAACAACAACAACTCATTCGCTTATCAGCCCATATCTAGACCCAACTGCATTATGTCCGTACATGAACACTAGACTAAATTCACTGTTTTTGCGAATTAACAAACACCTATACATTTACACATATCCACCTATTCAGCATATGGCCATAAATGCATTTAGTCAGTATTTGCATTATCGGTATTGGTCTGGGTGAAAAACGGTCAGATGAAGTTCAGAGTGAAATAATCAGAGCGTCTTGGGGTTTGTTAAAAATGCAGTTACATTCTGGCACCTGAACTAGCTGTAGCATTTAAGGTGGAGCTGAACTTTAAATTAATAAGCTGGCTAAAGGAATCCTACTTCAGCCTCATTTAAAGGGCACAAAAAGTGCTGACACCTTCTTCACAGCCAGGAAAGGTTATGTTTTTCTGCAGAGTGTAATTTTCATTCCGTTGGCTCTGTTGGCGTTGTTTGGCTGGGCTAGAACAAGAGCTGGTGTATGTATGTTTTTGGGTGCATGAATATTATTAGTCAAGACTGTTATGTAACAGTCTAGCATTCTGGAATTGGTCTGTTTCACTGCCCTCTCTTGCAAAGGAGGGATTTGTATATGAAGGAGGAGACAACAGTGCTTGAGGCACACAGTATGTCTGCTCCAGGTACAAAACTCTCCTCAATCAACGCTGCCAATGCAAATACAGTTTTTCATTCTATGGCACCTTTACAAGATAAAAAGAGTGCTGGTGTCCAGACTGTCTTTTGAGGGGCTGTACTATTCAGTCAATCCGAGTTTACATACAAAGCACAGTAGCAACCAGCCTGTTTAATTCCTAAAGATGAAGAGATGCTGGGAATTGGTTGGGTAAAAGAAAATGATTACTGGTACGTAAAATGAGATGATAAAAGAAATCAAGAAACATATAAAGTACAACAATGAGGTTATGCTCTCTGTATACACACATCGCACCCACAAATACTTGCTTCCACTGTCCATTACGGGGCTCACATAATTACAGCAGACATTAATTTTCTACATTTATTCATAAGACGAGCTGCTGAACACGCTGAAAGTGCCGAAGCCAAGAAGCAGCACAATCTGCTCGGCAATCAAAAACATTCCTCCCAAACAATGACAAGATGTGCTCAACGTGCTACTCTGCCATTCCCACAGGCCATTTTAGTCCTGTTTACCGGCAGAAGCGAAAGATCACATGAATTGAGCTGTTAATGCCTCCTGCAGAAGCGCACTAGATGAAAGAAATCCAATAAAAGAGCAATGCCTGCGCCTATAGGAGATCAGCAGCTATGGTTTGACAGCAAGGTGAGCAGCGAGTGATTTCATTATAGATTAAAGGAGATATATTACATCCTGCGAGCATGGGAAGACCATCACGTCTCAACTTACAGATGACCTGGCTCTCTCTTATTAAATGGGAGTTTTTGGGGCATTTGATTGCCCTTGTCATAGCAGAAGCACCACGAGCCATGAAACCATCCAACTTCTTCCTTTAGCGCTCGAATGAAGGAGTCATAAGGAAAGTTGATGTCCTCCAGCACAAGCATAAATAGCGGATTGCTGACTATGTGGAATATCCCCACCCCCTTTTCTCCTGACACATTTATTATTTCACTTATGCATGAAAATCGCTGTTTTATTATAACACAACTGATAAGAAATGCAACACTCTGCCATCATTCCCTGGTCTGAGCACTCTGAGCTTCAACTTCACAAACTCAAACCTGCTGCATAACGCAAGATAAGGCAAAGGAATACGACCAAACAGGCTGTCTGCTCTATATTTTCAGGTTTAAAGGTAGGAATTAAGCAGGACAGCCACAAAATGAAGACTTTCTAGCGTCCTCCACAGAGTGCCACTAATTACGTGTTTGTTTGTTTTTTTACTTCTTTTTTTCTGTGAGGGAGGGAAAGACAGCACAGTCCCAAAATACACTCCAGACCTAAAATGTTGACAAGTAAACAAGTAGTCTGCACACACCCAAGACTTCTGGGGAATGTGAGATTTGCTTTTTTAATATATGCCAGGTTCACCACGATTTCGGCTCAACTCGCTTTTCATCGAGCAGCACGACCCAGCAGGGCTCTCTGGTTTACTGGAAAGCAGATTATTTGCATTGATGCTGGCTTTGCGGTTGAAGCCCAGACCACAGCGCATTTGAATATATAACTGAGATTTACTTACATAACGCCGTAACTTTTTTTCCGGCGGAGACTTTCGAAGCCAGCCCGAGCACACCACATCCCCCCCGCTCATTTTCTCCGCGAGCTTCTCTTTCTTCAGCCCCTCCAACAGATCCGAGCCGCAAGTTTCGGTTGAGCCTGGGAAACGAAAAGCGAAAAGACGGCTGTGAGCGAGAGCATAACTGGAGAAAGTAAAGTTAGCGAGGCGTTTTTGGAGCAATTTGTGAAAAAAAGAGAGAGAAGAGGAGTAGGAGGAGGAGAAAAATACCGTCAGTGCTTCCAGCTTCTTCTCCACAGCGACGCCAAACTCTTAGGAATGAACTCCTTCCTTTCGGTGGGGAGAACGCGGCGGTGGACGAAAAATACAAATACTCCCAAAAATAGCTGTATGTTTACACACACGTACGATATCCGTATCCTGCCGTTTTGGTTTACACACTTCTAGAAGCGGGAATAATCCTTACGTTTTCCGACAGGCGACGAGGTGACACTCCAAGCCAACAACTTCGACGGGGCTGTTTTATCTGGCTCGCTTTGCTCTGAAACTAAACATTTCCCACACGTTTTCGTTCCGTCTCCGACACATGATTTTTTTTCGTCCAGAGAGCAGCCTGGCGACGTTTTAACAGCAAAAAAATCTCCTTTCTCGCCGACCTTTCCCTCCCCTCAGCTCCTGGGTGATTGACAGGCGATAACCGTCGATACTTTTCCCCCAAACTCGAACTCCAGCGAGTAAAAAAAAAATGGCGCAACGCTTCATGGGAAATGTAGTCTACGGCCTCTGCCCCGCGCAGCGCTACGACTTCGGCTTTATCTCGTATCCCGCATTTCTCTTCCCACTCAGAATACCTGTAGGCTGAATTCCCTCTCTACGGTTACTCAACAGTAGGCAAGTTAGTTTAGGATGAGATACATTTAATTAAAAACGACACCGAGAGACGTCGCGCCTTTGCATGTACACTACACTTCCCAGAATGCAGTTCGAGCGCCTCGTCCATAAAACCTGGCTGAACTACCAGGCTGACTAACATGTTTTTTTTTATGAGTGTGAGAGAGAGTCTGTGTATGTATATCATCCAATACATTAAAACAAGATTATATCTCAGAATCTGATATTACGAGGTAGCAGCCCATATCCGCTAAAATCGTATATGTGGTTGAGTAAATATGTTTGCTGTATGTTTTGTTTTTTGCCTTTATGGATACAGAGCTGTAGTTTTTAGGTGTAGAGCCAGCGTTAGAAGTGATTGCAAGTGTTCCTGATCTCTGCAGTACGCGCAGTATGTCTTTTTTTGTTTTCTTTTCTCTCTGTGGGACTGGCATGGCTGGAATGCTGCTGTAATGGGAAACGCCTTCTCCAATCAGCTCCACTAACAAAAGCCCTGCCTGCTTCTCTCACAGAGCCTGGAATCGCAGGCTGCTGCTCTCTGAAGCTCTGAGCGAAGCGCGATTGCTCAGCAAATCCTTTTGTGTTTATCGCTCCTCAGTAAGCAGATTAGCCCATTCATCATCTGCTCGAGTCTGTTAAGTGCGAGAACGAATTTGCGAACTTTATCCATCGGTTTCGTTGTTTTTTTATTAATGATTAGATTTTTAAATGTCTGATCCAGACTGGAAAATAAAACAACACAGAGCAGCAAAGAAAAAGTAGCAAGTTGCGTTTCTGGATGCCGGTTTACTGGTCAGCAGAAATGGAAGTTAATATGCTGGTGTCAGCAAAACCTGCATGTGTTGTGTTTTTGGTATACTTAAGCAGCATGGACAAGCTGACCAGCAAAACCAGCCCCAGATGAGCACAGATCAGCTTAAACCAGTATGGAGTGCATGCTGGTCTGTGCTGTTTTTTTTAAGGAGGGTTAAAATGCCAAGTGACTCACAGACTCACAGTTTTTACAGGCACAGGTGCTCTACTGCTTGATGTAAGCAGTGCAAAAGTATTCGCTGATGAACTATTTAATCCAACAGTGTCAGCTGATTGCTTTTTTTACTCAAGCTCAAGTCATATATCATAGAAACGGAGCATGTTAACCATATTCACGTCTTCAAAAGAAATCAAAGCTGACTCGCCCCAGTTTTCTGTCCAGACACTTTATTGGTCAGTTTCCTGAAAGGGGATTAAGCCTAGTCCTGTGACTGCTTGCATAAGACGTCTTGGGTCAGTTTACCGGACACAAGTTAAGCCTTGTCTTGGACTAAATTGCAGTGCCAGTGGTGAATCACATTTGGAAAGTCCTTTTATCCTAGGCTTAGGTTTCACCTGGGTCTGGGGCAACTGGCTGCTTAAAGGAAAATTCCTCAGATTTTTCTCATTTTCTGCATAATACGGTCACTGAGCTGTAAACAAAGTCATTCAGAGTCATTTGATGTGTAAAAATTCTTTGTAGAGATACTTACCGCCTCAGATTTCTTTACAGTGGTGGTGATGGGAACCAGGAGTCACAATGAGTACAATGCAATCTAGCCATTTTGTTTACTATCCAAAACCATGAGTGAACCTCGTCTGAGTTTAATATGGATACCTGATGATAGTAAACTAGTGGCAAATATGGCAGCATGTACCCCTACGCCATGGATGGGTTTTTCTCTTGTAAAAAGTGTGCGCGTGTGATCAACACATTTACATGCATTTAATTAGAGATGGAAGAATCAATCGGCTATGTATCGGCATCGGCCGATTTTTAATTCAAATATGCGATCGGTGATCGGCCGATATTTATCCAATTTAGCCAATCCTGAGAGCCGAGTGATGACAATTAACCAATGAGCCTAATTTGTGTTTTTACAGCTAGCGTTTCATCCAGGAAGAGGAGACCTTCTTGAAACCCCCTCCGGCCAGCTCCCTGCAATTCCTATCTGAACCGCCAGGTGGAAATACATACTGTTTGACTAAAGCAGCGGCCTCGCGAGAACAGGTCACAGCGTTCACGACATGTGCTGATAGAAGATATGTTGTCAGTCCGGCAGTTGTTTACCGTATGTGACTCATCCAGGATGATTTTAAAATGTGTAAAATCAGTGTGTCTGCTGGGCGAACCAAGACAAAGACATTTAACTCTACTAATCTGATACAGCACTGCACGCGGCTGAATACAGCGAGTATCAGCAAACAGCAGAGCTAGCACGCACAGTTAGCACAAAACAAATAACTCAGAACACTGTGCAGACCAGATCTGTCAGGTACGAACAGTATAGCAGCCACAATTCAAGATCTACATATAATGATTGCAGTTTTTATCTAAAATAACCAGAGTCTGCGTTTAATTAATGCAGTTTTGACTGCATTTATTTAATTTGCAATTTAATGATTGCAGTATTGGGGATATTTGTTTGATGTACTTTGTTTATTTACTGTTAATTAAGTTTAAAATGTTACGCTGTTTCACATGAGCTTGTTAAAAATGGTAATCAACCAGTTTCGGCCATGTTTCATGACTGGCTTGCGCTAATAACTACATATAGCCCTGCCGTGGCATATAGCCCTGCTCTCAATATAGGCCGATCGCACTAAAAGGTGATCGGCGATCGGAATCGGCCTCAAAAATGCTTATCAGACCAATTTTATGATTTGACGAATCAGATAAGAGGAAAACTGCAGGTCTAAATGTGTCAGGCAGTAATCAGACTTATGCTTCGCAACCAGCCATTAAACTCACAGAATAGAATGTGACGTACACACAATGTAAAGCTTCATGTCGGATTTTTAAAAGACATTAAGTCACTTTACCTGAAACTATGAACAGGCACTATATGGATAAAAGTACTGGGAAACCCAGCCACGCAGGCTGCCTTTACAAACATTTGTAACAGAATGAGTCATTCTAAAAAAATTAAGCATGATGCTGTAATAGGATGCCAACAAGTTAGTTTGTACAATTTCTTCTCTCATAGATATTCCACAATCCACATTATTGGAGTGACATTATTGAAAATTGGAAGCATTTAGGAACAACAGGGACAGACCACAATGTAGCAGACCACCTAAGTCACCAATGTGGATGGAGTGGTGTAAACCAGGCCTTCACTGGACTTAGGAGCAGTGCAAACATGTTCTGTGAAATTAGTGTAAAGTTTGACTGACTGCATTGTGCTGACTGTAAAGTTTGGTGGAGGGGGGATAATGCTATAGGGTTGTTTTACAGGGGTTGGCCGAAGCCTCTTGACTCATTGGGAAATCTTAATGCCTTAGCAGACCAAGAAATTTTGGATAATTGTATGCTTCCAATGTTGTGGAAACAGTTTGGGGAAGACCCTGCCCTGTTCTGGCATGACCGACTGGTGTCCCAGTGCACAAAGCAAGGTCTATAAAGGCTGGTTGGGTGAGAGTAAGGGTATACGTCCACTGAGAAATCTGATTATCTAAGCTAAAAATCATCCTCTCTTAATCGGATGCTGCTCACATGACCACGTGAGTAATCAGACAGCTGCAGTAGGTCAGATTATGTAGTGAATGTAAATGCAACCAGTGTCTCAGATACAGATAGATACAAATACAGACAGATTTAAACTCACAGAGACAAGAGTGAGCCATGAGAGAGAGAGAGAGAGAAATGGAGCCCTTACTTTAAGGAGTATGTTTCTATGTAAAAGGTCCAGAGGTTTAAGCTTTTGCCCAAGATTAAAACATTTACGTGGGATGCATTAAACACTATGGCATTTTACATGGCTCGTGGGAACGTGTGCGAAAAGAAAAGAGCAGGCAATCTCAAAGTGCTAGCGCTACCCACTCGAAGGCATTAGCTGCATACTATAAATGTGATCTTGCACTCATGACTTTTGACTGTTATGGAATAACTAAGCATAGGCTGGCAGCACAGAGGACTCGGCTTTTGAAAGCCTGCTCCCATTTTATGCGTATCAGACCATCAGACTGTTAGTGCTCCATGCGACCCCGAAGCACTTGATAAATCTGTGCTAGGCTGGGACAGAAAGTACACAGAGAAGCAGCTTCAGATTTCTCGCCACCTCCTCCTTTCGCTCTCAGACAGATTAATGTGGGTTAGTGGGAGTGGGCCAAAGCGGTGATGTGTCCTTGCAAAATGGCTGTGAGAAGAGGCCTGGTTCTCGCTCGCTGAATAATTGAAAGCCATTGATTTTACCAAATGGTCTTGGAGGCAGCACGAGTGGCACTACTCCGCAGCACACATGTTGCAAAGCTAATGGGTTAGTGGAAGATTTAAGAGCTAGAAACGCTGCCCTCGCCCTCACCCTCCCCTCCCTTCACAAAAACCACAGGACCAGCTTTGGTACATTATACATGTGAGCATCTCCATTAAGAAATGCACCTCCAGAGCACTCAGCTTCTATTTAGAGCGAATGGGCAAGTTCCAGGCCCAAGCCTCGGGGCAGCGACACTGCAGGCCACTCTGCCCGATTGGGTTTGTGTGAGAGAGCACAGGCGGCGCGTTATAGGGTTCGTCTCAGGACATGAGGGCAGCGGCTCGGTCAGGGCTTGATACATTGCCAGTCCCACAGCGGCTCTGAAAGGTCTCCTAATACGCTGTGTTAAAAGCGAGGAGAACCCTGATAGCTTTTAAATTAGAAAAACAGCCGTTTTGTGCAAAGTCTAATGCAATCTAATGCATTATCGACTCTGATAACGGCCATTAGCTGAGTTTTAAAACACCTTTGAACAAAGAAATATATACATATATGTGACAATTCAGTTCATTTCTTTATTCTGAAACAAATAGCACTTCCTAACTGGACACATTTTGAATAGGAGGATCATAACTAATGAAACTAGTGAGCTCTGCACAAGGTTAAAAACAGCATCTGGGCGCTTTCCACACTGCCTTACCACAACTACCAACAACCATCTCAGTTATCCACATCCCAGAGCAGCACAGCTGGATGTGACATCGCCACACATGGCGCTTAGGAATTTTAAGTTGGCAGTCGAACTGTAAAGATTTAAGTTTTTATTTTTAAGATCCTGAGCAGATGAATCTGATGATTGTAAACAAGTATTAAAAACTTGCTGAGGAGCCAATGGGAGTGAGCTTCTCTGGACCAAAGCTTACTTAAGATGGACTGAGGTGAAGTGAAAAAGCAGCCTGTGGACTGACAAAGCAAAATTGTTCATTCTTTTCGGAAATGATGGATGGCGCATTCACTGGGCTGAAGAGGAGAGAGACTGTCAGGCTTGGTATTAGCACACAGTTTAAAAGCCAGTATTCTTGATGGTATAGAGGCGCATTAGTGAACATGGCATGGGTGATGGGTGTTGCTGGCATTAAATTCAAAATAGACATATATTTTTCTAAAAACAGTCAAAATTCTTTTTGATTTGATATGTCGTGTTTGTACTCATCTCAATTCAAGGGATTAATTGATTTGCACATTATTGCATTTTGGTTTCATTTCCATTTTGCACAGCATCCTTTTTTTAAACAGGTTTGTACTGTTGTCATAATGTCTTTATCAGTAGAATGCTGACTTTGAATGTGAGATCTATACATTAAGCTCTTTTTGAATCTGTCTGCATGAAGTTAATGTGTAAAGATGCATGACAAAGTCAACCCAATGACTCTAAAATTATATATATAATGCTGCCTGTATATATCATTTACAATATAATATATTTGGGTCTAGAACACATCTCAAACATCAAGATGAATAGCTGTAATCATTTTGTGCAATCACTTTCTGTGAACCTTTACACGATTTTTGAATTTTTCAAATTAAACTGGTCTCAATGACCAGTGTACATCTTGATGGATGTAGAAATTCCACTGTATATTCTTTAAACTGTTAAACTCAAAGTAAAAAACATAATGTACTCATTCTTAAGGGAGACCTATTATGGTTTTCCAGTTTTACCCTTTTCTTTTGGTGCCTTTAAACAGCCTGTAAAGCTACGAAATCAAAATTACACACTAGACGGAAAAACTCTTTCCCACAGTAATCTCTTTTCTCAGCTACCTGAAACAGTGTTGGAATTTCAGCTTTTGTCTTTGTTACAAGATGACATCATCTTAAAACAATCATTATTGGCCACTAATAGGGAGGGGGGGGTGTGGTGGCTGGAGCTATTCACAGTGTCATCAGGCAAAGGCGGGGTACATCATGGACAGGTCACCAGTCCGTCACATGGCTAACACACACTCACACCTACCAACAATTTAGAGTGAGTTTCAATACAGTATGAGAAAAATAATGTTGAACATTAAAGCATGTAAATCTATTTTAGACCATATAAGGCCCCCTATTAGAGCCAAGGTATAGGAGCTCCTCGGTCAGAAACATGGCAGACCAATCAGTTTGGGTTCTCCAAGCTCACAGTAAATTGTCTCTTTCCTTTTGATTGAAATGCTACACCTTCATTAAGTTGTACAAGAACAAGACTGATTAGGGTCCATTGTCTGCATGACAAATACCAGACCATTAGAAAATTATTTACATATATTTTGTACATATAATAAATCAGACACTGCTTTTCAATGAATCTTTACTATTGAAGAAAAAAAAAAACATGTTGATCAAATATTAACACTGTACAGCAAGCACAAGGCTTCTTTTTAATCTCCAGTCATATCATCCTGTAAAATCTAAATGTGTATCAAAAGGCACATAAAATCAGCTTAAAACCCAAAGGGAAAAATACTCCCTGAATGAGAGAAATAACTTAATTAAAACAAATAATATAATATAAAAACAGCACTATTTCTGATAAGTCACCCCAAACCAGAAGAAAGTTCAATTTAAATATTCTGCATGCAAACGTATTCACACATAATCGCCAGACATTATTTTCGCAAATTCTATGGACCAAAATTCAGTATTGCATCCTTCTGTGGAAATTTATTGCATCAACGTGTCAGTACATGACCTATCCACGGGCACGTCACTCGGCCAATCACAGCAGAGGAAAAACCATGTTAAATAAACAACCTAAGCAAACAGCTCTTCAAGTATAATGTGAATGAGTGGAGCAAGATGGGTTTAATGTAATCACTGGTTATTAAATACGTTGGCTAGCGTATGATCTTAAGGGCCATGGATAGGCTAATCGTGACCCCTCAGGCTCAAAAGTGCTTTAGTCAACACTTTAAAAGAAGAAAGAAAGAAAAGAGGAAATGCATGCAAACCAGAAAGCAAAACTGTTTTAGGTGGGAGAGTTATTAGGAAACTGCAGGGATGGGCCTGGAAATGAAGTCCAGTGTTTAGGCTTGAACGGGTCTAGTGCTCTGCATGAGAGTGTGTATGCGTCCCACTCTCAGAAGACCAGTCTACTGACAGTGTTGAAGCCTCCTCCCCCTCCCCCACCCGAAGGACCACAGCTGCCCGGAGGCTCGTTGTCGTCCGAGCCGTTGGGCCGAAACGAGCAGGAGGCCGAGGCTGCCTGGAGAGCACGGGTTCTGGCGTTGAGCTCCTGCTCCTGTGAGAGAAGACAGAAAAAGTTAACCCTAAAACTGCCTTACAGACTTACTGTCCTACACTCACTTGGCTACTACTATAAAGAATACTACTTTTTATAAGATGTGACATGCAGTTACCTGGCAAGTCTTTAGAGTTTAAGGATTTTACTGCAGAAGAATAACCTGTTCTATGTTAATGCACCTGTTTAAATAAAGACAATGAAGGAAATAGAAATGCTAATGTGGCTAACAATGAGGAAAAGTGTTATCAGTTGTCAGTCAATGAAAGCTAGAGTTGTCAAACAGCTTTACTTCTTGATACTGCAATCTTATCTACAGACGATTAAACAGATAATCCAATTAAGGTCAAAAAGTGAAGTTGTGTGCAAAAGTTGGGGCATCACAGGTAAAATTTTGGTGATTTTGGTGAAAGTCATTTATAAATCCTCCTTAAAGGGACGCTGAGGCTGCAGGTTTTCATTCCAACATGATCAGTTGTTTGTAGACTGACCAGTGGAGCCAGGCGTGCTTTAGCTTGTTTGGATTAAACTGGCAGCCACAAAAGCCCTTCATAGTTAAAGCTGGACACCCCTGCTTTACTACAGCTATACAGTTTTAGGCACAATGAATTTAACACATTGGAAGACATGTAAAAGTTATGGATTTTTTAATTTTCTACTCAATTTGATTGCCTCAGCAAATAAATAGAAACCAAACCACTAAAACTGCTGACAAATACCATATAGAAGAGGATGTGCAAACTTGTTTTCTCTTCATCACTTGACTGGGTTGTTGAAACTTTCGCAATATCTGGTTATGCTATTATCTTATAGTAATAAGCATTAAGTAATTATGTGACTTAACCAGTAATTCTGATTATTCAGAGAAATCACAAAGCGGTAAATTGTCAAACAATTGTCAAACAACTCCTTGTCAAACAAGGAGAAACCAACAAAAAGATCTCCTCCTTGTTGGTTCCTCCTTGTTGCCCACTGAAAAATGTCAATCCAGGCTATTTTCTGTGAGAAACAAGGAGGAACCGACTGGTCACTCACTAGTCACAACTTCATATTTTCATTTTTCAGAACAAAGTGCATCACAGTAGTTCAAGAAAATCCATTAGCATAACACACTGGAAAAATCTGCTTACAGATTATTTATCAATGCAACATCTTTCATCCCTCAACAAACACAACAAACCCAGCACATCCTGGTCAACACTCTTATTTCTATACAATAATAATTACCCCAACCAAATACATCTTACCCATTCTAACAACATTACCACTCAGAAATAAACTCTGACACACGCATGCATGTGCACGCACAAACACACACACACACACACACACTGTAAAAAGGTAACTGTACAAATAATTTAGTCTCACTAAAATTGAGATATATTGTTTTTGTCTCCTGTCTTGTACACCAATTCACACTTTCAATTTACATCTTCAAATACATTTGTATTTTCTTATTAGTTTTTTTAATTAATATTATTTTTATTTTCTCTTTCTTTTCCTTTTTTTATGTGTCCACCATCTATTCCTCTCCCCCTCAGCCCTTTCCAAAATGTTACATAGCTTAAGACTGAGAATATTACATGCTGTAAATAAGTAAATAAATAATAAATTCTATTAGTCCTCCAGTCAGGGGAAAAAAAAGTAACAAGGAGTTTATCATTAGACATCCAATAAATCCTCATTAGCACCCTCTGGTGGTCATTGCACATCTTTGCACGTTTTATTCTGGAGAGTTTATTGCTTTGTAGGTTAATGCACTGTATCCATGACTTTTAATTATTAATATTCAACATCACAGCTACATTAGAAAATAATATAAAAACGAGTGTTTAGAAGGTTTGTGAAACATATTTTGTTAGTGGCTTTCTAATGGGCACTGGGTCAGCAGATGCCAGAGTTACACAAGCTACAATCACCACAGCTCTCAAAATGTTCTCCTCTCACAGAGAATTTAAACTGGCTCTGGTCCGTGCACGATCTGCTAGGAAACAAAGTGTTTATCGAGCTCAATGATAGAGACAAATAGCTAAACCCTACTCACTAATAAGTCAGAGTGAGATATAGGAGTACTCACAGAACCAGAAAACATTTATGATCCATTATTAACACCTGGATTGTGTTCAAATAATTAGCAACTACATGCCAGAGTTGTTATAGTGACTGTGGGGCTTAAAAATTACATGAATAAATTAGAAATCATATTTAACTTGTTTCTACATACATTTTACCCAAAAGTAATTTTAATGAGAGGAATGATTTCACAATGCAGATGCAGTTTGTAAAACAAGCTAAATCATCTGTCAAAACACTAATAGAATTTAATAAGGAGTAATGCAGAAGTAAAAAGCAACAATCCTTTTACATTTTTGAAGAAAACTCATGATTAGATTTTTTAAAATAATGTTGAAACGCTCTATAATAACATTAACACAGATAAACATTTTGTTATGCCTCTTTTTTGTTTCTCTAGACAACTTTAATTTAGTTTCCCTCTTAACCCCAACAACATTACACCAATAAAATCTTTTCTCCGTCATGTAAACTGTAGCTTTAATATTTGGTTGTACTGCTGTCTTCATACAGAAGCATCACCACATAACAACTTGGAACAGTCCATCATATCCATGAGCGGGGGTGACCTACATAGATATAATATCTACGTAAATATTTCTGATTGCATTCTAAATATTTCTGATTGCAGTGATTATTTTCAATTACTTCTAATTTGTATTTTCACATATGAGGTGTCATTTTCTCATGGGTGGCCCCTGCGAAGATAGGCCAGCTGCTCACGGCCCCCCATGAGAAAATGACACCTCATATGTTTGCAACCAGTGCTCAACAATTTTTGACATTGGTCACACTAAACGGTTGATGATGGGGTGATCTGCATGACAGTCAAATGACCCTTTACTGCGGTCATTCTCAAAACCCAGCCAGTCTTGCTTACTGTCTTATGCAGCTTGAAGTGGAATTGGTGTCACTTTGTGTAGTTTTCCACACGAGTAAATGATAAAAGGGCTTTATGTTAAGTAGCACAACTGGACTCTGAACTGTTTACGCTCCGTCCTCTTCACTGTAGTTTTACTACCACTGTATAACAGGTACGGTCCTCAACTAGTCTACTGCGGCCAACAGCACCAACTAGTGGACTTAATTAATCTCTCCAATTAAAGATTTGAAGGAAAACAGTTATCAATCAATTAATCAAATCAATTGCTTCGATTTGCTGTTTTGGTTTAATAAACCTCGTTCTCAAGTGTTGAAGACAAGACAGAATCCTCTCACCTGCAAGAAAAGTTTGTTGTCTTTGGTGATGGCATCCATCAGGTCTTTATGAAGTGGTGGCTCCCCGTTAAACTTTGAACCGATAACAGTACCTCGCGTCCCACCTGGCTGTCCATCGAGGTCCTGCTTCCTGTAGATCAGGACGTAGGCTGTGTCCTTGGGGAAGCGGCTTGTGACGTTCTGCACAGATTGGAAGTTGGTGAACGTCACTCGGCTGTCATTGAACAGGAACCAATCCCTGGAGCTTTGCCCTCCATGCTCTGCTACGTCCTGCGAAGCCCTAAAGTTCTCGGATTGGCCACTGTGGTTAAGCCCCGCCTCTGATTCAGGATTTTTACCGCAGGGGCCGGCTACCGCTGTGGCGACGCCACACTCATCTGTTCCACTTACGTTCCTGCCGTACGAGTAGTAGTGACCGCTCTCAGAGGACATCCCAGAATGCATCACGACAGAACTGAGGACATATGGGACTAAATGCGCCCCTGACCTTTCCCCTCTCAGACCGCCCTCCCTCCCAGTGTCCGTTAACCTTTCCTCTTCTTCCTCTCTCCGAGATGGCTTCAGCTTCTTGGCTAGGTTCTCGCCACTCTCGGGGGAGTCCATCTGCACCGGTGAGGATGAGGAAGACGAGGAGACAGCAGCAGCAGCAGCATTAGAGGCAGATGCATGGTGTTGGTGAACAGGCAGGCACATGCGTAGTGGGATGCCTACATTGTCCAGAATCTTGCGGCGGACGTGGCACGTGGCGTCGTAAGAGAAGCGCAGCAGCGTGAGAATGAGGTATTCGGGCGCGGCCACCACACTCATGGCCCGCTCCGCCCGCTGCAGTGACCCGCAGCGCTCACAGAAATAGCAGTTCTCCTCCTCCAGGATCTCCGGGGCCAGAAAGTACTCCACGAGGTCACACAGGGACAGAACCGGCTCCGCTGCAGGCCGCTCTACACTCTGAGCTTCTTTAACAGAGCCTTCCAAATTCTCACTCCCCCCATTGACTGCTCCTTGGCAGGGTCCTACAGCAGACTGGGGGGCAGAAGGGCAGAAAGCCAGGGAAAGGTCCGTAAAAGGTTCCTCTTTCTCAGACAGACTGCGGCACTGCAGACAGCGGATGCTCGTGGAGAGACGGCCACCGAACATTCGCTCAACTAGAGTCCGCCCATCACCATCCGAGTCAACAGGTTCCGTATGAGAACTGGACAGTGTGTCGCTCATGCTGTGAGCCGTGCCGTCATCAGTACCCTTGGCGTCAACTGAGACCACCTTGGGCTTCGCCGTTTGAAGCGCTCGGAGTGTCTTCTCTTCCTCATGCAATCTTAATTAAACAAAAGAAGTTACTTTTTAACTTCTGAAAAAAAGAAATATGTAATTGATCTCATGTTTAACTTGTACATAAAGCCCTATGATGTAAAAAAACATTGCTGTCCAAAGAAAAACATGTATCTCAATTTTTGATGATTTCTATGTTTTTACATCAATTAAATGAAGCAGCTGATGTTTTCATTGTGGGAAATTTCATGATGAATGGACCAGTAGAAATTCTCCAGAATAGCTTGGAAAAAATTCTGGTTCCATTGACTTCCATTGAAAGTGAAGGCCTCTCCTGTAGAGTTGCCATTTTGGAGATACCCTTTTTCATTGGACAGTGACTAATATATATATATATATATATATATATATATATATATATATATATATATATATATATATATATATATATATATATATATATATATATATGAATGAATATAACAAACCAGGGACTATAGCTGTTTACTGAAAGGTACCTGTCCAAAAGAAAACGCAGATACTCAGAACAGTCTTGTTGGGAGCCAACTGTAAACCAGGGCGGCCGAGACACTTCTAGGAAACTTCTCGGAGCATATGCAGCTCGCTGATGGGCAAATTAATAAAAGCAATAAAAATCACAACACGTCCTGTTACCTTCTCTTATTGGAAAGACACAGAATTGTTAAAATTATTTTCTTTACAGTAAAGTCAATCAGCTGTTTTTGGTTTCCCTTATTTTCACTGTGGAGATTCAAAGGACTGAACTCCAAACTGTGCTGTCATAGCTACAAGCTCTCTGCAAATCTGACAACATTATGTTGTGTTAATCATCTCCCAAATGTTGGCACTGCAAAGCCATTTAAGCCTTTTTTAATCACAGGTACTACCAGGGAGGTGGGTCATTCTCAGCACCACGGTGACACTGACACCTCAGTGTCACTGCTAGACTTAGAGAATAGTCCACCAACAAGCATCATCCAACCAACAGTGTCCTGTGAGCAGCATCCTGTGACCACTGATACAGGACTACAGGATGACCTATACAAACTGTGCAGCAACAGATGAGCTATTATCTCTGACTTTACATCTACAAGGTGGACCAGCAAGGAAGTGTGTGTCTAATAGAGGGGACAGTGAGTGGGCACAGTGTTTAAAAACTCAACTCGTACCAGCACAACATACATTAACACACCACCATCGCATTAGTGTCGCTGCAGTGCTGAGAATGACCACCCCTCAAATAATATCTGCTCTGCGGAGGTCATTTGGGGGGTCCCGATCATTGAAAAACAACAGTCTGTAAATGTAGAGTTACAAAGTGCATCTGTATTGTAAACAGAGGGGATAAAATGGACAATGGTTTTAATGTTATGGCTGATTTGTGCTCCATTTTAATAATTTGCTCCTAGTAGGTTGTGCTTTGAGAGTGCCACTTCTATAAAGGCATATATCATGAGGCAAAACCATAAAAAGCCATGACTACCCCTCCCCCACACACACAGTCTTATTCCATGTGCTTAATAGCTGTTGCCATTTTTTGTAAAGCACTTTTTAAATGCTCTATTGCCTTCAGTGTCTCCAGCTGCATTATACAACTATACAAACACACTTTCATGAAATCAACTAGCTAATGTACTAGCAGAGATATATTTTCACGAAAATAAATCTGAAAATTCTTTCCATAAATAAATGTATATGGTTTGAGAGGTGGAAGGAATGCCACAAACCTGTGTGTGAGCTAAGAAAGCAAAGAGAAGTTGAAGCTTCTTCATCAGGGTATTAGAGCCATTCAGATGCAGGGACAAGACATTCCGTCTGAAACTGCACAAAACAAGGTTCTTAAAATACAGAGAACATGCTTTCTTTGACATTAGGTGACTGGCCTAAAGAAAACATGCCATTCGAATCTGAGTGGAAACTATTAGTCAGAAAAGGTCATGCTAGCTGCACTCCACATACCTTTATTTGTTTTTTTTGTTTTTTTATAACAGTCTGAGCGATATTTGTCTTGGCTGATTATTTGCTGGTATTATCAGAGGGATTTAAGTTTGCAAGCTCTTAAAAGATGGCAATATCTCAGATGGTTTGCTCACTAAGCAGCCAAACGTGCAACTCTGTTCACAACAGCATAGCAGCAACACAATGCCATAACAATTACAGCAACTTAGGCGGTAGCATGAAAATAACACAAATAAAATCAACAACTAGATAGAAAATCAAAGAAAACCCCTAAAAATAATGGGGTAGGTCAACTCCAGCGTTACGACATTTCTATTTTTATTCAAAACACTGGCCGTCCGCTGTTTATTTGGTTTTGGAAGCGTGACCGTTCAAAACAATATTAAGTATTATTCTCAGATGGGATTAATTTTTTTTCAAGGGGAAGGTGGGGTAACAATTTTACCATAGAATATATATGACCAATTTCCACAGGATATTTCATTATAAACGACAGAGATGGGAGCAGCTATTCAAATGTTCTCTGTGATTTAAGCCACAGAGAACATCACGTCACTGAGGAACACTAATGAAAATGACATTGCTCTACATCCTGATCTCTAGTGTAAAGTACTTTAACCAGCATTCCTCTGAGATTTCAGTCCTAATGTGTCTCGTAAGTCATTTTTACAGACATTTTTTACTCCTCCGTCAGTATTCCGGCACCTTCTGCAAAACTAGTAGTGGAGATAACTTTAGGTTAAAGAAATCCTGTGCGAATGGACTTGAAGTGTGCTCTGTGGCTAAACCCAGGCCACTATATAATGTTGCTGTCCCGCCTCATGTGTACAACTCAGAACATGTAAACATGTGAACACTGGTAGGATGTGGGACGGCACCCTGGAAAAATTACTGACATTACATTAAAAAAACAAACAAACAAAATATGAACAATTTACATGACCCCACCTCATCATATGAAACAACGATTAATCTAAACTACAAAATTACAATCTAAACCATAAATACAAAACTATATTGGCAGTTGTTGTCAGTTATCTAAGATTTTAGTCCTCCAGTGGCCCACATGCTCCATTTTCATGCAACTTTACATACCATAAACAGTGATTATAAATAAATTATAGTAGGCACTTATAGTAGGGACAACTTCCGAACTTCCCCCATCCCTTAAAATTAAACTGTTTTTGTTACTGTGCCTTTAAGACTGATACATGTAAATGACCTCTCTTCTATTTAGCCATCCTGTATTGTGCTTCATCCAAAAAGCAGTTGGAGCTGAAACACTCTGCACTGAAAGTCTGAAGGAGTAGATCTAAACTGCTGTAGACCAATTACATTGATATATAATGCGCTTGTTTCTCTGATATCACAAAAACTATATTTGATGCACAGATTCTGTACAGACTCAATGGACTGGAGATTTAACAGTTCCCTTTAAAACTTGAACAATATTTACATATAAAACACAAACACAGTACAATATGGGCTCTTTAAGATCAGTATTTAGTATCAAGCCCAATGTTGTTCATATATCGATGATCACACTCACTCTGTAGCCATAAAGAGGGTCTGGATGATGCTGTTCATGTAACACGTGTTGCCCAAGTTGACAAGACCCGTCTTCCCTGTCTCCGATTTGCCCGTGAGTCTCAGCAGTCCTGAGGCGAAGGAGTTTGACTGCGAGGTCCAGGCACTTTGGTTCAGCACAAACTTTATCTTCTCTTCACTAGGTTTTGGGAGTTCCTGGTGTAATGAATAAAACAGCCAAACAGTTGCTAATAAATGAAATGGCCAAAGAAAAACTTCACTGCCACGCACATCTGAGTCTCGCTTCTAGTTTGAGGTGCCTGCACTGTGTGGACTGTTTTCCTGCTCGCACTCACATGCTGATAATAACCCTAACAATACGCTCAGTATTGTTTAAGCTCAGACTCGGCAAACTAACGATTTAAGCAACTTTAAGTGGGTCATCTTGTTGAGAAGGTAACTGGCAGGGACTTCAGAGCCATTGCTAATGTCTACAAATCCAAAACACAGGATCTGAAAACTTCAGCCCTGATCATTGAAGAACATGGTGAAAGGGGGGGCTAACCAAGTGCACTGAGAACTTCTGTAAGACTTCTGTAAGTGTACAGCTACAAAGTGCACCTGTATTTAAATGGGGCTGATGAAATGGACAGTGAGTGTAAATACGAGGAGGTGGCTTTAATGTTATGGCTGATCAGTGTAAGTGCTTCATTTTGATAATCTGCTCCCAGTATGTTGTGCTTTGACGCTTTTATACATGCATATGTCATGAGGCAAGAGCTTAAAAAGCCATGACTGCCCCTCAGAGTCTCAGTACCTGTGCTAAAGAGCTTTAGTGTCTCCAGCTGCATTATACAACTACACAAACACATTTTCAGGAAACCAGCTAGCTACTCGCAGGATCTGAAAACTGAAACAGTTTCTAAGAATAAAGTAAGTGATAAAAACAGTACATTGTGTTGTGAATAACATAAGTTATATGTACTGATTTGTTAAGTGTTTTTTGTTTTGTGTTGTTTTAAGGAGCAGCATCATTACATGAATATATGGTTCTGTGCAAAAGTCAGAGATCACCATTCATTTTTTTTCAAGTCGAAACAGCATTAAGTACAATTTGTTCTTCTTTCAGCTTCGGAAAACATATTTAACAGACAATTACTCCGAAGCCTCAACAACAAAATGTATTCCATTTACAGTATTTATTTAGTTTTAGGCTTAAAAGCTGGATACACTTTCTGCTTCTCAAAATCCAAATAATCTCCTATTCTTACTAAGAGCTTGCTGACCGCTGCACATTCTTTCAGAGCCAAAACCCTCAACTGTCTTCTTGTAGTGGGCAGAAACACTTGTGTATGTTTTTGTATCTGAAGCAGAAGTGGAGCTAGATTCTCTCTCAAAGATAAAAGCTTTAAGTGCTGTATATCTGATGTGGACAGTTCTGGTGATCTATGTCCTGGACTATTGTTAGGAGACGCATGTTCTTTGTAACTTTTCATAACTATCTGAATTATTTGGAAAATCCATTTAACTTCTTCTCCTTTAACTTTCTCCTTCCTTATGTAAGTAAGCATGTTATACAATACCTAATCTCTTCAGCAATATCGACCAAACAAATGAATAACCACAACTGATTTCTATGAAATGGCCATTGACAGGACTTTAAACTGACAGGAATTTAAACAAATGAACGGTGGTTTCAGATTTTTGTACAATATGCGTTGATGTTGTACTGTTGAAAAAAGATGATAATGATTTTGGTCTTACTACATCAGCACTGGATGCCTCACCTTAATGGCTTCGAGGATGCTGTCATAGAGGTCAGGGAAGCCTGAGTACTGGTACATCATGCAGTGGATCAGCTCAGTGAACTGCAGCAGGAAGGCTTTGCTGGTGGGGAGCCCATCATTCTGCAAAGACTGCACCAGCGGCACCACATGGGGGACGACCTGGTTCGCCAAACAGTTTTAAGAGACACGTTTACAGAAGCAAAAATGTAAAAATAAATAAATAAATTCAGAAGTCACACAAGAAAAGTGACATTTGTTAGACTGCTTAATGTGCATTAAAAGTATTTTTCCAGTTATAATATTTCTGCCTTAAACCCTCAGCAGCCCCCTACACTTCTCATTTAAGCACCTACATTTTATATACAAGTTTACATACAGTACATTATACACAGACCTCTATGACAATGATGAATTGGTTAAGACTGCATGGGATCAATATAAAACCTTTACTATCAACAGCATTAGTACCTATTCGAAATGCTCAGCTACTGAAACTAGTCACCAACAGCTTAGTTAGTCCCCTGCACGGTTACTGACAGAGCTCTCATAGTGATATACAGCATTTAAAAGCGCACAGTGGTCATTTTAGAGGAAAGTTACCACGAACATAACCCCCTGGTTTACTTCTAACTATTTAATAACTTTTATGCAACTTAACAAAATCGGTTTCAGCTTTTCAGGCTCATGTTCAGAATCACAAAACTACTTATTATTCTGTCAAACTCCCAACGAGTTGACATTTGTGGCTTTAAACATGGGTAGACAACAACAGCCTCCATGGTCTCTTTTAACACAGGCACATGTCTTGACCACAATATATCACCATGACCAGTATATCACACGTGACCAGTAAGTAGTGACTGGAAAAAAAGGGTCCTGGCTCAGCCCCTCAGCCCCTGATGTTCACAGCCTATTCTTGACCCTGCCCTGCAGTACGGAACATGGCTTTTATTTGGCACTGGACACTATGTCGTATGCTACAATGGATAGCACACAGTACACAGTATATACTGACAAAGTACACAGTATACAGCACACAGTATGCCATTTCAAACACATCCACTGTTTTATGATAGTTCAGAGATAGGCCTTAGGTCAAAAACTATTTTTTATTTATTTTTATTTTTTTTAATCTGTGCTGGTGAAAATCTGCATATGATGATACATGATGTCCTCTATGATGCACCATTTCACATAAAACCACTCTGCATGACTTTTTAAATATGACATTAATCAAATTATGCAGAAATGTTTTAGGGCTCAGGGCTCAGGTGTAGGGGTCAGGTGTAAGGGGTCAGGTGTAAGGGGTCAGGTGTAAGGGGTCAGGTAGCATAGTGCGCAGAAAGGCCCAGAGAGCTGCCATGAATGGTCTTACCAGGTGGAATGCCTCTGGAGAGTGCTGGAAGCTAAGGAGCATGTGAGAGAGAACCGCTAATGCTCCCTGTCTCACAATGGGGTACCACAGACGATTAAAGACCTGTAAACCAACAACAAAAGAAACAAACACACACACACACACACACACACACAATAAGCTGACACACAGCATCAATACTAGACTTTGTCCTACTAGTCCTTGTTTTATGTTATGCTCATGTATAAGGGGTAGGATATAACATTCTACTTTAAGAGACCACTTTTGTCCTCACAGGAGTATACTAAAATACTACTTGAGTAAAATGGTCAGCAGTCAGCTATTTTAAATTGTGCACATACCCAACTGAAGCAAAAACTTTGATAAAACATTAATGAACTACAAGAGAATGACACTTATCATAGTATCATAGGGACATTCATATTCATTTATTACATTCATACTTGTAAATTATACTGACTCATATTGCGTATAATCCAAAAATCTGATGTGATTTGTGCTCCATACTTGAGCTGGGGCACTATTTCCTTTGCCCTGGTTATTTCTGATGCAGGTAAACATTATGTCCTTTTTATGTGTTACAAAACGCTCTCTCTCATTTAGCACATATTTACCAGTTCAATTTTAAGCAAGGTGACGTCTATGAGGATAGTGAATTTCTGTACAGCAGCCAGTCCCTTTAGTAGAGCAATAACCCAGGTGTCTACGTGATTGGCAAGGGGCCAAGACAGCCAGTCGATCATCCTGGAGGATGGAGACGAAGAGAAAGAGAGAGATGTAGTCAGCCAGGGTCAAAAGAGATTGCCATGGCAATACTAACAAAGCAAAAGCTCAAAGCAGTAGCAGGACGACTACACAGAAAGCCTGGCGACCTTCTGACCCCTCTACTTACCATCAGCCATTCAACAGTTTCATCCCAGCAGCCATTCAAAGGCTCTGGTTTTAAAAGCTCTTTCACCTTTTCAGATCAGCACAATACTGTTCACTCAAGAAGTTATGCAATCAGAAAAAACATGAACAATCTTAATCTTTAGTCAGCTCATGCTTTTAAAAACATTAACATGGATAGTGACGTTTTTTGTGATTTTGTGTCCAGATTCAACTTAATGAGGTGTATCTACCTAAGCCAGACTTAGTGGTTTTACCTGTTTTGGAAAAAACTGATTTAAAAATAGTTAATAGTTAAAAACTGTTTAACTATCTGACAGCTGACGGTTAGTAAATCTGAATAGAAAGCAGCATCATGGTTAAAATAACAAAACCCTGTCCAATGTGTCCAAACATAACCACTAGCCTGAGATTAATGTACTATAACATAATAAAACTTATTTTATTATGAGGAGAACTGACAAAGAACAGTTGTCCAGTGGGTACAACTTCAATGTTGCTTTATTCTTAAAGTAAGAAATATGGTGATTCAGAACAAACAATTATATCTGTCAGTAAAACACTGTTTAACAAGCCATCAAAGCATACCACAACCACATAACAATACAAATTTGAAATGTCATCGGCTAATTTTACTGGTCATCTGAATATTCAGCCCTTTAAAGTCGGTACAGTATTGGCCACAACACCACAGGTTAACAACTGAAGACAGAAATAAATAATATGTGTAACGTGATATTTCATGTTTTCTGACTTTAAAAAGTCTGTTGAAAAGTTTTAAACATGACCACAGAGATTTTTCTGTTTGCAGAAATAAACTATAAGGACAAACAGAAGAAAGAAAACAAACCAGTGAATGAAAATAAACAAACTAGGTCTGTCAAAAAAATACAACTGTGATTAATAGCACTGTGCATTTAATCGTGATTAATCTTGTTTGTCTACACTGGCCCTAAAGAAACAGCATTTTGTTATAGTACTGAGTGGCGTTGACCAGAATGCACTTAATTTCATAAATATTTAAAAAATAAACTGAACACAGATTTCAGTTTTCATTGCCAACAGGGGACACAGTTCCTACTCTTCCATGACTGCAGCCCTGTTGCAGCTTTTCATTTTGCTTAAGCTTTAATCAGTTCAGTGTTTGCTGGCTTATCGACAGTTCTGTCGTAGTCTTCTGAAAGCATTACCCGACACTAATGTTTCTAACATGACTAAAATTGTCTCATCAGTGCTGTGATTTCTTTGTAAGCAATGTGTCAGGATCTATAAACTTCAGTGCTTAGCAAATTCACCACAGCAATAGTGAAAATAGCTTTAATCAGGTAAGCCATAAATGAAACTTCGTGCCATTTAAAAGCTGTATTTGAATAAAGAGGCTACAGCAATGAAGTCACATCAGTAAAAAGAAAGCAGCTGGGCTTCAGGCAGGAACTACAGAAGGATAAAAAAGAGGAGCTGACCTGCTGAGTGCTTGTGTCATACTGGCATCTTTGACGTTCTGGTCAGTGGTAAGACTCTTGATAAGAACTGTGATCATCTGCAGAGGGATATGCTGCACCAGGCTGGCCAGGGCGATGGAGGGCTCAAAGGAAGGGTCTGCAGCCAAAGCATACAGAGCAATTGTTATAGACTGAGGTTCTCCAGCACAAAGTCTAGATGGTTACAAAGTGGTCCTTGCTCTTCTCTAATAATCATCAGTTCTATGCACACCAACTCCACATAATAAACTATACTGCAGGCAGGCCCTCTTCAGTTCATTACATGTGCTTGTGCTCTTTCATGAAAACCACTGTCAACCAAAACTAGACAGCTGGGTGTGTCCTACTGGAGTTATGTGGACATTCAAAAGAGAGAGGGGAAAAAAGATTAAAGACCTTTAGAACGACCATCAGACAAGGGGCTAAGAGGCGCAAGCTGTTCTCTGAAGTTTCACCAACTAACATTGCATTACATGCTAGACATAGCGTGTATAGCGTAAAATATTAAATATTTTAGGCTTCAGATGACAGAACTGACAAACTACAGGGTGATATGTTACTGGTTTTACTCAAGGTTGCATGTGGTGTCTTACAGAAGCATGCATAGTGAGCCCTGCTTACTGTTTTCATTGAGTATGACATGAATGTTGGTCATTTCTTTGGCATCATTTATTCTTAAGTGTGCAAATTCAACTGCCCAGATTTTTTTGGCTTGTGGTTTTAGGAGAACACTTTGCAGTCAGCATATCTGTTTCTAATTAAAGAACTTCTGATTAAGCAAAGAAGACCAATAAAATCACTGCAGCAAAACTGGAAGACAGGGGACGATTACAATTTATTTCAAACTACTGTACTTTAATTTCACCTCAGCCAAACTTGCTATGACATAATTCAATTCATTTTTGTAACACATATTAGAGTCCAGTCAAAAGAGAATTCCACCATTTTTTCAGATGGTTTCACTCCACATGTTTCACTCCACGTTTCACTCCACAAATCATATATTAAAAAAAAAAAACATATATTTTTAGTCTATATATATATATCCCAGCACCATGTCTGGAATACAATCAACATGTTTATCGTGTATAAAGTAGTAGTGTGCAAAGGTTTTGGGCACTTGGGGACATAATATTTTAAAAGCTCTTTTTCCAAGCTTTTTATTGTGGTAACCAAGTATTATTTAAAGTTATTATCTAATATCTGCTTTGACAACTCAGCACTTCATTAAGCTACATCAAGATTGCTACTGAAGGAATTGAACAAATTCGTGCAATGTCTGGGTGTCCAAACTTTGCCAAACTTCAAACAGGATCTCCTGTTTGTTACTTTGCCACTTTGTTTTTGTGTTTATGCTTCTTTACATCTGTTCTAATGATATCTTAACAATCAGCTTAGGTGCCTTTTATACAGTAGTGCACATTTCAATGTGGGAGCTTTCAGAGGCATTACACTCTTTGGACATCTAATTCCCATCACCACTACTGAACATTGCTGACACAGGTAGCTTCTCTAAAATGAACCCTTTCGCATAAACCAGTAGAAATACCTTTGTTTATGTCTTAATTTCATTACACAGAAATCTGTGGAATTGCCCTATAATGATATCCTAATTGCTGATACTGTTTTAAAAAAAAAAAAACAGAAGGCTGCTAGATTTCGTAGGAAAAGGAGATTTAGTTTTTGAATTTTAACTCACTAGCCCTGTCTGATATAAAATGCCCAAAAAAGTGTGGAGAGCATGGTAGATGTGGTTCTAACCTGTGGAGGAGATGATGGCGAACACCTCTTGCAGAGACGGCAGTAGTGTGGCTGGCTCCGCCTTCCAGATGCCCTGCAGCAGCGTGGCGACACGACTCACCTGCGTGACGTAGCGCCTCAGCTCTGCCTCCTGGCCCACCGGGCACTGGAAATGTGCAAAGGTTCTCACCAGCTGTTGGCAGAACAGCACGCCTGATTTGTCCCGTGGCACACACTGAGGAAAGTCGGTCAGCAGAGTGGCCAGTTTGGCACAGAGTGCGGCCTCAGGGCGCTCGCAAACCATTCGCAGCACCTCCGTCTGTAGCAGTGGTGCCAGCTCCAGCACGGCCGGGCAGCTGAGAAGGAGCCGAAGGCAACCGTGCAGGAAGTCCAGGATGACCGGGTCCCTTCGGTCCAGTGACCCATAGCCCTGCTGCAGCAGCCCCAGCACAAACTCCTTGCTTAGAAAACGGGCAAACTCATCCCGATGGAAGCGTGCGTAAGCCTCCTGCACCTGCTGACCCACCTGCCGCTGGAAGGCATCCTCGGCTTGCAGGATGAGGCGCGCTGTCAGGCGGTAAAGGGCCTGGCACTGCTCCTCCGTCACCTCCTTCTCGGCAGCCTCCACCACTTTCTTCACTATGGCCCGCTTGATGGTTAAAGGGTGAGACGAGCTCACCAAAGCTTCCAGGATCTTATCCATCTCCGTTTCTACTGCACCATGAGGTGGATGTTGGATGTGGAAATGGCTGTGAATAAAAACAGAAGTACAGGATGGTCATGTAACTACGCACAACATTTCCTTTGTCCTTAAATAAGACAAAAGTAAAATTCTGTAAAAAACACAAAGACATAAACAAGAGGCATATAAATAACACACCTGAATGTAAATATTTTAATGTTTATAACCGAATGCACTGTTTCAGTCATTCTGTCCCACTCACTGTGTTCAGGATTTGGGATAAGAAGTGCAAGCAAGACAAAGTAAAAGCTGCTCCAACAAGCAAACAAGCCTGTTCTATATACATACCACTTTCAGCGTAGTCCTCAAACCTGTGTGCTGGCTAAGTGCTTTAAACATGACTTTCTAAGGAGCTTGACACTACATGCCATAATTTTGGATGCTACTGTCTATAAAAACCGGCATATTCACAAGTACGTCTAACTTTCAGTACTACTAAAAACACCCCTTGTCTAGATGTTTATAGATACATGCTTATCCAACATTTCATTTGAAATCAACTGAATTGGTAGAGGTTATCCCCTCTTGGGTGCAGAAACACTGATTCTTCTGGAATGGTTTTACACCGGATGTTGTAACAATTCTGTGAGGGTTCGATTGCATTCAGCCATAAAATATTAGGAAAAAATCCCCAAGTAGCTCTCTCTCTAATGGGCCATGGTTAAAGGCATAGGGGCTCCACTGCAATGACTCAGGTTTAGGAATAAAATTGGTTAATTAAAAAAAACTACAAAGTCTTTTAAAACATATATTGTTCATAACACATTAGGTATGTTCTTCTTCACCTCATTATTATTATTATTTTTACTACTGTCAAATGTCAGAAATCCTGATGCCATACGGATTTTACAGTGATTTTAGACTTCTTAGTGGCTGATTTATATTATCTCTCATGGTCGCCAACCATCTTGCTGTCATCCTCTGTTTTTTTTTTTTTTATATCTAACCAGCATATGTCTTTTCCAATCAATCAATTATTTACATAATATGTCCAAAATAAGCTTTGGTTTCTGGGCTTTAAATGAAAGGAAGTCTCAATTTTAGGAAGTTCAAAAGGATCAACACATTTTATTATACTACTTTTACATCCAAAAATTTTAAAATGTTAGACTAAACAACTCTGACTGTTGTGTGCAGACTTCTTTTCAAGACCCTTCACTCTTGTGCAATAAGCAACTACTCAGCAAGTATGAACACATGCCTAAAATTCAGATTCACAACTGACTTAATCTCTTGCTATCTGACCTCTGAGTGAGTGTTTCTGATACAAGCTGCGTATGACATGCAGGTTACAGGCTGAATCTTGTGGCTAATATTATTAAGCCGACAAAACAAACACATTAGCTAGCTTAGCTTAGCTGGGTAATACAGGTTAATTTAATATGTCGACAGCTAAATTAGCTCGAAAACGTGACACTGACACGCGTGATGATAAATAGACGGTAAAATGCAGTTAACGTTTCTGTCGGCGAGTTAAAAACTATAAATCTGAGCAGAGAAACGCAAACAAAGGCCACACTGACTTAACACAAATTCAGCTAACGTCTGTTTACCTACATGTCTGTGAATGGACACAGGAATGTAGAGTGAAACACTCACCACAGTTCATCATTTTAAACCCTGCTGGAAAGGCAGCCCCTCAGTGAAAACCCATGTTCTTTTAATTTAAGCCAGTTTGAGTTTTATCTGATTTTCTGTTTTGATTCTCGTCGCTCCTGCAGTCAGTCAGCTGATGACGCAAACGTCATCTAAGGACCCTGTGTCTGTCTCTCGGAGTGCCGTCATAAATATTAATAAAAAAAAACATAAGGTAAATAGGCCTATACTGTCATTTCTTCAATTTTGTTATTTCAGGTTTTTGCAAAAAAAATGTGTATGTAAAAAAATTAATTCATGGTTTAAATGTAAGGTTTTATTCAGTCGTTTTCCAGTTGTGCCCTCTGCTGGTCAATCATTTTAACTGTAGCTATTTTCAATTCAAGTCTTAAATCAAATACTTAAAATAATCAACAAATATTATATAGAAATGTTAGTACGTTACTCAAATAGTATTGTAAAATAATACTTGTACCTTTGCTTAAAAGTAACTTATTTTGTGTTTGAGATTTTTATTTTCTTTTATTTTAGTAATGTTTTCACCTATATTACTTTATTGTTAATTTAATATGCAAATTAAAAAACAGAGAAAGCCTATTTAATACAGTTGTACATTTTATGGTTATGAGTATGTATGGTTATGAGTATGTTTAAATGTCAAAATCTTTAGACTTTTATTTCAGATATATTTTTGGCTTCATAGCCAGAAATATGGACAATAAACAAATAAGACACTTATCTTGGTGTATACTGCGTGTGTATAATTTTCAGCTCCGTGATATATCGCCAACACTTGCTTTGTGCTTGTGCTGTACATCTATTAAAGTCTGGAATAAACCAATATAGATTATCACGTTGTATATATATATATATAACTTTGTATTTAAATTTTGCGATTCTTTCTTAGGCGTCATTACGTCACAAATCGTTCTTTCGTTACACGAAATCTCGCGACATCTACCCTCAATTGTTTGTTCGCTCATACGTTTTATCGAAGTATCGCGTTATTTGTGACGGCCCTCGCTAGTGCGGGAACAGCGGCAACAAGAAAAGCTAAGCCGGTTCTGTTGTGGGTCTGCTGTCCCAGTTCTGGACTCGTATCCAAACTTTCAGGGGAATAAGTTGCGGTCAGTCACTCAGCTCTGAGTTAAGATCGTTGGACGTGTAAGGATCGCGCGTCTGTGACCGTTTTGTGTCGAAATAACCGCGTGATAATGTCTGATATAGAGGGCGGCGTGGAACAACCGCGGGAAGAGCAGCAAGGACCGAGCGAACCGGGACCGGCAGAGGTAAGACAAAGTTAGCTAAAAAAAATGCTGTAATCCGCCGCTACTGATCCAAAACCGGGCATCGTTGTCGGTTATAACACGGCAGACTTTCTGAACATGACATGGCGCTGGTTTTGATATCATCTGAAACTTTTTCTCAATGAATTAGCCGGCGCTGTTAGCTCGCTAGCGTTATTGTTCTGTTGTTGTTGGGGTTTTAGCCGTTGTAACAAGCGACGGGGTTTCGGCTGATTTTTATTTAAATGAACGTTTCACGGACAAATCGTCTTATTCGGTTATGTCCACTCTGTCCATTAAGATAGGGAAATGTTTTTTTTAGCTGGAGATGTATTGGTTGTGAACTAGAGTGAATAATGAAGCTCATGGTAGCCTGTTAGCTTTAGCCTAACGGCCCCGGCTAGCGTCGCTAACTTACTTCACTAAGTTCATCCGGCAGCAGCACCGCCGCCAACATTTCACTGTCCTAACTGCAGGAATCGCTTTCAGTTTTGTGTAGTCAGAGCTACGCTGCAAGTGTCTGCCTGAAACTGCGGGTGTGGTTAATATACTGACTTAGCATAAGAAAATGACCTGGTCTGTCAGTTATAGAGTTTTAAATGCAGTTGTAGTGTAGTGTTTTACTGAAACTAGAGCTCCGGAAAACAAAACACTGCTGACTGCTCTGTGTACTGATCGGGCCGCTTTCTAAAATAAACACTTCTGTTTATCAGCGGTGGCAAATGTGTATTATGATATTTCAGACATTACTTTCAGGTTAAATGTGTCCAAGTTTGGAACACACGCAATACATAGAAATAATCCTACTATAATTTTATTATACTTTCAGCACTGCACTGCAGTTGACTTTAAATGTACAGCTTGTGTGTGTTGTTTAAGTAGAGAATATCTTTGATTATGCCTAGAAAACCTTTGGGACAGTGTTTTCGATAAAGCATTACATTCCTCCATCCTAATTGTAGGCTATTGTTAAACTTAGTACTTCTACCTGATCAGTCAGCATTCTCTGGGGTTTTGTAGTGCTTGTTTTTAATGTTTATAATTTCATTTTTGCTTTGTTAGAGCTATTGTGTTTTAAGGCCCTCTTCAGGACCAGCACAGTGTGCTCTTATTGGTCAGCTCATCCACTTTCTTCTGATCGGTCATCCGCCAGATTGGCATGTGTTTATTCCTGTGTCTTTTAAGATTCTCCCTCTTTTGTGTATTTTGGGCTTTATACATTTGCAGACTGTTTACATGCACCAAAAAATGACACACCACACTACAGGAAAAGAAATAACTGAAAAAGCATAATGCCTTCCCTTCACCTACAGTTAGGATCAAGGCAAATACTAGTACTAAGACTAGTCCTGACCGACCTCTTCTCTGCCGGGTGGTAATATTTGGAATATGCTGTTTTGTTATGTGTGCTATTGTTAACTTTTACACAGCCCCTCTTGTATAATGTAGCTTATAATCCTGCTCTGAAAACAAGGGTAACATATTGTTGTTACAATATTGGTTGTGAAATATTGAGCCTTTACATGTTTGATAACTGCACCATATCTGTCTCTAAGGATGGCACCTCAGATGCTGGCCACGATGAAGCATCAGAAGCAGCACAGGACAGTGGCGAACAGTCGTCGTCGCCTACGGCTGAAAAACCGAAGGTGGAGCAGCAGGCTGGCTATGAAGAGAAAGTGGTAATGTTTCACTTTAGTGCTTATAGCAAAGTTTACTCCTGCATTGATCACACAATCAGTTCAATATAGTTTTTTTTTCTGTTTTGTTATTTATGCTTTTATGCTAAAATGCCTCCTCCCCCTTCAAAACCAGAAAACGGACCGGACCAACAGATTTGAGTACCTGTTGAAGCAGACTGAAGTGTTTGCCCACTTTATCCAGCCTGCTGCCCAGAAGACTCCTACATCTCCTCTGAAGATGAAGCCGGGCCGTCCCCGTATTAAAAAAGACGAGAAACAGAATCTCCTTTCTGCTGGAGAGTAAGTTCTTTTCTGGTGGTGTTCAGGAGTATTTAGCAAATACACATTTTTTATCAAAGTTCATTTCGGACAGAAGAGAGTTTCTACTGCTTGAACATGCCTGCTTCAAACTGTGCAAGGTTTAATGAATAAGGAGTGTTGGGGGATGTAGGCGATGCTCTCTTTTTACCAGAAGTAGAAATGTCCAATCTAATGTCAGCTTTAATGGTTTCCCTGAAGAGGAGTAAGCCTAATCCTGGTCTTCTGGAATTCTGGATGAAGATTCTCCAGAACAAAATAAAGGGATAGTCCAGTACTAGGCTTCATCCCTGTCTGTGGTGCTGACCATATGTCTCACTGAATAATGTAGCCAGATTTCAACTGCTCTTTTTTTTTTATCTTTTATAAGTCAGTTTGATCATGATTTGACTTTTCTTTTTATATTGTCACAGCAACCGTCATCGTCGCACTGAGCAAGAAGAGGACGAAGAGCTGCTCAGCGAAAGCAGCAAAGCCGCCAACGTGTGCACACGCTTTGACGAGTCCCCATCCTGTAAGTTCATTGTCCTGTCACCTGCATGCCTGTGTGGCTTTTAAGAAGTAATATTCCACTATGTTGTGATTCCGACCAATCATCTAAACGTTCAAGTTAGCTCAGGTAGTGAAAGCACTTAGCTTGTTTTTGGAAAGAGAAAGTGGAATCAGTGTTGAAAAGACGACTGGTGGCGCATATGCACATTTTGACTGATTTAGATTAGTCATTGTTTTTCCTGATATGATGATTTATTTTTTTTATTCAACTTTGTTTCTATGCAGATGTCAAAACTGGCAAACTGAGAGACTACCAGGTCCGTGGATTGAACTGGCTGATTTCACTCTACGAGAATGGAATCAACGGCATCCTCGCTGATGAAATGGTATGATTCCCCACGCTTTACAGTCTACTGCTGATTTTGACTGTACTTGTTCTGTTTTAGGAACAAGTTAAAGTCTGTCTCATCTTTTCTCTTCAGGGTTTGGGGAAGACTCTACAGACCATTTCTCTGCTGGGCTACATGAAGCACTACAGGAACATCCCTGGCCCTCACATGGTCCTGGTGCCTAAATCCACCCTGTATAACTGGATGAACGAGTTTAAGCGCTGGGTGCCATCTCTCCGAGCTGTCTGCCTCATTGGAGACAGGGATGAGAGGGTGAGTGACCAATCACAGTGGAAATGTTTTTAGAACTCTGTCTGTTTCCTTTCATTTTGCCATACTTGCTTGATCCTTTTATTTACTGTCTCACTTTCACTTGTTCTTGTTCTTAGACGGCCTTTATCCGTGACACTTTGTTGCCGGGAGAATGGGACGTGTGCGTCACTTCCTATGAGATGCTGATTATTGAGAGGGCCGTCTTCAAGAAGTTTAACTGGAGATATCTGGTCATTGACGAGGCCCATCGTATTAAGAATGAAAAATCCAAGGTCTGCAGCGGCTTCTTTTCTTATCACGTCTTCCACACCATGTCTGTTTAGCACTGTTTAAGATAAAAAAATGAAACCACATGAATTCCTTGTGTTCCTTCTACAAGATGAAGGTTTAGTCTAATCCCTTTTGACTTGTGCGGAAGTACAGAGATTTATACATTTTGCAACACATTTTCTCTCTTAGCTCTCAGAGATTGTGCGAGAGTTCAAGACCACCAACAGACTGCTGCTGACTGGAACCCCACTGCAGAACAATCTGCATGAACTTTGGGCTCTGCTTAATTTTCTCCTGCCTGATGTCTTTAACTCTTCTGAGGTAAGCCTTTGCTTTCTACCAGGAAAGTGCTTGCAACTCCTTTATGGCTGCAGCGCCATCTGCTGGCTGAAAGCATCTAGGCTGCTTCAAAGCATTTGATATACTGCAGTTTGGATTAAAATGTGGAATTCTTGAATTTGTTTGTTTTTGGTGGCCTGTGTGATCAGTATGTTTTCTTTTGTTTTCTTTTTCCTGCCTATAGGACTTTGATTCCTGGTTTGATACCAATAACTGTCTTGGGGACCAGAAATTAGTTGAGCGTCTACACACTGTGAGTAATATTAACATTTTTGTTTTTAAAGATCGTAAACTTGAAAAATAATGCTTATCTATGTTTTTGGCATTTTAGGATTATGTTCCTTACACAATTGTACGTATTTTATAGGTTTCAGTAACAACTTTGTAAATCCTAACCATTTAGGTATTGCGTCCTTTCCTGCTGAGGCGTATCAAAGCTGATGTGGAGAAATCTCTCCTTCCAAAGAAAGAAATCAAGATGTATGTGGGCCTCAGCAAGATGCAGAGAGAATGGTACGTTCTCATTAAGTTCCTCACTGATCTCAGCCCGCTCGTAGTTTTAGCAGAGTGTTAGGATGGAAGCAATTAGACGTGTGTATCTGTGTCAGAGATGAAAGAAGTGCCAGAACTCTGTTGGTATTAATGAGGTGGCTATCACAGTTTGTTCTCAACATGCAACAGGATTGCTAAATGTTTGCGGATATGTCTGGACCTGCTTACCCTACACATGTTCAGTTCAGGAATATGATTAATTAAAACCCATAAAATAGCAAATTAACTCTCCAGATAATCAGACCATATAAGTTGCGAAGAGCAGTTCACTGGAGGACATCTCATTTCCTGCCAGGTACACGAAGATCCTGATGAAGGACATTGACATCCTGAACTCTGCGGGGAAGATGGATAAGATGCGTCTACTGAATGTGCTGATGCAGCTGAGGAAGTGCTGCAATCACCCGTACCTGTTCGACGGGGCCGAGCCCGGCCCGCCCTACACCACTGACCTCCATCTGGTCGTCAACAGCGGAAAGATGGCCGTCCTCGACAAGCTGCTGCCCAAGCTGAAGGAGCAAGGTTAGCTGGCGCATATGATCATTTACAGAGACGTGTATGATAAGTCTTCTGTGTAGCACTATCTGTCCAAAGGTTTATAGACATGTAGGATGTTATTAGGGAGTTTGCTGCAGTGACAGCCTCTGCTCCTCTGGGAACGCAGGGGGTTCAATTGCGTTCAGACATCAGAACCCTAGTCAGGGTTGGGACTTTTCCCAAAGGTGTTGGATTGGTGCTCCATCACACAAGAAAATGCAGTAGTACTGATCCACAGCCCAGGGCTGGGAATCTTTATTACCCCTCCAGCTAACATATAGCTACCACAGAGCATCCCGTCAGTGATTTTTAACTGATGCAAGTGGCGTGTGTGCAGTTTTATACCTGGGTGCACCTTAAACTAAATTTAGTTTAGTTAGTATGTCTGGATACTTTTGGACATATAGTGTATTTTAGTAGATGGTTGTGAGAAATTTGAAGCTAATGCTATTATTTTATTTATTTTTTAAACCAGGTTCTCGCGTGCTGATCTTCAGTCAGATGACCAGGATGCTGGACATTCTGGAAGACTACTGCATGTGGCGTAACTATGGTTATTGTCGGCTTGATGGGCAAACTCCACACGAGGAGAGACAGGTATGCCATGAACCCTTATTAAAGCTTTTAAGGCTGGCACTGAGTGTGTGAAATTAATTTAATAATTAACTCAAGGAAATGAAAAACTGAAATGAAAAATTAAAGTAATTAATTTGTTAATAGCCATCCTTAAAACTTTAATCAGACTCACATGAATTCAGTCTTCGAACGTTCTAATGAATAATTTCTTGTTTTGCTTTTTCTCACAATCTGCTCAGATCTCAATTAATGCCTTCAATGAGCCCAACAGCGCCAAGTTTCTCTTTATGCTGAGCACCAGGGCTGGAGGGCTGGGTATTAACCTGGCCACCGCTGACGTGGTCATCATTTACGACTCTGACTGGAATCCTCAAGTCGACCTGCAGGCTATGGTCAGTGTTTTACCCCTGAAATTGGTTTCCTGGAAAATGTTATTTCCTCCCAGGTTCATTACAGGCTTGATGTAGGGTGTTGACGCTTTGAGCTCACGCATTGTGCCGTGTGTTCATTGGCTGATATTAGGGGTGGACGATATGGTATTTTTGCGATATTAATACTCTTGACGATATGACAAAACATTGAATTAAACAATATATATTTAAAAAATACACTACTGCAATAAATTGAAAATCAAATTTTATTATTGCATGCGATATGATATGGCACACCCCTAACTGAGATATTAAAAAATACAAGAATTTATCAGATTGTAGCAGAAGCTAATGATCCAGAATGTCACGATACTAAATAATGCACTCCAAATATCTCCATATATCCAGGACTGAAGTAAAATGAATGATACTGGACAGATAAAATCTGTCTCTAGTAGATATATAATGGGAAATGAGAAAAGTGTGAATTCTTTTGCTAAAATCAGTAAAAAGTAGTACCCTGATGTGATAATTAGGGATGGGTGATATGGCACGATATTTCAGGGTATAATATCGTTCACGATATTCAAAAATGTTGGCAATATTATTGTGTATGATACAATATAGCACACCCCTAGCTAATATTCTATTTTTCAGTGTTTGTACTGTGGGCTGGAGGTATTGCTTTCTGATTTGCAGGCTAACTGGCTCAGTTCCCATGTCTTTTAGGATCGTGCTCACAGGATTGGTCAGAAAAAGCAGGTGCGCGTGTTCCGTTTCATCACAGAGAATACAGTGGAGGAGAGGATTGTGGAGCGCGCTGAAATGAAACTCCGCCTGGACTCCATTGTCATCCAGCAAGGTGAGATTTCAAAAGGAACATCATTTTAGATCATGCATTATCAAGGCGTTGTTGTCCTTTTTTGTGGTTGGTGTTGAAAAAGCATATGGTTGGTTCATTTCTGCGGTTCTCCACTTTGCAGGAAGGCTGGTAGACCCTAACATGAACAAGCTGGGAAAAGATGAGATGTTGTCCATCATTCGACACGGTGCTACTCATGTCTTTGCCTCCAAGGAGAGTGAAATCACTGATGAAGACATTGATGAAATCTTGGAAAGAGGAGAAAAGAAGGTACTTGACAGAAGTCGCTCTCCTTATAAAAAAAATCTGATATTTATTGTGTAGGGTATGTTTGCCTTTAGAAGTTACAATGCAGGTACACACATTCATTCTGTCATACTTCTGTGCTTTCAAGACCATGGAGATGAAAGAGAAGCTATCCAACCTTGGTGAAAGCTCTCTCAGGAATTTCACTATGGACACAGAAAACAGTGTGTACAACTTTGAAGGTGAAGATTACAGAGAGAAGAAAAAGGTAAGTGATGACTTTAACTTTGACCTTGAGTTGTATTATATTTCATACACATTCATTTTCTCCACAAACAAGAGAGAACACCTTTCTCATTAATGTTTTTTCTTCCCTCCTAGGTCATCACAAACTGGATTGAACCTCCTAAGAGAGAGCGCAAGGCAAACTATGCAGTTGATGCATATTTCCGAGAGGCCCTGCGAGTCAGTGAACCAAAGGCACCAAAGGTATTCTTTCCCACATCAACTATTCTTCTATAGACATGCCAGATTTTCTCGATGTGTGGACTGACCATACCAGAATGAGAAGGTTGACTTTTATTTATTATTGTTATTTATTTTTTTTTTTTTATTTGTACTCTTATTTGTCTTCCCTCAGGCTCCTCGACCCCCGAAACAGCCCAACGTTCAAGATTTCCAGTTCTTCCCCCCTCGGCTTTTTGAGCTGCTAGAGAAAGAGATTTTGTACTACCGGAAAACTATTGGATACAAGGTGCTTGTTATTCTAAGCTCTAGGCCTTCTAGTGAATTTGTTTGTTTGTCTTGACGTTGCCTATGATATTTATGTGTATGTTGATTAGTTTATCATGGCCATTTACTAAAAATCACTATATTCTTGTTGAAAATATGCCAACTTTTGGTCACTACCCATGTGGGTAACAATATCAGGAAAAAATTACATTGTATGCAAATATAAGTATTATTTGGCAAACAGTTAAAAAAATTAAGTTAGAACTGCCACTTATTCCTCTCAACTCGAGCAGTTAACCCCCCCCCCCCTGTAGAAATCAGTATCTGCTTTTTTTTCTTGTTGTGTCTTTGTTGTGTATATTGCCAACCTTTCAAAACGTGTGTTCCTAACACTGACATGTCTAAACATATCACCAGGTGCCCAGGAACCCTGACCTGCCCAACTCTGCACAGGTACAGAAGGAGGAGCAAGCTAAGATTGATGAAGCTGAACCTCTGAATGAGGAAGAGTTGGAAGAGAAGGAGAATCTCCTCTCACAGGTAACTTCCTGCACCTCCTTGGAAGAGGCAGCTGACTATTTTTTACTCTGACCTGTGAATGAATGGGAGCTGGTCATGTGAAGCTCAACAGCAATTAGAAATTCTCTACAACTGCAGCACTGTAGAAGACATTCCACTGTATACGACATCACAAGTGGATAACTTGAGCCAGAGCTTATGTGTTCCTTATCTCTTTGCATATGCAGTGTTGTGATGTATATTATATGCTGTGAGATACTAAAAGCTAATAAAGATAAATAGTAATAGTTGTTTACAATGCATGGGGTCCTGGCATTCTGGCAGCTTAGGTGATCAGGTTGCTGGCTGTGCTTGAACAGCAGTTTTTGGTCAGCTTTGTATAGTAAACAGTGGAGTGATTAAGGTTTAAGTTTCCACTGGGTGTGCCCTCAGTGCTGTAGGCTTTTTAAGCTTATAAAACACATATTGCAAGACTGCAATTGTACAGAACTAGCCAGTGATTAAAACTTATTGAAGATAAAAACACAATACAGCTCATAGGCTTAATTATGCAGTCTGGTGCAGTCTAATTAATTATTACACCTCTGGCTGCACTGTGCTCATTTATTCTTGGTAATACATGGAACTTGAGAACATGATAGATAGCAATAGTCTCACAAGCACTATTGTGTCTAATATGAAGAGCTGCAGGTGATGAGCTAGCAGCTGAAGTATCTTGGTTATTTGAATGGCTTCACCATCTTCAAATATTAAAAACAAGTGAAGCGTTGTGTTTCATAAAAGGCAAAGCAATCGTAACTGGCTACATGAGGGATTTGTATAGGTCTTTAAAGATGTTTTGTTGCAATGCGTTCATCCAGCTCTAAATTGCATTACCCTCTAAGGTCCTGGCCAACGGACTGCAGTGTAATACGTCCAATCTTTTTACTAGGGCTTCACCATTTGGAACAAGAGGGACTTCAACCAGTTCATTAAGGCGAATGAGAAATGGGGAAGAGATGATATCGAGAACATTGCCCGTGAAGTGGAAGGCAAAACGCCCGAGGAGGTCATGGAGTATTCCGGTACAGTGGAACTTGTTTTCAACACCAAATGTAATCATGCCATATATACTGTGTGAGTATATAAGAGCCTGAGATTAAATGCGTGTCTCTGTGCGTGTAGCTGTATTTTGGGAGCGCTGCAATGAGCTGCAGGATATTGAGAAGATCATGGCACAGATTGAGAGGGGAGAGGCCAGGATTCAGAGGAGGATTAGCATCAAGAAAGCACTGGACTCAAAGGTAAGGGACAGCAGTTCTTGTTCTAATCTTCCTCAGTTTTCATTCTGAAGCAAGACATTACACAGACGGTGAGATAGTGGTCTATAGACTGTCTAATTATGTATATTTTTGTTAGTTTTTCAATTAGGTCATTGAAAGTAGAACTATTCTGAAACAGGGTGCAAACAAATAAACAGGAATAAATAAACATGATTTTTTCTATTTATTTATTTATTTATTTTTCTTTTCCTCTTTTCTCTAGATTGGTCGTTACAAGGCACCATTCCATCAGCTGAGGATTTCTTATGGGACCAACAAAGGGAAGAACTACACTGAAGAAGAGGACCGCTTCCTCATCTGCATGCTGCACAAGCTGGGCTTCGACAAGGAGAGCGTTTATGATGAACTGCGGCAGTGTATACGCAACTCGCCCCAGTTCCGCTTTGACTGGTTCCTGAAATCCCGGACTGCTATGGTGAGTGACGGCGAGCCAGTGAGAAGAAGCTAAAAATGTGCTTTTCAAATAACGGAACGCAATCTGACGGCTGCTGTGGACTCTCAGTAATGTTCTACCCAAACAGCAGTCTTCACGTCTTTGTATTCATGTGGTAAAGCTATTCTGGGTGTCTCTCTCTTTGCAGGAGTTACAGAGGAGGTGCAACACTCTGATCACCCTCATTGAACGTGAGAACATGGAGCTGGAGGAGAGGGAGAAAGCTGAAAAGAAGAAACGGGGACCTCGCACTTCTTCAGTAAGTTTATTTTAAAGATGTTTCCAGAATAGTGTCTGTCAGTCAGCACAGTACAAGACACTTCTGGGCAAAGCAAAAAAAAAAAGTGTCCACAAGAGTCATGCATTATTCATAAATGGCACTCTTTTGGGGCATTTTGGAAAGAGCTGAGACAGCAATGGTCTTAAAAAAAATAAAAATATCCCAGGAATGACAATGTTTGAATACTTCATATTTAAGTCTTAAATGATGGTTGCCATCAGACTGAGAGTACAACTAAATATAACTGGTTGTTTAGAATTTTAAGCCATCATTAGGTTTTTTTATTAATTATTTTTTTTTATTTATTTTTCTGACAACCACAGCACACAGTAGAACGACAGTAGAAGTGCTGATGTAGGATCAGGTTTTTTCCTTATTTAATATATAACTACTGATAAGAACAGATCCTGATTCAGCGTTTTTGCTTTAAATAGCCTTGTGAATCAGATAACCTTTTAATATAATGTCAAGGAGTGTACATTTGTCTTACTAAGTGGAAAAAAAGTCTTCTCTGAACACAGCCAAGGGAATCTCCATCTAAATTTAACTCTCTGCTCATCTCTCAGGCCCAGAAGCGCAAGCAGGATGGGGCCCCAGATGGACGTGGTCGCAAGAAGAAGCTGAAGTTATAGGACTTGAACTCCCACCTACGGACGAGCTTCAGTAGAGCGATACATGCGTTTGTGTTACGGGTCCCGCTCATGTACTGTATCGACGTGCAGAACTGATCCTTGCCTCACAGTAGCTTGTCCTTTTATAGAAAGGCATAGTAATGTAAATTAGGTCTGTCTTTTAGTTACATAATGTACTACGGCTGTGCTGTTTTTTTTCTTTTGTTTTTGGTTTTTTTTAATCTCTTTTGTATCTGTGATGTGTGAGTTATATGTATTTATGCCTGTTGGTTATGTACCACATTCCATTTGCTTGTACCAATATAAATTGCATCTTTTCTTTTTTTTTTTTTTTTTTTTTTTTAAATAAAAGAATCCTCATTATTGTATACGTACCTACCTTGGAATAGTCCTTTGAAACGTGTCTCTAATAAATGCCTTTTTGTTTTGTAAATTTGGGCTGATTTTTATGATGTCCGATGTTATTAGAGTCAGAATCTTCATTTTCTTTAGCGGTGAACCCGTTTGTCATTTCCTTTCGACTGACATTATGAAGCCTGTCCATGCGCTGACAACAAGAAAAACATTTCAAGAAGTATCATAATCAAGTTTATTTTTGGAAAAACAAAGGTCAGCTTTGTGTCTTAAAGAATGTGGTTTGACATCTGCAGGGTGGCTAGCCTGTCCCTTAAACTATCGCTGCAGTAGTATTTAGTAAGATTGGGTGTTAGTACAGGCCCCATGATATATACTCCCAAGTTATTAGGACATTTGGAAAAAGTTTCTATATTCACTTATGTAACAGAGGGTTTTGCTTTTAAGGCATGCTCCTTAGACTTTTATCAAGATTTCCTCATAATAGGGGACAGATTAATTCATGTAATGCATGTAAAGTTAATGTAAGGAGATTTTATTCTGAGCAGTTTTGAAACACTACTATTGGTCCATTTCACTTTATATAACAGGCAACTGCTGGGCTCAAATGATGTAGATATAGCAGGGGTAAAAATCATATGGGCTGTTGAAAGCTAGAGGGCACTCCTGAGCAAGTCTAGTTTGTACATGTTTAAACACATTATATGGACAGAAATATTGGGACACCAACACGTTACGTCAACAGGGGACGTTGCATTCTTAATCTGTGTGTTGCTCCCCACTTTGGTGTGTGGAAATTTTTGCCCATTTATCCAGAAGAGCATGTGTGAGGTTGAAAGAGTGGGCCTGGCCCACAGTCTTCGTTCAAGCACATCCTAAAGGTGTTCAATGGAGCTAAGGTCAGGACTGTGGCCCTCAGTCTTTGTTCTAGCGCATCCTAAAGGTGTTCAATGGAGCTAAGGTCAGGACTGTGGCCCTCAGTCTTTGTTCTAGCGCATCCTAAAGGTGTTCAATGGAGCTAAGGTCAGGACTGTGGCCCTCAGTCTTTGTTCTAGCGCATCCTAAAGGTGTTCAATGGAGCTAAGGTCAGGACTGTGGCCCTCAGTCTTTGTTCTAGCGCATCCTAAAGGTGTTCAATGGAGCTAAGGTCAGGACAGTGGCCCTCAGTCTTTGTTCTAGCGCATCCTAAAGGTGTTCAATGGAGCTTAGGTCATGATTGTGGCCCTCAGTCTTCGTTCTAGCGCATCCTAAAGGTGTTCAATGGAGCTAAGGTCAGGACTGTGGCCCACAGTCTTCGTTCAAGCACATCCTAAAGGTGTTCAATGGAGCTAAGGTCAGGACTGTGGCCCACAGTCTTCGTTCAAGCACATCCTAAAGGTGTTCAATGGAGCTAAGGTCAGGACTGTGGCCCACAGTCTTCGTTCAAGCACATCCTAAAGGTGTTCAATGGAGCTAAGGTCAGGACTGTGGCCCACAGTCTTCGTTCAAGCGCATCCTAAAGGTGTTCAATGGAGCTTAGGTCATGATTGTGGCCCTCAGTCTTTGTTCTAGCGCATCCTAAAGGTGTTCAATGGAGCTAAGGTCAGGACTGTGGCCCTCAGTCTTTGTTCTAGCGCATCCTAAAGGTGTTCAATGGAGCTAAGGTCAGGACTGTGGCCCACAGTCTTCGTTCAAGCACATCCTAAAGGTGTTCAATGGAGCTAAGGTCAGGACTGTGGCCCACAGTCTTCGTTCAAGCACATCCTAAAGGTGTTCAATGGAGCTAAGGTCAGGACTGTGGCCCACAGTCTTCGTTCAAGCACATCCTAAAGGTGTTCAATGGAGCTAAGGTCAGGACTGTGGCCCACAGTCTTCGTTCAAGCGCATCCTAAAGGTGTTCAATGGAGCTTAGGTCATGATTGTGGCCCTCAGTCTTTGTTCTAGCGCATCCTAAAGGTGTTCAATGGAGCTAAGGTCAGGACTGTGGCCCTCAGTCTTTGTTCTAGCGCATCCTAAAGGTGTTCAATGGAGCTAAGGTCAGGACTGTGGCCCACAGTCTTCGTTCAAGCACATCCTAAAGGTGTTCAATGGAGCTAAGGTCAGGACTGTGGCCCACAGTCTTCGTTCAAGCACATCCTAAAGGTGTTCAATGGAGCTAAGGTCAGGACTGTGGCCCACAGTCTTCGTTCAAGCACATCCTAAAGGTGTTCAATGGAGCTAAGGTCAGGACTGTGGCCCACAGTCTTCGTTCAAGCGCATCCTAAAGGTGTTCAATGGAGCTTAGGTCATGATTGTGGCCCTCAGTCTTTGTTCTAGCGCATCCTAAAGGTGTTCAATGGAGCTAAGGTCATGACTGTGGCCCTCAGTCTTTGTTCTAGCGCATCCTAAAGGTGTTCAATGGAGCTAAAGTCAGGACTGTGGCCCTCAGTCTTTGTTCTATCGCATCCTAAAGGTGTTCGATGGCGCTAAAGTCAGGACTGTGGCCCTCAGTCTTTGTTCTAGCGCATCCTAAAGTTGTTTGATGGAGCTAAGGTCAGGACTGTGGCCCTCAGTCTTTGTTCTAGCGCATCCTAAAGGCGTTCGATGGAGCTGAGGTCAGGACTGTGGCCCTCAGTCTTTGTTCTAGCGCATCCTAAAGGTGTTCAATGGAGCTTAGGTCATGACTGTGGCCCTCAGTCTTTATTCTAGCGCATCCTAAAGGTGTTCAATGGAGCTAAGGTCAGGACTGTGGCCCTCAGTCTTTGTTCTAGCGCATCCTAAAGGTGTTTTATGGAGCTAAGGTCAGGAGTGTGGCCCTCAGTCTTTGTTCTAGTGCAACCTAAAGGTGTTCAATGGAGCTAAGGTCAGGAGTGTGGCCCTCACTCTTTGTTCTAGCGCATCCTAAAGGTGTTTGATGGAGCTGAGGTCAGGACTGTGGCCCTCAGTCTTTGTTGTAGCACATCCTAAAGATGTTCAATGGAGCTTAGGTCAGGACTGTGGCCCTCAGTCTTTGTTCTAGTGCATTCTAAAGGTGTTCATTGGAGCTAAGGTCAGGACTGTGGCCCTCAGTCTTTGTTCTAGCGCATCCTAAAGGTGTTCAATGGAGCTTAGGTCAGGACAGTGGCCCTCAGTCTTTGTTTTAGCGCATCCTAAAGGTGTTCAATGGAGCTGAGGTCAGGACTGTGGCCCTCAGTCTTTGTTCTAGCGCATCCTAAAGGTGTTCGATGGAGCTAAAGTCAGGACTGTAGCCCACAGTCTTTGTTCTAGCGCATCCTAAAGGTGTTTCTTAATGTTTCTTCGCTGGATGAGAAGCAACCCCACATATGAATGGTCTCATGATGCTTCTCTGTTGGCATAACAAGTCTCATGGTAGCGCTCACATTTTCTTCTCCAGACAATTCTTTTTCCAGATGTCCCAGTCTGAGGTGGGCTTCATCTAAGAAAATAACTTTACCCCAGTCCTCTGCAGTCCAGTCCCTATACTTCCTGCAGAATCTCAATCTGTCATTGATGGTCTTCTTTGAGATAAGTGGCTTCTTTGCTGCCCTTCTTGACGCCAAGCCATCCTCCAAAAGCTTTCGTCTCACTGTGCGTTCACTTACACCTGTACTTTGCCATTCCTGAGCAAGCTCTGCACTGGTGGTGACCCGATCTCGTAGCTGCAACCTCTTTAGAGATAGTCCTGGTGCTTGCTTGACTTTCTTGAGCACTGTGAAGCCTTCTTCACTGCAACTGAACCACTCTCCTTAAAGTTCTTGATGATTGGTTAAATGGTTGACTGGGGTGCTCTTTATCTTACAAGCAGCGAAGTCCTTGCCTGTGAAACCCTTTAGATGCAGTGCAATGATGACTGCACATGTTTCCTTAGAGGTAACCATGGTTAACAGAAGAAAACATTAAAGCAACCAGTCAGCTCTTCTAATCAGCATGACAGAGTTATATCAGCTGTCTTGTTCTCCTTAACCTTTTCTCCTGAGCTAACGAGATCATCACTGAAATGATGTTTGCAGATCATTCTGTAGGGCTGGAATGCAGTGGCTGGAATGCAGTCATTTTTGTGATGAGGTCATTTTTCATGGCAGGGAATGACTTTGCAATTCATTGTAGTTCATCTGATTCACAGGCTAGAGTTACAAATTGCCACCGAGGCAGCAAACTTAGTGAAAACCAAAACTTGTGCCATTCTCAAAACATTTAGCCATGACTGTAGATCTCAAAATGAGTCCTCTCCCTTGAACATTGTCCTAGCCATACAACATGCTGTCCTTGACCTGGAACATGGCGGCGTGGGCTTATTTAGTTTTAGGGAACATTTGTACTGTATTAGTTCCTCATCCCTATATTAAAGAAGAAAGTCATGTTAACCTTGGAAGATGTGACTAGGCTAGTACGCTCCTGCTAGTTTGGCAAGGCATTTTGAAAAGCTGCTTCATCAGAAGTAAATGTGAAGCTCAAAGCTGGCTGTGGATCCAGTTGTGCAGCAGCAGTGGTGTTTATCAGCCACACTCCATTCTTCTTGATTCCACAGTGAAAGAGTGTCGGGTCAGTTCCACTTATAGCAGCTTTAACCTGAAAACTGGGCCTTCAGCAGTCCTGGCTATTGATAGTTTGTGAATCTTTATGTACTGTAAAATGATAAGTCTTCATTCCATGGTCAAAGGCTCACCTCTCTCCATCCACTGTTTTGTTGTCTAGGAAACCTTTAAGGCAGAGGTCTACTGATATCTCAGGTTTGAGGCAATTACTGAGCTTGGTGCTGAAAGGACCTCCTCCTTTAAATCCCTGTTTAGTTCACTTCATTTCATCTTCTACGATTAATGTGACTTGCTTTTTGTTGTATGGTGATAAAGGACTCAGCCTAATGCAGTAGAAGGCAGTGGAAATGTTCCCCAAACTAAATAAGCCAGCCCTAATAAAATCAGATAAGGACAGTCATTGTAAGGCTGGGATGGTGTCAGATCTACTCTTTTTATCAGAATGTTTGGAAGCTAAAAAAGAGGGAACCAGTGATTTGTGGTGGGCCATAACTGACAAAAAGAAAACAACAGTATAAGGAAATAAATATTCAGCTGTGAAATAAAATGATAATGTGATTTTACTAAGTAAAAGCAGCAGCTCTTTTCCCCAGTGATTTGTTCGATTCATCTTCTGTGATGTTCCAAATGGATGTCCTCCAGCTTCAGCATTTTCCCCTTAATTTTTCATATAGCTAAAAACGGGGAGGTCCAGCCTTTGTGGAGGAGAAGTGAAATTGCTTTAATGTGATCAAAGAACACATATTCATGCATTCAGATTGTTAAACAGTATCATGCTGTTAGGTATGGCAAATGGTCTGTCTGTGGGAAAACATTTGTTGAATATGTCTGAAAGCAATGGAGCAGAAAATATGTTTTTTTGTATAGTATTCACAACAATAGGCCCTCAGCCACATCCTACATGGTGGTCCCCAACCACCAACTTACCCTAATGCAAAGAAGTACATCTCATACTTACTTAATTTCGATAAGGAAAAACATTTGAAGGTAAAACATTCTGAAAATACCTGCTGTCCTATACACTGCAGACCAAAATAGTTAGTTGGAAAAGGCCTGGTTACATTGACATACATTAAAAGTAAAGTATGTTTTTTTCCCTGTGAATTTGCTAATTTGGAAATCAACAATAAGATGACACGCCCTTCACCTAGTTTCGACTGAGTTTTCTTTTGATTACTTAGTGTAAATAAGAGCTCACCCACCCGATGAAGGGGTCCGCATTACACACCATTCCATTTTCACCAGAGAGGTCTCCAAATCCCCAAAACTTACATAGTGCACCTTTAAGAAGTAAATAAATGAATCTATAATAGTTGGAATAGATGGAACTACTTCATTTTAGAGAAACCTTTTGAGTGTTCACAAAGTAATGGTGAAGGGAACCAGATGTCTGCAGAGTTGAATGCTTTTTAAAACATGCTCACAGAATGTTAATACATGATTTATAAATGCTCTGCCTGAGATGTTTTATGCTAATTTTGGGAAACGATAAATGTCTATATACAGGAGAATGATTCCATATTCAATTAAATGTAGAAAATAAATAAATACATAAACAAATAAATGCACATATGCATACATACATGGGTCATTTACATGACATGCATTTTTGTAAGTCTATTATTGTGTCCATTAATAATTCCCTGATAACTGAAAAATAATAAAATAAATACAACATATATTTATCCGAACCATTTTTCTATGCATCCATATAAATATTGTATGAGTTGCTTTTGACCTTTAGAAGTCTAAGAATGTCAGGTGGTTCAACAGTCCAAGCATATGTCAACTATGAAATAGGTTGTCTTAAAATAAACACTTATAAATACTTAAAATAAGTACTTAAAATAAACACATGTTGCAAAACAAGGCAACTTTAAAAGTGCTCAAATCACCAAAACACTTTTGTCCCTGGTTCTTACTTTTTTATTTTGACTTTTATTTTGACATTATATATATATATATATTCTATTTCAGATATGAAAGGGAAATTGACATATCTGAATACACCAGCAAGTAATAGGTGAGGGGGCCAATCTTTTAGACTATGTCCTGAACATGGCCACCATCTTGAAAGCGGCCATATTGGATCAAGGGCGAGTTTTTCCAATGGGAAGGTTGTCATGTAGCACATAAGAATGTGCCAGAATTGTCTCACAAATCCATTGATACAAATCCATTGATACAAATCCATTGATGCAGTCAGATTTGCAATATCTTTTGTAGTCCAAAAGCTATCCACATTGAACAACATGCTTAGTGCGCCTTCAGATCTGTGTTCAGCACCAGAGACAGCACACTGAACATAATGCAAATCAAGAGAGTGACATAGCCTAAAAGAAAGGCCCCCTCACCCATTACTTGCTGGGGTATTCAGATATGCCATTTTCAGTGAAACACTTTGATAACACTTATATTTAAGATATAACATTCACATATATAAATACATATATATAAAATTATAATAATGCATCTCAATTCGTTTTAATAGCATTTTAACAGTGTTTTTGTATGATATCACAGAAGAACCATTTTCTCTAAAGAATCTTTCAATAGATGGTTATTTATTCTTTTTTTGAGTTTAAAGTATCTTCACATATTGTAGGAGTTATAGAACAAATCTTTTTCTCACAATAACATTTTACATTTACATTATGTTAAAGTTACTTATACTTTTAAAATGTTATCTGTACTAGTTCTTCACACTCACACGTATTAACAGACATGCTTCTTTAGAGAACTAAATTGGCTCTGCTGTGGTTTTGCTGAAAGAACTCTTTCTGGCACCTTCTTTAAAGAGTGGGGTAGATGGCACAGAAAGGTGGACTTCAGTGGCATCGGCAGGCAGGCCAGGCCTCTGGAGGATGGACCTCCATCTGAAAAAACGTTGTTATGTCTGAAAGGCTGGCCAGCCTCTACCTTTGTGTAAAACTTTAGCAGCAGTTTGACCTTTCCTTTCGCCTGCAATCAGCAAAGCTCCAAAATACAGGTTTCCCAGAGGAAATAGAGCCTTAATAGATTTGTTTGAAGGTGAGTGCAGCCACCACAAGTACAACCATCCACAGTCTGCTACACCTCTTCCAGCTTATTGACTTCTTTAAATGACTTGACTGACTCGAAACAGCATAGAGATGCACCAATACCCATATTGGGCATCAGCCTGATACTATGTTCATTTACTTGCACTCATAAAAACAACACCAATACCAATATATCAATACCAACTGTTATCATGTGAAATAAGCCAAATGTGCACTGCCACACTAATGATCAAGATATTCAAACTGACAAACTGCTCACACAGTGTTACTGACTTTATGGCACGATGGATCTCATTAATAAACTTCACAGATTTACAGGTCTGCTGTATGTAACAATAAATTCTACAGAGTTTGAAAACCCACCCTCAGTTATCTCAATCTTAACCCAGCCAGGAGAAAACCCAGCCTCAGTTAGCTCAATCTCAACCCAGCCAAGAAAAAACCCACCCTCAGTTAGCTCAATCTCAACCCAGCCAGGAAAAAACCCAGCCTCAGCTCAATCTCCACCCAGCCAAGAAAAAACCCAGCCTCAGTTAGCTCAATCTCAACCCAGCCAAGAGAAAACCCAGCCTCAATTAGCTCAGTCTCAACCCAGCCAAGAGAAAACCCAGCCTCAATTAGCTCAATCTCAACCCAGCCAAGAGAAAACCCACCCTCAGTTAGCTCAATCTCCACCCAGCCAAGAGAAATCCCACCCTCAGTTAGCTCAATCTCAACCCAGCCAAGAAAAAACCCTGCCTCAGTTAACTCAATCTCAACCCAGCCAAGAAAAAACCCAGCCTCAGTTAGCGCAATCTCAACCCAGCCAAGAGAAATCCCACCCTCAGTTAGCTCAATCTCAACCCAGCCAAGAGAAATCCCAACCTCAGTTAGCTCAATCTCAACCCAGCCAAGAAAAAACCCAGCCTCCTTTCACTCAATCTCAACCCAGCCAAGAGAAAACCCACCTCAGTTAGCTCAATCTCAACCCAGCCAGGAGAAAACCCAGCCTCAGTTAGCTCAATCTCAACCCAGCCAGGAGAAAACCCAGTCTCAGTTAGCTCAATCTCAACCCAGCCAGGAAAAAACCCAGCCTCAGCTCCATCTCCACCCAGCCAAGAAAAAGCCCAGCCTCAGTTAGCTCAATCTCAACCCAGCCAAGAGAAAACCCAGCCTCAGTTAGCTCAATCTCAACCCAGCCAAGAGAAAACCCAGCCTCAATTAGCTCAATCTCAACCCAGCCAAGAGAAAACCCAGCCTCAATTAGCTCAATCTCAACCCAGCCAAGAGAAAACCCACCCTCAGTTAGCTCAATCTCCACCCAGCCAAGAGAAATCCCACCCTCAGTTAGCTCAATCTCCACCCAGCCAAGAGAAATCCCACCCTCAGTTAGCTCAATCTCAACCCAGCCAGGAGAAAATCCAGCCTCAGCTCAATCTCCACCCAGCCAAGAAAAAACCCAGCCTCAGTTAGCGCGAGCTCAACCCAGCCAAGAGAAAACCCACCCTCAGTTAGCTCAGTCTCTACCCAGCCAAGAGAAAACCCACCCTCAGTTAGCTCAATCTCCACCCAGTCAAGAGAAAACCCAGCCTCAGTTAGCTTAATCCCAAACCAGCCAAGAGAAAACCCACCCTCAGTTAGCTCAGTCTCAACCCAGCCAAGAGAAAACCCACCCTCAGTTAGCTCAATCTCTACCCAGTCAAGAGAAAACTCAGCCTCAGCTCAATCTCCACCCAGCCAGGAGAAAACCCAGCCTCAGTTAGCTCAATCTCAACCCACCCTCAGTTAGCTCAATCTCAACCCAGCCAGGAAAAAACCCAGCCTCAGCTCAATCTCCACCCAGCCAAGAAAAAACCCAGCCTCAGTTAGCTCAATCTCAACCCAGCCAAGAGAAAACCCACCCACAGTTAGCTCAATCTCCACCCAGCCAAGAGAAATCCCACCCTCAGTTAGCTCAATCTCCACCCAGCCAAGAGAAATCCCACCCTCAATTAGCTCAATCTCAACCCAGCCAGGAGAAAACCCAGCCTCAGCTCAATCTCCACCCAGCCAAGAAAAATCCCAGCCTCAGTTAGCGCAATCTCAACCCAGCCAAGAGAAAACCCACCCTCAGTTAGCTCAGTCTCTACCCAGCCAAGAGAAAACCCACCCTCAGTTAGCTCAATCTCCACCCAGCCAAGAAAAAACCCAGCCTCAGTTAGCTCAATCTCAACCCAGCCAAGAGAAAACCCACCCTCAGTTAGCTCAATCTCTACCCAGTCAAGAGAAAACCCAGCCTCAGTTAGCTCAATCTCAACCCAGCCAAGAGAAAACCCACCCTCAGTTAGCTCAATCTCTACCCAGTCAAGAGAAAACCCAGCCTCAGTTAGCTTAATCCCAACCCAGCCAAGAGAAAACCCACCCTCAGTTAGCTTAATCCCAACCCAGTCAGGAGAACACACACCCTCAGTTAGCTTAATCCCAACCCAGCCAAGAGAAAACCCAGCCTCAGTTAGCTTAATCCCAACCCAGTCAGGAGAACACCCACCCACAGTTAGCTCAATCTCAACCCAGCCAAGAGAAAACCCCGCCTCAGTTTGCTTAATCCCAACCCAGTCAGGAGAACACCCACCCTCAGTTAGCTCAGTCTCTACCCAGTCAAGAGAAAACCCAGCCTCAGTTAGCTTAATCCCAACCCAGCCATTTTTTTCCCTTAGCAAAACTCCACCATCCCACCAGTATTTGGGGTCCTTGTCTCAAAACACTGGCCTAAACGAACCTAGAAATTCACCTATTTACAATCTTCTTTCTTTTTCTAACACTAATTGGAAGACTTTCTTTACTTTCTTTCTTTCCACAGGTCCACTCCTGCAACAGAGGTAAAATCAAGATTTCCTTAGAGATAGTTTAGCTTTTTCTTTTGTCTCAGGCAAGTTGCTTTTAGAACTACTTTTGTTATTAGGCTTTAAGCATAACATCTCTGTCCATAGAAAAACATTTATTTTTTGATTTTTACATTTGAACACGGTAGCTTTTATGATGAATAGACCAATAAAAACACTTGGAAAATAACTTGGAAATTATTCTGGTTATACTGACATACATTAAAAGTGCTCTAGGTTGTTGCCCTCACCTTTAAACTTGCACTTTTAGACTTTTTTTCTTTAGACTGCTTTTAAACTGCTTTCAATTACTACGGTCACACATTTTTACTCTAACCTGAGCTTATGTTTCTTCTGCATTGACTGAAAGGGTGGTGGGGGGGTCTTTATACAGTTTGTAAATTAAAGCGTCTACTGATTTGAGAAAGAGTATGTTGTTCAGTTACTCACCACTGCGGGGCGTTGTTGCCTTTATTTTTTTTGTTCTTCACCCGAGTCATTTTGGTCTCATCACTTTTCTCATAAAAGAGTGGAAAGGTGGAAGGCAGTTCTATCTAAAAAAATGCATGGCATTCAATATTGGTATATTCTCTCTTCTCCTCTGAAAGCAGGAATTAAATTACCCCAGTGCTTTATTTTAACCAGGTTCCCTCATAATAAGCATGTGCTTTAGAGTGAAATTCTCAGTGCGCTCTGGTCACATTTCACACTTTTTATGAACAGTAAGAGTCTTTGAGAAGCCTCTGCTCTATTTTACTGGTGTCATTTGGCGTTGGTGATGATTGGTCACTGCTGAGCATATTTGGACATATCCTGTGATTCTTTATTTGAGAGCCCTAAACCATAGACCCCTGAACAACATTTACTGTTTTTCCAATATCTCTCCAAGGTGACACTCCATCTGTTCTTTTTAAAAAGCTTATATTAAAATAAAAACAAAATTTTGTCACTTTTTAAGCAGGGGTTTGATATAGCATGCATACATTATTATAGAATGTACTGATTTCTCAACTGTCTGTTTGATCCATCTATCCATCCTAAGCCGCCGAAATGGCCCCTATTCCATGAATCTTTTTGGTGATGTCACATAATCATTTTATGTACATGTGTCCATCTATTCAGCCTACAGCAGTTTTGCTCATTCACACTGAAGTTATAGGGAGTGTATCAGCCAATCAAACCTCATTTGTGTATTGCCTTGTAACATAAACATAAGCACTGTAACATAAACAGCTTGTTTTTTTCTAAACAACAGACAAGATTGAAAATGTTTGTGTAAAAATGAATTCTGTGCAAAATGGGTACAGCCCAAATGTTATAAGTGGGAAGAAAATGAAATGCAAAGAAAGTGATATGGACTCTTTCAAAGACTCTTATCATAGAAGAGTTTCTTTTTCTGTTATCATATAAAAAAGTTTAAAGAAATATGGCAACATTGTTAGTTTCAAGCCGTACTGTTCAGTTCATATTGTCCACATGCCGCCTGCCTTTATATACACTCACGAAACTCTACTTACTATATAGGTGCACTTTGTAGCTCTACCTCAGGGAACAACATGAAATGCATGAAAAGTCAGATGATACCAGTGAACAACCTACAGAGCAAAGACATCTTCATGGCAGGGCTTTGACTTGGCCGTTACAAAAAAATTACTTCTACTTTAACTATTGTTTGGTAGAATTGCGATTCAGTTCACAGACATTTTCCTTTAGAATTTGCTGGTTCAGTATTTCAGTATTTATATCTTCATCATTGGCCACCTTGGTACTATATGTTGGTGTGAGAAATCAATTGCATTTAGACAATTACAAGAACATTAGCAAGGTCAGGTACTCATGTTGGATGATCAGTTCGAGATCACTCCACCTCATCTTGAAGGTACTGGATGGTGCTCCATGACTCCAGAGAAGGCAGTTCTGCTCCATAGATGACTGAGGGGCTTATACCCCATTAGCCAACGTGAGTATGGTGACCTTAAGCTCATGTGCAACTGCTGCCGAGCATTTCAGTCTATTGGCAGTGCTTTACTCTGGGGATTGTACAAGCTGTGAACAATGGGTGCACCAAATTCACTAATTACCTGGAGCATCTGGATGTTCTTTAGGTAATCGTCAAGTTCTTTAAGTAAGTACTTTAAGTATTATTTGGTAGAATTAAGAGACTAGCTGTCCTGACATTTTCCTTTGGAATTTGCTGGTTTAATTCAGTATTTCTTGCTTCATTGATGATGGCAAACTGTCATCAGCCTCTTTGGTGATGACCATGAGTCCACATACAGAAAAGAGGAAGGGCAGCTTCCCCTTGGGGGCAATAATAGTAACCTGCAGCTGTGGAGACATCGTAACATTGTAACATTCGGGCATTTCTATGTAATCTTTAGCAAATTGTAGATGGGCAGCTTTTCGGAGAGCAGTGGCGTTCTCCTCGCAAACCTGCTGTGTACAACATTGTTGTTCAGTTTTCCTGATGGTGGACATTAACATTAGCAACTGTGAGGGAGGTCTGTAGTTCTTTAGAAGCTACCCTGGGTTCCTTTGTATCCTCATGACTACTACACGCCTTGTTAATGAAGTGATCTTTGTTGGTCAACCACTCCAGGGGATGGTTTTGATGGTCTTAAATGGCCTCCATGTGTATAAGATCTGTTTGACTGTGGAGTGTTTATAACCATTTCCGGCCTCCTGAGCGTCAACAACTCCTTTTATGAGATTATGCCATGATACACTTCCATAAACATATGTTATAAATATCAGATTTTGATAAAAAACAACACAACGGCCCTTCACACCCGATGGGTATGCAATTAACTGAATATTCAAATGATCAAGTTAGCACTGTCGCCTCACAGCAAGACGATCCAGGTTCGGTTCCCGGTCCGGGCCATTCTGTGTGGAGTGTGCATGTTCTCCCCGTGCTTAAGTGGGTTTCCTCCAGGTACTCCAGTTTCCTCCCACAGTCCAAACACATGCATGATAGGTTGATTGGTAACTCTAAATTGCCCGTATGTGTGACTGCGTGAGAGAGTGTTGGCCATGTGATGGATTGGCGAACTGTCCATGGTGTTCCCCGCCTTCGCCCGATGACGCTGGGATTGGCTCCAGCCCCCCCGTGACCCAGACTAGCGGGATTAAGTGGAAGATAATGGATGGATGGATTCAAATGATCAACTAATTTTAAAGGCTCACATGCTTTCACCCATATATGATATGTAATATTGGACGATTCTCCTGAATAAGAAAATGACTAATACATTATGTTTGTATTATTTGTTTAATCAGTTTCTCTTTATCTACTTTCAGGCTTATGTGAAAATCACATTATGTTTTAGATCATATTTGTATAGAAAGAAAAATTCTGACAGTGTCACAAACTTCCATGCACCACTGTAAATACCCATGTGGCCAAAGGTCGTTATCAGATCTTCAAGTATCTGCTTAGCTCTGTTTTACGTAGGCTGACTGTTTGTGACGGAACAGTCACTGTTGTGACTGTTTTTCTTCATAACTGAATGAATCATTTCATGTCCTGGTAACCGCCAAGAGATTGATGTAAGCAACACAGACTTCCAATTTGCTTTCCTGCTACAGCATATGGTGTTAGTCAGACAACCAGCTTGACAGCCATATTTGAAGCCATAAATCCATATTTGCCCCACATATCAAAATTTACTTGCAGCTCCAGCTGTCTTCTGTTCTCTCCGTCATGACTGCATTAGGAGCGGTGATCGCTAAATAAAGAATATAATTGGAGAGTAATGCTTGTGTAGATTGTAATGGATGAAGCAGGGCTCGTGACTGACAGCTCAATATTGGTGGGAAACATCCTGACAGGTTCACACTTATTGTAATTTGTGATGAGATTTAAGCGCCCTGGCCCACTGTTAATTAGAAACAGGGTCAAAACAGACACTGGAGGTTTGATGATGGCGTTTCCCCTGCATTTCAATGTCTATAATTTCTTAATCAGCCGCATGTTGACCTTGGACTGCTTCTGTTCCCTTCTATATAAGTCACAGCCACAGCAGAGACAAGTTTGCATTTGATGTTTAGTGCCTTCCACAGCAGTCTTCGCTCTTGCATGCTCATGCTAATTTACCCCCACAACCCCACCACCCACTGCAATGCCTCACTTCAGTACCTCCTCTCTGTTCTTCTAATGTTCGTTCTGTATCACTTATTTGCTCGAGACAGGCGTGTTCGAGTGGAAAGCAATGAATAGTAGGTGTCTTTCAACCATCACCAGTCTCGTCTTGGTTAAGCAGCAATATAGTTTTGAACAACATTACAATTTCTCATTAAATGCAGATAAGGACCTTGTTTCTCACAAGCTCTCGCCAATGCATTACCGTGACGCATTCCAATCACAAAGATGTGTGATATCATGCAAGCCCGGAGAATTGATAAGCCACAGGGGAAACACGTTCGAGCCTCTCGCAGTACCTTCGCTAGTGTTTGAGTAATCGAGCTGCAACTCTCTGAGCTCCAAAAGGAACTATCAGAATAGTTATTAGCAGAGGCAGTTCTGTGATTGGGCTCTCGCAGGATATGTTCACGCTGAGCTTGAAACAGTTTTTTCAGAGTTTATTTTAGGGCGTTGGATTTTTTAACTTTGTTTCGAGAAGCAGTGACAGTATCACAGAATCAGGTCGTCTTCAATTTGGTTCTTTACGAGAAATCTGCACATGATCTTCACCTAGTATTCACATTTCAGCAACACACCACTGAGTCAGCTTCTTTAATATACAGCAGTGTGCGTCAGAGTATGTCCAGGAGTTTGTTAAAACCTGCTCACCTCACCTTTCTCTTCTGGGAAGGCTTTGCTCTAGATCAAGGTGCTGGTTCTAGGTTCTCAAGATCTACCACCATGGAGAGTTCAGATCCAGATTCAGTGCTAGATCACTCCAACTCATCCTAAAGGTACTGGATGGTGCTGCAGGTCCTCAGTAGAAGGCAGTTCTGCTCCACAGATGACTGAGGAGCTTATACCCCTCTAGCCAACGCTAGTGTGTGACTGTAGGCTCATGTACAGCCACTCCATTCACTCTATTGGGGATTGTACAAGCTGTGCAGTTGACACCTTAGTCAGTAATGGGTGCATCAAATTCACTAATCACTTGGGGCACCTGGATGTTCTTGAAGCAATCCAAAAAGCTGTTATTTTTAAACTTAGAAATTGAGTATATTTGTGAACTGTACTTCTAGAATTTATCTGTAGAACCAAAGACATTAATTAGCTCAAAAACGTAACTGTCAGTGAAGTGAGCCTTGAACTACCACAAAGCACAAATGATCTTTGACATATGCAAACTTGTATAACACATTTTTGTGTTAAGTGAGACAGCTGCTTCTTCAACGTTTCTTCTGAAGTCTCTAATATTGAGAAGCTGCTGAAGGCCCTCATTACCTGCATCAGCTGTGTTAGATTAAGGTTGGAGCTAAATTTGGCAGGTATGGGGATCAATGTTAGGCACCCCTGTACAAGATGTTGGAATATTATGAGAAACTGATAGCATTCAGCCACAAGAGAATTAGCGAACTCAGGTAATGATGTTGGATGATCAGTTCTAGAAAGGTGTTCCAGAGAATGCAGCTGTGCTCCACAGACAAATGGGATGCTTGTGGGGATGCTTATACCCCTCTAGCCAACATTTGGCATGCGTGGCTGATCTAGAACATAGAACATTCCATTCTATTGACAGTGATTTTCTGTAGGCATTGTGCAAGCTGACCCTGCCATAGGTGCAGGGTCACTAATTAGTTGGTGCGTCTGGATGTTCTCCAAGAAAACTGAAAAGTTATTTCAGAAAATCTTAGCAACCATTCATTCTTTATGACTCACTGGTGAATTGTATGTCTAGAGTTGTTCTTTAGAACCAAGAACATTAATTGGTGCAACAACTGAATTGTCAGTGTTTTTGGCCTTGAATGATCTGAAAGCAAGGATGGTCTTTGACATCTAAAACGTTTCATAGCATGCAAATGCAGTGTGCTTATTCAGTGTTGCTTCTGGTTATTTATCCCCAGTAATAATAAAGTTGCTACAGTAATAGTCTCTACTTTATATCTTAGACTGATGTGAAAGTTTTTTTAGTTTAGTCTTGCTCTTGTAAGTTTACCTTAGGATGTATCCAATATGGGAAGTTCCAATTTAAGACCTTGTCCTTGTCTAGCTTGTCCTCCCAGCACCACTCTAGACAGATCCATGAGGACGATATTGAGCGTTAAACCACAAGCCGTGCATATTTTCTGTGTCTGTCGAGCTCTCCACCCTCGCCACCCCTCTTTGTTAGTGCATACAGAATGTGAAAGGAGGATTAAGGCTGACCCATCCAGCGGGAGCTGCATGATGTACCGTGCTTAAAAGCAAAAAGAATTGATCCATCGTCATCTTCTTCCTGCTGTTTCTCTCTGAGCCTCAGCAACGTCTCCATGCTCTTCTTCCTCCTATCGCCAGCTTTCAGCACAGTGGCTGAGACTGACTGAGAAACCTCCAGGAATCGCACGCATTTGAGCCTTACTTCATACGGAACGCCTGGCAGGTGGAACGCTGGGCCTTTAGGCGTAAAAAGGCAAAACAAAGAACGGGAATAAAGCAGGCGAGGCTGCTTCTTGAAAGCTCAGACCCCAGAGGAGCTGATAGAATTGACTACGCTGATGCCGAACAGCCCAGCAAAACTTGTTTGGACTCAGATAGTGCTGCGAGGCTGAGCCAGGGAACTCCAGGGACTCATTTACGTCTCAGCCTTTAAAAGGCCCACCAGAGCGTTTACGAAATGAAAACATTGGAGGCTGAAAATATTGGGTGTGAGTTTTTAATAACATCCTGGAACAGGCAGTCCTGTCCCCTGAGTAATTTTCCACTATATGGCTTTTCTCCATTTATTGTCTTTTTTTTTTGTCACCTTGTGGCAATCAGCAGGCGGGGCCGAGTGGAGCAGCTCTTTAAGTGAGAGGCATTAAACTAAAGAGTGCGCCTTTAGATAATGCTGCAAGACTTGAACGACTGTCTTCAGCTGTTCTGAGCTGCTTCACTGCACAAGATGACGTCTTGCTAATGTAGCCCATTACAGTGTCGCTGTGTTTCGCAGTTGCTTCCGAGGAGGACATGTGCCCCGAGCGGAGGCGTGTTGGAGTAACACACTCCTCCGCTTCTGTATTTCCCGGAAAATAAGCATATTCAGTGATTATAGGACACCTTGCTGATACTGACAGCATACAGTTACAGCCTCATGCCGAATTTTGAACATCCCCGGTGAACATATCCTCCACAGGGAGCAAACTGAAATATAGGCCACGGATTGAAAAACTGAGAAAGGCAGGGAAAACAGTGAGTGGCAAACAAAAGAGACAGCCCAGAGAAAACCAACAGAAAGTGTCCAAAGTTTGAGATTATTTCAATCTAAAAAAAGAAAACTGGGTACAATGTGTCTATCGTAAAACCAGTCTTCCGCAATGTCACGACGTCAGCATCTCAGCAGAAAGCATCCAGTCCACAGAGCAGACCTGACCCAAGGTAACATTAAGGTAAATCAATGTCATGGCTAGTACAGCATTATATTAATTATGGCTATATATAATAAATAGTTAAGAGTTTATATCAATATAGTAGCTAGTTATGATGTCTCTAACTTAGCTATGGTTTAAGATGAATACAGAACATGCACTCCTCACATACGCATAGACCTGCCTCCCTCACAGTAATAAAACATAAAATACCCCAAAAAGTTCAACCCTGTACAGCAGATACAGTCAGTCTGGTGTGATTACAGTGCGGAGGGTCAGCAGGTGTCCAGCAAGCCTTTAACACAATAAATAAAAGTGTAATAATCCAAAATGTAATGCAACACCTAAATACTTTAAATGTATTTATTAGTTTTGACAGATAATGTTACTTTATACAACTTAATCTAAAAAAATGTGTTTTTTTTGTTAAACCAATTATGTGTTTATTTTAAAAGGCTTGTCTTGTTTTCTCTTGCATATATTTACTGCTGCTCTTTAATGAGATTTGGCTTTATTAATCTGATCTACTCAAGGCTGCAGTCCTACTTAAATATGCCATCTGCTACATGTAGTGCACAACGTCTATTTAACATGCAATTCAGCGAATAAACGATGGTACACAAAAAAGAGCAAACGTGTGTTCTGTGTAGAAGACGTGCAACTTATTGTCACTTTCACAAAACAGCAAAATGATACGGTGTGCTAATCACTGCCACAGTGACTAGCACTATTTACATAATAGTGCGCTGTTACTCCTGAGATCGGAACCTGTGGTCAATGTTACATACACTCAAATCTGCCCACACAGCTTATTTGGTTTATCTGCATGATCAAATTAAAGGTTTGCAGTTAACTAACCAACACAATTATCGATATTGTCTATAATACCAATAATAAGTAAAATCATGACTAATAATAATCACCCGGGGGGAGGTTGGAAAAACCTTTTCTTGAAAGAAGTTAAAGCCAGCGTTATCAGTTGCTTTAATTCGTTTTCTAAGGTTCAATGTTTCTAAACACAACGGCATTTATTTTTCATTCCGTTCAAAGCTAAACTTAACATACAGTAACATAAGCAGGAAGGCAAGGCGTGCGGTAAAGCCAGCATGTCCACTGAAAAACAAATAACTCTGAGATAGTAACTTTGAGAGAATGGAAGTCAATGGAACAAGATTTTTTTGGATTTTGGAGCATTTCTATTGGTCCATTCATCATGAAATTCCCACACAAGGTAAACAGCAGCTATCGTGTTAAAATTGATGTATTAAACTGAAAATGGACAAAAATGGTGATACATGTTTTTCATTGGACAGCGACGATATTTAAGAGAGGTAAAAGACAGCTTCCTAACAAATCTCTCTCTCTCTTTCTCTCTCTCTCTCTCTCTCTCAGTTTGTGTTGGGACTGTCCCAACATATTTACAAGCTGTTTAACGAGAAATAAGTTCTGTCTATTTCCTGAATGAACTTTTTCCCAAAATATAACACATTTTACACATTGCTGATAGAATACTCATTCATCTTCACTGATATCTGATTACATCACCAAATCGTTAAAATATTACTAATTATTTATGCTTTAATATTTCTAATTATTTATGCTTTATTCAAAGCGAGTTTTGTTTGTCCTGATCACCAAAGCACAGCCTACTCCAAAAATAGCCCAGCAGAACCTGTTTCTTCCGCATTTTATTTAAAGGCTTGAACCCTGTCATACATCCCTCAGTGTTGTAAAATGTCTGTTTGGCTCTGGGAAGGCAAACTCCTGCCCATAGGGGTAAAGGTTGTATAGGACATTTGGGACTGTCAGAAATCAAGCTTTGGTACTGGTACTAGAAACACTAATACAGAACCAGAAACAGCTTAAAACAACAGTACAGTCAATACTTCCATGTTCCATTGATTGTCATATCACACATGTTAAACGAAAATATACAACACAGCAGAAGTGCAGAAGCATTTTCACTGCAATAACACATCTTAATACAGAAAACAATCACATAATTTTAACTAAAACTTAAACAAAGAATCATTTGCTAACAATGTTTTGTTTAATTCATATATTTCTTTTATTGTAATTTAAACACTATAAAGTTTAGTAAACAGGTGGAGCAGTGCACTCCCTACATTTTCATAAATGAGGATGTTACATATGTAAGTGATATGAGGTTGGGAGCTGGTGCTTGACTTGATGCATTCATGACTATAAAGCTCTGTTCATTTCCACATGGTATTAAAGTTCATGAATTAGATGCAAAGTAGTTCATACGTCATTACAGCCCATCAAATCTACATTTTCTGAATGATGGCTCCTGTGTTTAGTTAAGATTTGTTATAGTTTAGTTACTTTTCCTTCTGATATGTTTTTCCTTCTGCTGTGCCTGTGCCATCTCTAGTAACACAGATAACATGATCTCTACTAACACAGGTAACTTGCTCTCTAGTAACACAGATAACATGATCTCTACTAATACAGGTAACTTGCTCTCTAGTAACACAGTTAACATGATCTCTACTAACACAGGTAACTTGCTCTCTGGTAACACAGATAACATGATCTCTACTAACACAGGTAACTTGATCTCTAGTAACACAGATAACATGATCTCTACTAACACGGGTAACTTGATCTCTAGTAAGACAGATAACACAATTTCTAGTAACACAGTTAACATGATCTCTAGTAACACAGATGATGTAATCTCTAGTAACACAGTTAACATGATCTCTAGTAACACAGATAACATGATCTCTACTAACACAGGTAACTTGATCTCTAGTAACACAGATAACACAATTTCTAGTAACACAGTTAACATGATCTCTAGTAACACAGATAAAGTAATCTCTAGTAACTCAGTTAACATGATCTCTAGTAGCACAGATAACATGATCTCTACTAACACAGGTAACTTGCTCTCTAGAAACACAGATAACATGATCTCTAGTAACACAGATAATGTAATATCTAGTAACACAGTTAACATGATCTCTAGTAGCACAGATAACATGATCTCTACTAACACAGGTAACTTGCTCTCTAGAAACACAGATAACATGATCTCTAGTAACACAGATAATGTAATATCTAGTAACAGTTAACATGATCTCTAGTAGCACAGATAACATGATCTCTACTAACACAGGTAACTTGCTCTCTAGAAACACAGATAACATGATCTCTAGTAACACAGATAATGTAATATCTAGTAACACAGTTAACATGATCTCTAGTAACACAGATAACATGATCTCTACTAACACAGGTAACTTGATCTCTAGTAACACAGATAACATGATCTCTAGTAACACAGATAATGTAATCTCTAGTAACACAGTTAACATGATCTCTAGTAACACAGATAACATGATCTCTACTAACACAGTTAACATGATCTCTAGTAACACAGATAACATGATCTCTACTAACACAGGTAACTTGATCTCTAGTAACACAGATAACATGATCTCTAGTAACACAGATAATGTAATCTCTAGTAACACAGTTAACATGATCTCTAGTAACACAGATAACATGATCTCTACTAACACAGGTAACTTGCTCTCTAGAAACACAGATAACATGATCTCTAGTAACACAGATAATGTAATCTCTAGTAACACAGTTAAAATTATCTCTAGTAACACAGATAATGTAATATCTAGTAACACAGTTAAAATGATCTCTAGTAACACAGATAACATGATCTCTACTAACACAGGTAACTTGATCTCTAGTAACACAGATAACATGATCTCTAGTAACACAGATAATGTAATCTCTAGTAACACAGTTAACATGATCTCTAGTAACACAGATAACATGATCTCTACTAACACAGGTAACTTGATCTCTAGTAACACAGATAACATGATCTCTAGTAAAACAGATAATGTAATCTCTAGTAACACAGTTAACATGATCTCTAGTAACACAGATAACATGATCTCTACTAACACAGGTAACTTGATCTCTAGTAACACAGATAACATGATCTCTACTAAAACAGGTAACTTGATCTCTAGTAACACAGATAACATGATCTTGATCTCTGGTAACATAGATAATGTAATCTCTAGTAACACAGTTAACATGATCTCTAGTAACACAGATAACATGATCTCTACTAACACAGTTAACATGATCTCTAGTAACACAGTTAACATGATCTCTAGTAACACAGATAACATGATCTCTACTAACACAGTTAACATGATCTCTAGTAACACAGATAACATGATCTCTAGTAACACAGGTAACTTGATCTCTAGTAACACAGTTAACATGATCTCTACTAACACAGTTAACATGATCTCTAGTAACACAGATAACATGATCTCTACTAACACAGGTAACTTGATCTCTAGTAACACAGTTAACATGATCTCTACTAACACAGTTAACATGATCTCTAGTAACACAGATAACATGATCTCTACTAACACAGGTAACTTGATCTCTAGTAACACAGATAACATGATCTCTAGTAACACAGATAATGTAATCTCTAGTAACACAGTTAACATGCTCTCTAGTAACACAGATAACATGATCTCTACTAACACAGGTAACTTGATCTCTAGTAACACACATAACATGATCTCTACTAACACAGTTAACATGATCTCTAGTAACACAGATAACATGATCTCTACTAACACTGGTAACTTGATCTCTAGTAACACAGATAACATGATCTCTAGTAACACAGATAATGTAATCTCTAGTAACACAGTTAACATGATCTCTAGTAACACAGATAACATGATCTCTACTAACACAGGTAACTTGATCTCTAGTATCACAGATAACATGATCTCTAGTAACACAGATAATGTAATCTCTAGTAACACAGTTAACATGATCTCTAGTAACACAGATAACATGATCTCTACTAACACAGTTAACATGATCTCTAGTAACACAGATAACATGATCTCTACTAACACAGGTAACTTGATCTCTAGTATCACAGATAACATGATCTCTAGTAACACAGATAATGTAATATCTAGTAACACAGTTAACATTATCTCTAGTAACACAGATAACATGATCTCTACTAACACAGGTAACTTGATCTCTAGTAACACACATAACATGATCTCTACTAACACAGTTAACATGATCTCTAGTAACACAGATAACATGATCTCTACTAACACTGGTAACTTGATCTCTAGTAACACAGATAACATGATCTCTAGTAACACAGATAATGTAATCTCTAGTAACACAGTTAACATGATCTCTAGTAACACAGATAACATGATCTCTACTAACACAGGTAACTTGATCTCTAGTATCACAGATAACATGATCTCTAGTAACACAGATAATGTAATCTCTAGTAACACAGTTAACATGATCTCTAGTAACACAGATAACATGATCTCTACTAACACAGTTAACATGATCTCTAGTAACACAGATAACATGATCTCTACTAACACAGATAACTTGATCTCTAGTAACACAGATAACATGATCTCTAGTAACACAGAATGTAATCTCTAGTAACACAGTTAACATGATCTCTAGTAACACAGATAACATGATCTCTGCTAAAACAGGTAACTTGATCTCTAGTAACACAGATAACATGATCTCTACTAACACAGATAATGTAATCTCTAGTAACACAGTTAACATGATCTCTAGTAACACAGATAACATGATCTCTACTAACACTAGTAACACAGATAACATGATCTCTACTAACACAGGTAACTTGATCTCTAGTAACACAGATAACATGATCTCTACTAACACAGATAATGTAATCTCTAGTAACACAGTTAACATGATCTCTAGTAACACAGATAACATGATCTCTACTAACACAGGTAACTTGATCTCTAGTAACACAGATAACATGATCTCTAGTAACACAGATAATGTAATCTCTAGTAACACAGTTAACATGATCTCTAGTAACACAGATAACATGATCTCTACTAACACAGGTAACTTGATCTCTAGTAACACAGATAACATGATCTCTAGTAACACAGATAATGTAATCTCTAGTAACACAGTTAACATGATCTCTAGTAACACAGATAACATGATCTCTACTAACACAGGTAGCTTGATCTCTAGTAACACAGATAACATGATCTCTAGTAACACAGATAATGTAATCTCTAGTAACACAGTTAACATGATCTCTAGTAACACAGATAACATGATCTCTACTAACACAGGTAACTTGATCTCTAGTAACACAGATAACATGATCTCTACTAAAACAGGTAACTTGATCTCTAGTAACACAGATAACATGATCTTGATCTCTGGTAACACAGATAATGTAATCTCTAGTAACACAGTTAACATGATCTCTAGTAACACAGATAACATGATCTCTACTAACACAGTTAACATGATCTCTAGTAACACAGTTAACATGATCTCTAGTTACACAGATAACATGATCTCTACTAACACAGTTAACATGATCTCTAGTAACACAGATAACATGATCTCTACTAACACAGGTAACTTGATCTCTAGTAACACAGTTAACATGATCTCTACTAACACAGTTAACATGATCTCTAGTAACACAGATAACATGATCTCTACTAACACAGGTAACTTGATCTCTAGTAACACAGTTAACATGATCTCTACTAACACAGTTAACATGATCTCTAGTAACACAGATAACATGATCTCTACTAACACAGGTAACTTGATCTCTAGTAACACAGATAACATGATCTCTAGTAACACAGATAATGTAATCTCTAGTAACACAGTTAACATGCTCTCTAGTAACACAGATAACATGATCTCTACTAACACAGGTAACTTGATCTCTAGTAACACACATAACATGATCTCTACTAACACAGTTAACATGATCTCTAGTAACACAGATAACATGATCTCTACTAACACTGGTAACTTGATCTCTAGTAACACAGATAACATGATCTCTAGTAACACAGATAATGTAATCTCTAGTAACACAGTTAACATGATCTCTAGTAACACAGATAACATGATCTCTACTAACACAGGTAACTTGATCTCTAGTATCACAGATAACATGATCTCTAGTAACACAGATAATGTAATCTCTAGTAACACAGTTAACATGATCTCTAGTAACACAGATAACATGATCTCTACTAACACAGTTAACATGATCTCTAGTAACACAGATAACATGATCTCTACTAACACAGATAATGTAATCTCTAGTAACACAGTTAACATGATCTCTAGTAACACAGATAACATGATCTCTACTAAAACAGGTAACTTGATCTCTAGTAACACAGATAACATGATCTCTACTAACACAGATAATGTAATCTCTAGTAACACAGTTAACATGATCTCTAGTAACACAGATAACATGATCTCTACTAACACTAGTAACACAGATAACATGATCTCTACTAACACAGGTAACTTGATCTCTAGTAACACAGGGCATGCACAACGTCTTGGTCAGCTCAGACATTAAAAGATTTTTGTACCAGGGTTTTTAGTTTCCCCTTACAAAAATTAAAAATTTCCTAACACTGAAGATTACTAAGCAGGCAGAGCAGGCCACTATGAGAACTGGAAGCTCAGCTTTGGAGTTAGGGTCTCCTATTTTATTTGATTCTGTGTAACAGAAATGATCTCTTTCGTTGAACATTATTCCTGAGGTGACTGGACAATAGAGAAAGTGGAGCACCTGCACCCCTACTTCTGCTATTAGAGAAGCAGATATATGCTTTTACACCTCCACATCTTACTGGCATGAAGCACTTTCAGTGTAAGTGTATTCTTTATCTTGACAGACAGTTCTAACCCGTAGTGATATCTGAGGATTGGGGTGTATTGTAAATGGGATGTAAAGCTTTGGGATAATGTTCACAGAAAGTGTCTGTATTTAGTCTATATTACATATTGTAAAGATAATATTTAGAATGCACCATATTTAGTTCTTTCTCACATTTTCTAAATAGCAAAAAGGTCTTTCAACCATTTTCTTGGTTTGGGTGGTAGAACTTCATCTGCATCATCTGTATCCTGAGAGGGAAGTAGCAGGAGGAGAACCATTCAGGTTTGTGGAAATTAGAGCCTAAATTTTAAACAGATGCCTCTGTGATAAATTAATCTAATCCAAGTAGGGCTAATGTTAACTATTTAAAAATCTGCATGCAACGTGCAGTGAACGCTCATTAGATGGACTCTGCAGAGGAACTTAACAAATGCTCAAGTTCCTGCTAAAGCCTGAGAAGACCAATAAATCAGTGCACAGCAGTGATACCTTCATTATCAGATTTCAGCAGTTATCTGATCTTTCAAATGGACAAGTAAACAATTTATGATGATTTCTTGGATCGGATCAAGGCCGTCAACAGATTTCCAGAAAACTAACTTACTAATCGGCTTTTGCTGTGCATATATACCCGTACTCTTTTTTTCTTTTTTAGAGTTGGTGCATGTGTAAAAACAGACTGCGCGTACCACAAACAGCACACTGTAAGATGTTTTTGTTATTCAGAAGCCAAACATTATAACATTTTTAAATTATTTATATTGTATATGTATATCACAGAATAAGACGTGATGTAAATGTATTTTATGAGTTTACTGGCGTGCTGCAAAGCCCAAATGTGATTATTATCTGACTCCTGTAGACCCAGCGCTGATTACCAAGTGCATGTAAATTTGTTAAACAGACAAAGTCTGATCCTCAAGATTCCGCATTATTAAGTAAATGTAAACGCACTCATTGTGATAAGACTTCAACATCTCCTCTCTAAAGAACATATTTGAAAACATCTTTGATATAAATATGAAACATAAGTGAAAGTCACTGTACTATGCAGCCAAAAATGGATTAGCTTTATCAAAAAAAAAAACTTACAGCACAAATTGGTGCCTACCTGTGTTCCAGGATCTATAATATCCCAATGATATATTACCCAGAATATCCTATATTTACTGGTTATGATTTATGAGGTTCATGAGACAGGAAACTGTCAGTATGAGTTTACAAAAGATTGCAACAGCCTTTGTTTTCTTTTGTCCTTAATCAAGAAGCGTTCGAAAGCATTCAAAAGTTTTTCTCATTGCTCGCTTCAGTTCACTGCTGCCCTCACAAGCCTTAGAGCAGGGATGCTGTCTGCCTCAAGAACTTTAGAAATTTAGTGTTTGTTTTGATTAATGCCCCCGGGGACCCTCATAAAGGCTATAAACTCTGTCTATAAAGCTATATGTGTTTGGGTTTCATTCTGAGTTTCAGCCCTCTCCTTCATACCACTGGGAGTCCGGCCTCTACACACACAAAATGAAATGTATTGTTAAAAAACAGGATTAAACATGTTGATAACTAGGAGCACCAATATCACTTTTCCCCTCCGATACTGATACCTGATCCTTAATTACTGACTGATATAGAGAACTGATACGGATGTTAATGCTATCCAAGTAGCCTATCTACTCATATACACACTTTTACAATTCCGCTTTTTTATAATTTATATGCAGCTGCTCGGCCATGGAAAGCCATTCCATAAAGTTCTCTATGCACTGTTCTTGAGCTGATCTGAAGGCCACATGAAGTTAGTGCCCTCTGCGCACTATGCGCCTCAGCATCTGCTGATCTGTTTTTTTATATGGATACCACTTCATGGCTGAGTTGCTGTCGTTCCCAATCACTTCCACTTTGTTATTATACCACTGACAGTTAACTGAGGAAATTTCACGACTGGATTTGTTGCACAGGTGGCAGGCATCCTTTCACGCAGTCTGCATGACTAGGTGCTTGGTTTTATACACCTGTGACCATGGAAATGACCATGGAACATCTAAATTTTTTAATTTGAATGGGTGAGTGAATACTTTTGACAATATAATATAAATGTTATGTATTGTATATGTTAAATATTGTATGTACTATAATATTTACTATTTACTTGTGCACATGTCAGCAATTCCCCACTTGGTTTCCACCTGAGGGCTCTCTCTCCCGCTTCTTCTCTTGTGCCCTCACCTAAGGTTGCCTCACCTCTGACCTCACCACCTGGGTCTTATTATTCCCAAATAAACCGTCCTATCACTGTGCTGCAGTGGTTAATACTGTCATAGGGTTCGATTCCCGGTCCCGGCTGTTCTTTTTGGAGTGGGCATGTTCTCCCCGTGCTTGAGTGGGTTTCCTACCACAGTTCAAACACATGCATGGTAGGTTGAATGGTCACTCTGCCTGTGGGTGTGAGTGGGTGTCGCATGACTCTTCTATATAACCATACAAGCAATTCAGCTTCTTTGGCTCAGCAGAACACACCTAGAAGTCATGTGTCTCAGACATGCATCCTGTATACTTGCACTTACATCAGTCACTGCTTTAGATTTCAGCACATTTCTACTCTTTGTTGAAGCAAAAGGTTACGAGACCCCACTGCTGGATGATGCAGCTATGCAACAGAGGTTCACTGCAGGCAGCACTGCTGCTTTGTTAAAGGCGAAATTAAGTTAACACAGAGAGTAACCGACTACGCAGCTACCATTCAGGTAAAAGACACCCATTAACATGTTTTGTATTCTTTGTATGTTGTGTTATCTGGTGCATTTATACAGCAGTGAAACAAGTACTAGCACTGTTGCCTCCGGCAAGCTGATCTGGGTTCGATTCCAGGTCCAGGCCGTTCTGTATGGAGTTTGCATGTTCTCCCCGTGCTTGAGTGGGTTTCATCTGGGTACTCTGGTTTCCTCCCACAGTCCAAGCACATGCATGTTAGGTTGATCGGTTGGTCACTCTAATTTGCCCATAGGTGTGAATGTGTGTTTGAGTGTGTGTGGGCCATGCGATTGACTGGCCACCTGTCCATGGTGTACCCCACATTCGCCTGATGGCACTGTGATTGGCTCCAGCCTGTGTACTTGACTAGCGGGATAAAGCATAAGATAATGGATGGATGAAACAAATACTCTAGGGAGACTTGATATATATATATATATATCATCATTTAGTAACAAATTAGTAGCGGTGGTGTTCCTTTTAAAGCATTAATTAATTAAATTAAATTTAATTAAAAATGAATTAGTTCATAAGTATTCTAAAAGTATTCTCCTAAGATATCTGTATTCTGAAAGTGTCTTCCCAACATTAGTGCTCTCACTTGTATTTCCAATGTCTAGCTTATTTAAGCAATACATTGCAAGCGAGCTGAAATAAAGGGCTGTAGAATTAAGATATATGGAGGTCACATCATTTGACTCTGAATGGAAAGGAGCAAGACGCGGTGCCACAGTGATCATTTCGGCATGAGGGGCTAACAGATTGACAATCAAGCTTGAATTGATTTACATGGGCATTTAATCAGATATGAGCTGACTGACACGAGAGCTATGGAGATTCCCTTGTGTAAGCTCCTTTTTTTTTTTACAATCTGAGAGCAGCTCAGTGAAGGAGGCCTGCTGAAACAGAGCCATCCATCTGTGTAATAGGCCTTGTCAAAGTTAAAAGCGAATCAGCGCTTCTCTTTGAGCCGATGCCTCTACACTTGAAAGGAAGGTGATAAGCCGTGAACACAGCGCGCGAGGCCTACAGAGGCCCGGCGGCGCAAAAGCTCCTCACCCACGAGTCCTCTCCGCTCTCTCCATCTGTCACCAGCAGAGAACCGAACACCTTCTCACACGCTCCTTAATCCGCATGTACTGGTTTCTTCTTTTCTCTGTCATAGCTTGTTTATAATCACCTGTACTTGTGGGTAATGCAGTGACTCTCATCGCTTTGAGTTCGCCCCTTGTGTTTAGAGGCGTCATGCCCATTCAGCATGAGGGCTGTGGGCCCTTATGTGTTTTAAATCTGCTGTTTTTTAGAGAGCGATTAAACCATGACTCAGCTGGACACATTTTGTAAATTGGTTTGAATGAATGAATCATCGTTTTTGGGTTTCAGAGGTATTGTACGCTTCCCTCTTGGCTAAAAACAATAAAAAGGATGAAAAGTATTTAGTTTTAAACTGTACAGTAAGGCCGTCTTGATTAGCAACCAACCAATAGTTTAAAAGTTTAAAGTTTTGTACTAGGGGTGTACATGGACCCTTGAGTAGTCTGCTCATTTAAAAAAAATTATATACTCTGAAACATGAGTGCTTCAAACATGGGAGCACTGATTAACGACGCCACTGAGAAAGCAGAGACAGCCCATGTCTGAACTGTGGCAAGTGTAGCTATTCTGATTTCTCAGACATGCTAAAGCTAGCTTTACCTGTTAAACTTTTATGTAACTTTAGATGCTTGAAACCTAAGTGAAACTAAATTGCCTGTGAGTTAAGACCCCCTTGACTTACTCAGCTTCTTGAGCTATAACAAGAAATGTGAGTTTGTCACTTACATTTGTTACCCAGTGTGCCAGCTAATGCTAACAACTGTTTATATGGCTAATTGTGCCAGCATTAATTCTTCTTGCCTGCTGTTATTGTGATCTGCATAGCCAGTTTTGGTTTTGACTTTCCTGAAGCATGAATTTTTAAAGGTCTGACATATACACAATAGAAAAATAAGAATAAATGAAGAAGATATATGACAAATACACTGATCAGCCATAACATTAAAGCCACACTCTCTCCATTTTGTCAGCTCCACTTACCATATAGCAGCACTTTGTAGTTCAACAATGACAGACTGTAGTCCATCTGTTTCTCTGCATACTTTGTTAGCCCCCTTTCATCCTGTTCTTCAATGATCAGGGCCCCCAATGGACCACCACAGAGCAGATATTATTTGGGTGGTAAGTCATTCTCAGCACTGCAGTGACACGGACATCGTGGTCGAGTGTTAGTGTTTGTCAGGCTGGTATGAGTGGATCAGACAAAGCAGTGCTGCTGGAGTTTTCAAACATTGTGTCCACTCACTGTTCACTCTTTAAGAAACGCCTACCTTATTGGTCCACCTTGGAGATGTAAGGTCAGAGACGATAGCTCATCTGTTGTTACACAGTTTGTGTTGGTCATCCTCTAGTCCTTCATTAGTGGTCACAGAACTCTGTTGGCTGGTTGGTGGACTAGTCTTAGTCCAGCAGTGATCTGAGGAGGGTAAATCTCCAGCAGCACTGCTGTGTCTGATCCAGTCATACCAGCAATGCACTCTAACAAACCACCACCATGTCAGTGTCACTGCAGTGCTGAGAATGATCCACCTTCCTAATACTACCTGCTCTGTGTTGGGCATGTGAGGGTCCTGTTGTTGCTGATGTATGTAGATGTTGCAAAAAAGGACCACTAAAAACATTCATACATACAAAGGTTGATAAAAATGCTGCAAATATATCGCCTGGCCAAAAGTCTCACACTTTTCTTTAGACTGCCTTTAGCTTTGATTATGGTACACATTCTCTATGGCATTGTTTCCCAACCACATGCGATGCCGTAACACTTATTCCATCCAGGGTTGCATTATTTTTTGGCTGAGATCTTGTGTTGATGACGGGAGAGTTGAAACATTCCGTAAAGTCTTCTCCTGCACATGGCAAAGACTTTTAGCGAGGTTAAAGTCAGGACCCTGTGGTGACTAGTTCAGGAGTGAAAATGCTTCCTCACTTTCCCTGAACTGCTCTTTCACAGTCTGAGCCCAGTGAATCTGGACATGGCCATCCTGGAATGTGCTCGTAACAACAGGGAATACAAAGTCCTGGGATAACCTTACATTCAGAAATTCAACTTTCTGACTTTCATTGCCTCAACCTGATCAACTGAAGCAACCCGAGATCATACCACCTCCTCCAGGGGCCTGTGCAGTGGGCAGTATGCATGATGGGTGCTTCAGGTGATGAACTTCCATTCTTACCAAGACACACTAGTAAATCTAGACTCATCAGACATTTTACAGTTCTGGTCATTTCAGCTTCTCAGTTGTTTTCTTTGCTTGATGTAGTAATTTGATCCATCTAAAACACAGTAACATATTTTACACAGCCACAGGATACGCCTTCCCACATGGTTGTTAAAGAAATGAGAAGCTGCTCATAATTAGTGTGAAAAAACATGTTGCCAGCTGAAACAAAGTAATCACTGCAATAATTATTCAACCCAATTCTCTGAAATATTTCTTTATTTAAATCCATACTGTGACTTTTTTTGGCCAGTCACTGAAAGAAAATTATACCTTGGCAATGACATTATGGAAAAAAACAATACAGAGTATCAAAAATATGAGCCGATAAGTGGCTCTATGAGTTGCATGTAACTTATTTACTTCTTTATTTTTTTGTTAGTGCTGGAGCCTTTGACTTTGACTCAAGTGCTGTGACTTTTAAAGGCAAAAGCAGTCACAGCCCTTCAAAGTGTTGCTTGAGCTGAAAATAAAAAAAAAAATCAGTAAATGAAAGACTTGACTGATGTTAATGACACAGCCGTGACCTTTTATTATACAATTAAGAAAACATTCTCATTTGCAGTGACTGCCGTGTCCTCAGAGCACACTTTGCCTTGACCTTCTGGGGTTAATTCAACAAAGGACTGCGCTTCTAAACTTGCCTGTGAGTGGAACCAACAGCTGCTAACATGTAAAGCACTGATTCTGTCTCTGTACACTCACAGTTTTGGAGCTTTATGTAAGGTGCTTTGTTGAGTGCTGGGCCTAGACTAGACACTGTACAGTGTTAGTGGCCCTCTATGATGAGGAATATATGCAAATTAGTAGTGATGGTTTATATATTGTCAGGCTTGGCAAACCTCAGCTACGCTTATTCTTGGGGTCAAGAGAATTTGTTTTTCTTTTTTTCAGAAGAGCTGATTGCTGTATATTCTTGCTGAATGTGTATTTTAGAATATGGAATATTGTATTCTGTGACAGCTGGTCAGGCAATGTCAGTTTTATAATGTAGCTCTTCAAGAAGGCAGAATTGTTGGTGCCCTTCTGTTAAAGAATGAAAACTCACAATGGTGACTGAAATAACTTGAAACTGACAAAAGTAATAATAAATAAAAATACACTTGAAGTCAACCAGTGAAAATCAGACATTGCTTTTAATTTGTGGTTCAACAGAATCATTTTTAAAAAACAAGCTAAAGAAACTGGCCTGGACACAAATGATGGTACCCTTTTTTTTTTTGACTGGATTTTGCCAAAATGCTTATTGACAAGCTACACAGCTTCTGGGAGAATATCCTTTGGACAGATGGCAAAACTGGAGATCTTTGGCAAGTCACATCAGCTCTACGTTCACAGATGCAAACATGAAGCATACAAAGAAAACAACATTGTAGCTACAGTTAAGCATGGAGGGGGCTTGGTTATGTTTTAGGGGCTGCTTTGCTGCATCTGCCACATGGTGTCTTGAATTTGCACAGGGTACAATGAAATCTCAAGATTTTCAAGGCATTCTGGAGTGAAATGTTAGTGTATTTATTATCACTTCTCTCAGTTTCAAATTATTTCAGTGACCATTGTGGGTTTTTCTTTTTTTAACAGAGGGGTACCAACAGTGTTGTCCACGTGCGTAACATGTATATAGGAATGGCTTATACTTTATTTGAAAGAACTACAGACGTATATAAGCTCTATACAGTAGGCTGTACCTGTGATCAGTAGTATTTGCCATCACACGCACGAATGCGTAGAACTTTCAGCTTGAGTTGTAATCTGGTTGGGTTGAATGTTGCCCACACAACTCCGCTTGACTCTCCTGCTGGACCTGCTAGCTCATTCATGTCCAGCAAGCTCTCCTTTTCAGCCCCAGACTGGCCTAAGGCAAAATACTGAGGCCCCCAGGACTTAGATCAGTGGCAACAATGTTGGCCTTGCTGCTTCAGAGCTGTATGCAGGATATTGTTCCTGGTTGGAGGGCAGAACTTCAGAATTCAGTCACACTTATAAAATGCAGTAATTTGCTGGTTACAGGTTGTTGGTAAGCTTGTTAAACTCAAAGCAAAAACAGTGACTGACTATTATACATAGTCTTAGTATTTTAGCAGACTGAAGCAATAATTCAGTACATCAGAAATAAGACCCTTTGTTCTGACTTGGTACATCATTAGTTATAGCGGGGGCAACAGTTGCAGAACAAAATCGACATTATTTATTTGTTGAATAAGTTACTTGTGGAAATATGTTCAGAGTTCTTAAAGGACCCAAAAAAATAATTCCACCAAATATTTATAAAGACGATGCTCTATAAACCGAGGCTCAGAGCACAAAAAGAAAATAGTCACGGCACTTCTATGGATATAACAGACCATAGACATACACAATACACTTTTTCGTGCATTAATTATGTAATTTGTCTATGTCTATGAACCAGAGACAATGATGTTTTGGTATTTCCTACAAAATGGGGCAGCAGAGTGCATAGTGCTGTCACTCCAAGAGTCTGGGTTCGATTCCCAGGCTGGGCAACCATGAATCCTTTCTGTGTGGAGTTGGCATGTTCTCCAAGTGTCTGCATGAGTTTCCTCACATAGTTCAAGAGAATGCAGTCAGGAGAGCTGGAGATACTAAATTGCCCCCTAGGTGTGAATATTTCTGCCCTGTGATGGACTAGCGGCCTGCCTGCTTTTCACTTTTTGCATCTCATCAGTACTGAACTATCCAACCAGTCAACCTGTTTTAACCTCTGACTCCTGGCAATGACTCGTATTAGTCTCATATTTGTATTAGCAAGAGCTGCTAATGAAGATGAGCAATAAAATAACAACAAAGCAATGTGTTTGATTTCATCAGCGTCCTGTTTGATTAAATTCTAAGTCAATCCAGTCAGAAAGAAGCAGATATCGAGTCAGGTTTGTTATTATCGCTTTGATTGTGATCCACAGATGTAAAGTATCTCTATTATCATTTGTATTTTTTGGGGCCAAATAACGAGAGTAACGGAGCATTTAATTCCTATGAAATTTCTCAGCAGTAAACAAGCACTCAGATGTATCATTTGGTGCTCTTTGTTCATAACGGCGTGAAACTGAGTGAACCAAATAAAAAAGGTGGCATACAATTCAAACTCTGGTTCAGACTTTAGCATACAAACTGGCTGTGAAAACGTTGGTCTAGAAAGTGACAAACATTTCCTCATGTACACGCAGGTGGGGGCGTGCTGTGTTTTGTATGGATCAGTCAAACTTTTCCTTTAGTTAAGTCCTATTGACAAGTGTGAACACTTCAACTATACTCTAAACCACACGTCTGAACTTGAGTCACTAAACTGATGACTTGTGACTTGACTTGACAACATCACTAGACTTGTGACTTTACTTAGACTTTACCTTTACTGACTTTGACTTGGAATTGGACTTGAGCTTTAAGACCTGAAAAGACTGACTACCCTATTTTTACATAATAAATAAAAAATAAGGTTTATCCGTAACCTAGCAAGTGAAGTTCTTCAGCCAATCACGGGAAGCTTTGGTGGAATATCCCTCCTAGATATTCCACCGTCCACTGTGAACTTTACTGAAAAATTAAAGCATTCAGGAAGCTCAGCATCTCAGACAGGAAGTGTTCAAGTAGTGATCAAGTAAACACTGATCAGTCCATGCAGAGATACTGCAGAGTTCAAACATGCTGTTAGAACTGAAAGACCTGTCCATATATTAATGCTTATGGGTTTAGAATGTGATGTTATTAAAATTCCTGTAGGTGTAATGTGTACTAATACTTCCATACAGTGCAGTGTTTCTCAACTTGGCTTTCGAGGCTCACTGTCTGCACATTTTAGTATTTTTTCTGCTTCAACACCTGTTTTAACTCTGTAATCTACTGGTAACGAGGTGATTAGTCATTAAAACTGCTTGAAATGATCTAATTTCATATGCAAGTTATTTTTGTTATAATCCAAACTTTAAAAACGTTAATGTTATATTAATGTCAGTTTAATATTCTACTAATCAACTGCATCAATTGTGTTAAATAAACGACTTGACTAGGCCTCAAAGTTTAAGACTTGGGACTTGACTGAAGCCTTCTTTGTATTGACTTAGGACTTGACTCAAAACTTACATGTATTGACTTGGGACTTGACTCGGGACTTGTTTGTCAAGACTTGAGACTTACTTGTTACTTGCAACTTAAGTACCATGGTCCATCAAAAATCATCAATTTAGGTTTGCTTTAAAATGAAACCCTGTTCAGTGTGCTACTAGTAGTGTGAACGCATTTCTGTGATGGTCAGCATTAAATAAGGGACTTCAACAATCAGAACATGCTTTTCTCAGTGTATGTCAGCACCATACTGTCTGCATAATCTGCCTGTTCTTTACAGCAGAACAACTTGCTGCTTATAACACCACATGAGCAGCAATGAAGCTTTTGATGTTGCATGTCGTGAAATGTATTTAACTTGCTTCCGCAGCATGACTGGTTAAATTCAAGCTGATGTGTAAATGAACCAATCTATTGTATACATAGACATCAAACAAGGTTTGTTTTTGTTACATGGACTGTGATGCATCTGCATGTTAAGTGCAATATAATAGGTAGGACTGTGTATTTTATCCTGGATGTATTTGAGTATTACATCTTATACTATGATCGTGAACAGAAAAAAATAACATCTCTCATTTCAGGCATTAAAAGAGCCAAATACAGTATATAAAAAAATGATATTTAATACTGACATCAAGCTAAATTCAAAATATTGAAGAGTTGTCTGCTGCTGTATCTTTCTCCTCAGACTTGAACCCTATACAGATTGCCAGGTTCAGAACCCTATACCTACAAGTGCACTGTTCTGTGTTGTCTTACACTGTTGATCAGATATTGTATATATTTGCAATGTTTTATTGCAAAAGTTATTGTAACTCAATAAGACATGGCTGGATGTGTACAGTAGGCAAAGCTTTCTATCATGCTGGTTGTTGCCAAAGTAGTACCTGTGGACCGTCTGATTGATAATGTTTAGCATTAGCATGTGGTAGTGTGACGGCATTAGCAATCATTGGTCAGGATCACTTCACCAGCTGTGCCTCAAATACTCACTGCCTTGATAACCTAGCTGTACACAGACTTTAGAATATTATTGTGAGTACTGTTCAAATCCCTATTGGTTGTGGGGATGAATTGGTTAGGGTTGGTTAGGGTTAACTTTAGCTGAATCGCAATGCCTTCCTGTTCAGAAAATACAATGAACAAACTCAATATTCTCCCTGTCCAATGAAAAACAAGCAACTTAACTTTTCAACTCTATTTTGCAGCATTTCTATTGGTCCATTCATCATGAAATATAAACAACCATTGGCGTTTCATCTAAGCCAGCATTTCATCTAAGCATGATTCCTTAATCTCTATTACTTAGTCATATTATTGTTTAATACAGTAAATGTATTTTAGGTTGTTTTTTCAGGTAACAAAGGCCTGAACCTTATGACCAGTCAATAAACACTAACTTTTGTTGCACTTTAGCCACTGCAAAATTTGAAATCCAACTGATCCCAATGAAATACGTTCAATGTCAAGAACCCCAGTGAACTTGGCTTGAAACCAGAGCAGAAAACAAAGAGCAGCTTCAATTCCACCTTTTTATTCCAACATAATTCAGTTAACATGTACACAGCGTCACTGAAGATGGTGTGAAGTGGTGGATTGTAAGAAAACCTACTGGCTTCTGATTTCTTTATAGCTATAGTGATGGGAACCAGTGGGTCACAGTGTCTGCAGACAAATATAGCCATTTTACTTACTATCAGTAAATAAACAGTCAATTATTCATAATTCTAAAAATATGTGTTTGTTTCTTCATTTCACCTTATAAAACCCTTCTTGTTGAAAGCTCCTCATTAAACAACTAAATAAGAATGTCTCAGACACCAGGCACTATTTTCACTACTATTTAATGTAATATTTTTCTTTGAGGAAGCTTTTAAATTCATTAAACTCTTCAGTCTGGTGTCTATCACCACCACTGTGAATAACTATAACTCAGAATGTTACACATCAAACCACTCTCTATGACCGATCTTAATGGTGATGATATACAGAACGTTTGAAACATCTGTGAGATTCCCTTTAAACTCACTCCCTGTGTGGAATTGCTTGCAGAGTATTAGAGTCGACTGCCTGGAATCAGGGAATCTGTCCTTTTTCGGATGGACTCGCAGCCCTAGACTCCAAAAAGCCTCCCGTGAGAGTGTAATTGACCAGCACATGAGGTTCATCAGACACTTTAAATTAAGGATGTGGTGGGTATGGTGGTGTATTTGCACAGATGCTGTGTGTGAAGTAGCGCACTCTTTGCAGTGACTGCTGCTCAAAGAGAAACACTCCAGATGAATTTTGCATGAGTAGGTTCGAACGCTCTTCTTGTATACTCACGAAAGCGTATGCAGATTGCTTGTGAAGCATCCAGTGCCAAATTCACTTGCCCTTCGGACACTCATACGGCTGGACCTGTGTGTGTGCCACCCACACAAGCAATCTTAAAACGTACTGCAGCTACAGTATGCGTCTGTACTGAGTGTACTGAGTCAGGGGACTGAAGTCCAGGCCAAAAATAACTTGCGTTTGATTTTTAGCCCCCTGCGATGACCAGATGTCTTCATCATGATAAGAAAACTGATCGAGCGTTTGACAATTGGTCAATCCTCAGAATAATTGTCTTCAGAGCCATTTGGCCAAAGTGGGTAGAGCAGCCTAAACCCATGCCAGTCTATTTTATTTTTTAAAGTATAGTCTAATTTTATATAGTCTAATTTTTTAAAATAATTAAATAATGGTATAGGAACAATTATTTGATGTTATCAATAATGTCATCTTCATAAGTGTAATGTAATGTAACGTAATAATAAGAAATTGGTGGCCAATCTTATAGATTAGCTAGCTTGGTGACCTTTGTGCTCCCCACTTAAGGTCAAAAATATGAAGACACCTCCCTTTAGCATCACTGGAAAAGACACCATTGGTTGTCTGTAAGTTGTGTAAAGGTGTGTAGTTTGTTGAAAGGTGTGTAGTTTGATACATTTTTATGATGATGAGAATGATAAAAAATGGAATTTTACTTTTTTATGAATAAAATAATTTGATCTAGTATGTTGTTCAAGTATGTTAATGTTTAGCCCATTTATCTTAAGCACTATAGTCCTGCCCATTCAGCCTACAGTAGCAGTTTAGTCCTGGCTATTTAGCCGTCATCAGTTTAGTCGTTCCCATTCAGCCTAACTTTGCCCATTTAGCCCACAGCACTATAGTCCTGCCCATTCAGATTACAGCATTTTAGCCCCACCCCCCAGCTACAGCAGTTAAGCCCTGCCCACACAGCAGTTTAACTTAACTTCCTCAATTAACCTCACTTTAATAACAATATTTGTTATCTGAACATGTTCTCTGCTGCATACTAAATAAAATATGTGATTTTTTCATTTTACTGCGATATGAAATTCAGTGTCCAGTATACTGTACATCTGAACACATAAAATATGAGTGGTTTATCTTATCAACATAACAAAACAGTCAAGTACTGAACTGTATATATACTTTTATATCATGATAATAAACAAATATATTCATTTATAAGTCTGACAATGCAGAAATAGTTAGGGTTTTTCATATTAGTAAAACCCTAACTTATATAGTATTAGACTAGTTGCAGTTTCAGTACACTGTCTAGTGAAATCCATTGAAATTTACCAAAAAAAGGAAACAATATTATTCCCAAATCTACAGTCACTCCTACATTCACATTAGATACTACTCTTAGCAAAACAAACACAAACCCAATCAAAGCATCATTTACTACGCTGAGTCTCCTTCACCCAAGGATGTCGGTGCAGCCCCGCCTGCACCCTAGGATGTTAGTGCAGCCCCCCCTGCACCCTAGGATGTTGATGTGGCCACACCTTTGGGTCTCCTAACCTGCCTGTGGCCTCCAAGCTTTCTAGGTTTCTGGCAAACCTGCCGGTCCCACTGCCTTTGGACCTGTTGGCTGTGACCACTGAGCCGCTAGACCTGTTCCTGCACTGCGGCCTGCTCCAGTTCCTGTTTCTGCTCTGCAGGATGCTCCTGCTCTGCTCTGTGGGTCACTCCTGTTTCTGTTTCTCCTCTGGCTCCCCAGGCTGCTCTGTTCCAGCTCCTTGTGCTGTTCCTGCTCCTCGCTCTGCTCTTGTGCCGACTCCTTGCCCTGTTCCTGTGACGGTCACAGGGCTGCCTTTGCAGTTCCCTGCCCGGCCAACCTCACAGTTTCTGCTCTGGCCACTTTCCCAGGTCCCAGCCTGGACAGCTAATGAACCATTCCCGTTTCCTTCTGTGTCCGTCTTGTCTACTGTTCTTGGTTTTGTGTGTGTCCCTGTTACCATGTACGTCTCTGCCCTGCTAATTTCTTCCTGTCTGTTTCTGGCTTTGTTTATCTTGCTCTCATGTCATTCCTATGTGCTTTTGTTTGTTTGGGTTCATAGCACCTCCCTGTCTCCACCCCTTAGTCATGCCCCTCACATGTTTCTGCTTTGTAGCTCCTCCTCTTCCCAGGTGTTCCTCATCTGCCCTTGTCTGCCATTTGTGATTGTGGACTTTGAATGCTAACTTGTGACTCCGTGTAATGTAAGTCTCAACACCTGCGTCTTAGTTCTCAGTGTTTATTGTGTAATCATGGACTCTCATGCTCTCACCATCTCACCATGTTAACCTTGACACCAATAAACAGACTTTGCTTATGTATCCTCCTTCCTCATCTGTTGACACAGTCGTGATCATATGACCTGAACACAATTCAGAGCAATCTTTTTTATAGGTTTTCATTTTATCTCACAGTTAACTATACTTGTACACTGATGTGCACAGACTTGCTCGACCTCACAGAAACAGATCTTGAAAGCGTACTTCCTCCACTTTTCGGCCTTCCTCTCACACGGAAACAGTGTCTCTGGAAACGGAGCTTTTTGAAGATGCTCTCCAGGGAGGAGATTTAATAAGCTCCTTTTTGCTGTGTTTTTATGTGGATGTGTGTATTTTAAGAAAACGATGTCATGGTTATTGCTGTTTCACGAGTTGTGAACATGCTTTATTGGCCTGCATGTCTCACACAGCTGATAACCGAGCTGCTTCTGTATACACACTAATATCAAGTTAAGATATTTGAAGGTTTGTTCATGTAACGTTCTTTTATTGTTTCTGCTCAGCGTTTTTAATGTACCTGAGCAGCAGTAAAATAAAAAACATAGGAAACTTGATATCCCCCGAAACTGTGCTAGGTATTGGGCTGGAATGAAAAGCTATTTTGAAAAATGTATAAATCCTGACAGAATTATTAATAAACACTACCTTCCTCCCCTCACCGCTGGTATTTTAAGCCTTAAGGGTACAGTTTGAAAATGAATGTCTAGCATTATTTAGATACTGTCAGTCCTCACAAACATAGTAATCCCAGAAATGCAAACTTGTCTGTGTGTGTGTTTAGAGCGAAACAGAGAGAAAGAGAGAGAGAGAGAGAGACAGACAGTAAGTGCCATTTACAGAAACCAGAGAGGCGTTTAGCTGCTCTTTTCCTTAAACTTGACTATTTTATCTGCTACTGCAGCCTAGAGCATCTCTCTCTCTCCCTCTCTCTCACTCTCTCCCTCTCTCTCTCTCTCTCTCTCTCTCTCTCTCTCTCTCTGTCTGTATTATTCTATTATTCTATTCTCTGACCTTTCCAGACTGTGTCTGGTCCTCTTGCTCTGTGAATTGTAAATAAATGCAGCAGAACTTGCTCTCCATCCCAACACCCACGACCCCCCCACCTCTGTTTCACCAGTTTTACCCTAGGCTTTCTGTCATAGCCCACTCAGCTCTGTTCTCTTTATCTCCTTTATCTCTCTCTCCCTCTCTCTCTTTCTCTCTCATCTTTATCTTTTGACCCTCTCGCTCTGTCTCTCCTCCCATATTTTACTTTATCTCTTTTATCGTTTGTCCCCTTCTTTAATTCTTTCTTTTTCATATTCTCACTCTCTCACTGTCTTTCTTTATATCACTCTTTCTCTCTCTCTCTCTCTCTCTCTCTCTCTCTCTCTCTCATCCCTCTTATTTTCATCTTTATTTTTAACCCTCTGGCTCTCTGCCCCTCCAATTTCTGTCCATATGCCTTATATATCTCTCTTTTTATCTTTTGCCTCTCTTCCTTGTCTCTTTCTTTTTCTTTATAACTTTATCTTTTGTCTCTCTTTCTTTTCTCTCTAACTCATTTATCTTTGTGCCCCTGTCTTTTACTGTGCTTCCCTTTTCTATCTTCTATACTTTTCTTTTTTTTATACCTGGTTCTTTTCTTTTCTGTCTCTCTTTTTATGTGCTGTCTATTCCTGTCTCCCTCTGTCTTTTCCCCCCTGTCTCTTTTCATCTCTTAATCTTTTTCTTTTATCTCTTTCTCTTCTTTTTATTTCTATCTCCTTGTTTTTTCTCTCTCTTTTATTTCATCTGCTTCTCTTTTTCTTTTATCTCTCTTTTCTTTTTCTCTTTCTCTCTCACTCTTAATTTTTTATTTGTCTGCTTGTTTTCTCTCTCTCTCTCTCTCTCTCTCTCTCTTTCTCTCTCGTCATCTTTGTTTTATCTGTATCTATTCTTTTTTCTTTATTTATTCTGCTCTTTTCTGTTTATTCTTTCTCTTACTCTCTCTTCTGTTTCTTTCTTTTGTCTATCTCTTTCTCTCTCTCTCAATTGCTCTCGTGCTCTCTCTCTCTCTCTCTCTCTGTATCAGACGGAAAGAGGGATGCTGCTGCTGCTGTCGGGGAGGAGAGAGAGAGAGAGAGAGAGAGGCGCAGGGTGAAGAGAGCGGACCGGTAAGAATGTTTATCTTGCTCAGCACTGTGTGACGTGATGACTTCCTGACTAAGATACATGTGCGCGTGTTTATTTACAGTCGTTTGTGATGGAATGTGCAGAAAGAGGGCGGTGTGCGTGTGTGTGTGCATGCGTGAGTGTGTGTATATATGTGTGTGTGCTCAGATTCCAGTTTGTTCTGCTTGAGTGTGATATAGCGTGTGTCAAACTGTGTATATGTGGGTGTTTATATCTGGTGCAGAAGGTGCGCTGGTGATCTTGACATCAGCTTGATTTGATCATATAGATCTTGTATCGACACGTTGTGTTTGAGATGATGATAAACGCTGTTCTGTACCTGTACTACACCTCTGAATAGAGGAAAGTTTCACATGTCTCTACACTCTCATTCTGTCTGAAGCTTATAATATGAAAAATCCATGCTTGTTGAAACGCTAGACTTACACCACATAAAAGATGAGTCGCTTTATTAATCTGGCCTCGTCTTGCTGCGGATGTATAATGAGCTGTAAGTAAAAAATGGAACGTTGTTCTGATTATAGCATCATTATGATCTAGACTCGAAATTGCTACAGTGCGTGGCTTTGCATAATAAAGAGCTAATGTAGTGTTTAAATGATCATTCTGGTGAAGCCACAGCTACTTTTTCTCTGTGTGTGCTACTTGGGATGAGTGTTGTGTCAGAAAGCTCCACTTGTATGTTCCACTTACCCTGCTGTTGTGATGGAAAGCCTTGCCTGGCTGAACGGTCCATCGTCAGGTCCCCATGTCTCGTGGGGCCAGTCGTGATTTGGGAAAGAGGAGGACACTTCTGAGGACGACTTGTTCAACATTTGATGCTCAATTGCAGTTTAATCAACGGCTAACAAGTGTACATCTTCTAAAGCCCACTCCAGAAATTCTGCAGTTTGTGCTTTTGAGACATCCAAAGTAATGAAGAACATTAAGTAAACAAGCGAGCGGGTAAATGGCCAGCGTCAGCCGGCAGAACTGTTTATCCCTTATTTTCACAGATATGTTCAATATGTTCTTCAAATACACCATACAGCTTTTCAGCCATGCTAACTCGCTAATCCATGGGCTAACAACAGGCTTGTTGTCCATCAGTCAGTGTTGACGAGCGCACCCTCGGCTCTTTGAGCTATGCCTTCTCAATGCTTTGGATTGGGTTAGAATTTTCACACTTAGGTTGTTCCCATCCTAGCAAGTCTGTGGTTCCACTCAAATTTAGCATAATATTTCTCATGGCTGTCCCCAGAGGGCGCCTTTCCTTGAACTCCTTCTCCGACTCCTGATCAGATCTAAATGTTGCCTTGCCCTAAACTAAGTTCCTTGGTACACTTGGTATTTACCACAAATGATAGACCACCAGATTTAATTCTCGGTATCTTTTAGCTAACCTTTGACTATTCATTGGTTTTCATTGGTTAATCTGAATGCCTGTGTTTAAGATGGTTTCTTTATGTATGATTTTCAGAACTCTTGTTTTGTGATGTGATGTTGATTGAAGGAGGATGAGTTCATGTTTTTGACCTCAGCCTTGTACTAAGATTAACATCAACCGTGTCTGCTGACAGCATCCCCCTTCACAGCCTGGGACGGTAGAGTTCCGCACATAGTCTGCCACAGTTTGGGGGGTGTAATATTAATATGTCATGGCTGTTATGTAACAGTCTAGAATTTTTTAATCAGCCTATCTTACTGTCCTCTTTTGCAAATGCAGCATTTGTCTCTAAAGTAGGAGACAACACTGTTTGAGGTTCACGGTATGTTAGTTTAATGTACCAAACTCATTATATAACTAAGCCAAAGTACATCTAGTTCCATTTTCCCATTCTATGGTGTCTTTAAACTTAAGAGTTTGGTAGTTTTATTTCTTCTCTGTTAGTTGTGCACCATGTAAATTGCTCTTCTGAACAAGCAATAAAGAGTTCTACAGCTCTTTTAAATCTTCTTTAACTACCGTATACACAAATGCAGTGAAGAGTGTTTGCCGAATTTAACTCCTAGGTGCCCACTTACCCCCTTCACCATATAGCTAGTGTGGTTCTAGGGCTGCAGGTTGCATATAATTTATTGTTTAGTTGTTTAAGTTCATCATTGCCCAGATGGCTGCTTCTGAAGGTAAAACTTACCAAGTAATTTCCTTTGCATTGACACTGGCTCTCTCTATTAACAAAAAATGTACTAATAAGATAATGATGCCATGACTTTTAAAATGAGATATTTTTAATTGAAACACTTTGTAGGATGAATGCATTTAAATGTAAATGTGTATAAATAAAATAAAATAGTAGACAAAATAAAACAACAGATAATAACAGATAATAAAAACAGATAAAATTCAATCAAAGTATAAAAGTATGGATATTAAGTTTATAAAAAAATACTACATAAAAGCCAGACTGAACAAATAGGTCAAGTCAAGTCCAGTCAAGTTTATTTGTATAGCGCTTTTTACAACAATGTTGTCACAAAGCAGCTTTACAGGAATTTTAAAGCATGAAAAACATGAAATCACAACACTTTATCCCTTGTGAGCAAGCCAGAGGCAACAGTGGCAAGGAAAAACTCCCTCAACTGAAGGAAGAAACCTTGGGAGGAACCAGACTCACAAGGGGAGACCCATCCTCCTCTGGTCGAACAGTATTTACAGTTTATAAACTAAAGCTGAGTCTGAAGGTAAGAGCTTTAGAAGCTGTACAGGTGCTACATCAGGTGGGTGATACTGTGATGCAGTGATGGTGGAGCAAATGGCACAAATGGAGAGGAGAGTTGGTTGGAGCCAGGTGACGAGGAGGGGCCTGGTCAGTCCTTTACAGTATTCGGCGGGACAGGTGGGCGATTATTACCTCAGAGAGAGAGAGAGAGAGAGAGAGAGAGAAACAAAGTTAGTTATGGTTAGGGTTAGTACAGAGGAGTCGAGGTGTAGCAGAGAGAGGAGAGCTGTTTGGTGCCAGGTGACGAGGAGGCCCTGGCAGTTGGACCTCCAACAGCATTCGACGGGACAGGTGGGCGGTTATTACCTCAGAGAGAGAGAGAAAAACAGAGTTAGTTCTGGTTTGGGTTAGTATAGAGGATATGGAGTGTTTAGAGTGCAGCTGGTGACTCTGACAGATCTGATTATAAACAAAATGAACTAAAAGGAGAGAAGCTGCACACGTGCTACATCTGGATGATACAGTAATGCAATCGAGGTGCAGCAGATGACATAGATGAAGAGGTTACAAGGTAACAAGGGGGTACTGGTGGTCAGTCCTCCAACAGTATTCGGCAGGACAGGTGGGCGGTTATTACCTCAGAAAGAAGGGAAAGAAAAAACAAGGTTAGTTCAGGTTTGGAGTAATACAGTGGATGAGAAGCATAGCTCAGTCACCAAAAGCTAAACTGAACAAGTATGTTTTAAGTCTAGACTTAAATATTGAGACTGTGTCAGAGTCCCGAACATTAACTGGGAGATTATTCCACAGTTTGGGGGCTTTGTAGGAAAAAGCTCTTCCCCCCATTGTAGTCTTCTGAATTTTTGGAACTATTAGAAAACCAGCATCCTGTGATCTGAGTGAACGTGGCGGTTCATAATAGGAAATTAGATCTTGCAGGTACTCTGGTGCGAGACCGTGCAGGGTTTTATACGTCAATAAAATAATTTTATAGTCGATACGGAATTGAACAGGAAGCCAGTGTAGTGCTGATAAAACTGGACTGATGTGATCGAATTTCCTGGTTTTAGTTAGTACTCTAGCTGCAGCGTTCTGGACTAACTAAAGTTTATTCAGGTTCCTGCTGGAGCATCCTGACAATAATGCATTACAGTAAATTAGCCTTGAGGTTACAAAGGCATGCACTAACTTTTCAGCATCAGACATACATAATGCTTTTCTTAACTTTGAAATGTTTCGTAGGTGAAGAAACGCTGTTCTTGTAATATTACCTATGTGTTGATTAAATGTCAGATCTGAGTCAATTGTTACACCAAGATTTTTGGCTACTGAACCAGGAACTACAGAGACATCAGCAAGATTTAGCATTAAATCTGAACATTTAGTCCGAGCAGCCTTTGGGCCGAGGAGGAGAACTTCCGTTTTATCAGGGTTCAAAAGAAGGAAGTTCTGCAGCATCCAAAGTCTAATATCTCTTACACAATCTTCTATCTTATTTAATCTGGATTAATCATCTGGTTTGGCTGACATGTACAGTTGTGTATCATCGGCATAACAGTGTAAACTAATTCCATGTCTATTTATAACTGAGCCTAATGGTAGCATATATAGTGTAAATAACAGAGGACCTAAAACAGAACCTTGTGGAACTCTATATTTAACTCTTGTATGATTAGATGATACATTATTTATCTTTACAAACTGAAAGCGATCACTAAGGTAAGATGTGAACCAGGATAACACTGTTCCTGTGATTCCAACCATATTTTCTAGTCTGTCCAAGAGAATAGTGTGATCTATAGTGTCAAAAGCAGCACTTAGATCTAGTAGCACCAGTAGAGATATGTGGCCCTGATCAGAGGCAAGAAGAAGATTATTTGTTATCTTAACTAAAGCTGTCTCTGTGCTGTGGCCTAAAACCAGATTGGAATTTTTCATATATGTTGTTCTTATGTAGATATGAACAGAGTTGTCGAGCTACAGCCTTTTCTAAAATCTTAGAGATAAGGTTTGTAGTTTATTCTTAAAAAATTAAATGTTTTGAGCCTCTCTCACATCATATCTGAGCATAGTGGCTAAAAGCAGCATCACCAAAGGTTTTTGTTTTTCTTTGTGGAACAACTAAAAGATAAGATCTGGAGGATCTGAGGGGCCTTCCTGGTTCACAAGTCGAAAGCATTTCAGTGAGGTAGTCTGGTGCAAGACCATGTAGTGCTTTATTAACTAATGTAAGAATTTTAAAATCAATAAGAAAACAAGTCAATTGTCAATTCGAAACTCTGCTGCACGAGTGCTGACAAAGACCAAAAGGAGAGCACACATTACACAGATTTTAAAGTCTTTACACTGGTCGGTGTAATGTGTGCTCTCCTTTTGGTCTTAGTCAGCACTCGTGCAGCAGAGTTTTGAATTGACTGTAGCTGGTGTGTTGTAGCTTTTGATAGGAAAGAAAGGAGAGCGTTACAATAGTCCAACCTGCGAGTTATAAAAGCATTAATTAGTTTTTAGTGTTGCTCAGGGAGAGACAAAGCCTCACTTTGGAGATGTTCTTCAAATGGTGTTCTTCTTCAAAAAAAAGCTGTTTTTGTGACACTTCGCACATGAGCCTTAAAATTAAAATCAGAATAAAAAAAACTGATATCGTATAACTGATTTTTTCTGAGATCTACTGTGTTGACACAGTACTGATACCCATTATTGCGGGAATACCATATCAATTGTATACCAATTTAAGGATTTTCCTAGAACCATACTTCCAAGCTAAGAACCATTTAGAAACTTTAAGGGTATAGATTGAGCATATTTGCATGCTGGCTTGTCAGTGTCATTCAACTTTAACTTGCATGCCTTCTTCTACCTGTTTACCTGAGAGACGCCCATAAATTACTCTCAATTGAGAAGTTATCCCACTCATATCATTTGAGTGACAGTGGTACATAAGTAATTACCCTCCAATGAGCAACACTCCAGGCAGAACGCAAGACGGTCGCCACACAAGTAAAACACAGGGTAGTGATCGGGTTTCCTAACGAGCTCCTGCGATCGTAAACAGGCTAGAGTTTCCATCCTTCTGACAAGACACAACACAGTTATGTTCTTGCTTAACCCCACCAACATGACTAATTAGAGTGTCGCAATTTGTTGTTTGCTGATTAGGATTCTCATTGAACAGTATGCAGAGGCAGAGGCATGCATTTTACTAACCGGAGTCTGTCTAACGAAGCTAACTTTGGAGAAATCCAGGGTTAGATCAAACTAAGCCTAGAGATAGATCACCATGGTAGCTTGATGCTGTATGTGTAAGCTGCCTGACAAAGCTGAACCTGAACTGATGCACACAATGTATATGCAATTTAAGTACGTTAAATTAATTATAATGAGTTGACAAACACATTAGAATTCCATTAACTGCCCGATGACGAAAATCTATTTATTAATATGCTCACTCACTGTCCCTCTTAAAATCTGAGCACTGCTTAGAATTTGGGATTTAGAGACCTCTCTGGTGGAAATCTGTAGTTGCATGCAATAGAAAAAAAGATTCAGACCCCTACAAGCAGATGAATTAGACTTTTGTCATTCAAAGATAGTAAGGGACGTGTATTGCGAGGATGTGAGTTAACTGTCTGCTATTGATTCCATAGTCATTTACTTTCTTTCAGTTTTACCAAACATATATCATAATCCTGCTGCTTTAATGTCTTCTCCCAAGTTATCGCCTATGAGCCTATGTAACTATTACAAATAAACTTAACTTTCTTAATTTCTGCTCTACAGTCATCATTCAGATAACTTGTGGCTTGTTGACATGACTGTTTCACAGAGCATTGGAAGGAAAGTCAAGAATAAATGCCTCATAAGATTTTATGAAGGCATTAATAAACAACAGTGGCTTAATCATTGAGTAAGCATATGCGAATAGCATTGTTTGGCTTTCACATTTCAAATCGTAAACACAGCAGCATTCACCCTGTTGGTTTATGAATAAAATATAAGCATTAATGCATACTTCATCAATTATTATTATTTTTTTACCAAACCTTTTATTTCAGCTGGAAACTGACTTGACCTGAAGGACGAAGACTTTGCTACGAAGGGTACCATGTTGCAGGCAGCTTGCTTTTCATGTTTGGACTTTTAAGGCTCCTATGGAGCATTGTAATGTTTCTCGTGCCTCCTAATGGTAGGCTAACTATGTCCCCAGGCCCTCATGTTCAGATAGACAGTGACAGACAGGAGCTGTTGATCGCAGATATATTCCCGAAGGAATTTCTCCCTCATGAATATTCACATTGCATAATGCGACGGGGTCATCCCTCTTTTGCTGGCAGCCTGACGTGTGCCGGTGGGCGACGACTGTCATGTTGAATCGTCGAACGAGCCTGGCAGCGCCTTTCGAAATACCCACTCAATGACAAGTTGGCATTAAGTGCACAGACGAGTTTCTTGAGAGACAGTAAAACTACTTCCCTCCTTTACTTGCAGGTTTTAAAACTTGTGCTGTCCTTACATCTTCCTTTGATGAACTCAAAGGTGCCGTATTCTACTTCTTTCCTACCCTGAGGTCTACTTCTGATGTTTGTGTAGGTTTATGTACCAAAACCGCTTGTACATTATATGTACATAATCCATTAAATCATCTTTATTATGTTACTGTTTGTTATGGTAGCTTAATGTATATAGAATGATACACAGTACCTAAACGTCAAAGAATGCGCTTAATTTATTTTTTAAATGACTTTAAATGTCTGTAGAGAAAATGTCACTATTAGCTAAAAGATGTGTAAATGTGTCATTATTCTATACTGTGCCAGAATGTGAGGCTGGTTTAGTTGAGTAGGTGTTACTTTCCAAGCTGCTGTCTCAGACATTTAGTTAGTGTTGGCGGTGGTGTCCCACTGCTGCTGTGTTGGGTGAAGAGCATTGGCCTATTGTGCTATAGTTACCTCGTTTTCCTCTTTGCAAAGACGTCACATTGGTGTCAGAAGTGGGATCTCCTTCTAGCGAACTGGACTGAAATGGTCCTTCCATAAACTCAGACATATGTGGGAGAAGAGCAAACCCAGTTAAGGACTTTGAGGAAAGAGCTCTGCAATGTAGACAAGCGGACTGGAGAGGTTTAGCGGTAGACCCTGCAGAATAGCCGCTTGAATGGTGGCGGTTAAGGACCTGCTGGTGGAGCAGCATGGTGCCCTGGTAGCATTTGCTATGGCCCTCCAGCGATGCAGCATTCTGACGGGGGAGCTGAGTTTGATGGCTCAGCAGGCATGTTCATAAGTTTAATAAGGCAGAGCAGATGAGTTGGGGCGCGGGGGCACCCTGGGTGCACTGCTGCCAGAGGAACTGGGTCAGCACATGCAGCTTGCCTTCAGACAATCACAGCCAGGGCAAGGACTACCTTGCTGGGGAGGAGGATACAGTGCTCAATCCTCTGGCACTCCCTGAAAGAGGACAAGGCCCTGGGGAACGACTTCCTCCGTGCACTCTGTTTGGACTCAGCCCAGACTTTGTGAGGTTTACTTGTTCTTAATGCCAGTTTAAACTGGTGATGAAACAAATGAACCATGCTGTTTAACTTCTACGCAGCACTTTAAATGACCTTTTCTTTAATTAGCTACATTTGTTTTTGTGATTTCACAGAACTATTGAATTCAACAGATTTTTTTTTTGCAGCTTTGTTTCCTTATTTGCACACGTAGGTGATACATATACTGTACTCTATGCACACTTTATCAAACACTGTTCAAGTGAAGTGAGAAATTCTGTTTTCTGCTTGATATGGACCCTTTAATCGATCAGGCCTTCAAATGACAAAATAAATGGGCGACAAAAGGGCGGGTTCGCAGTTTGTTCAGGCAGACTGAGTTCTGTTCACTGATCAAACTAAAATACTGGGTTATTAGTCATTGTGATGGACATGGTTAGCCTTTATAAGACTTTGCCAAAGGCTGAGTCAGAGTACTGCGTTTTCCTCCAGGGAGACACTGGCCAGAGCAGCGAGAGAGATTAGGACTCCGAGGCTGCTCAGACACAAAGAATGAATGCTCAGCATTATTCATCATCCTGTCAATATTACGTATCACCTGTCGCAGTTTTTCTTCGCAGCCTCCGCTGGATTTCATCTCCATTTCCTTCTCGTAGTGCCTCATTAGGACAGCAGGTTACGGTAATGGGAGAACTAAAGTAGAAGTTCCAAGTTACTTTATAATGCTTGCACTTTAAGTATATTGGGTAGTTAAACCCTTGACTCAGTTATTTTTTATATTTCTCACTTTTGGCTCAGTGAAATGAACAGAGGAATTTTATTGGAGTTGTGGAAACTTTCAGTACTATATTCCTGCTTGCAACAGGGCTTGCACAGAATAGTCAATTAATCGAATTGTCAACTTCACCGCTCAATGATAATGCTTGATACTCACTAGTTGTTGATCACGTGATTAGAACACTGACGTAACTTTGTTTTTGCCGTCAGAATGAAAAAGGAGACTGGTTCAGAGTTTAAGCTTTTTATTCTTGGGATTGCGGTACCGATGTTTCTCTGAGCTCTCACACCCTGGTCTACCCTGGTCTACCCTGGTTTCGATCGGGTCTCCGACTGCATAGTCCCTTTATAGGCCAGCCCTCCTGCTTCTTCGGCCCACTGCACCCGGCCAAGTCGTTAACTCCCGGGTGCAGTGGTTCTCGGATAAAAGTTCTTACAATAAGATTGCAGGGTCTTGTTCTCTGGCCTAAAGTTGCCTGTCATAAAAAGCCCCAAGGGTCACAAAGCCATGACGTTCCCGCGAGCTGCAGCAATCAGCAGGCCCATATGTAAGCATATGTTTTTCCAGATGACCAATTCACAACAACACTAACAACATTTCAGGCAACAGGTGAAGAACAACAACAGATTGATCTACGGATCAGATATTGAATACCATTATCTGTGGCTGCTCAATGACTTCATATAATTTAAGTTGTGATATATAATTATATTAACATATGAACATAATTTAGAATATAAAAAGTTGTATAAAGGGGCATAGTATTCTACAGTGCTGTCAAGTTTGAAGTTGGCTGCTCTTACTCATGCTGAGTTATGGCACTCAAAATTTCTCTTTCTTCTGCAAGGCCGCCTAGGGTGCACTTGAGTCGGATACACATTTGAGAGATTCCAGGGTCCACATACAGTATTTGGTTCCATGAAGGTTAGCAATGCAATTCATGGCTTTATGAAATGGAAATATCACAGATTTTAAGCATTCCCAAAGCATTCTGTGGTTTTATTCATGACACCATAAGTGATTTATTGACACTGACTGTGCTGAGTGTACAATCATTTTCTGGATACTTTACACCGGGCATTTTTTTTACAAACATAAATTTACATATTGTTTACATATAGTTCTGAGGCAGATGTTTTCATGTGGAACCAATAAATATTTTATGATCAGACTATATCATACCCAGCCTTGATAAAGAAGTGCCAGCTACTAAGAAAAGACTAATAGGAGCAGGATTTGAGGGTTTAGATAAAGCCGTTGGCTCATGTTGCAACATAAAAGGAAGCCACCACTTGTGTACCAGTGGCAGCTCATACAGCTTCAAACACTTCCACCTGCACTGTGGTTCCTCTGTGGTTTGTACAGGTGCTCATATTTATTACTGAACAATAAGAACAATAAGCAGAAGCTGGAAATGCATGAATCCAGTTTGCATAATGATAACATGCCCTGATGGTAGGCAGTGGTCCTCCTCCACAGATTTGTTTCAGCGGTCATGTCAGGACCACTATAATTACGATAAAAACAAACAAACATTTTAAGCTGGTGTCATCTAGTGGTTCCAACTTTCATTTCATTTCATAACTGTGGAACAAAAAATGAGATTTCAAACAATTTGCATGCTGTACATTCTGATGTGAAGCATTGCAGCTCTGGCATAGAAGAAGATACAACATAGGGCTATAAGCGTATGCTCTTTTATTGAGCATAGCAGCAGTGGAGGAACTGCAGCCCAGAGCTATCTGAGAAGCTGGAATGGCAGGCAGGTCACCTCCACACATCCATGTTGACACTAGACCGTAAACCCTCATAGACTAGCACAATGTTACATGGGGGGTTTGAGAATTGTTTCACCAAGTGTCAATGAGGGTGTTTGGAGGCAATGCTCTAATAACCAAACAATTTCCTCTTAAAGGTGCAAACACACATGACATGCAGAGGTGTCAAGTAATGAAGTACAAATACTAATTTTGATTGTTTAAACTTTACTGGAGTAATTATTTTTCAGTTGACTTTTTACTTCTACTCCTTACAATTACACTCCATTATCTGTACTATCTACTCCTTACATTTACACTTCATTATCTGTACTTTCTAATCCTTACATTTACACTCCATTATCTGTACTTTCTACTCCTTACAATTACACTCCATTATCTGTACTGTCTACTCCTTACATTTACACTCCATTATCTGTACTTTCTACTCCTTACATTTACACTCCATTATCAGTACTTTCTACTTCTTACATTTACACTCCATTATCTGTACTTTCTACTCCTTACATTTACACTCCATTATCAGTCCTTTCTACTCCTTACAATTACACTCCATTATCTGTACTATCTACTCCTTACATTTACACTCCATTATCAGTCCTTTCTAATCCTTACATTTACACTCCATTATCTGTACTTTCTACTCCTTACATTTACACTCCATTATCTGTACTTTCTACTCCTTACATTTACACTCCATTATCTGTACTATCTACTCCTTACATTTACACTCCATTATCTGTACTATCTACTCCTTACATTTACACTCCATTATCTGTACTATCTACTCCTTACATTTACACTCCATTATCAGTCCTTTCTAATCCTTACATTTACACTCCATTATCTGTACCATCTACTCCTTACATTTACACTCCATTATCAGTCCTTTCTAATCCTTACATTTACACTCCATTATCTGTACTTTCTACTCCTTACATTTACACTCCATTATCTGTACTTTCTACTCCTTACATTTACACTCCATTATCTGTACTATCTACTCCTTACATTTACACTCCATTATCTGTACTATCTACTCCTTACATTTACACTCCATTATCAGTACTTTCTACTCCTTACATTTACACTCCATTATCAGTACTTTCTACTCCTTACATTTACACTCCATTATCAGTACTTTCTACTCCTTACATTTACACTCCATTATCTGTACTATCTACTCCTTACATTTACACTCCATTATCAGTACTTTCTACTCCTTACATTTACACTCCATTATTAGTACTTTCTACTCCTTACATTTACACTCCATTATCTGTACTTTCTACTCCTTACATTTACACTCCATTATCTGTACTATCTACTCCTTACATTTACACTCCATTATCTGTACTATCTACTCCTTAGATTTGCACTCCACTATCAGTACTTTCTACTCTTTACATTTACACTCCATTATCTGTACTATCTACTCCTTACATTTACACTCCATTATCTGTGCTTTCTACTCCTTACATTTACACACCATTATCTGTACTTTCTACTCCTTACATTTACACTCCATTATCTGTACTTTCTACTCCTTACATTTACACTCCATTATCTATACTTTCTACTCCTTACATTTACACTCCATTATCTATACTTTCTACTCCTTACATTTACACTCCATTATCTGTACTTTCTACTTCTTACATTTACACACCATTATCAGTACTTTTCTATTTCTTACATTTACACACCATTATCTGTACTTTCTACTCCTTTCATTTACACTCCATTATCTGTACTATCTACTCCTTACATTTACACTCCATTATCAGTACTTTCTACTTCTTACATTTACACTCCACTATCTGTACTTTCTACTCCTTACATTCACACTCCATTATATGTACTATCTACTCCTTACATTTACACTCCATTATCTGTACTATCTACTCCTTACATTTACACTCCATTATTAGTACTTTCTACTCCTTACATTTACACTCCATTATCTGTACTTTCTACTCCTTACATTTACACTGTACATTTACACTCCATTATCTATACTTTCTACTCCTTACATTTACACTCCATTATCTGTACTTTCTACTCCTTACATTGACACTCCATTATCTGTACTTTCTACTTCTTACATTATCTGTACTTTCTACTCCTTACATTTACACTGTACATTTACACTCCATTATCTATACTTTCTACTCCTTACATTTACACTCCATTATCTGTACTTTCTACTCCTTACATTTACACTCCATTATCTGTACTTTCTACTTCTTACATTTACACACCATTATCTGTATTTTCTACTCCTTTCATTTACACTCCATTATCTGTACTATCTACTCCTTACATTTACACTACATTATCTGTACTTTCTACTTCTTACATTTACACTCCACTATCTGTACTTTCTACTCCTTACATTTACACTCCATTATCTGTACTTTCTACTCCTTACATTTACACTCCATTATCTGTACTTTCTACTTCTTACATTTACACTCCATTATCTGTACTATCTACTCCTTACATTTACACTCCATTATCTGTACTTTCTACTCCTCACATTTACACTCCATTATCAGTACTATCTACTCCTTACATTTACACTCCATTATCTGTACTTTCTACTCCTCACATTCACACTCCATTATCTGTACTTTCTACTCCTTACATTTACACTCCATTATCAGTACTTTCTAATCCTTACATTTACACACCATTATCTGTACTTTCTACTCCTTACATTTACACTCCATTATCAGTACTTCCTAATCCTTACATTTACACACCATTATCTGTACTTTCTACTACTTATATTTACACTCCATTATCTGTACTTTCTAATCCTTACATTTACACACCATTATCTGTACTTTCTACTACTTATATTTACACTCCATTATCAGTACTTTCTACTCCTTACATTTACACTCCATTATCTGTACTTTCTAATCCTTACATTTACACTCCATTATCTGTACTTTCTACTCCTTACATTTACACTCCATTATCTGTACTTTCTACTCCTTACATTTACACAACATTATCTGTACTTTCTACTCCTTACATTTACACTCCATTATCTGTACTTTCTACTCCTTACATTTACACTCCATTATCTGTACTTTCTACTCCTTACATTTACACTCCATTATCAGTACTTTCTACTCCTTACATTTACACTCCATTATCTGTACTTTCTACTCCTTACATTTACACTCCATTATCAGTACTTTCTACTCCTTACATTTACACTCCATTATCAGTACTTTCTACTTCTTACATTTACATTCCATTATCTGTACTTTCTACTCCTTACATTTACACTCCATTATCTGTACTTTCTACTCCTTATATTTACACACCATTATCTGTACCTTCTACTCCTTACATTTACACTCCATTATCTGTACTTTCTACTCCTTACATTCACACTCCATTATCTGTACTTTGTACTCCGTACATTTTAAAAATAGCCGCGTTACTCCTATTTGTCAGCTATTTTGTCAGATGTCAGCTTGTTTTCATTCATCTACATTTACATTCCAGTAAAGATTATTGAAATCATGCCTTTGAAGTTTGACCTTTTGCTCCATTACAATACTCATAGACAACTAGTCATCATATCTTCTGCTCCATGAAACACATGTTAAAGCTCAGTAGTACACAGGTATGCTTCTTTAATATATTTACATTGTACTAAACTACATTCATTTTCAATAGCCGTATATGCGGCTGAAACAGGAAGCCTAGCGCATCCCAAATTTATCAACATTAACATTTTAATATAACATTATAGTCATTATAGCTTTTAGAAGAATGATTTTAGAGGGAAGTGGGCTAGTGCACTAAAGACCCCTGTGGTGCGGCATAAGCTTTTGTTCTTAATGGCATATTTTTCCTTACATTACTTTTACTTTTATACTTTAAATAGTTTTGAAAGCAGTACTTTTACACTTTTACTTCAACTCCTACAGAAGTATTTTAAATCCTAGTATCTATACTTACTACCTGAGTAATGAATGTGAATTCTTTTTACACCTTTGATGACATGGCAGAAATGTTTGAGGTGGCATCTTGGGCTGCCGGTCAGATTGTGCTGACCTCCCTACCCACCCCTTTAGAACCGTGCATGGTAGAACACTACAGTAAAGTCGATGTCTCTCTCTTTCCAAGGCCTTGCAATCCCAGGTGAGCCTGTTTTCAGTCAGGCTACAGAACTTTATTTTTTTTTAGTTTTTTTTCGAAAAATTCCACAGTTTGATGTATCCATTCTGAGGAAGTTACTTTTTAATAATGCTCTTTGGGAAAACAACTGATAGCGCAATGAGCAACGAATGAATGATTGAGTTCCGAATAAACCAGTAAAAAAGCCAGAGTGAAAACGGAACAAGCAAATTAAGCAGTTCGTGCAGGACTGAAGAAAGTGTGCTGCTCTAATTACCAACATGAAACAGAGTCAAGCTTTGTTTTTGAAGTGAAGAAGAGCAAGGAGGCCCTAAGACTCGATAACGTCATACATTAATTAATCCTCTCAGATCCTGTGTTTATTTATTTATTTATTTTTTTTCCTGTGGAACATCTCTCAGCGAGCGCAGGCTGTCTCATCTGCCGCCCCTTGAAAGGTCTGATATGTGATTTCGAGTCAATCCTGCACTGCAATTTTATCATTACTGTGCATCAGCAGTTGAAAATACAGTTTTATGAGCATGTTTGTCTTTGGAAATGGGAAAGCGCTGTCAACTTCTGAATGCCCACAACCCCCTCAACCCCCCCCCCGCCCTCGTCCTTTACTATCAGCTCAGGGGAAATGGATTGTCTCCCCGCTCCTAAAATCAATTTAAACTGTTGTCAGCACTCTGCACCTCCCATCAGAAAGTGCCAATGCAGAACGACTTGGGTATTCACGAAATGAAGAAACGCACAGCCTCATAAATATGGCCGAGAGACCTGCACTTTACTGCCTTTACTCAATAGAGAGGCAGCATGGGAGAGTGTCTGAATATAAGCTAAACTCTATTGCCAGGATTATCACCATCCGCTCAGGAAGTGACTCTACTTCTACCTCTGATATTTTTTTTTTGCTCGTCTTTCTCTTTAGGAAACGCTTGGGCTCGCTCACCTTTTCCGATGTGGTTTGCGTCCGTACCATTCAAATGGTCGTTATGATGCATCGACTGGTGGGGCCACGTCTATTAACCGCTAAAATGACTGTTGCTGACTACGTGCAAGTAGAATTTGTCCCGAAACTCATCCTGCCGGGACATTAATACACCGTATGCATCTTCACAGATTAGCTTTCCCATCACATTGCCCGTGGCCTCGAACAAAAGAGCAGGAACGCAGGAATGCTTCTGAAAACCTTAAATGTAGCCATTTTTCAAACTCCTCGGTGCAAAGGTGCAGGCAGTACGTGTTGCTTATTGAAATTCATTGAAGGAGGGTGGCGGGGAAAAACACAAGGCTAATTTTTCACGCCGCGTTCGGCGGGAGCGGTGCCATTTGTAAAAACCCCTCGGTTTGAATGAATTCACATGAAATAAATGTTAACGGTGCTGACAGGCCATTAATACAGCAGTGCGTTTTGATTTAATGAGGGAATGGTGAAATGCCAGGGGAGGCTGTTGAGCTGTGAGCGCGAGAGAGGGAGGCCTTATCTCTGCTTAACTGCTGTCTGCTGGTCATCTCTGCACCCCCCACCTCCCCCCGCCTCCAGGTGTTTCAGTGTGTGAAACTCTCTCTCTCTCTCTCTCTCTCTCACATACTCAGACTCTTTGTCTATCTTCTTTCCTTTTCTTTCTCTTTTCTTACATTCTTTCTTTTTGCCTTATTTTTCTCACTCTCACTCATTCTCTGTTCACTCTCTCTCTATATTTGTCTGTCTCTCACTGTTTTTTTTTCCTTTCTCTCTCTCTCTCTACGTCTCCCTCTCAGCCTCTTATTTCTCATGTTATCTCTCTACCTCACAATCCTTTACTCTCTCTCTGCTTTATCTGTCTATCTGTCAGTCTGCCTTTCTGTCTTTCTCTCACTTTTTTCCTCCCCTTTCTCTCTCTCTCTCTCCTCCTTCTATCTGTCTGTCTTTCTGTTTTTCTCTCCCTTTCCCCCGTCTCTCACTAGCCCTCGTTTGCGTTCTTTCCTGTCTCTCGTTCTTCTGTCTCTCCATCCTCATTCTCTCTTTCAGTTTTTGACTCTGACTTTCTCTCTGTCTCACTTGATGTGTCTTGATGTGTCTTTCTACCGTGTTCTCTCCTCCTTTCTGACTCACGGTTTCTTCTTCTCCTTTTACCTGTCACTCTGCCTTTCTTCTCTCCCTCTTTCTCTTTATCCCTCTATCTCTCTCTGGACCTTTTTTACTGTTTCATTCTGTAGCTCATCTTTCTCCCACTCCCTTTCTTTCTCTCTCTCTCTGTCTGTCTGCCTTATTTATATTTTGTTACAGTCTGTTGTTCAGTCTGACAGTAAGAATTGTGGTGTGATTTTAATCTGGTATGAATCTACAATCTATGTAGACTTTATAACCTGACAGTAATAATTGTGGCGTGATAACCCTAACCCTAGTTTGTACATCCCAACAGTAATAATTGTGGCATGATAACCCTAACCCTAGTTTTTACATCCCAACAGTAATAATTGTGGTGTGATTTTATTCCAGTATGAATCTACAAAGTGTGTAGATTTTAAATCTCGACAGTAAAAATTGTGGTGTGATTTTATTCCAGTATGAATCTACAAAGTGTGCAGATTTTAAATCTCGACAGTAAGAATTGTGGTGTGATTTTATTCCAGTATGAATCTACAAAGTGTGCAGATTTTAAATCTCGACAGTAAGAATTGTGGTGTGATTTTATTCCAGTATGAATCTACAAAGTGTGTAGATTTTACATCTCGACAGTAAGAATTGTGGTGTGATTTTATTCCAGTATGAATCTACAAAGTGTGTAGATTTTAAATCTCGACAGTAAGAACTGTGGCGTGATAACCCTAACCACAGTTTTTACATCTCGACAGTAATAATTGTGGCGTGATAACCCTAACCGCAGTTTTTACATCCCGACAGTAAAAATTGTGGTGTGATTTTATTCCAGTATGAATCTACAAAGTGTGCAGATTTTAAATCTCGACAGTAAGAATTGTGGTGTGATTTTATTCCAGTATGAATCTACAAAGTGTGTAGATTTTAAATCTCGACAGTAAACATTGTGGTGTGATTTTAATCCAGTATGAATCTACAAAGTGTGCAGATGTTACATCTCGACAGTAAGAATTGTGGCGTGATAACCCTAACCACAGTTTTTACATCTCGACAGTAATAATTGTGGCGTGATAACCCTAACCACAGTTTTTACATCCCGACAGTAAAATTGTGGTGTGATTTTATTCCAGTATGAATCTACAAAGTGTGCAGATTTTAAATCTCGACAGTAAGAATTATGGTGTGATTTTATTCCAGTATGAATCTACAAAGTGTGTAGATTTTAAATCTCGACAGTAAAAATTGTGGTGTGATTTTATTCCAGTATGAATCTACAAAGTGTGCAGATTTTAAATCTCGACAGTAAGAATTGTGGTGTGATTTTATTCCAGTATGAATCTACAAAGTGTGCAGATTTTAAATCTCGACAGTAAGAATTGTGGTGTGATTTTATTCCAGTATGAATCTACAAAGTGTGTAGATTTTACATCTCGACAGTAAGAACTGTGGCGTGATAACCCTAACCACAGTTTTTACATCTCGACAGTAATAATTGTGGCGTGATAACCCTAACCGCAGTTTTTACATCCCGACAGTAAAAATTGTGGTGTGATTTTATTCCAGTATGAATCTACAAAGTGTGCAGATTTTAAATCTCGACAGTAAGAATTGTGGTGTGATTTTATTCCAGTATGAATCTACAAAGTGTGTAGATTTTAAATCTCGACAGTAAAAATTGTGGTGTGATTTTATTCCAGTATGAATCTATAAAGTGTGCAGATTTTACATCTCGACAGTAATAATTGTGGCGTGATTTTATTCCAGTATGAATCTACAAAGTGTGTAGATTTTAAATCTCGACAGTAAAAATTGTGGTGTGATTTTATTCCAGTATGAATCTACAAAGTGTGCAGATTTTACATCTCGACAGTAATAATTGTGGTGTGATTTTATTCCAGTATGAATCTACAAAGTGTGTAGATTTTAAATCTCGACAGTAAAAATTGTGGTGTGATTTTATTCCAGTATGGATCTACAAAGTGTGCAGATTTTACATCTCGACAGTAAGAACTGTGGCGTGATAACCCTAACCGCAGTTTTTACATCTCGACAGTAATAATTGTGGTGTGATCCAGTATGAATATGGAATGTGTGTAGTGTTTGCAGTCTGACAGTTATAATTGCGTTGAGTGAATGACCTTTTGTAATTGGCTGATCCTGGAGCTCATTCAGTAATTGCAGTCCTGTTCAAATCCCTATGCTAAAGGAATAAGAAAACCTGCTGGACTATTTGTGGGAATTAGAGAGATACTTAATCCCAAACCAATCCGCCAATCAGATCCCCCTGATGTATTCCTCTGGTAAAACTAATCCAGCTCCAGTCGCCTGGCTGAAGTGTGATAGATGACGCTGGAGTGAAACTCTTCAGGAGCTGTGATAATGATTTTGGAAACATCTTCAGGACATTATGTGCCAGACCAAGATTATGCCAATGGTAGAACACGCCTGAAGATTTAGTTAAAAACTACACTTCCTCTATGTCCTCGAAGCTGACCGCGCAAGCATAGTTTTAGTTGTGGTTTGTACGAGCTTTTGAAGCTTCTTTTGAAAACTGTCTCTCTGGTAGCTCTGAAGATATTCATGTCAAACAAATGACAGCACAGATAATTTCCCTGCAGTAGATGCTTTCCTTTGAGCCAAAGTTTGGCAGCAGTCTACAGCTTTTATTGTTAGGTATTTTCATTAGTGGGTTATGAATATGTTTAAATCTCATTTTTATCCATTCTGGAATCATTCTGTTTTGCCCTTGGTAAAGTAAGATGAAGTGAAACTATTTTCTTATGTGCAGTGTTTTCTATTTACTGTCTACAGTTTTTTTTGTTTATGACATTTATTGTGAAAAATGTGCTTGGCATCATCTGGAAAAGTTTGCTCGAAACTTTGCTTGAAAGGTCTTCAGGTATGGTGCCTAGATGCTGCTAGCAAACGTCAATATTTTTTTTGTCTTCAGTATGAAGTCATTGTACAGTATGGCTTCAGCTCTCTGCCCTTACGCTTACCCTAAACTCTTCTCTATAACTCTCAAGCTGAAGAGGTGACTTCTGTCACTTGTTTTCCTCTGACTTCTGACATTGCCACTCGCCAACTCTACCTTGCAGGCAGCGCTTCGATATATAAAAAGACAGAGAATATTCTCTGAGCTCCTGTGCAGTGTGCTGATCCCTTACATAGTGTCTCTCTCTGTGTGCATGGAAAGCACAATCAATCCTGAGAGATTCTTTCTGAAGTGCTTCCAGCTTGGCCCTTTGATAACTCATGAAATGAAGGTGTCTCAGGTGAAGAATTGTCCTGGCAATGTTTTTTTTTTCTGGGAGAAAGTTATAGAATACATTTTTATATGTTGTTAATTGTGAATAAAATTGATTTACCAACAAGAATGATCCACATCAGTTGAACCAGATGATTATAGGTTCTAGGCTGTCCAGCGCCTCCAAAGATTCCATTTCCTTACTTAATCACATATGTTTTCTTCTCCTGCTCTCACAAACTCACCCATCCTTTCTTACAAAACACTGGGCTGGTTCTCGCTGTTACTCTGACGGGACTTTATTGGGGGCTTGGACTCTGTAAAGCTGCTTTGTGACTACATCTGTTACAAAAAAAGCTATATAAGTAAATCTTGACTGCTTTTGACATCAGTTTTCACTGTTTTTCACACTGGAGCTGTTGTCTGAACCATTTGCCCAGCAAGTTTGATACGTTTGGTTGAGTGCAAAGGCTGTATTCAAGTCTGGAAGCAGTCCAGTGAAATGATCTCTGGTCCTCGTGCACCTTTTAAAGTTTTCCAGTCATGATGCCACCAATGGCATCTATGATTGATTCAAAGCAAACCAGAGATAATGAGCCCCTTGTGTCAACAGTTCAGGCTGGTGGAGGTGGTGTAATAGTGTGCGGAATGTTTCCTTGGCACACTTTGGGCCAAATAATAACAATCAATGATTGCTTAAATGCCACAGCCTATTGGAGTACAGTTGCTGACCATATGGTTACTTACAGCATGGTAATGCAGCTTGTCACAAGGCAGTTATCTAGTTTCTTGGGATGTGGTACAATGAAAGATTCACAGCATGAAAGAGCGACTGAAAAATCTGCTGGAATTGAATGATGCAATCAAGCCAGTATAGAGCAAGATCTCAAAGGAAGCATATATAGTCTGTTTACACTGTGCACAAAGTTTGATCTATAGGCCAGTCAAAGCAAAAATGGGACATAGAAATGAGGAGGATAGAGGTGTGAGATAAGCATACTTCTCCTGCAGCCTTCCATACAACAGACATCAAAAGACATTGTAATATAACCTAGTTGAATAACTGTAATGTTATTATAATGTTATTATAATGTCATTTATTTACATATTGATTCATTTTGAACATGGACTGCCAAACCATACCAATAACAAAGAAAGCCTTTCAGACACACAGACATGGTTTATATTCAGTGATATATCTTGGTAAGTGAAATCTAGTCAATATATCTAATATTGCTCATTATGTCTTTGCTATGCATATTATAAGATTATCCATCTTATTTCTGCACGTTTTTTTACTGGTTTGGAACAGTTTCCTTTAGTGGAATTCTTATTCCACAGGCAGATTAATTTAGCTTGTTCCAAGAAATAATTCAAATCATTTGGCTTGAAATAGTCTGCCAATGAAATGAGACAGTTTAATTAGATGAGATCAAAAAGCAGGGAAAAACATCAAAAATAGGTTGTGTAATCTCAGTTTATTCTCTGAGTTTATTATATAATATTTATATAGATAAATATTAGATACATTGGCTAGGTTTAAAAGAGTTTCTCTGCAGAGATATACTTTGTATTTATGTATTACCTGGCGATATCAGTCAGCATGGAAAGAAAGCAGCTCTCACCACCACGCCTGCTCCATTACAAGCATCGATGGCCGATGGCTAAGGGACGTGGGAACTGTTATATTTCACAAGCCTGCTCAGTAGAGAGGGAGAATGTGAAGCAGATAAACGCAGCTTTGCTTAATCCCTTTTATAGATGATGGGGGTCAAATGACCCTTTTTCCCTGCTTAGGTTGGAGGTGAGAGGTTGGGGTAAAAAGCATTTCAGTCTGATGGATCTCCCTGATTTTGAGCCGTCCTAAGAGATAAGCCATTCTTAGATGTCTCTCGCGCTTTGGGTCTCTGATTTGGCGCCTCTATCTCTGATATGATCAGAAGGCCTTAAAAATGTCATTAGTGTTTTATGAACTCATTATCTTTGAGTGGCACGCAAGCATTTAGTCCTTACAGGTCTCTCTGGGTCACCTAGATGGCAGAGATAGCCTCTTTAAGTAGAATTAATAATGGTTGGGAGCCTGCTTCATGTTCGTGTCTAGAGAAAGTATACACGCCAGGTTAAGTTTATTAAATGTATTTAAATAATTTTGGTCAAATTTAAGCAAAATGAAGGATGTTTCTATGAAAAGCCTTCAGCTCTCAGCTATAAATGAAAGAGAAAACTTTGTTTCTAGCACCTCAAAGTCTGATACAGACTGCTGAAGTGCATAGTGTGTATCTTTTGTTGCATCACTCATTACTTTCAAACAGAAGCAACATCAGTAGAGGAACCATGCAGTCGCAGTTTTTGAACTGGGTTTTCAAACCCGAGCAACTGCACACAAGATAATATGCACAATGCCAGGCATCGGACTAAATGGACTGAAAACATGTTCTCTGGGGTGATGAATTACTACCCAGCAGTCTGATGCACATGTTTGGCAGATGCCAAGAGAATGCTACCTATTATAATGCTCAGTAAAGTTTGGTGGAGGAGGAATAATGCTCTGGGGTGTTTTCTCTGGGTTTGAGCTCTGGCCTTCCAGTGAAGGGTAACTGCTTGGGAAAGAGAAGGCTCTTTTCTGTTCCAGCATAATTGTGCTTCAGTGCACAAAGACATGGAGCAAGTTTGGAACATGGTTTGGAACGAGCCAGGCCTTCTTGTGCAATATCAGTGCCTGGCCTCACAAATGCTCTTTTGGCTGAAAGAACAGAAATTCCCACAAGCACATTCCAAAATCTGAAAAGCCTTTTCCCCCCAGAGGAGTGGAGACTGGTATAGCCCAACACACCCCATATTAATCCATAACAAGGGGACATATGAGTTCTTGTGCACATACACTTGAGTATCTGGAGTGTCGACCCACCCAAGTGTAAAGTAAAACAACCTGGTGAGTTTTTTTGGGGACTCAGCAAATATAAGATTCAAAAAGCCATTTAGATTTCCCATGCTTCCTTAACTGGGGGCTCGTTTGAATAATACAACCTCATCTGGGTTACTGCCTCCCCACCTACCTTTGTGAAGGGGCGCTATGGCATAATGTGGAAGCTAAGACAGTGAGTGCTGACCACTTTGCATCTGAGACAAAGCTGAAGTAGGCTTCTTATTCGCAGGCTTCTTCATTTAATGTGAAATAAAAAAAATAAATCAAATAAGAAGCCGATTTTAGCCTTGAATGTCTGACTGTTTTTCCTGTTTTACACTCAAACCGGCCGTTCTCAACAAAGCTGTTTAAACAGGATGAGAAGGGAACTGAGGTGCATAAGCCTTGTGGTATTTTGACTGAAGCATGTGAGTGAATGAAGACATTTCACTGTTAGCAAAAGTGGCCATTTATTGTTCTGCTCTTTACTGTGTTTATTCAGTACACCTGATCAATGGGACTTATCCATGTTCACTAATGATTATAATTCATATTCCATTGTTATTTCAAAGCAAACATTTGACTTTTTTCCCCCCTTTTTTTTAATAATCATGCAGTGATTACTTGTCTGACAAACAGTCCTTTGTTTGTCGTCAAGGCAGTAAGCGATATTATTTTGCATCCATTTGCATAAAGCTCTGACCCTCAGTGCTCCAGTTCTGGCTATTTAGATAATGCATGCTAATAAACTCATGCATAGCATATGCTAATGTACTCTCATATTACATATGCTAATACAAACTGTGTCAATGACCGTTTAAGTGAATTTTGGATGCTTGTCAGCTCAATTTGTCTGGCGCTGTCTTAGTCTAGGAATGCACTTAATGATTTCAGCCCTTTCTTTCTTAATTGTAGTGGAAGTATTAGGTCTGTATGCTCCCTGACCTAGCAGTGTAATATCTCTTTTACGCTCATCAATCTCCGTCACATAATAATATAACCTTGTGGTTCTGGCGAGGGAGCTGTACGTTACATTTGACAATTGGTTTTCAAAATAAGAATGCATAATTGCCAGATGGATTCCCACGCTTTTTAAACGCCATTAAACCACAGAATGGCTTTTTTTTTAAACCACACTTGTTCTTGCAGGGCTGCTCTGGCTTCTACTTTAAAGGCTTCAAATCTGTTTGTATAGTGCCGTGGTGCAATGAGCGTAATAAAAATCAAAGCCATAGCTAAGGTAATTGAAGTATATATAGTGTCATCGGATGAAGGCGGGGTACACCATGGACAGGTCGCCAGTCTATGGGCAATTTTGAGTGACCAAGCAACCTGACTGCATGTCTTTGGACGTGTGGGGGGAAACCTGAGTACATGTATGCCCATTTTTGTTGAGTTTAAGTTTTCTGCATTAGTTGAACACGGCAATGGCTGTTTACCATGTGTGACAAAATTTTATGACTAATGGACCAATAGAAGTGCTCCAAAAAAGCTTGGAAAAAAATTCTGGTTCCATTGACTTACATTGAAAGTAATGCTTGTTTTTGGTCGCTCCTGTAAAGTTACAATTTTGGAAATACTTGTCTTTCATTGGACAGTGACTATATATATATATTGTGTGTGTGTGTATGTGTGTGTGAGAGAGATTAAATAAAAATGAGTGAAATTAAACCGTCGTGTCAGCTCGTTTTATCTCCAGGAGTAGCTTTTCAAAGCATTTCAGTACAAACTCGCATCTAAGTTGAGTTTTGGACGGCTTCTTTTGAGCCCAAGAAAATGTCAATTAATTATAATTCTGCTCTCTTGTGCGTAATCTGCGAATGTGCTTTGACAGCGTGTTGGGGTTGTGTACACTGATTCTGAAGGTTTTCTAGTTGTCAGCTGTAACAGGATGAATGTTTGCTGTGGGTCATGTGGAACGGCCTCTATGGGAAGAAGTTTATCGAGTGCATTTCAATACTGAGCGTCAGCCTGTCAAAGCAATTAAAATGCATTATTAATGAACTGTGATACGCGTCTGGTGTGTACATGCATGTCCGAGGGTAGGAAGAAAAGTGGGGTTGATGGATGTTCAAGCGTACATGAGTCTTTTAAGTCACACATCACTGTGTTAAAGCATAGAAATGAGTTCTGGCTTTTACATAGTGGAGAAATCATTGGCTGTGTCTCAAACCACATTATACATACTAATGAATGTATTGCCAATCATGGTGTGTGTATTTCTTACATACTGCTTGGTATTGTAGTCAGCGGATGTAAGATGCAGCTAAATCAATGCGTAAAATACAGAGAGTCCTGAGGGGGTCTGGGGGGGTCCCCTAAGAATAAACCTATTATGACATTCTGTTGTCCTATAGGAAAAAATTGGCTCAAAATCAAAGTCAGGGAAAAGTCTTTGTGCAGCTGATTAACACACAATGGGTGAGCTTTGGTCTTTGGTACTCTTAACCAGCTGGTCTGCCTCAAGATGGCATTTGGTTTACGAACTCTGGATTGAACCCTTGCAGACTGTAACTGTGCTGTCATATATTTGTAAATCTGAAAACTTGACAAAACCTCCCAAGGTATTGATTAAAGGAGTGAACTTTTACACATTCCTCAAACCAAAGATAGAAGAAGAGATGAGTAAGATCTCAAATAATATGTTGAAGACCACATCACCTAACTAAAGAGGAGCATTTTCACAAAACAAGAACTGTTAAACCACATATATTGTTGCAACTGAACATAGTACTGGGGCTGCTAGGGTGAGTTAGTTGGCTGGTGTAGCCAGCCAACATGGGGCCACCTAATGTTACAGTCATTACATTATTAAGTGATCTGTATGATCTGATTCAGTACAAACCAGTAAGGCTGTAACAGTTAAGTTGGAGCTTGAGGCATTTTTGTTAACGTCTTGGGCTTGTCTTAGACCCTCTAGTATTTATACGTATCTCTGTATCAGCCATCAGTCTTACCAAATTAGTTTTTTGTTCTAGGCCAAGTCTAGCCACAGTTTTATAATTATAGGTTTTCTTTTACCGGCTCAGGGTTAGTCTGGGCTGGAGGAGGGCTTTTAGCATCTTTGGTTTGCCTCAATGGCAAACAGAGCTGATCTCTGATCCTGTGATGGAAATGAATTTTGCAATAAAATCATTGTGAAACCCATTTAACTGTTTAATATAATAAGCCATGGTGAGAAAAAAACACCTTATCCCTCTCCAGGCATATTTGTTTTTCGGCGCAGCCGATTATTTGTCTGACAGACATGCCTCCAAGGTAAGCTGCCACAGGGACAACGCTTTCTGGCGTACCTAAAAGGACTTTGTTCAGGCAATGCAGGTTGCTGCAGCTGAAGACATTTAAGTAGGGGCTATGTGTCAGTCTGTCACTGGCTGTGAAGTGTTCTTTATGTTGTTTATTGTTAAAAGTTAAACAAGTAAAATTTGCAGTTTAAATGTTCCAGAATGAGGAATGGATCATTGAGTCATTTAAGAATTATTTGGCAAGGCAAGGAAGGGGAACTCTGAGAAACTTGGAGCTGGAGTTCTGGGTGGCTTCGGCTGCTGGAATTGAAGCCAGGCCCCACCTTACCAAGCAAAGAGTGAGGAAAGGTTTGAAAAAGAGGGAGGAACTGGGTGAGGTGATGGGATGTGATTTTCATCAAGATAACGTGAGGGCAGAGGAGTGGTTTATATGGAGTGTGTAATGATGAAAGGGAGTTTGGGTGTGGTCCTTCTCCCAAACTTAAATTATTTCATAACTTCATGTCATTTAAAACTATTCAGCTAGTCCCAGCCTGAGCTGTCTCACAATACCGATTTGTACCTGAAGAGGTGATAGTGAGTCACTATAATATTGAGTTGAATTATAATAGGCCACAGTATACTACATCAAACATAGCCCAGAGAAATGTGCAGTAAATGTCGGACAAGCAAATGACAGCCTTCCTCACTTAGCAGCATCATCATAAGAACAGTTATACTTGAAGATACCTAAACACACAACCAAACCACCCTGCTACTATAAACGAAACTAGATAATACCCACCGTTCCTGAGCTCATCCTCCATCTCAATTCCAATATCATGATGGATATATACCAAGTCCAAGAGTGTAGAACTAGTATGGACGGAAGTGACATGTCCCCACCAATATCCAGCGATTATTGAATTGTCCCCACCAATAATTTGATCCCCTCCAAAAAATAAAACCCTGATCTATCAACGTCTCCTAACTCCTAACTCCCCTGCTGTCACGTGCAACCTTGTAGCTACATTTGGTTGTTAGCAGCTCCAAAACTGGAAGAAAAAACTTTCCAGTCATATGCAAGACTTACTGTGCAAGACTCAACATGGGAGACACATGGGTGTAAAAAGCGAGCGAGGATGGCAGCAAAAAAGAACGAGGAGCTATTTTTCAAAGAAACAGGTCCATCATAATAACATTAACAGCAATGGTAGGCTTTGGTGCACAGCATACAGCAGGCTAACATTGTCTGTAGCTATGAATAACATGGTTTGGAAGTGAACTGCACAACAAACTACCTACTGTTAGTTCTCTAACAGTCACCCAGAGTAGCAGGTCTAACTTGGGTTGAAACTCTCTCAGACAGAGACCTATTTCATGTGCACTTTAGCTGAAGTCAATTTAATTTAAGTCTTTAGATGTAAGCTTATTGGTTGGAAGTTTGCATACTCCTTTGTCAGACATTAGTTTAATTGAGGGGGGAGATTCGTAGATACCCACCAATGTCAAGAGCAAAACTACAAATCTATGCCCTTAATATTCTTGAGATGTCTTCAAGGGACCTAAACAGCTTAAAGAACACTTAGCACTGGCATCGTTAGGAGAATCTTCATGGCAGTGTTCATGTTTGTAGTCTGCAGACATTCTCAAAACCTGGCAGATGTCACAGATGTATACTTATTGTGCTGCCTCCATGTTTCAAGCTCCACATCTGCAGTGTCAACATTGGGCATCAACACACCATAGTGCTCCGTAATCTCTTACCATAAACTGTCCATCCACAGTGGCAATTTGGTGGGCAGAAGGTGCTGGGCATATTCTGTCTCTCAGCTCTGTGATCAGGTGGTGGATGAACATCAGAAAAATAAAAATGTTGTACTCCTGGGGGTGTGTAGCAGATCTGTTAGGTCTTTGGGTTTGTTTTTTTGGCTATGCAAGGCAATGATAAGTGTTGTCACCACCCACAGCCAGACAGCAGGCTTTCTCCCAAGTTTGACTGTACATAGACTCAAGAACTGTCTCAAGAACTGCAGCCATCTGAGTGGCTCTCTGTAACTCACAGTTCTGTAATGCTCAGTGGCATTACGGTGGATGAAGCAGCTTCTGAGTAATAACTGAATAGATGATGAATCCAAATGACTCTAACAGTAGACAGGCACATGTCGTGCTGAGACCAGCGGATATCAGAGAACTTTAGGAGGCATTTCTTGCTGCGACTGTTGTTCAGTAGGCACTGTAAGCGCGTTGGGGTGGCTGTAATGAAGTTCATTATTTCTTAAGTAGTGTTTGGGGTGTTGTAAACAACATGGATCTTAGTGGAATGCACAATCGGTTCAACAAGAGCTGGGCTAAGATCTCGCCTGTGGTGTCAGCTGTAGGAAAAACAAAAAATCCTGCCAGAGAGGTCTATGAACCGAGCGACAAGGGCCACTTGCTCAGCGTTGCTAATATCAACTGTCATATCACCCAATAAAGAACACCACTTGACGTCCCTCCATTGGTTTTCTTGAAACTGTTTTTCCACATATTTCAGTAAACTCTTTTATTTGATGACCCCGTTTTTTTTGCATTAGCTGGTGTGTTTTTAACATCTGATGCTCATGCGTGTGGCTCTGAATGGGTTTTGCTGTCCACAAATGGCCATTCGATGACTGCTTTGAGTCTTTGTTTAATGTGCTTTATTGCTTGTTGGTGGGGGCCATTCAACTTTGAATGAATAGACCTAAAAAATACACTTAGGTGTGCTGCTGTTTCTAAGTCTCTCAAAACGATTTTCTTTGCATTACTCCAGTCACTAAGTACCTTTGTTCTTAGAATCATGTCTCCTGGTGGGAAAATCATGTAAGCTATACTTAAATAAATGACACCAACCCTTTTGCTGTAATGCAGAGGGTAAATGCTCTCATCAACAGATTCCTATGGAATTGTGTGTTGCTTCCCACAGATGTCCTTACATGTGGTTATCCACCCTCTAGGAGACTGGAATCAAAACTGTACTGCTTGTAGTTTGCCAGAGTCAGACGCCCTTTTAAGTTTATCAGCTTTGACGCTACTGATCTCGTCTTTAGAGGAGGAAATGTCCACATACATCTTTTGGGCTTGGACAACAGTCACTGCTGGAGGTTGCTGCGACAGTAGTTCCCACCTGGCGGGGCTCATCACTGAATCATGAATATGTAGCTTACTGCTGGTGCTTCTCTCTGCACAATCTTCACTGCATTTTTTAAAGTCTGAAAATCGTTGTGTTCTTTTGCAGATTTCTATGTTACTCATTTGCTTTCAAACACACAACATAAACTAAATGCAAACATGTAAAATGTTGAGCATGCAGTAAAACACCAATCATCCGCCTTCAAATGTGTTTGTTCCAAAACATTGTGAGTGTAGACGATCGTAGTGGAATGCACACTGTTTGGGTTTAACGCATGATTTCTACGATTCTTCACATTAACTGCTGCTGGGTACTGTGCTATGATGATCGTCTGATTGCCTCATAGTTTTCCTGTGACATTCCCAGCACCATCATATTCCTGTCCAACCATATGAGCAGGATCTAAATCCTCTTCTCCTAATAGGTTAAGGTGTTGCCTTAGATCAGTCCACAAACCGAACCGATAGCCACTTGTTTGACGTTGCTAATATCAGCTAATAAGAAAATCACTTGCTGCATCTGCATCTGAGGAGAATTTTGTTTTCAATCTGTTTTCCACATATCTCACTAAACTCGTTCCCAATCTGATGACCTTAGAATTTTGTGTTGGCTGGAGAGTTTTCAACATCCTGTTTCAGCACATAATTTTCCTTTGCAGATTATTTCTCAAGCTCCTGTAAGGTGCTATGTTCATCTGTGTGGCTCCGAATTGGTATGTTATGCTGTCCACAAACATCAGTCTAATCGATGACTGCCTTGAGCCTTCATTTATTGTGCTTTATTGCTTGTTGGTGTGAGCCATTTAACTTGGAATAGATAGACTGGCTCCTTCCCAAGGCACCATTTGTAAACTTATGTGTGATGTGGTTTCTAAGTATCTCACAACTATTTCCTTTGCAGTACTTCAGTCTCTAAGAACCTTTGTTCTCAGAATCATGTAATTTGATGAGAAAATCAAATAAGCTACACTAAAAACAATGGCACCAATGCTTTTGCTATAATGCAGAGTGGAGTAAACGCTCTCGTCAACAGATTCCTCTGGCGTCCAGCCTCTAAGAGGCTCGAATCTGAACTGTGCTGCTTTTAAATTGACAGAGTCAGACGCCCTTTTGAGTTATCATCCTTAACAAATGTTGATTATGCAGTGACCTACAGCCTGTGACATTAACATCAATCATCGGCCTTTCAAATGTACACTACTGTGCAAAAGCTTATTGCTTAGAAACCTTTATCTTAGCAATAAGTGTAAATAACCAGCAGTTAATGCTAACACTCAGGAGGAGGGACTATGCATTACACTACTTTCTACTTTCTGGAGATATGTTGGCCCCTATTTTTTGCATCATATTACAAATTGGTTCTTTGATGTTTATTGTTTTTAGTTGTCTATATGTGTTATTTTGTGTCTGGAATATCAGATGTTATGCTTGTGTTATGTTATATATGATATGCTATATGTTATATATATGTTGGTCACGAGTAGCTTGAAGTCTTTGCTTAGTGGGGACCTCCCCTTGTGAGTTCAATACATGCATGTACCATTTCCACCTGAGTCAATAAAGAGCAAAGCTTGGAAAAGAGAAAATGGCTTTCTGACCGATGCCATAATACTTAAGTACAGCGTAATTTACTGAACTACAGTGGAACTTCAGTAAATCTAGCACCTATCAGTATAGGAAATTAAGCCTGTTACTCTCTATTCTTCTCTTTTTGTTATTCTTTTGGTCTAAAAGGACTTATTAATCACTGAGCAGCGTCCTAACAAGCTGAAAACTACAGCATCCTACTGAAATCACTGTGAAAGTCCCATAAGGGTATCAAAACGTTTTGCAACTGCTCGATTTTTGAAAGGCATTACTAGTTGGCTCTGTGAAGCCAACCTAAGTTTATTCACAAGCATTCTCTTCTTAGTTCTTGTGGTTTGACTTTGGCCAGACATTACTAGATAGTCTGATTAACTAGCAACACAATGATGTCCAACAGAGTATTTTGTTCTATACTAGGTCTGATGACTATCCATACATTATCTGTCGCTTAATCCTGCTAGTCGGGGTCACGGGTACACCATGGACAGTTCGCCAGTCCGTGTCCAACACTCACACCTACGGGCAATTTAGAGTAACCAATCAACCATGTATTTGGAGGTGTGGGAGGAAACCCACTCAAGCACAGGAAGAACATGCACACTCCAGACAGAACAACCCGGACAAGGAATCAAACCCGGATCGTCTTGCTATGAGGCGACAGTGCTAACCACTACATCACCGTGCCGCCTGTCTGATGACTAGTAAACTTTATATTGCACTTAGATTGCAAATTCTTGAAGTACTCAAATCCTGGGCAGCAGGGAGAGCTGTTATTTCTGTAGGGTGTGATAGGAAAGCAAATTATTAGTTCACATTTTCTATTTAAATTTCTCTGAAGTCTAGAGGGACCTGGTCAGGATTCAACCTTTTTTTTTTTCTCCATTGATTCTCATTTTAGTACCGTAACCACCCAATGAAAAAGTTATATGCAGCACTCACAAAGCTTAAATCTTGAACTTGGCCTTACATCATTCTGCTTTTGAAGCTGAGAGCTGAATCACTGCTGCCGCACACTCGCACACGCTCCGTCTGAAGTCTCTCTGCTGCTGCGCTGAAGAAAGGAGGTGATTAGGGGTACATTTGTTCCTGTTTGACTTGATTTTCTTAGAGGCTGATGGACAGCTCCTCTCCTTTGAGAAATCTCAAACTTTGCGAACAACCCGAGAAGAAGAAGAAAAAAAAAAGGTTCAAGGAATCGCAGGAGGATGGAAAAGTTTTGGAAAAGTGGAGAATGAAAGAGCTCAGACACCTCGGAGGCTGATGGTAGTGTCAGTGTTGGGAAAGCATACATCAGAAGAAGAAGAGTTAGACAGGTTTTGCCACTGTAGAATGAACAAATACATTTGAAGAAGTCTGGATTCAGTTCGGGGTGTTTAATGTGGGTTTGATGGACACGAACACTCAAAACATTGGAATCACGTTTATATATACATAAATAAGGTATATATGAGTTAGCATTTTGTTATTATACAATATACAGGCATATACAGTGCACAACTAAATGCTCCAGCTGTCAGGCTAGGGCTGGAACAGGCGAGACATACGAAGGGCGACACACACGCAAGCTTTTAAACAAAATAAACTTTAAATAAACAAACAAAACGAGAGGAAATCAAACATGCAGGTACAGAATTAAACAGGCGAGATACTAAGACAAAGAACACAGACATACAGAAAGTGACCAACTGGGCAGGGATGGAAACAGTGGGAATAAATCCATAGACTTATGCAGCAAAACAGCTGACGGGACTAATACAAACGAGGAACAGGTGAGACAGGCAGAGCTAGGGCGGAGCAGAGAACAAAGGAAGCACATGACCAAACATAAACAGGACCACATGGCTAATTTATTTATTTATTTATTTGTATTTTTTAATAAGGGAATTTAAACAAACGGACGAAGACAGATGGAACAGGGCACGGCGTGACACCAGAATTTTGAGATGTTTTATCCAGTATTTATATTATTTTGTCAATATCACTGATATTCAAGCTAAAAGTAATATATGCTATAATTATGTATGTATTAGATGGCTGCTCTCAGGTTGTTTCTGAGTTTATATAATATTATTGATACTAAAATAGCTTTTTTAGGGCAGTGCAGACGGCATCTCATGGCATTGTTGATCTTGATAAAAGGCAAGGCAAGGCAAGTTTATTTGTAAAGCACCTTTCATACACAGTGGCAACTCAAAGTGCTTTACATAAATAATATTATTATTTAGATTATTTAATTGTAATTGATTAAATATTTGTAATTATATAAACTCTGATGTAGCAGCTCAGGACTAGTATGTCTAAGCTATATTCATCTGCTGCCATTGGATTTATATTGTTTAGGAAACTGTGACTCCAAACAGGATGGTAGCTCGAATGGTAGGTTTGGCCATGAAATCTGATTTTAGACAACAGCATTATGCGGTACTACCTCAAACCTCATATAGGCCCAAATTCCCACCTCATATGTTAATCTACTTAGTCACTACTTACGAAGTGTTCTTTTCCTTGCCACTGAGGCATTGGTAAGGATGTTTTAATGAAGTCTTTTACAGTTGGGTGCTGCAGTGCTTTCAGGAGATTCTAGCCAATGCCTGGAAATTGAGGTTCGATACAGCATAACTCTGAAGTGGGTCCTCAGTGAGATACCACTTTAAACCTCTCATTACCATGGTATTGAAACGATTGCTGTATTTTGTCCAGGGAACAGCATTACCCACCAATCCAATTCTTTCTTAAACACACTCATCCTTGTTATTTTAAGGGGCTCTGACATGTGTCTTGTTTTGCCAGCTGATTGTAGATGTAGTTAGAGTTGTAATGAATTTGCTGCTTCTCTTTCCCTCTGAGATGTGGGAGGATTAATTGCGGCGTTTATTGGGCTACTGGAGAAGCTTTAACTGCTTCTCATTATAGAGCTACCACTCTCTGGAAACAAAACGGCTCTCTTTGTACTGCTCTATCTGTTGTAGGGGTTCTTTCATGTGTGTTTGTAAGCATGGGCGCTGAGTTCACAGTTAAGAATAGTTATGGAGACATTGGCTTCCTTTTGGCAAACTCTTACACTATACATTATATTTATTATTCAGTTATTTAATACACACACACTGAGCACTGTTTTAGTAGCGCCGCCTTGTATCTATACTCACTGTCCATATTATCAGCTACACTATCCACTTTGCGGACTATAGTCCATTTTTCCCCTTTTGTCCTTTTCCTCAATGGCCAGGACCTCCCATAGGACCCCCAAAGAGCAGGTATTATTTGGGTGGTTCTCAGCACATGGCAGTGGTGTGTTAGTATGTGTTGCGCTGGTGTGAGTGGATTAGACACAGCAATGCTGCTGGATTTTGAAAACACCTCATTGTTTCTGCTGGACTGATAATAGACCACCATCCAAAACTATCCAGCAGACTGCATCTAGTGGGCAGCATCCTGATCACTGATGAAAGACAAGAGAATGACCAACACAAACTGTGCAGCAGCAACAGACCTTTCATCTCCAACTTTACATTAACAAGGTGGACCAACAGTGTAGGAATGTAATAGAGTGGACAGTGAGTGGACACTAAACTTCACTAAAAACTCCACCAATACTAACCTGTTGGTCCACCTTGTAGATGTAAAGTCAGACACAGCTTATCTTGCTGCACAGTTTGTGTTGGTCATCCTCTTGTCCTTCATCAGTAATCACAGGGTGTTGCCCACAGGACGCTGTTGACTGGATATTTTTGAATTGTGGACTATTCCTGATGTGGGCATTCATGGGTTGAGGGGGCAGTCGTGGACTGAAGGTTAGGAAAGTCGGCGGTTTGATCCCCTCCACCAACAGGACACGACTGAAGTGCCGTGGCGCAAAGCCTCTAACCCCCAACTGTTCCCCGGGCGCCATGGATAGGGCTGCCCACTGCTCCAGGCAAGTGTGCTCACTGCCCCCTAGTGTGTATGTTCACCAGTGTGTGTATACGTGGGTGTTAAAGGCACAGAGGTTGAATTCTGCTGTGTGCGAGCACAAGTGGCAAAATAATGTCTAATTTCTAATTAATTCCTATTCTCAGTCCAGCAGTGACATTGAGTTGACACTGCTGTGTCTGATCCACTCATACCAGCACAACACACAACACTTCATCAGTGTCACTGTATTGCTGAGAATTTTCCATCACCTAAAATAACACTTGCTCTGTGTTGGTCCTGAGCTTTGAAGAACAGGGTAAAAGTGGGGCTGATAAAGTATGCAGAGAAACCGATGGTCTGTAATTGTAGAACAAAAGTCTAAAAGTCTGGAACCATGTTTTTCAATATTATCGGTATAGCTGTTTAAGTGAACAGTACAATCTTTGAATGTTTTTATGAGTTACTGGCGCGGGCGGTTTTGTGCAAAGACCTCTGAGATTCATCAGAACGCTTACTTCAGTGAAAGGAATAAAACTAAAACATTCTCTTAACCCTCCTTAAAATCTTCAGTACAGTTCCAGAGACTTGTAGAACGCTCTATAATATTAATCATTATAATAATGAAAAAGTGAATAACGTTGTGCACGGTGGTGTAGTGGTTAGCACTGTCGCCCTTACAGCAAGACGATCCGGGTTGGATTCCCAGTCTGGGATGTTCTGTGTTTGCATGTTCTCCCCATGCTTGAGTGGGTTTCCTCCCACAGTTCAAAGACATTCATGTTGATTGGCTACTCTAAATTGCCTATAGATGTGAGTGTGTGTGTGTTGTCCCAAGCCCAGGTATGTGGCGAGGGTTATGTCAGGAAGGGCATCCGACGTAAAACACTTTGCCAAATCTAGCAAGCGAGTTGACTTGCTGTTGTGACCTGTAGAAGGGAAAAAGCAGAAAGTGTGTGTAATTGGTGGCTATAGCTTCCACTCCTTGTCAGTAGCATCAGCATGTATGGCAGAGCTGGTTTTCAGTGGGTTCCTGATGGAGAGCTGTTTAATGAACGGGAGCTGAGTGAGGGAGGACTAATTCAGGGAGATCTTGAGTCTACAGAACATTTGAATGGCTCCATGTGGTGGTGTCTGTGGTTACAAGTGAATTTAACTGTCAGCTTTGCAACAGTGTTAAATAAAGAGAATGAACACAGGCAGGTAACTCACATAGCCTATTATTAAATACATTTAATACAGACCAGTGTTCCTTTTATCTGTTCATACAGATGTACTTCAATTTTTTCATCCTGTAAAGTGACCCAACTTTTAGTAGGCAAGAACTTGGTCACTCAGTTCTCTATGTCTATGTCTTTTTTTATGTGTCCATACGCCGATCAGGCATAGCATTAAAATCACCTCCTAGTAATTAGAAATAGTCGACTTTTTCATCTCCACTTACCATATAGGTGCACTTTGTTGTTCAGACTGTAGTCCATCTGTTTCTCTGGATACATTATTACTCTTTATTACTTTATTACCCTGTTGTTTAATAGTCAGGATCAACACAGAGCAGGTATTATTGTGGTGGTGTCATACTATGTGTTTGCTGGTTTGAGTGAATCAGATACAGCAGTGTCATTGGTGTCAACCTAAATAAGTAACGCTCCTCCAATCCTAACGCAAAGCTGGAGAAAAGTGAGGCGGTGAAACGGCACAGAACAGCGTGAAAACAGCTGCTATAGTAAAGCTGATCTGAGGATTTTGATCTGTGCTGTTTTCTGAAAATCTTTTTTACCCAGGGGTTCTCTTGCCGTCACCCAGTGTTGCCAGATTTGTGGTTTTCCTAAAAATCTGCTAGTCTGAAAGTGCAGTGTGGGTGGAGGTTACAAGGTTTTTTTTTGTCTTGAGTACTTTGTAAATGACCTGCAGTCATGGTTTGAAAATGAAACCGACCCATCTTGTGAATGTATATTGATCCTGGTGTTGAGTAACTGGCACACAGGCATGCAGAGTAAGAGTAGCAGCAGAGGAGCGGCTCATTCAGGAGCGTGTCCGTCTAGATTATGAGAGTGTTCAGGAGTGAAATTAATTTTTAGAAGATAAGTGTTGGATGTAGAGACTGTTTAGCAAATGGTTTGTTTTTTCCCTCCATATGTCCATACGTTTGAACATATTTTTGGTCAGTTTTACATTCTGGTGGGTTTTAAACTTCGTTGTTGTTTTTTAATCTGCAGGGCTTGAGTGATGCGGCTGCATGACTACTTAACTATTAAGTTTTTTTTTTGTTTAGGTTTTTGTTTTATTAAATGAAGAATTAAAAATCAGTTAAGTGAGTTGGTTGGCACAGGAAACTATTATTTGTGAAAGTGAAGGTACATCTGTTTACTCTTCTTTCACATTCTGACTCTTGATTGAACAATATTGTTCCAATTCCATCCATTCATCTATTGTCTTCCACTTTATCCTGCTGGTCGAGGTCATTGGGGGGGACTGGAGCCAATCCTAGCATCATCAGGCGAAGGTGGGGTACACCAGAGACAGGTCGTCAGTCCATAGCATGGCCAGTACACGCACTCATACACACACTCACACCTACGGGCAATTTAGAGTGACTGATCAACCTAACATGCATGTGTTTGGACAGTGGGTGGAAACCAGAGAACCCAGAGGAAACCCACTCAAGCATGGGGAGAACATACACACTCCACACACTACCATGCTAACCACTACACCACCATGCCGCCTCTTGCTTTTACTTGAACGTCCTAAAAAAAAAAACATCTGTCACCAGATTAGGATGTTATAGGGGACAATAAAAATTATTTTAAGGGAATGTTCTATAATTTGTGCACCAGTTTCTTTTATTCCTGGCCATGATTTGTAACTCTTTCCTACAATTAACTCAGAGGCAGTAAGTCCTCTGATGTGCCTGACATGTTTTGATGTGTTTAGATTTGGGCAATAATGCGAGATGTGCTTAATAGTGTTTATTTTGGTTTGGATTCGCGTTATGAGTGTTGTTGTTGTTGCTTCCCTTGCACAGCAGCGCATCACAATCAGCAAACAGCACATAAATCCTTTTTTCATAAGCACTTTCTAATTATTATGTTGAAGCCACAAGGCAGCCACTGTTTTTGCTTGCACGACGGTATTGAAGCTGTCGCAGAGTTAATGGAAGAAATGTTTAGCGTCAACTTTCTCATAGAAACACATTCAGAAACAAACCTTCGACTTGCATTATTCATTTTAGCCATGGACAATTTTTTAAAATGATATAGTTACATATTACTTTATACACATACTCGTATTCATATACACATAAACAAACATTCAGCTGTGGTAATAGTACAACACCCAACCCATCCAATCTGAGGCTAAAGTGTTTCTCCTGAGACCAGATATGCTGATCACTTCATCCTTGCCATGCCTGGGTGGCCACACGGGCATGGAGACAAACCTGGACTGCAGAGTTTTGTGAATGAGCTGGCAGAGAACTTTTATTGGCCATCAACGCTGCAGAAGAGGGGTAACTCAGCCAGCCTCAGGTTTAAGTCCACTCAGAGAGCTGCATAGCCAGTTATGCTCTTTTGGACTCCTTAGATGGAATCACGGTGACAAGCTTCCACCCACTTAGCCAGTTGCACCGCTTTGAAGCCCTTCATGCCCTTAATACAAGCTGGTATTGATGCTTACCAGTGGATTGCATCATGTAAATCCTCTTGAGGACATGTTGACTTATTCTTCTATTTATAGTCATTTTGGATACACCTATACACTCACATCAGAGACAGTGTTCCTAATCCTCTCCACAGTTGTTCTTCACGAGTGAAAGCGTTCTCCTGTTATCCTCCACTGTTGTATTGCTCACAGCACTTTGGCTTCTTAAACTGAAGTAGTGCTTATTGGTCCTACATTGGTCCTCTGGTTGTGAGATGCCCAATCCTTTAATGGGGTGCTTATCAAAGCCTGTCCTGTAGCTTGCAACCTCCATGTGGTTTCTGATTCAGCCCTCTCTTTGAACCCCACTTTAAAGCCTTTTTTTACCATCTCCACAATACTGGCTGCCTGGGCTGTATGCTAAGCGTAAACCATTCTCAAACTCTGATTCATGCTTTTGACACATTCCATCTAGATTATTGTAACTCTCTGTTCACAGGCATTCCATCTTTAATGTGTTCTTGCCCCTTTCACAATCTGCTCACATCACTTCGGTGCTCTTTTAGTCGCACCGGCTACCTATTTCACTATATAACCAGTTTAAGGTTTGTGTCTCAAACTGACGGCCAGGTGATCTTATCCAAGAGAAGCCAATTGGAAAATATGCAGGGGAAAAAATGACTTTTCATATGAATTTAAGAACAGGTAATGGTGGAAACTAAACTATATATAACTCATTTAAAAGGGCCAGTGTGTAAACCCTTCTAACCCTCTTACATTCAGATTTCATACAATGGGGGGAACATATTCCCACAAAATGCACAGTCCCTCCTCCTCCTCCCCCCTCTTCATTTCTTACCAGTAGTGTGTCTAATGGTGGAAAGAAATAATACTGTTAATCCTTGTTCTTATCCTTGTCCTGATTCTATTTACATTACCTCTTTTGTTTATTGCCAAATGTAGAGTCTAGGCTGTGCTACTTCTTCATTTTTCATTCTTGTATGACTGATTTGATTCAATGCTACAATGACCCACTATCACCTCTTAAGGTACAAAGTGAGCGTACAACGTATTATGAGATAGGATTGGCCGGGGCTAACAAGTTAGCATGCTAGCTTCAGCAGATATTACAGAAAATCATGCATTTTAGTCAATGTTTATTAGCAATTATTATTAGCAATACTACTAATAATAAGTAACCTTAAGAGTTACAGCACAGTAATGTGATTCTCATTCTGATGTTATTCTGATTGTTCCTACTGAAAAACAAGTGAATTAGTTGCAAGTGAACTGTTGCCTAAATCTGGTTCTCATTGTATTTGTATGATAATTCCATTCATGTCTTATTTTTGCAATATGCAATATCTGCTTGGATATGCAGTATCTAAGGTTGGCTTCCACAATCTTCCACGATGAGGGGAAGTAAAAATAGCATACACAAACAAATGATGCAATTACAGGAGGGATTTGTGACATTTCACAATGCAGATTCAATCGTAAGTCTGCTTATTTCACTTCGACAAGGAGGTGACCCTGGGGTTGCCAGACAACTTGAGCATAGGCCACTAACTAGCGACCAGTGATTAGAAAGAATGACCTCAGGTCAAGATGTCTATGGCAAAGTTGTGGCAAACAAACCAAAAAACGATTTGGCGTTACATCACAGGGGTTAAGAGGTCCGCAGGGAAAACCTCCCAGAAGAAGACACAGGTCAAAAACATTTTCCTTTTTTAACGAGAAGTGCAGAAAAGCAGACAATGGAAAGTCCTGTGACTGATTTATTTTTGAGGACACAGTGTTCTGCTTGGTGCGCTTCAGCTGCCTGTAAGAGAATTAAAAGTATCATTGTTAGGACTAAAGCCTAAAATTAAAAGCCATTAGATATCTCAAACCATTCAAATGTCACATCCAGGTAAGAAAGTTAGTACAGGGAATATCAGCCTTGAGGGCTGCTAGAAAGGTGCTTACCAGCCTGAAGACGGTCCAGTTGAAGAGCACACTGTTTTGGAATACCCATGCAAGTCCCTACAGGGATTATGAATAGCAACAGAAGATAGTTGTCACTTTGTTAGATCAAATGTTGAACTAAAGTCAGAAAATAAGTGTCATGTAATGCACTCACAGTTCACATGGAAGCTGGGACACTGTGTAAAATGTAAATATCTGGAAATGTAACTGGAAGTGCAGTGATTTCCAGTACAGAATCATGCTAAAAGATAAAAAGATAAAAAGTATCCAATCTTTACCATCGGCTTTGTCCCTTGCGCACAGGGATTTCTCCAGATATTTTAAATCTTTTGATATATATTTTGATACTTTTTCCCAATTATTATTATCATTATTATTGTGTTTATTTACTATTAACAGTGTATAGGAAAGTTCAGATTTACATTTGCTATTTAGTCTCAACATAACTGCATAATGGTCTGATTTACTGGCACGGACACTATTTCTGTCCCAATGTGGACAGACAACAAATACTACAGCTCAACCTTTTGTTTAGTGCTCTTAGGCATACGCTGTGTGATTCTAGCCTAATTTTAAGCCTGATTTGGTTGGAGCTGACTACATTTTATGATAGTAGAATTTATAATAGTTCCAACTCTGTTTGCCATGCAGTTAGAAAGAAAAATGATGTCCGATTAACTGCCCAAATAAGCTCTGACTGAAAGGTTGTGTGGTATTTCTGATTTCAGGAATTTTGGCTGCTTGTTTCACAGTTTGTGCAGTCTTGCACACCAAAAACCTGAATGAACAACCACAACCAACCACCGTTCCTATAGAACTGAGAACATAAACTGAGGCAGACAGGTCAACATTTGCTGTATCAATATTCATATATGCAGAAGTTGCTCTGCATGACTAAATAGAATTGCTAGGCATAAACATAAAGATAATGATTTATGTAATGAGTCATGTTACGTTTCAGTGCGTACTCTGGCACAAGCTGGCACAACTGTTGCAGCACGGTTTCTCAGTGGCTGAGAATGTCAATCCATCCCTTCTTTCCTAAAAATAAAGGAAGTTCTATCTTCTACACCAAACCAGTGCACTACTTGTCCAGTATGGATATGTGCAAACATGACTGAATCCCATATGTTATTTATTAGACAATATGGTGCAGTGTTTTAGGCGGAGGAGCCTCTATTTTAATTCCTATGTGGTGCACTATGTAGGGAGCATTAGAGATTCAGACAGTGTGTTTGGTCAGGACTTGGACGTGTAGAGTGTTGTCTTGAATGAAACTTTAATGAGGAATGATATTTTCTGAAGACAGAGCTGTCTGAAGGGGCTGCATTTCACATGCAGTCGAAGCACGCATGTCTCGTCGTGGCAGCCAAACCGAGCGTTTTCCTACAGTGTGAATAAATAAATTGCAGGCTTTGTACATACGCAGTGGACGATACAAACATGCAGTGTGAGTTGTCAGCAAACAGCAAGACTTCTAAAACAGCACTGTGTATACCTGGCCTCTCTGGCTTTATGCACAGACTAATGACAAAATACTATTAGGGCCACACAACCTTTCATTCATTCACCCAAAGTGGATTGAGTTTGTTTAAAAGTGACTGTGTTATCAACACGGTTCGCCTGACATATCCGCAAATTAAAGCTAAGTGCACTTTGTTGTTTCATTTTGCATTCAGTGTGTGTCTAAAAAATGGTGTCATGAGTCCAATTATTCACACTCCACACTAACAAACCAAGAAATTGATAATGCAATGTTTCTTCCTCAGATTTTTGTTTTGACAGCAGAAAGAAAAACCCTGGGTTTATGTGAGCATGGCTGATTATGCTGTAATTGTCATTTCTAAAAGGGAAAAAAGAGAGAAATACTTTACTCCACTCAAGAATCAGCTCTAGGCTTTATTTACAGTGGTAGACTTGAAGACTCGTAGTTGCATGAAATGGTACAAGCCAATGCATTTGTTCTTTATTGTCTTAGATTCAAAAAATCCAGTCTTCTTCAAGATGAACTGCTCAGTAAGAGCCAGTACACATCACCGCCTGGGGTCTATATTTATATCCACAGCTGTGGGTGGAATTATGGTCCTATAGAAGTTTCTCTCAGTGGTTTCTGATAAGGAATAATAAAAAAATAAAGATAAAAAAAGCTCTCGTGGCCTGGTTGTGCCCTATGTGGAGGCCACCATGGGTTAGTAAATATCTGTCTCTACCATGGAGTAACCTAGTGGTTAGGGTTTTTTTTGTTTGTTCATAGATGATATCAGTGAGCAGATGGAGATAAGCGGTATTGTTAACATGCTGACTCTGGAGGCTCTTTGACTGGTAAAAAATCGTATCCCGGCATGCAGTGCACGAAACAAGGCCAGGAGCTAACAACCAAGCCCTTATAGGTCTCAGGAGACAAATGAATCATGCTGTAAAGGCTTGAACTGAGCGTGAAGTTTTTTTTGCATTACGAGGCACTTTGTTGGTGTGTTTCTTTAGCCCTTTTACCTTCCCTCTGCAGCCAAGCTTTCCCAAGGCACCTTTTTGATAGCGTGATGCTGCGCTGAACATGCCCAAAATGCCAGCGAGTACCAAACGGACTTCTGCAGGCGCTTTTAAAGGCCCTTTTTATAATGATGAGGTTTAGAGCAGCCGGTCTTCCTAAAGACTCTGGCTAAAGCGTTTCACTCGCCCACGCTCTGCTGGGCCAAGCCGCTACAAGTCTCTGAAGAATATTACCTAGCAGCCTTTCCATGGGCAGGAAACTCATGAGTTGATGGTGCTGTAATGGCTTTTTCATACCTCATGAGTTTTAGCAGCGTGCGCTCTGAAACACCTAGCTGCTGAGAGCAGAAATTCAGAGACTGGACCAAAGAGAAGAATGTCCTGTTAAAGAATGGCCTCCACTAAAAATGGAAACAGTGGTAATTATGAATTAAGATTTGGAATTAAAGCAGCAGTTAGCAAATCTGCCCACTCACCCACCCCCATAGTTGAAAAGGCATTACTAAAGTGACCTCTAAAGTGGCAGAAACTAGGGAACGTGGCTGCCCTTTACTTGGAAAACAAATGAACAAGTGTCGTCTATGGTGCCCCTTCATGCAATTCATTCTGATGATTTTATAATGTGTCTTAATGAGTGCCTTTGTAGCGGAGAAATCTGGTGTAGTGTCTTATAATGTGCTCTTACAATGGTCTAAACTTCCAATGGAAAAGTGCTCTGTATGCTGTCCCTGCATGACACTGTCCCAAAAGTTCCCTGCCCAGTATTGAAAATGCAATGCAGTGCTGTGTAGGCTGTGAGGGAATAAACATGATGGAGTGCCCAATTAGTTGCTCCTCTAATGGAGAAGTGCCCCTCCTGTGGATAAATTTGATGCAGTGCTGTAAAGGGTGTCCCAACATACATTAGAACGTAGGGGAGCTTCCTAATGGATGCACATCCAGTGGAGAAAATGTTGGGCTATATAGGCGCCATCAAGATAGGCTAAGCGACACAGTCCCTACAGGTGCCTTTCTGATGCAAAACAACAATGAAGTGCGCTCTTAGATGCCCCTCCTAGAAAGTAAACAGGATGAAGTGCCCTTGCAATGGACTACAGTGTCCCCTACAATGTGCCATCTTTTCCAAATCTAAAGGTGCAGCCAAATTCTTTAGAAGAAGGCTCTGTGATGTCAATTGAAATTAATATCTCAGTTGACCCTAATGACATAGATAGATAGATAGATAGATAGATAGATAGATAGATAGATAGATAGATAGATAGATAGATAGATAGATAGATAGATAGATAGATAGATAGATCTTTATTGATCCCTTTGGGATGGTTCCCTCAGGGAAATTAAGATTTCAGTAGCATCACAATAAATTACAATAAACACACAAGAAACATATGAAAGGTCCAATGTACAAAATAAAGAAAAAGAAAAATCTAACTGGGGAGGTATTGGACGCTATTATTGCACTTGTTTAATGTTAACTAGTGTTATTGCACTTAGTCCGGTTGTGTTATTATCAGTCTACTGCTCCATCCCATCCTCTGTCCTCCTGTGACCCCTCCTCCCTGCAGAGAGGAGTTATACAGTTTGATGGCATGAAGGACAAAGGAGTTTTTGAGTCTGTTGGTTCTGCACTTGGGTAGGAGCAGTCGGTCACTGAACAGACTCCTCTGGTTGCTGATGACAGTGTGCAGAGGATGACTGGCATCGTCCATAATGTCCAGAAGTTTGCCCATTGTCTTCTTCTCTGCCACCTTCACCAGAGAATCCAGTTTCAGGCCGATCACTGAGCCAGCCCGCCTGATCAGTTTGTCCAGCCTGGATGTGTCCTTCTTGGATGTGCTGCCTCCCCAGCACACCACGGTGTAAAACAGGACACTGGCCACCACAGACTGATAAAACATCCACAGGAGTTTCCTGCAGATGCCAAAGGACCGCAGCCTTCTTAGAAAGTACAGCCTACTCTGTCCTTTCCTGTACAGGTGCTCAGTGTTAGCAATCCAGTCTAGCTTGCTGTCCAGCCACAGCCCGAGGTACTTGTAGGACTCCACAGTCTCCACCTCAGCTCCCTCTATCAGAACTGGTTGTGACCTTGGTCTGGACCTCCCAAAGTCAATGACCAGTTCCTTGGTCTTTGAGGTGTTGAGCTGCAGGTGGTTGCTGTGGCACCAAACAGCAAAGTCCCTCACCAGGCTCCTGTACTCCTCCTCTCGATCATCCCTGATACACCCCACAATAGCTGTGTCATCAGCAAACCTCTGAATGTGACACAGCTCAGAGTTGTAGCAGAAGTCTGCGGTGTACAGGATGAAGAGGAGAGGTGCCAACACTGTGCCCTGAGGTACCCCAAATGCTGCTGATCACAGTGTCAGACATGGTGTCTTTCAGCCTGACGTTCATTATTGACACATACAAACACATAGTCGAAAGAAACATTTCTGCTATGACTCCTCCCCCCAGCATCTCCCTTCATTGCTTCTCAGCTTATTAACATCTGTATTGTGTGTATGTGTGTTTATGAAACACTAGACCCTTCAGTGTTTATCACAGTGTGGTTATACTTATAATATGAATATCCTGATAGCATAATGCTAATCTTAATCAAGGATTACAAATTTGGGATGCACAGGCTAGTTCAACTATTACTCGGTCATGATGCCATAAGCCTCATTTGACCAGTTGCTGATGATGTGTCTAAGAGTATGGAACAAGTGTAGAGCCTGGTGATATTGGGGTCCATATATTCAGTTTCCTGAAAGCTTGCAATGTGATCCACAGCTCTTTGGAAAGGGCACGGCAGGCTCTACTGACCTGTGTTTGTTTTGGATCTGCAAGTCACCCACGCCATTTGCACAAATTTCCCCCCTCTGCCACAATATCTCAGACGCTGGTCTTTGAACTGCAGTGATAACCGGATGGCCCCTCTTTTATCTTTATCCCTGAGGAAAAATTTCACATTTTATTTAATTAGACCACAACTCACTTTTCCACTTCACCTAAGACCACCCTAAATGAATCTAGGTCCAGGGAAGACGGCAGTGTTTCTGTATCCTGTTTGTATGTGGTTTCTTCTTTGCGTCCTTTGCCTTTGAGTTTTAATATTTGCATTTGTGGAAGCAGAATAATACGGTGTTGTGGTGGTGGTGGTCCTGAGCCCCTGCAGTGATTTCTAGTGCCACCTGAGGGCCTGAAGATCATGAGCATACAAAATTGACCATCGGCTTTGTCCCTTGCGCACAGGGATTTCTCCAGATTCTCAGTATCTTTTGATGATATTATATACTATGGATGGTGGGATATCCAAAGTCTTTGCAATTTTAACGTTTAATGTTTTTAATACAGTGCAGGCTGGCAGCCTGATAATCACTGCCATCCAGTATTGTTTTCTGGCCTTGTCTTATGATATTATGTCATAATTGCCAGCTTCCTTAAGTTGAGAAACATTATTTTTAAACGATTGCTATATTTGCCCATGCAGTCTTTCAGATCTCTTTACATCTCTACTTCATAAAACAAGACCCTCTGGAAAATACTCTTTTTATACCCAATCATGTTACTGATAATAACATTTGACAACATTTGGTATGCTTTGTTTTTGCTGTTCTCAACTAAAAATAGGATTTAAATGCTTTGCACATTCTGTTTTTATTTACATTTTGTTCAGCGTTCCCATGTTTTTTCTAAACAGGGTTGTAAATGTATATCGAATATGTTACTGCACCTATTTAGGACAGTGTTCAGTATTCAGCAGTCACTACTTTTTCAAAGTGTTCTGCCAAACTCTGGGTATGATTCACTGTTCTGTTATATGAGTGAGACATCTGTAGCGGTAGAGTGTAGCAGAACAAATATTAGCAGGCTGGTGACGAAGTGTGTGCCCGTCTCTCCCTCGGGTGCCCAAGTGTTTGAGAACCTGTTGAAGGACTCAGAGCCATCCAGATATAGAAACTTCATTTTTTCTCCTAATGTTAGTATAAGCCAGTTCCTGCCTTGCTGTAGATATTTCCCATCATGCCATCTCTACAGAAGAGGAAAGAGCACAAAACTACCACTGCAGGTACACTACACTGCTCAGTGTGTTTAGAGGAGAATGATAACCAGCTAGCAGGGGTCTTCTCATAGAGTTGTCTATTAATGTTATTATTGCTTTGAATGTTATTATTGCTTTGAACAATGGAACATCCATCATCTCTCTTCAAAAGTTACAATGCACAGTTGGACTAAGACTATAATGTAATGGTAACTACTGATATTTTTTATGCTATATATTATTCAGTGCTATATTTTATGAAATAACAAGATCAATGTTATGTACTAATATATATTGTTAATAATCAGTATAATGATTTTTAATGAACTACAAACAAATTACATTTTGTTTGTCTCTATTTTTATATTCTGAGACAAAATCTTAATCTGGTCTCAGTCTTGTCTCTGCATTGGCCACCTCTGACCATGGTCTTGACTCCTCGGACACGGCTCTTGTGATCTTGACTAAAATACTATCACTTGATGGCATGTTGAGATCTGGTCTTAACGTTTAGTTATAGTGTTTTGTGTTGGGATGTATAAGGAAAACATTTCTGGTGATGGCATGTATTTATTATATCTACTGATATATGTTGCATGCACTGAAGCTCACAGTTATCACTGCTATGCCATACAAACACTTTCTGTAGGTGTGCTCTTGCATGAACCAACTCACTCCTACAGATCCCTTCAGACCCCAGCTAATACAATGCAATTGAATAGAATACAACAGGCTAGATCAGACTAAAACACAAGATGAGTTGTTCTGCTAGAATACGCCTACAATGCAGTAGTTAAAAAATGCACTCGCCTACATTTGCTTACAGTACATGTGAACACAGCGCCTCTTCCAAGTGGACATTCAAATGCAACAGGAACTCTACCTCATAGAGGTAGACTACCTCAACGATAGTCTACCTCGGGTATTAGTTTTCTCATAACCTTTACACCATTATGTCTCAAATGAGCCCAAATAACGTGACATACCAACAGAGGGCACCATGCTTATATTAGTTTGTTGCTAGCTGAGTGGTTGAGTCAAGGGTGTTTCAACCTTTATTGAAAATGAAAATCACCTCCTGCTGTCTATTCTCTTTCATCTGAAGTAGTCAGCTTAGCTTTTTGAGCCAGCTGCCATAAACTGCCTGACTTGATCAGCTACATCAGACAACGTTGGGCTTGTCTGCACAACCAGCCATTCACCAGTTACTACTGAAGCGTGATGATATTTGCCTGACTCCAGCACTGTCTGAAGGTCAATGCCAAAAAAGTTATGGAACAAATTTTTCTTTTTCAATTTTGAAGCTGATGTTGGCTTCTTGTTCGAAATTCCTGTTCCACTTTAAATGGTGCAGCAGTTATACTGAGGTGCTAGCTACTACTACTGCTTGTTTAAGGTGGAAAGAAAAATGTGCACAAAATGTTTACCACCGTTTTTTGCCAGGCCTGCAGGCAGAGCATGTCCTGAACTCCCTGGGGGTCTAAGCGAAATTCAATGTAAATGATTAGCATTTGCCAAACAGTCACATCTGACACCCCAGTACTCCCACTACAATCCTCCTTCCTTTAAAGCAGTGTGTTCCACCAGCTGGTCTAAGAGGTTTAGACAAACAGTATTTATATGTAATGTTATTCATTTTGTCAGCTGCAGCTCATTCCAATTGTTTCCTATATTTCTTTACATACATTTTTAAATATAAACTACTATTTATACTATAGCTTGGCTGAATACTTAGTTATTATTTACAGAGAGACATGTATACATATTTTCCAGTATGCCCAGCTAATCAACACATTTAATCAATAATCAAAGGGAATCCATTGCGTTCTATTTTGGATTAGTCCAGAGTTGTAACTAAACTTTTTGTGTGTATAAGGGCTACATATGGACCTTTGCAGCAGTTAAGTATAGAGTTTTCAGTGGTGTTCAGTGGAGCTTTAATAAAGTGCTGGTACAAACAGGTTGAAGTCCAAACTACTCTTGTGCTTAAACACTGCCACAAACAAGAGCCAGAACTGATACAGCTATAAAGAAGGCAACAAAACGAAACAAAAAAAAAAAAACGAAAATTGCTAGAAAGTCTAAGCGACTTCTACACACTTATGAACATTAGGCTCATATACTGCCTGTACCGGCTGCTTCTGCAAAGCATTGCTGTAAACCTGGAAGACACAGATTATCTGATTGCTGTTCCCAAAATTCACTCTCACATATACAGGGTGAGTCAAAAGTCTCAGGACAGCCTTTTATTACAGAAACAAAAGAGAAAACGACATATCTGAAAACCCCAGCAAGTAATTAGAGAAGGGGCCTATCTTTTAGGCTATGTCCCAAACATGGCCACCATCTTGAAAGCTGTCATATTGGATAAAGAGCAAGTTTTCCCAAGGTGGTCATGTAGCATAACAAAGAAGACTAGAATTGTCTCAGAAATCAATCAGATTTGCAATATCTCTTGTGGTCCAAAAGCTATCAATACAGAAAGTTGCAACAACAACCACGTTGAATAACAGATTTATTTATTTATTCATTTATTTATTTTATTTTTTATGACCATATGCATAACTCCACTTAAGCTTTTAATCAATCAGCTAAAATAATTGGCAGATTTAAATATCAGGGGAAGTCAGGCATCACTTTTTTTGGGGCCCTATACAGCATACATAGTAAGAGCATGTCTGCAGGTGTAGTGTTATAAAGCAATATGCATATATATTGTTCTGTTTAGTTTTATTGCTTTGCCCAAAAATTTAGACCTTGATAAAAAGGATATACAAGAATAATAAGAATAGGTTTACTTACACATCTAAACCTTTGTCAGTGCACAGTAGAGGAAAGCACTGTTCCAGGGCCGGGGATGGAAACCACTGATCTATCAGATGTCCTTGATTGATATCGTACAGTCTCTCTCTCTCACAGTGATGAAACAAACCTGCACCTTTAGAAAATGGCCTTCGATCTGGCAGAGCACACTGTCAATCTTTGATTGAATATGACTCATCAAGAACTTGCAGCACTTAATGATGTAGTAGTAGGTTCGGTAGTTTCATATTATGATAACTTTGTGCTAGAAAGTCAAGAACAGTGGACTAAATCCGAGATCACCTTCATTAGTCCGCGTTAGCGTAACCTCTGTTGTCCAGCTGACGTGCCGCAGGTCCGAAGCTGAGAGACTGTTGATGCACTTTCTAAGTGTAAAGGTTGACGCACTGTTGACTTTCACTCAGTGGAATACCAATGAGCGGGTCTGTTTAAAACAGTGTCTCTGTCTTTGGGGCATTGGGGCACTGCTGGGAGAATTTTAATATCGAAAGCATGTCATTAAAGTTTAATCTATCTTCCTCCCTCCTTAACGTTTACTTTATGAAAGGAAAGTTTTATTGTCCTTCAACATAAAAAGAAAGACGCCGGCTATGAGGGTGTGTGCTGTGTTTTTATAGCGCAGCTCTGAATTCTCGCTCATATTGTTTCACAGTGATTGATCGTCCTGGGTTGCGTTTCGTCCTCTGACCTTCGCAGTCGGGAGTATTAGTTTAACTCAGATACACACACCTACATACACGCGCACACGGGCTGTTGCTCTGTCCCTCTGTCTTTCTCACATTCTCTTTTTCCTGCCTTTTATTTCTCTCTCTTTCTCTTTCTTCTACCCATCTTACCATTTTCTCTTTTCTTCATATTCTTGTGTTTGTTTTCTCTGTATGATTATCCCTCTCTCTGTCTCCCCTGTTCTCTTTCTGCATGTCTCTCTCTTTCTTCCTCTGTCTCTCAATCTCGCACCACTTAGTCTCCGTCTTGTTTCTCCCTTTTTCTCCAAGCCTCTTTACTCTTTTTCTCTCTTTCTGTTTGCCTCTTTTCTCTTTCTCTCTTTCTGTATGTTTCTTTTCTCTCCTGCTTTTCCTATGTGCATGTCTCTTTCTTCTCTCTCTCTCTCTTTCTGTTTGTCTCATTCCTCTCTCTCTCTCTCTCTCTCTCTCTGCATGTATGTTTCCTCCATCTTTCTCACACTTATGCTCCCACATCTTTCTCTCTCTTTCTATATGTCTCATTCCTCTCTCTCTCTGTCTCTCTCTCTCTGCATGTATGTCTTCTCCCTCTTTCTCACACTTATGCTCCCACATCTTTCTCCCTCTTTCTATATGTCTCATTCCTCTCTCTCTCTCTCTGCATGCCTCTTTCCTCTCTCTCTCTGTTTGTGCATGTCTCTTTTCTCTTTCTCTCTTTTTGTATGTTTCTTTCCCCTCCTGCTCTCCCTATGTGCATGCCTCTTTCCTCTCTCTCTCTCTCTCTCTCTTCCTCTCTGCATGTCTGTTTCCTCCCCCCCTCTCTCTCTCTCGCCCTCACTCCTGCCTCTCTCTCTCTCTCTCTCTCTCTCTCTCTCTTTCTCTTTCTCTCATTTCTCTCTCTCCCTCCCTTTCTCTGACCGTAAGTCTTTCTTTCTGTCTCCTGTTTTTCTCTCCCTTTCTCTGCCCCTCCTCCCTAAATAAAGCACCTGTAAAAGCTGAAAGCTTTTTGGCTGCTCTCCAAAGTGACCCACCCTTTCCTCCATGTGTGGAGACCCCTGTGTGTGAGAGGTGACCACTGCACCTGTTCCCTCACTGGGGTTCAGTTTAACTGCAATTAAGCTGTTGTTTATGGGCTTTTGTTTCTGGAGCACAGCATTCATTTAACACAGCACACACACACACACACACACACACACACACACATACACACACACACACCTGCAGAACACACACAGCCTGATTTATTATACACTCTCAGATACACAGATCCTCTACTGCTCTACCATTCAGAGGTTTGGAGTCACTTGTAATATTAATAATTTCATATACAGTCATGTTTTTTTCTACATTTGAAGATGCTTTCTGGCGTTTGTAAAATGATCTTGTATACTGTAATATTTAATTAAACAATACAGTACACTGCGCTCTGGATATTACTGGTATTGTAACACCATTCCTGATGTTCGGCAGTCTTTTCAGTTATTGTATAATTATTTACAGCTCTGTTCATCATTGTGTACACGTCTGACAGCTATTTATCTTTAGAATCATTTCATTCATTTCTGTGCAAAGACTGCCTTTTACTTAAGGTTAAGTTTTATTTATTCACGTAGCACCTTTTACAACAGATGTTGTCACAAAGCAGCTTTATAGAAAAATCCGAGTCCTCCCTCCAATCAACAAGCCAGAGGCAACAGTGGCAAGAAAAACTTCCTCAGATCAAGAGGAAGAAACCTTGTTAGAAACCAGGCTCAAAAAGGGGAACCCGTCCACCTCTGGTCGGCACCGGATAGCAAAACAAGTACAAATATAATAAGAATACAATTGACTACTACATAAATTAATATAAATGCAGAAAGAGAGAGATAGAAGAAAGAACTGATATGATACGTCTTAGATTAAGTAAACAGCTGGAATCTTTGGGACATGGGACAGTGGGACATGCAGGCAAGTTTACCTTGAAAGGACTGGAATGGGAAAACTGGCCCGGAATACAGGCAAACAGGACCACCCAGTCAAGACAGATGAAGCAGCAGCATCAGATCGCAGGATGGACTGTAATCACAATGTAAGTGTAAATTCATCATTTAATAACTTCTGGAAATCAAAGTAGTATATATCTAGTTTATATAGTATTTACAGTCATTGTTGTTTTTTATAATTAAAGTAGAAAAAAAGTTAGGAGTACGTTTTAGATTTAACTATTGAGCTCTTTTGAATATAAACTGTGAGGAGCTTCCAGCAAAAAAAACAAAAAAACAAAAAACATTTTAAAATCAGGCAGCTAGTGAAGAAACCCAAAAACCAAACAAAAGTGACACTGTTTCAAATACTTGGGGACATTAATTAATCATACATAATAATTGATTACCATTTATATTAATTAATTAGTAAAATGCCAAAGAATATGCATATTTTTGAATCTGTTCTAAATATATTCTCTGTTAAATCACCTGATGACAGTGTTTCGGTAACAGTTACACAAATTATAAAGTACATTACACCCTTAATTCAGCTCGTGAATGCTGTGCTAATGAGCTGACGAGTTAAATAAAGTGTACACAAGCTGGGAAACTGTGGTGTGCGATGCTGCGGTGGTGTTAGCGCTGACATTTCTTGTTCATTTATCTGTCTCTAAGTGTTTAAAATTTTTGAACTATACATGACTATACACGATATTACATTTATTACTTCATTACTGATGGTCTACAGCTTTCTCAGTTATTTTAGAACAAACTACAGCTCATTTAATTATTCCAGACACATCACTTCCAAAAGCTGTGGAAAAATGTATTGTTTCTAAAAGAATAACAAACAAGAAGACTCTACTGTGCCTCAATCAGGAAGCAGTCCAGGTTGATACACTCTTTACAACTTCATTGTGAGTGGGTGGAGCAAAACTGATGCAGGTGGATTTTAGGGGTTAGGGGTTGACAGTTATGTAAAGAAAGCTGAGTCGACAGCTACTATTTGCTGATGACGTCTTGAATACAATCACAGAATAAGATTGACTTCAGTGACGAAGCCAAACTCCATAGGCTAGTGGAGCATGATGTGCAATTTCCAACAAGTCCTGGATTGCATTGGTAGCCTACAGGGAACCGCAGGCGCTCACCCATGGCAGAGCTCTGCTAGAGAAATTTAGAGTGCTTTAATTCGGCGAAAATAAGATTAAACGACTTCAAACGTTACTGGATAATATCAGCAAATTAAAGTGTGCATGCCTAAACACTGTTTTGGAGATGTAGATTGGATGCACATCCTATTGGATGTAGATTGGATTCACATCCTAATGATCCAAAGCTAGATTTGTTGTTGACGCTAAAACTGGAATCTGAAATCATCAGCACCTTCAACCCTTGCACATTCAAGTCTTTGTAACTGGGTGCTCTCCTTGTCTGGCGCTTCATTCCAAATGAACTGCAATGATATAAAAGCTAATTAATAATGTTGATGTATTCGCCTCGGGTTCACTCTCCGTCACCTGAGTCTTGCATGAGACTCTGCTGTAAAACTATAACTCCTTAATATCACTTGATTGCAAAGATAATGCAAGCAAGTTTATTTAAAGATGGGTCCAGTTCTGTTCTCCCAAAGTACTGGTCTGCAAACCTACATCCATGGTTTGAGCACCCACTTTGAAAAGCATTGCAGTGATGGGGGAGCATCCTAATCACCTAGTGAAAGTGGGGCCTATCCCATTCTCTTGTACTCACAGCTACAGATGACTGTGGCATCGCTGGGACTCATACCTTTAGTCCTAGACTTTTGCACAAGGTATGATTTTATAGTTTTAATGATATTTATGTACATCAAAGACTTTTATTTAGAAGAAAATAACATGATTTAAAGTCTTTCAAGCCTGGACTTTTACTTTTTTTGTTCTTATCATTGTTGATCACAGACCTCCAGCAGTCTTCCACCACTGTAGCATTAAAACTCTTGTCCTGCTGTTTCATCTTTGCTGGGTCGGCACTATATGTTTTTTTTTTTAATGTTTAATGGCGTCCCGTTGGTGCCCCTCTGCCTCGCTTTAATGCCTTTCCAGGCAGGAATCGTTGTGAAATATTGCCAATATGTTTTGCAGCTCGCTATTGATTTACATGTGTAATTTGTAGGAATCCCCTAGACGTTTGATTCGCAATATGCAGAGTTATTGACATTATACTTAGCTCAGTAAACTGTTTAGATTTCTCCAGCAGGCCAGCAGCATCTCACAACTTCATTAAGAGTAATTATTAATTAGAAAGCCATCTCCCAGGAGTGAAAACGAAATAACTGACTGCAGCCATGCATGATACAACACAATCTTAAGCTTCGTTATGCAGTCAAGGGAATATTTCTGTTCAGGCATTGGCCTATGGATACTCACACACACACACACACACACACACACACACACACACACACACACACACACACACACAATAGTCACACACTTTGAATAGCCTGCAGATTCAGGCACACGGTCATAATATTGTCCCGAGCGCTTCTCCACATACATATTGATCCATAGGCATTTTCATTCATATACGAAGTATACATAATGTATAGGTCTAGTTCGTAACTTACACCTCACTGCATGGTGATGCTAGAAACACATACACAGAGTTCCTGCAGATTCTCAAAAAGGTCTTAAAGGTCATAAAAGGTCATGAAAATGCCTCTTTATTTAAAGTTAGATGTGTTTGGTTTTCAGCTCATGCCTAAAGACCTAGTTCACATTCGTCATTGTGTATATTAAACTAATTCAGAGTAGAATATCCAGCTAACTGTGTTTGTGTATTAGTTAAGCTAAAAAGGGAAATTATGTAGAGAGCAAGTATTTACTAGACTGTTTTTTTTCTTCTATGAAATAATGTATAAAAAATTAATTGAATATTTACACTACGTGCAATCCTGATAAAGGGACAGCACAGCCATAAGGAAAAATGTATCCATTGCTATGTCTGGTTATCTCTTACAGCAGCACAAGGGCATAGGTTTGGTCTCAGCATCAGTAGGGACACAACAACCCAGCTCCTACGCTTCACATAGAAAACCCCCCGCGGCTGTATACACTGCAAAATGTCTAATGCAAAACATAATAACAGCATATGCTTCATTTTCAGTATTATGTCACCTGAAGGCTTGAAGGTCCATATGCTTCTCGCACAACCTGCCCTACGGGGATGCACTGATAAATAAGATACACACAAACATATGATTAAATTTAGAGTCTCATTTATTATTGAAGGCCATTTAACACATGAATAGTTTTTCTGGTGTAACTTTTTTTTTCCAAAATAAATTCATGACCCGTCTTACAAAGGTTATATTTGCTGGACATCCTAAAGGCTCATTTATACTCAACGTTAAATATGGATACGGATGTACATGGAGCTTTCTGTCCGCACTCTACATTTGTTTTTTGGGTTATTTGAATGTTTTCGGAAAGTTTACGGATACAAACGGGCCAAAGCAATACTGCTTCAGACCGAGGGGGCAGTGCAAGACGTGACCACTTCCATATAAACACGACAAAGAAGAAACGGCTGGACTTTTAAAGTTGGTTAGAAATTTTAACCATGATGTAACTTCGCTGTGACACAGAGACAGTTGTTTTTCTGCCCTCTACTGGAAGTCTTGCTCAATGCAGAGAAGTATGTGGGCAGTGACGGTTATATCGCTTTAAATGCACGCATTTCTGCACGGACTAAGTTTAATGCTGATACCTCCCTGTAATACCAAAATATGATTCATGTTTAGACACTGCTCTGAACCCCTGAAGATGCATCTGTTCCCACATTAGTCTGCATGACTTTTCTTCTGCATCTTGCTGCTGTGTTTCCTGCAGAGCATACAAAATAAGATTTCTTATCTTTAATGATAACGATTTTCAATTCAATTCATAATCTGATACATCCACCCACCTGACTGCTAGCCTACAGATAACAAAGCCAGGGTTAGCTTGCTAGTTAGCACTAGATAACATGGTTCTCTAGTACCATCAGTTAATATTATTTTTCAGAGTGGAAAGGTTGGTGACATTAGGTGACAGGTTATTTAAAGCACGTGGCTGCTGCCTAGTTAGTTTATTACCTATTAATTACGCTGCGTGTGGTGAAAGAACTCCTGATGTCCTTCTCTTTTTTTGGTATACCGATATCTACAAAATACAAAACATGTCGGCATATTATTGTAAACTTTCTCACATACTATGGTGTCTGTTAAGAGCTTGTTTATACAGATGGGCACACTGAATGCTACAGAGGTTATGAGAAGTTTATGGTTCAGTGAATCCCATCATTTATGGCAGGAACCGCCAAAGAAAGCAGCCCCAAACCCAGGAGATAACGACTTGGCCAGACGAATCACATCGGCCAAATGAAACATAGAGACAGGCCTATAAGAGCGTGCAGTTGCCGAAACCAGTTTAGACCGTTGTGAGAGCGCCTCAAAATACATCTGTAGTGCGATATCCTCTAGAATAAAGCTTGTACTCTGAACTGCTCTCCCTCTTCACTTTGAAGAAAAAAAGTTAGAACAATATAGACAAAATTACTCTGTTAGCTGTGCAGTGCAGGCAATAGGGGAAAGGGAGTCATCTGAAAAAATTAACTTTGCTTGTGGTAACATCAAATGCCCACCTTGTTCCAGACGTGTCAAGTAACGAAGTACAAATACTTTGTTACCTAACTTAAGTACATCATTTTTGGTTATTTATACTTAACTGGGGTAATTATTGTTCAGCAGAATTTTTACTTTCTTCTCCTTACATTTTAAAAAATAGCCTCTCTACTCCCATTTCATTTACAGCTTGTTTTCATTCATGTACATTTACATTCCAGTAAAGATTATTGATAACATGACTTTGAAGTTTGACTTTTTGCACCATTACAATACTTATAGACAACTAGTCATCATATCTTCTGCTCCATAAAACACATGTTAATGCTCAGTAGTACACAGATATGCTTCTTTAATATATTTGCATTGTACTTAAAGGCATTCAGTTTATGTGCAGCCCAAAAATTGTTAACATTAACATTTTAATATAACATTATAGTCATTGTGGCTTATCATATGAAGAATTATTTTGTTTGGGGAGGTGGGCTAGTGCACTATAGACCCCTGTGGTGCGGCCTAAGCTTTTGTCCTTAATGGTACCCCGAAAACCCCCAAAAGCCCCACCCCCCCTTACATTACTTTTCTGCTTTAAGTAGTTTTTAGGGTTTTTTTAATCTTAGTATTTATACTTCTACCTGAGTAATGAATGTAAATACATTTGACACCTTTGTCTCGTTCTGATAGCCCCCCTTCCATTGAGCCAAACAAATGCTAGCATGCCTAAATTGCAAGTACTGATGGGGACGATTCTCTCCTCTCAAAACATTGCAAACCTACACCCATGCAGACGGACGGAGGAGCATTGAAAAACCTACATCTACCTTTGGTGTGTTATTTTGGAGGGCATGCTGTTTGAAATGTATGCATTTGAAAAAGACAGAATGGAGACCAGTTGCCACAGAGCAAATTTGTGATGTAGCTATGTTATTAATAAATGTAACAATTGTGGATGTTTGTATATCTATGTAATACAAATATCACATCACAGTGTCAGTGATAGCTAGGCTGAATTTGAAAGAGGTGTGAGGTAAGGCTGCAGTGTTGGTGAGCAGTTTTCTACAGCAGGCAGGAAAGGTTAATAATCAGATGAATGAGTGTAGCATGCTGCTGCCCAGCGGTGCTCCATCTGTTCCCCTGTGGGTAGCGGGGCACTGGCAGCCGGCTTCGCTGCAGACTATGGGGGGCGCTGCTTAGGTCCCTCAGCTGCTTGCCAAGCCCTTAATTTATCCACCACAGCACTCCAGCCCACTGACCCCCAACCTCTTTATTTCTGCTCTTTACAACCCCACTCAAAAGAGTTGGGCAGAGATGTGTCTTTCTGATCTCTTAGCCTCTCTTTTGTATTGACACTGTAAGGCTAACAGTATGTAAGTATGTACCTTCAGTATGTACATTCAAAAAAGCTGAATTACCCCCCTCCTTTTTGAGACTATAACAACCTTAGATTTTCTGGCAATTTTTTGGAGTGTGTGGGAATTAGTGCCCATTCCGTAAATCTTTCTATATTATTTGAACTAGACAGCTGCTCTTTAACTCCTGTTATAGTTTTATGATGAATGGACCAATAGAAATGCTTCAAAATCACTTGGAATAACACTTTGTACATTAACAAAGTGAAGAATGTTTTTTTTTCTTGGACAGCAACAATACAGCAAAAATATCTTTATATGCTGTGGCATTAACAGCACCCTAAGAGGTCCAATATCCTGGACCATTATCCCTCCTCCACCAAACTTTTTTGTTGACACCTTGCATGCCGTTAGATAACATTCTCCTGGCGTCCGCCAAAGCCAGATTCATGTATCAGATTGCGGGATAGTAAAGCGTGATTTACTCCAGAGAACATGTTCCATTGCTCCACAGTCCAGTGTCGGTGTGCTGTACGTTTGGCATTGCCTATACTGATCTTAGATGATCGTAGCTGCTTGACCATTGACGTGAGTAAGTAATGTAACTGTGATGAGTAATGCACTGGCCCTATCTATCTACATTATTTGTTCTCCCTCTTTCTCTTGTACCGTTCTCTCTATCATCTATCGTGCTGTCGTCTCTCTAGAACTCTTTTTCCCTCTCTAATTGTCGAATTTCCTACTCTCTCGGCTCTCTCTCTCTCCTTCTCCATCTTTTCTGCCTCCATCTCCACTTGTAAGTGCGATCGATGCTTTGCTTCATTCCTCTAGTTCTGGGAGAATGTATTTTCCTGCCCCAGGTTGTTTTTGCCCCCCACTCCCTCGTCTCTCTCTCTCTCTCTCTCTCTCTTTCTCTCTTCACATGCTGGATCGTCTAGGCGTCTGCCAGAGGGAGGAATCCATCTGCTCCACAGCCAGCCACAGTGCTGCTGTCTGCTCTGGGAGAGTGAGATAGAGACACAGACAGGGGGGAAGACAAGGATCCGATATTGTATTGATATTACACTAAAGCCATGATTCGAAAATGTAATTTTGCAGTTTTGCACTGGAGCTATGAAGCTAATGTAGCTAACCAGTAATAGAAGCTTAAACTATTCCAGTTAACAAACTGTATGCCTAAATCATTGCATCGAGGCAAGGCAGCCCCGTGAGGCGACTGTCTTAGGAAATACTCCACTGTGGTGCACTGAAGGAAAGGACGTGGCCCCAAGAGAGGACCGGGGGTGCACATGGCCAAGCAGATCATCAGGACAGGGGAGGGGGCAGTGTTGGATATGTGGACAGGCAAAGTCAGCACATATGGTAGCTCTTGGGAAGCAATGGACTCACTAGTAAAGAGTTATTCATCGGTTAGAAGGTGTTATATGTTTATTTATGCTTTTTTGTGTGGGGCTGTGGGGTAAAAGTGTTGTATGGTGTCCTGACTGCTTTCCAGCCATGTCAGCTAGTACTGAGCCTTGCTGTTAAAAGAACATTGGCAGTTAAATACAGTTTTCCACAGGTCTTATTCTGCACCAGTGCCAGGAACAAATCATACAGCTCAATAATGTGTATACGTCTTTGAAAGTATGTTACTTTACTTCAGTTTTTAATTTGATTTGTATTGTTTGTGTGTATGTTTTGATGTTTCCCAGCTGGCTGAGAGATTGGCTATTGCATTCACCAATTTTAGTTTTTCCTCTCGTTGGTCAGAGGCTTCTTAGGCTGGAAAGTCTAGCAACGGTACATTGCAGCTATGCTGCAGCCTGGACTGGACACTTCAGTGACATCAGATTCATCACAGCTACGAGGCTTTGATGTTACAGCACAGTTCTGTGGATGCCTAAGCCGGCTGCTTGGATGATGCTGCACTGCAGCTGTGGGGCTACCTGGACAGGGTGCCTGTTCGAAGTTACATTACAACTATGTGGCTAAGCTGCACTTAACTGTGAACCCTGTATGACAGCTACACCTTCTTTCAGACTCACAGCACTGAATCGTCTCTTCACAGAGAAAGGATGGATAGCAACATCTGTGGATGTATATAGAGTCCTTTAAAACATGTATGTAGTCCTTTAAAACATGTATTTACTGAATTGTTTAATACTTATTAATACTTGCTTCTGTTTTATTACCATCAAAGGTATTGAGATATTTTGGAAAAAATATATATATTAACTGGCATATCAGACTAAGAATTACAGTAATGCAATGAAAAGAAAAATGCTGCCACGGTAAAAGCCAATGAAGATGCATGTAATGAGTAATGTATCAGAACATACATTATATGAATATAATATTTGTGTTTTAATATTCAAACAAAATGTATTAGACATCATAGTACCAGAGTTATAAAAAACGGTTTAGGCTACTTACTTGACACTTTCCTTTATTGACTCCTAATTCAAATTTTTTTAGTGATTCTGGACTTGAGACCTTGAGACTTGAAACTTGCCTTTACAGATTTAGGATTCATCTTGAGACTTGCCTTTACAGATTTTGATACTTATCTTAAGACTTGCCTTTACAGATTTTGAGACTCATCTTGAGTCTTGCCTTTACACATTTAGGGCTCAACTTGAGACTTGCCTTTACAGATTTTGAGACTCATCTTGAGTCTTGCCTTTATAGATTTAGCACTTGACTTGAGACTTGCCTTTACAGATTTTGGGACTCAACTTGAGACTTGCCTTTATAGATTTAGGACTTGACTTGAGACTCGCCTTTACAAATTTTGGGACGCAATTTGAGAATTGCCTTTATAGATTTAGGACTTGACTTGAGACTTGCCTTTACAGATTTTGGGACTCAACTTGAGACTTGCACTTACAGATTTAGGCCTCATCTTGAAACTTGCCTTTACAGATTTAGGGCTTTACTTGAGACTTGCCTTTACAGATTTTGAGACTCATCTTAAGACTTGCCTTTACAGATTTTGAGACTCATCTTGAGACTTGCCTTTACACATTTAGGACTCAACTTGAGACTTGCCTTTACCGATTTTGAGACTCATCTTGAATCTTGCCTTTATAGATTTAGGACTTGACTTGAGACTTGCCTTTACAGATTTTGGGACTCAACTTGAGACTTGCCTTTATAGATTTAGGACTTGACTTGAGACTTGCCTTTACAGATTTTGGGACTCAACTTAAGACATGCCTTTACAGAAGACATCTTACCATGTCTGACCATTACAATCTACTACAACAACAGTGGAGTTTAATATTGCTAAAAAAATAAATATATCAAAAGCAACATAACTTGTGCCTACCAAGGATGGATACGCGCTCACACACACACACAGTTGTGTCGACTTTGTCAGAATCTTTCTCTTTTTAATGACTCTGATACGGAGCTTCATATGAATCTAGGTCTATATAATTTGGAGCTTACAGCACTTACTCAAATCTTTCTTGGCCTAAAACTTCAAATCAAAGGGTGTCCAGAGAGCACAAATCAATAAACGTCTCTTTCTCCACACACTCACGCCTGTGCGCTTTCTCTGTGGTGCTGTCAGCTCCCAGACCACTTGGCCAACAGTCAGATCAACGAACAATGCAGAAGACTCTGTCTGAATGCAGAGCAGTTGATTGAGCCACTGACTACAAGAAATAAAACAGGAAGAGAACGGTGGAGGACTCAGATCTAAATGAGCAGGGGGTCTCCAAACCCTAGCTAAACATATTTGTGTTGTGTCTGATGTTTTGCTGTTTGACGGCCAGAGTTTCAGATGATTAAAAAAATATTTGGTGAAAACCCTAATTTGCACCATATTCCTGCTTAGCCCAAATATACTGATCAGCCAAGACATGTTTGGTTTCTGAAGTCTGCTTCTTTGGTTCCTCAGTGAAATTACAAGGCTCATGTTGATAACAAGCAGTGGGACATATGTGCTTCATCAAGTGGGGAGACTAACATCAGAAAAATGTAAACATAAAACTGGATAAAAACTAGATAAAACCTAAAACTGGAGTTATGATGTGTGTGCACTCTATGTGTGTGTGTCCTTGGTGTGTACAAGATATGTTGGCTTTGATATTTTTATTTAGCAATATTGAACTCGCACCCTTCAAAACCACTGTTGTTGTGGTTGTAGATTTTAATGGTCAGACATGGCAAAAAGTTTTTGAGTTGTCTTGATATTCAAGCCCTGAGTCAAATCCCAGCTCATTACTGACAAGTCTCAGAGTTCAGAGGAAAGTCTCAAGTCAAATCCAGAGTCAACAATGAAAAGTCTCAAATCCAGGCCAGAGTCAGAAATAAAGAGTCTCAAGTCGAATACAGAGTCAGCAATGAAAAGTCTCAAACTCAGTTCAAAGTCAGAAGTAAAGACTTGAGTCAGTAATGAGGAATCTCAAATTGAGTTCAGAGTCAGTAATGAGAAGTCTCAAGTTGAGTCCAGAGTCAGTGATCAAGAGTCTTAAGTTGAGTCCAGAGCCAGTAATGGAGGTCCAGAATCAATAAAGCAAAGTTGTAGGTTGAGTCCAGAGTCAGTGCCGTCCTCTTCCTTATGTTTTTCTCTCTCTAGCTAACTTTCATAACTCTATCTGTTGGTATTTTTATGCTCAGTCCTGTTATGGCAGTGTTTGGTATTTGGAGTGAGCCACAAACACTCCTAGACATGTGCACTTCAGCATTTGTCCATCACGTGTTGTTTGTCCCTGTCAGTTTCCGTTTGATTTATATAAGACTACACTAGAAACAGCCATGCATTTCTCACATTGTCACTGGATCAGAAGCCCACTGGTAATAATCTCTGTCCCCCTGAAGGCCAGTCTCTCCCTGGTCTGGGGAGGTTTACTGGAATTTTATTTCTTGCCTTAAGAATCTCTTCACAGTTTATCTTGTGTCATTTGCCATTTGTTCTATAATGTCTTCCTATAAGCTTTGTATGTCATACTGCCTCCACCATGCCAGCTTCTTTCTCCATACACTTCTCTTCTGATCATTCTGGTACAAGTTCATCTAAGTGTTTAAAATGTTTACTAGCAATGTCTAATTGCATTTCTCATCTGGAGTGGTAGCCCTTGACTTGATTAGCTATTGTGAGGGGTTTTTACTTTACCAGGAAAGAATTCTGCGTTCATCTACTTTAGTTGTCTGTCGTGGTCTTCCATGGCAGAGCCCACCTTCATGCATTCCTTCTTTTTAGGAATGGACCAAATTAATCTTTTGGACAATGCCAAAGTTTCTGCTGTCTCTCTGTATTATGGGTCTTGTATTAAGCGTTCCCAGGAACATCCACCAGATGCATATTCAATCCTTGGAATCAACTCCAGACCTTTTTATCTTCTTAATTAATCATGAAATAATAAAGTAACAGGCCACATCTGGCCATGAAACTGCTTATCAGTCAGGTGTCCAATTATATTTTAGCTTGAGAAAATGAAGAGAATATGTATGAAATGGCTACAATTCCTAAAGATGTAAAGCAACTTTCTTGTTTAACCTCTTGAATTAAAGCTGGAAGTGTAGACCTCTGTCAGACCTTGGCTGCTTGATTTTAAATCTACTGTGGTGTACAGAGATAAACCTGTGTCACTGTCCAACTACTTATGGACCTGACTGTACATGCAGGGCCTTGTAATATAAAATAGTACCTAAAGGACACCTTTTTTCAGATTTATCACTAAATATCAACATCACATACAAAAACTCAGAAGACAGACGTAGGTTCACTCGTGGTTTCGGATAGCAGAGAAAATGGCTATATTTGAATTGTATATATTACGTCCCCCAGTTCCCATCACCATCACTATAAAGAAATCAGTACGTTACTCTAGAGGAAAAGATTTCACATCAAATCATTCAGAACAAATTTCTTTACATCTCCATCACTGAACTGTGCATAAGTGTTTAAACAATCATTGGAATTCCCATTTACTGCCTGATTTGATCCAAAACGTGTGAGAATGGGACAGAGAGAGAGAGTGGAGGTGGTTTAGCATGTTAGATCAGGAGGACACACACTTTTCTGTGTGTATTTACTCTACTGGAGTTGTGATTTATCTGCTTTGCTGCACTGGCATATTAACCATGCAGTGTCTTGCTCACACTCACTCCGTCACTGTTTACTCTCCAAACACTGCTTAATTTACTACATCATCCAGCAGCTGCTGCACGACCGCTTCCTTTCAGAGAGAGTGTGCGTGCGTGTGTGTGTGTGTGTACATGTTCTGGATAAAAACATTTCAGACTTTGTAAGAAAACCAAGGAAAGACAAGTTTCACCTACAGCACCGAGAAAATGTTCTTGACTTTGTAGCTTTTTTTTTTTTTACAAAAGCTTCATGCTTCATTTATAAAACTGAAAGAATGTTCCTAAGCTTAAAGGTGCCACAGAATGAAATAGAGCATTTGGTACATGGAACTGAAATACCTTTCTTCCTTCAGATACAAATCCCACGTTTACCAAAGAGGCCAGTAAAATGAGACAATTCCAAAATCCTAGACAGTTACATAACAATCTTGACTCATATTATATATTATACAGCTCCAACATTTACATCCACCAGCTCACACACTAGCCCAGTGGAAGAATGACAAGGAAGCAACAGCAATTAATAAAAGAGATGTACATTTCAGGGCTTTGAAGGGGTCGTCAGTACTTTTTCAGCCTATCCCAACTGTCCATGGGTAAGACTGATGTTCATCATTGAATGAGGCTAAAGTTGGCTTCCTATCTTCTTTATCAAATGTTCTGTTCCAACTTATATGCTACAGCTTGTACAGGCGCCAATGTAACTGCAGCACCAGTTAAGAACAGAACATGAGCTGACGAATAGGAGGTTCACTTCAACTCCCACATCTTTAACAGGATCCTGAACAACTAAATTGTTAGTTTGCTAGGTGTGTTTCACTCTGGATCTTGTATAGTACTGAGCAGCTCAGCATTTAACACTGAAGAGACGAAAGAGAGGAGCAGTTCTAGCATTATTAGCATCACACCCCCAACAGTGGGCTTGCTGTGTGAGTTCATCCTTTTTTTGATGGTTGAAGCAGATCATTTTGGTGAACTTACTTTGTATTTGGTCTAATTCACTGTGTTGTTGAGTTTAAAAGCAAGTAGCTATTATAGGTAGCTAACCAGGACGTTCCTGGTAACTAATGTTAACACAGCTGTTTTCCTGTCTGTGTCTATTTGCTTTAGTGTGATCAATGCTGTAAACCAGCAAATCAGACCAGAGTAGAAAACTACTATCCTCTCGGATTACATGATTGTGTCACGGGTTCACCACCCACCAATCACGGCCCACCTTCCAGGAGTTTCTCACCAGCTTATTAACTCAGCGCACCTCTGAATATGTAATGAGCTTGCTACTTAAGTTCCTCCTGTTTGTCACTTGTTTTGCCAAGTGTTGCTGTCTACCTAGTGGTCTATTGCTGATTTCTGGTTTGCTTTGTTTAGTATTTCCTGTTTTCTGACTTTTGCCTTGCCCTTTCGAACTGTTGTTCATTTGAGTGTTTTTCGCTTTTGACCCTAGTCTGTTTTCGACCGTGCTCCTGCCTTGCCCATGTACCTGTTCTTGATCACCACAATTTTGGCCTGTATTTTCCACCACTCATTTGGATTTGACCTTTGTAAATAAAGCTCACCTCACCTGCATGCGTTTGACCAGCTACAGCCACATTACAATATTCAGCTCAGCCAAAAAAAAATAAACATCTTTTTATTCTAGGGCCAAACTACAGGCTTGTAAATGGTTGTGTAAAACCCATATATCATCACTGTCCAAAAACCAAAACAAAACAAGTAACTTCATAACGTCAACTTTACAGAGGAGGCCAAAAACCTGCTTTACTTTCAAGGTAAGTCAATAGAACCAGAATTTTTGTCCAAGCTAGTTTGAAGCATTTCTATTGGTCCATTCGTTGTGAAAGTTTCACACAATGTAAATGGTAGCTTCTGCATTCGAAAGATGTAGAAAAATACAAATTGACAAATGAAGATCCATGTTTTTCTTTGGACAGCCATGATATATCACAGCAAATGTTGAACTGTCTTCCTAACCTAACACAGTGCTCAGTATAAATGACACAAACTAACAAACTGGTACACATCACAGAGTTTAACAGTGTACAGAGCTATGTCTGTTATTTCTATAAGGATACTGCTAATTTAAACCCCCTCAACTAACATTGAGTGGCCTTCTACTATGAGAAGTATCTGTGATGTTTTTTAAATGAATAGCTAACATGAAACTGAGTGAGTGAATGGATTGACTCGACTTCAGGAAGGTGCTTACAGTGGAGTGCTGCTCAGCGAGCGAGGGTACCCTCTGCACTAGTACCTGCTGACGCCTCTCCGAATGGCCCACTTCTCCCGCGCCGCTATGATTCAGCAGAAGCCAGTGAACGGGTTTTCTACATTTAAACCAGCTGCTTTGCTTACCTCACCATCAGTTTCCCAACAAGAGGGTCAAAACACAGGTTATCCTGGTCTTCTCTGAACAAAACATTCTGAAAAAACATTCAACATTACTTTGAAGTCCGCAAAACATTACGGTGGAAGGTATATAGGCCTATAGGTATAGCATATTAAAACATCTGCACTGAAAATGTGCTTCTATTACAATAATCTTTCTTTAAACCTCAGTTAAGCCAGGCCTGTAGCAGGTTTAAGGCAAACCTCAGGCACAGCACCATCTATCTGTTATTTTTAGGAAAAGCATCACGCTACACAAGCTCATCAAAGACATTTCACCTTTAATTATTTTCAGTTGTCATATTTTGGTCAGTAGGGGGAACATTGCTGTGAAACCTCAGCCGTTGCTCACAAGCTGCTAAGTGCTGTCATTTTATTGGCTCCCTAGCGAAACATCTGGATGAATTAGGACGTGTTTCATGTAAACGATATGTAAATGAGGTACTGGTAGGCTGGCGCTGGATTTCATGCACTGAAGCTGATTTATCACTTGAGCTTAAATCTCTGCTCATTTCCAGAAATTATATGCGATTTTGAAGAATAAGGGACGATATACGTTCTAGAATGTATAATGTAGTTCTGATGGTCTGGAGGACAATAATTGAACATCTTTTTTCTTCATGCATGCCGGCTGGTGCTCTGCGATCAGACAGCTTTAGGGGGTCATATGGTTTGCCAGTTTGGCTAATGCTGATGCGGAGTGTTTGAGGTAGCCAGCTTTTCTAATGTTTCATATCTTATGAAATGCTGTGGTCCCATTTACAGCAGTACTGAGATGGAAGCGATACGGTTTTACAGTGAAGAATGCTGCGTGCAGAGTGTTTGATTAAAAATCAGTATGTGTGTTCACATAATGAAAGTGTCATGAATATGTAAAGTAGAGTTTAATTCAGCAGAGAGGGTCATGAGCGGGCGAGCATGTGTAGCTCATATGGAAGTGTGGAGGAAATTTGACTTGGCTGAGAGTGGTTTGAGAACGTGTATGGTGTGGTGGTGGTTATGAAGTGTATACTTAGTTCTGTACCTTAGTTGAGTAAGAAAAATACACCTTTTCTGAAAGCACCATCTTATACTGTGCATAAATGGCAGCAATTGGACTTTTGCTAAAATTCTTTCATATTGTAGCCTATTTTGGCTTACTTGGGTAATGGCTGTTGTTGTCACTTCGTTTTTGCCGTCAGTATGAAAAGGGAGACCAGTTCAGAGTTTAAGTTTTTATTCCTTCGATTGCGGTACCGACGTTTCTCTGAGCTCTCAAGCCCTGGTCTACCCTGGTCTCAATCGTGTCTCCTTTGGTCACATCGTAATTCTTTTGGGTGGACAGTGGTTCTCTAATAGAAGTTCTAAAGATAAGGGTCTTGTTCTTGAGCTTCTCTATAGAAGAACCAATCCCAGCGTCATCAGACGAAGGCGGGGTACACCATGGACAGGTTGCCAGTCCATCGCATGGCCAATACACACTCATACCTACAGGCAATTCAGAGTGACCGATCAACCTAACATGCATGTATCTGGACTGTAATAGGAAACCCACTCAAGTACGGATAGAACATGCTAACTTCAGACAGAACGGCCCGGGAATCGAACCCTGATCCATATAAAACAGTTTGTTATTATTTCCAAAATATTTTATGTGGGAAAGCTTTAAAATAAGAAGCCACTTTGCAACCAAGTACTCACTGAAAAGCGAATGGACTAAAAGCGAAATTTTTTTTTATGGAATATTTAAATGTTGGGGTGGGCACAGTGGGGCGGTGGGTAGTGCTTTTGCCTCACAATGAGAAGGGCCTGGCTTCAACTGCCTGGTCTGGTGAATGCGTGTTCTCCCAGTGTCTGCGTGAGCTTTCTCTAGGTGCTCCAGTTTCTTTCCACAGCGCAAAAACATGCAGCCAGACGAGAGATAATACATTTCTCCTAATGTGCTCCTGTGTTTCCTGTCTTTCACCCAGTGAGTGCTGTGATAGACCCCAGCAACCCACCGCCCCAGTTCCCTCAGAAGCCAAAACTAAAAATGGTTTTAAAGCCTGTCCCTACTGTGCATGCCCTGCTGTAGACACTTCTAACAGTGTAATTATGCACTGCCACTAAAAATAGTCTTAGCCAAGTGCAGTATTGTACAAAAGTCAGGGATCATCCTTCAGTGATTTGATATCCAGTAAAAACTGCCAGTTTATTTAATGACTAAATATGATCCTCAAAGCTCAAAACCACCTTTTTTAAAATATCATGTTCTCAATCAGTTCCACGTCCTTTCTCCCTTTAATATTTTATTATTTATTTATTTTTTGTCTACTGCGATTATGTAAAGTCCGTATTATAACACGGCCTTGAGTATGTGAAAGGCGCTATAGAAGTTAAACATGGGATCACACATCATTTCTCAAATATTCATCAAATACTTTACGTTTGAGCCTACCGTTTCGAACAGATGTTACTCTACAGTCCCTCCTGCTTTAGTCATTCTCCTTATTTTATTATTCATTACTTTCACTACATTAAATCCTAATCCTAATAACGTGTACCTTTCTTAATCGGGTACACTGGTCTCACCCCTTCATAACTGAGAAAAGGAGATAAACAGTGAATTAGTTCAAGTGCAGCCAGAAGAACGTTTGATTTGTTGAGCAAAAACTGTTTTTTAGGGAACTTTTTTTAAATAAATAAGAGGATTAACCAGGTAAAAGCTAATATTACTTCATATCAGTGCTGCACAGTGTGAAAGCAGTGGGTTACAGAAAGTTATTTTAGAAAAAAAGCAGAAGCAGTAATTCTCTTAAAGCAGAATTACCTTAATTATTATAGTATTATTACAGCATATTGTTTTATAATTTATTCATCCGCCCTTTTTAATAATGCCTATAGTTGTTACTTACATGGTCGCTGGTGCCATTCTCTGCACTCTGCGTGATGGTGTGGGCCAACAGAATCTTGAATTACTCGGATCACTCAAAACACAATGTCGTAGTTTGGATTAGATCAAATTTAGATTAAAAAGCTTAAACCTGAACTGTAAAGCTTTTGGTCTAGCTGGGTCAAACTAAATTCTCAAGCTGAAGTCGAGGTTGGACCAAAACGACAGGCTTAGTTGTGCCACTTTTTTTATATCTTTTAATCATTTTTGGCACACTAGTTTAGTGTGTAAACACACATGTTTATTATGTAACATTCTATTGTACAAGGTGCCAGAGAAACACAATATGGTGGATAAGGCTGTGATTAAGAAAGAGTGGGATGAAAGGATGGATGAGTTTGAGAAGTTAGGGTGTGTGAGAGTGTGTCTGAAATGAAAGGTTGAGTGAATGTATGGGTTGTTGTGGAATAAGGGATGAAGAGAAAAGGAGTGGGAAAAGAAGAGATGTGGGCGGGAGATTGGTTAAATGCTGTCCACTGGACTGTGGTGTTGGTGTGTGTGTGTGTGATTGTGGGGGGGCTGTGGTGTCCTTAAATAACCTCAGACAGCATCAGAGGGAACTGTAACCCATCACACACACACACACACACACACACACACACACACACACACACACACACACACACACCAGTCCAGGCCCTGTTAGCCCTGCCAGCTCTGACTGGGAGTCATTACAGGGTGGACAGGTCCACTCCATCACTGCCAACATACATCCAGCTCCTTCGTTCTACTACTGCCTGCTGTACACCTTACAGCCTTGGAGAGGCAGAAGAAGAAGATAAGGATAAGAAAGAAGAGGAGGAGAGAAACAGAAACTGGAACTGCTGCCCCATTTAATTTGGTATTGAAAATTCAATCGAAAAGCTAATAAATAAAAAGGCAAAAAATTACGATGTGATTTAATATTTAGCCATATCTTCTGTCAGAATGCAATATAGGGGAAGAAAATTTCTAAATATCGAATATTGGGATATTATGTTTGGTGATAACTGTATCGATTATAGACAGTGAATCATTGTGAGTTGTTTAACTTACTAGATAGCAGTGTTGTAATCTCATTTTAGCTCCACTCCAACATTAATAAGCAGCACAAGGGCGCAGCGCTATTGTAAGCATTGGAAAACCTGTTTATGTAGTGGTGTGTTTTAATAGTAGGCTTTGAAAAATCGCAATATATGACTTTGCTTGCAGTATGGATGTATATCGCGATATGTTGAATCGTGAGCGCTGTACCATGATACGTACAGTATTGTATAGCTTGGTTTTTGTCAATACAAAGCCTGAATAATATATTATATTTTTCAGTTTTTGATGTCTGAGATGCTTTTATGCTAATATTATTCAAAGTGTTTATTTGAGTAATGATTGCTGGCCACTCCAGTGTTAGCTGGCTGCGAACTCACTCACCATAGCATAACTGATACTGACTTCAGTGATAACAGAATGGTCTGTCCAAGAGGTTAAGGGGTCCCAGACCCCCTTGTATTTTTAACCCTGTATGTGTGTGCATATGTACTGCAATGCTTTGTTGCAGTGTTGATGGAAAACCTGTTGTAAATTATTCTTTTTAGAACCTTTTGAAAATTGACCTCTATAGCACCATAAAGGGTTTTGCTTGACTTTTTGTTACAATATAGAAACATTTGGTGTCCAGTTTATTTATTTTGAGAAGTCTGAAAAGTGCCTTAAACATTAGGAATTGAAAACAGAGGGCATTTTTATGAAACAATATATTTAAGAATAGGCTCATGGTAGGTTCATACCTTCCAACAAAGGGACTGTTCATGCTCTTTAGTGTTGTTGTATTATGTGTTTGCATTATTTGGGTTAATCTGTGTTGTAATATTGATTATTGTGTGGGTTTTTGTGTTGAGGGTTGGTCGCCATCAGGGTGAAGTGTGTGGCTAATGATGACCTTCCCCATGGTTTCATTCTTCTTCTGCTGTTTGTGCCTTTCGTGCTGTGCATTGAATAAAGAGCACATCTTGCAGTTTAATCAAGATTTTTTACTATACATACATACATACAATATATATGTATATGATTTCCAACATGTTTTACTGTCTGCTGTTGCTACTATACATATATACTCCACCAGCTTACCTGCCTTGAATTACAGAATTAAATGAGCGGAGTTGAATCAGAAGTGATCATTTTTATTGGTCCACAAATTGAAAGTGGGGGACATTTGACTAGAAGAAAGCGGGAGCACATGTACATGCAGAGATGATTATTGGTGTACTTGCTCAATGACGCTAAGACAGTATTGGTTAATGTATTTTTTTTCTGCCACTGCATTGAAAGGTGGCCAAAATTCACAACAGAGACACAATCATTTTTTGTTTATATCATATAACTTAATGCCGTGTATTTAATATGACCAAAGATGAAAAAATGTCCATTTTGATTTCAGGTTGATCCTAATGTTTCCACACATCAGACTGCATGAATGTTCTTAAGTGTTAGACTCAATATAGAAATAACCTGAGACAAACTGTCAGTCTAATGAGTGCGCTGCCCTTAAAAACTGCTGAGTGTTTTGAAGTCTGTTTCTTCACTTATCAACTAATGCCAGACTTGTCTAGTACTCAGGTCATAGAATGAGCTCTCAAAGTAAGTGGAGCTGCAGTGCTGTATTTCTCTATGAAGAGCTGCTATAAAGAGGCTGTAGAGCTTTAGTGTTTGATGAGCTGCTTCAGAGAAGCCAACCAGAGTCCAGGCACGCTTCACCACCTCCTGAAGACAGAAGTTCATCAAAAGTTGCTGCTTTTCTTATTTTTGTCCCTAACCTATCCCCTCATACACGTTGGAGCAGTGTGTCGTAATCCCACAAGACGACTTCCCATTAAGAGCCTCAGCAGGGAAAAAAAAGGGGATGGGGGGTGGCGGGGGGAGAAAAGGCTGCAGACGGCCTTGAAATCACAGTGCGTGGGGAAAGATATGTAAAGCGTCCCTCATGTGTGAAATTCTGAGTGGCGCTGATTGCCGAGGGATTGAAGGAATTAGCATTCACATTTTAATTGGAGGGCAAGTGGGACTGCCAGAAATTTACAGTGCGAGACAACCGAGCAGCGAATGTGCTGTTAAAGTGACCTGGATCCTGGCTTGAGCTCTTTATGTGTAAAAACTCCTTTAGAATACTTTAGGAATGACTGTTTTCTTTTACAAGGTAGTTTTGTTTCATGGGAGTTTTCCTAAGGCAGGCCTTGCTAAAGGCAGTATCCGGCCAGTTCGAGATAACTCCACCATTCGGTTGGAGTGCAGTTATTTAATTTCTGTTATCTGACTGAAGAGTTACTCCTAGGAATGCAGCTAATTATATTACTTGAACCGTTGGAATGAACTTCTTTGCACTGGTTATGGAAAGACAGCCTCATTAAAGCTGCTTTTGCGTTCGGTTTAAGTTTCTATTGGCTTTACCTCTTGAGGATTGTGTCTAATGTAGTCTTCAATGGCTTCTAATTGAAGTGGAGTAAACAGTAAAGTCACCATCCACTTTACTAGAAACACCTATGTTCTCCAAATGGGTGCCCAATTAGGACCACCGCTGCCAGATGTTATTTGAAGAGTGAATCATTCTCAGCACAGCACTGAAAGTGGTATTGAAGTGTGTGTGATGCTGTGTATCACAGCAATTTGACTGTTGCTGTAGGTTTTACATACATACCTCAGTTTAACTGCTGCACTATGTGGCCAGAAGTGTGCAGATCACCTCAATTTTATTAATGCTCAGGTATTTCAGCCACATCCATTGCTAACAGACAAATAAAATAACATACAAAGCCATGTAAACTCTCTTAAATGTTGCGCTTGTGTGTACCATAGGTGATACAGTTATAGAAAGTCAAAGTGTCCCTGGCTAGATCTTGCTAGATGCCATGGTCAGCTGTAAGAGGTAGCATTTTGGAGCAACACCAGCTTATATATGAAGCAGTAGTCCACACAAACTCCAGTTGTCCAGAGATGTAGCATGTAAAAATTGCTTATTGTCTGTTGCATTTCTCACTATGTGCAATACCAAGTGTCGGCTGGAGCGGTGTAAAAGCATGGCATGACTGGACTTTGGAAAAGTGGAAAAGAATTCTAGGTTAATGAATCACACTTTACTTCTGGCATCAGTGCATGATCTTAATAATTCCCTTTTGATGGAACGAATTCCCAAATACACATTCCAAAACTTTACTCAGTAAAGAGCCTGATGTTAAAAAACATATAGAGAAACCTGTTACTTTGTCAACACACTGCATTTTAACTCTGGCTTTTTAAACCACAGCACCCAGATGACTCTTACTAAAGTATTCAATGATATACAATTTAAAACAGCCTTGTTTGCTAGATCTCAGTGCTGCATTTGACACGTTTGATTGTAAAATTCAGAGGTAGGTGTTAGAAGTCTTGTCCAAGGACTCTTACTGGAGTAACACATTGTGTCTAAGAAGGGGGTTAAATTTAGAACTGGAATTTAGCACTATTGGCCAATTGTGTTTCACACACAGCTGAATTTAACCTCAGCATTTAACCCATCTATGTAGTGAAGCACATACATACACACACCCACACAAGTGAACACACACACAAGGGAGCAGTAAGCACACCTGCCCAGAGTGGTGGGCAGCCATATCCACAGTGCCCAAGTAGCAGTTGGGGGTTAGTTGCCTTGTTCAAGTGCACTTCAGTCGTGTTCAGGGGATTAAACTGATGACCTTCCAAACACTAGGCCTAGCCTACAGCCTAGAGCGTGAAACACAGAGGTGTTACTTCACTATATCAACCTGGTAAGCAGGTGGGAATTCTGGGTTAATGAATCACACTTCACTTCTGGCAGTTCAGCATCAGTGCCTGACTTTAAAAATTCCCTTTTGATGGAACAAATTCCCAAAGACACATTCCAAAACTTTGTGGAAAGCCTGTTATAACTGGTCCAAATCCATATTTATGTTGATGGTTTTAGAATGGGATGTCCCATTTCTGTGACAAAGTGACAACGACAACTCTAATAGGGTGGGGAATCACCAAAATGACCAATAAATTGTTAAACGGGATTAGAATGATGGTTGTACCACATAGAAAATGAGCTAGAACCTTCATCTCTGTCAGTTCCCATTTGTTCTTGTGGAAAAACTCTCAACTTGTGCTTCAGCAGACAGACTCCAGTCCCTGCCTGTACACCGTAAGATAAGAATTTTGAATCAAGTGGCCAGTGAGTGTATATTCAGCTTGAAACCTTATATTTCCTTAAACTCTTAAGTCAGCGCTTATCCAACAACAGACAACATCCGTGGCCATCTCCTCCGCAAACTACTTATTTTATACAGGGCTGTTTGTTAGATCAATTCAGGTTTGTTTCAGAAAACTATTCTACATACAAACCAAATTACTTTTTGCTGGAGAGCTGACCCCCCTAGGGCCCTTATGCTGTGCCCCCACTCTATTGAAGATTTCCAAAACAGCAGTTGAATAAAGTCTGTCTCCTTTTCTCAACACTTTTCAATCATTTTTTTTGTGTGTGTCCAGAACCTATTCTGTCTTTTTCTCCTGACACAATCATATCAAATCATCTCTAAATAAGCGGGTTTTGCTGGCGGGCCTGTTGATCGTCGCAAACACACATGGAGTCGGCCCCCGTTACCGAGGGTCAGCTTTGAGAGCCGTAATTGGCCGAGCTGGAGTATCATTTGATGGCGCGGAGGCTGTTTGAAGAGTAATGGGATTTTTCCCTCAGCCTGAGCCTGCGGGGAGCTGAGAAGAGAACGAGAGGAGGAACGGTATACTTTTCCTCTGATTGAAAACAAGCAGGATGATTCTCTCAGCGAAACAAAAAACACACACACTTCCTCCCAGCTCCTCTCCTGTCTTGTTTTTTGCTACCTCTTACTCATTGACTCTTTTTCTTCTTTTTTCCTTTCATTTCTTCCTTTCCTCGTTTGGCCACTTCTGTTTCTTTGGCCTTTTTTTCTCTGGCTCTACTGTAATTCCATGAATAGGCACAGTGAATAAATGTGATGGACATACTTAAAGTTGGATCTGGCTGCTGCTTAGATATGTGGGGCCTGTGCGTAACTACGAGTATGAGTACATGTCTTTGAATGGCCTGCTATACACTTGGTGCTGGGTTGAGGCACTTTATAAACCCAGTCCCATTGGGGGAGCACACCAGTGCCCGCTCTTACAACATTTGGAATACAATTAAAACATATGCGAAACAAGCTAGCTAGCAAAACACTATTGTTGTTCTTTCTTTAAAATGAATGCTTCGATTAAGTTTAGTCATCGATTCAATGAAACTACGTCCAAAACTTTGTTTGAGGACCTTAAATTGGGAGAACATAGTTGTCTAGGCTGATTTGCCAGCAAGAAAGTTTAGTTTACCAGTCCTGGCCTGATATTTAAAACACAAAAAAAGGTAGACTCACCTGCTCCTGAAACTCCAGAGCTATTCCAAACTCAGTTCTAGACGATAATGCTAAAAGAAAAAACATGTACAAGAGGCAGAAACATGAGTGTGAAATCTACTGTCACTCATTAAAGAGCCTGATGTTAAAAAATGTATAGAGAAACCTGATACTTGTCAACACACTGCATTTTAACTCTGGCTTTTTAAACCACAGCACCGAGATGACTCTAATACAACTCTCACTAAAGAATTCGATGATATACAATTTAATACTGGCTTGTTTGCTAGATCTCAGTGCTGCATTTGGCACTTTAGATTATAAAATACAGAGGTAGGTGTTTGATGTCTTGCCCAAGGACTCTTACTAGTGTAAAACATTGCGCCTAAGAAAGGGGTTAAATTTAGGGACTTTAGCACTATTAGCCAATTGTGTTTCGCACACAGCCGAATTTGACCTCTGCATTTAACCCATCTATGTAGTGCAGGCAAGGGTGTAGGAGCAGGTTTGACATGGGGGGCACATTTGAACGCTAATATGAATCAAAGCCCACGCTATCCACACCAACGAGGCAGGAACAGTGGAATTATGGACTGCAGGAAATTTTTGAACAGGCATCTTAACACAAGCCTTAACAAAGTGAAAGACCCAGAGACCACCTAACAACCAAAACTCGTTGCTAACAACAAACACAGCACGTGAACTGCGAACGTTGCCAAAACATGGTTTATAAAATCAAAGTTTTTAAACAGTTTAAGCTTTCTGTGGTTTAATTTCTGGGTGTTTCTGATATTGGGTGTGTAAATCATGTCACACCCACCCCCCACCACCCTAGTGTGATTAGGAGATGTGGAGTTCATTAGGAATCAGTTCTAGGACCCATGTTGTTCAGTCTCTATGAGCTGTCTTTTCGACAAAATATTAGTGAACACCAGTAAAGTCTAACAGCCTTCTATAATCTTAAAAACATAACCAAAATCAACTGTCCCAAAAGACCTAGAGACACTTATCCATGCTTGTATTGCCAGTAGAGTGGACTGCTGTAATGCTTTCTTAACTAGACTTAGTCTGGACTATTAACTGGACCATTAAACAGCTACAGCACACCCAGAATGCAGCTCTTAAAGTTTTAACCAGGACCAGGAGCACATTACTCCAGTTCTTAAATCTTTACACTGGCTTCCAGTTAGTTACAGAATACATTTTAAAGTGCTGCTACTCGTCTATAAATCATGGAATGGTTTGGCCAATATATAAACCATGGAGGTCTCATAGATCCCTGAACTCAGGTCAGCTAATAGGTCCCAAACGAATACGGTAAAGCATTATTTAGCCACAACACTGCATACAACTGAAGCAAACTGGTCTTAGATATTCCCCAAATGTATCTTTAAATACAGATTAAAAATAATAATTGAGCTTCTTACTGCAGTTGACCCTCAATAAGCTACTTAAAGTAACAAGTCCATTGGTTCAATTGTCTTTATGTTTTATTCTATATTATGTTTGTTTTCCTATTTTAAATTATGGTTATGATTTTTTATCTTTTATTGATTTGCATTTGCATCGTCATTTTTTAGATGTTCATTTTGCTTTTACTCATGTAAAGCACATTGAACTATCTCTGTGTATGAAATATGTTATATAAATAGACCTATCTGGCCTTGCATTTCCTTGCTGTGTCAGGCTCAGTTGTAAATAAGGATAAACATGATAGAAAGTAGCGAGAATAACTGAAAGATATGTGATTATATATGTGATTTGAAGAGCAAAGTTTAGTACCAGATTAGTGTATTATATTGTATGCAGTTATTACATTCCTTTATCAGCAATCTTGATTCAGCTTAATGAAGTAATAATCAAAGCAGGTATTAGATGATAACTGTAAATAATACTGGGTTGCCACAAGGAAAAGCTAGGAACTGGTTAAATATACAAACTGAGCAAATAAAATAGCTTTTGCAATATATATTGTATACACATATGTAAATATAATACATAAATTATTTGTATATACAGTGTATTACAGAGGAGATATGTAGAAGATATGGTTGATGTGGAGTGTTTAAAAATAATGTCTTGTGTGTTTTTGACATATTTTCTGTTAAGCCACTCCTTCATGCTTCTCTTTTGTTTTTTTTATGATTTTGTTTACAAGATGCCAGCAGCGTCAAATTCCTACACAGGTTTATGAATTTGAATTATTTAAATGTGTATTGTAAATTGCAAATTTGCATGCCTGGTGTGTGAGCTGATTTCTTCATGCAGTGTGAGTTTGAGAAAAGATCCAAAATCAAGAATTTTCTGCCAAACAGTCATGAGTGACAACCCTGGTCTCTACACTCATTGGCCATTTGATCCGGTGCGTTTGCCATACAGGCGTACTTTGTGGTTGTACAATTACAGAGTGTTGTCAATCTGTTTCTCTGTATACTTTGTTAACCACTTCATCAATGGTCAGGAGCGCCCTAGGACAGGAGCTTGAATAGATTTAGCCAACAGGGTTCTGGGGCCAGAAACTGATGCATATAGAGCTGAAGTATGAAGAGAAACAGGTAGACTACAATCTGTACTTGTGAATGTCCCCCTTACACACTCACTAGTGCAGATGCTGTTATAAATTGCTAGATTGCTTCCTTTGTTGTCAACGCAGCACTCTCATACAGCCTTTTTACAGATCTTTATTACAAATTTGAAACCTTACTTCATTCAGCTGTGTTTGCTTTTATTTACACACAAGAGATTTTAGTAATGAAGCTTCTTTATTATTGGGATAGTGGAATAGCATGAATGAGAGGAAAACTCCATTGGTCTTGCTGATTAGAAGTTTAATTCTTATACAGAAGGTTGTTATTGTTGGATTTGTGCATTAAAAAGCTTTTTTCTTCCTTAATACATAAATAGATGTAATAATAAAACAGGTCTTGCTTTTTTACAGGTATTATATCATCTCTTCAATCAATTATCATCCCTGCCAAAATAGTTCAGTAAAGCCATCTAAAAAGAAAGTTTAAAAAGCTTCTTCAAAGACTGTGCTACTTAGATGTTGGACAGAGTTGGCTGGATAAAAGCAGGTTCGGGATGTTTATTTTAAATTACTGTCAGGGTACATGAGCCGTTTGGCAGTTGAAGGTTGATAAAAAATAAACTTGCATCTGTTTAATACATTAATACTGTATTCCCTTTAGTGAAGAAATCAGCAGGACTCTTCAAATTCCCAGCCAAGCCAGCCCTCCACGGCAATGTGATTTTGCAGTGTGTGTGGTTTGAATATTTGAATATTCGGTGAACTCATCTGATCACTGCTTAAGTTAATCGGGTGTTTAAATAAGGCATGTGTTGTTTAGAATAAGGAAATTAACTAAATTGTGAATGAGCTTTTTGCTTTGTGACTGAGAGTCTAATGCACAACTGCAGAGAATGTGGAAACACAAGCAACTGATACTGCATCTTACCATCTGCACCTGTACATGCAAAACCAATGAAACCAGACAATGCAAAGTGTACAGTATGTAGAGTATCTTATCAAAGTTATGACTCTATAGGCCAACTGGTAGTGTTTTTAATCACATACACGTAAAAACAATAGTACCAGAAGGCTGCATTTAGTGAAATGTGATAAATCAGCTGTTTAAAATGGTGAATAATGGAAAAGCAGTTTGACTAACTGGGACTTTTATCCATTTTTATGAAAGCGTGCTTGCCTTTGTGCATTGTGGTTTTTTTTTCTGTCCCACGGGAAATGATATTTGTGTAGCCGAATGCTAGAACGTGTCTTTTCTTGTCATTCAAACGGTCCTTTCCTGTCAAAGCCAAAACAATGGTAAGATTTCTTCACTAGTCACAGGTAGGGCTGTCGAGACACCTTCACGTTCTAATTCGAGGCAATAATATCATTTTTTTATTGACCAGTTCAGTCCAAAGGCTTTTCCTACTGTTAGAAACAACAGTGCGCTGGCTGTCCTGAGCAGACCGACACTTTTTAAAAGATGTAGTAGGAGTCAAGGACCCAACATCATACGCTTCATGCCAAACCATGAGAGTTGAAAACCCTGGTACCTACACACAATGCTCATTTGATCAGGTCCGCCTGCCATATACTTGCATTTTGAACAATTAGTTGTACAATTACAGAAACTGACCACGGATGAAGAACTAGAGGATAGCCAAAACAAACTGAATTATCATCTATTTTATTAGCTATTAGCTTTTACCCCTTAAAATTTGACAAAACATTAAAGGGATTACATGATTTACACACCAGAACACTTTATTTAATAGTAAATAAATACAAGAAATCATGCTTGCTGTATATTCAGTACTTAGCATGAATCCTTGAGGACAGAAAACTGATAAAAGTACATTTTGCTGCAGTGTCAGAATCTACATGTCAAATAATGGCATATCTGTGTAGCCCAGAGTCTGCTGAAAATAACAACATGTATAATAGCGTGTGTAACCATATTACGAAAGTACTTAATAATTGTAAATGTAATTGTAAGAGACCAAAATACCAAATCGATTACACCAGAACCTCAGGCTTCTAAGAAATTGATCATGATGTTATTTAATCGGCTGGTTAAGCAAAGTACATCCAGCTTGTTTATTTAAGAGAAGAGAGGAAAAAACTGTGTTTATACCAGCAAATACTTAATATTGGAGTCGTCCTAAGTGTAAAAGTCTATATTACTTAACATAGCAAGGCTTGCACGGCTCACTTTGTATTGGCTGTGTTTAAGTGAAGCATCGTACACTAAGTGAAGATAAATTAGCAGATGTCCTGAATGAGTAGACCTTTGTTGATGTGTGGTAAATGTGACTCTCCTGATTCTCTCATGAATGTGTGCTTCATTTGGGAGAAAGAGAGATGCCCCACCCAAAATATTTCCCTTTTTTCCTGAGGAGTAAATGCTCCACTTATAGTTTAGTTCTGGCACAGGGTCGGCACCTGATCTTGTTAACCAACCGAGAGTGTTTATTAGATCAGGTAGGTAAAGGCAGAGTGCTTAATGATCTTTCCCAGGTGCTGTTTTCTTGTTTTCAGGGACTGCAGAGCATGTGTATGTTTGTTCTCTCCATGCTGGCTGTTGTCTGTTGAAGGGGTGACAGATGTACAACGAGGTAGCAGATATTTAAATATATCAACAGACCAAAACAAACAGCAACCCTTGAAATGATAAAAAGAATGGTAGTTGGCAGCAGATGTAACAAAGTAACATGAAAGTTCGCAACAATGTACAGCACATAGGACCATGCTGGTGTAATACACGTGAACAGAGTAATGGAAGTGTGTTTTCTCTATTTTGTGTGTGTGTGTGATTGTTTTGGAATGAAGGTACAGTGTGCTTCTAGGTTTATGGAGAGTCTATAAGACAGGAGAGTAAGCAGGGTGGCAGGCAGGAGTGAAGCTTGATCCAATAAACCTGGATGTTCCCTGTCCACATCATTTGTTCAGCACACAGACCAGCTGCCCCGCACTCTTGCAGTATTGTAGAGCAGCAGCTCCAGCATTATGCAGTAATGTTTTCATCCAGCTGCTCTTGTATGCTGCCTGAATGAAGCGTCTCCTGTACCGAGGAATAAGAAATCAGAGCCTTTCTCCACTGCCACTGCCGCACTGCAGGAGAGAGAGAGAGAGAGAGAGAGAGAGAGACTGGGTGAGAGACAGAGATAGAATGCAACATAGAGGGGGGCACTGTGAGCTTGTGAGTTAAAGAGACACAGACAGAGGGAAATATAATATACGAATATTCCAGAACAGCTTGTATTGACCATATAAGACCATCAACAGCCTACTGTGTAATCCCCTGTGTACGTCTCTTGCAGAAGGTCCATAAAAGGGGAATTCACTTATTTGTAATATATATATATATATATATATATATATATATATATATATATATATATATATATATATATATATATATATATATATATATATATATTCATATTTTAGTGGTGGTGACAGAAACCGGAGGTTGGCGATGTATATGACACAAGTATTGCAGTTTTATTTACAACTTATTTAGCTGTTAACTTTTCAAGGCCAAATGGAATCTGATGTTTTTGAGGCCTATTTTGTGTGTTGTTTCTCTAAAATAAACATTCACCAAATGTTGCAAAGATGGGTCATGGCTCAACAAATTTCATTAAATAATTCTTGGAAATTCTAAAATAATATTTCTCAACGTAAAGTTGAAAGTCTTTCGCCATATACCATACCTAATGCTGTAAAAAGAAATCTCCGAAATCTCAGCCCATGTAGGGTTTGGCCAGTGCTGTGGAATGTATATGACCTTCGAGTCCTCTGGTGGCATTGCATGAGAAACAGTCTTGCTACTGTGTTAAATATAGCCACACTGGCTCAGAAGTACTTCAGAAAGCCCACCGCTGCATCAAGAAATGCAGCTTGAAACCCAAGGAGGAAGCTATGTTTTGATTCAATGTAGAAATGTCAGTGTTTTGTGGGTCTAAGCTCATCTCAGATGGTTTGAAAGACTTTGGAAAGTGTGCTGTAGCCTGTATGAGTCCATATTTCAGCTTGTTTGTACATGCCAAAGACAAAACGGACCATTAGGTACTGCAAAAGCATGCGTCCACAGCATGTCTGACGCAGTATTAGTATCCTCTGGCAAATTAGTATCCTCAATTCCCAAACAATTAAAAGTGTTATTAAAAAGAAACCCAATGCAACACAGTGGTAAACATGCCTCTGTCCAAGTGTTGCAGGTATTAAATTCTAATTATAAATTACAATTAGGTTGGTTAGTAAAAACATTGGATAATCCAACTCAGTTAAACAAAATCAACTTTTAAACAAAGTCAAGTCACATTACTACAATGGCGGCAGCGCGTAGGTGGCAGCGTTATGGTCTGGGGAATGTTTTTCTTATTCTCTGGGCCCGCTCATCCATGTGGAAGGTGCTCTTGACTGATTCGGATATAAATCCATCCTTGCAGATCACGTACACCCATACATACTGATTGTCTTCCCTGAGGCTGGAAGATGATGACCAAGACCCCTAATCCCCCTGATCTGAACCCAACTGAGCATCTATGGGACAACCTAGAATGTTGTGTTCGCTCTATGTATCCTTTCCCACGGGATGCACCTCAGTCAGCATGGCTCCAGATACCTGTGACAACTTACCAGGACCTTATTGAGTCTCCCAGCCCGTCTAGCTGCTGTCTGTACTGCACATGGTGGTCATAATAATGTGACATGGTGTTTATAATAATGTGACTCGACTGTGTAAAGGTAAAAAGTGTTTACATTATTAATTACTGTTGCATTGTGCTTCATAGTAATTAGCCTCTAGTACTCTGGATTCTAGGGTTCAAATCCCTGCTCAGGAGGTAATATTAGTACTTTTGTGTGGTAAAAGGAGTTCTGTTGTTGCACGCTGTGAATTACAGTAACTTTAAATCACATTAATTGTCCTGTTTTTTGTCCTGCCACTCTTGTGTGGTTGATGTGTATGCTGTATGGTTGTGCTGATCAATGGGAATGTATATTGGGAAATGGCTTTGCCTGTAGTGTTCAATTTTGTCGACTCAGATTCTCAAATCAAATCGCAGGTAGAACTGCAGTTTGAGCAGCAGGGGATCCTCTGTGTGACTCTCTAAACAACGGCTGGAACGGCTGGGCTCACTTTGGACCTGGTTAACATGTTTTATTTCCAACCAAAAGAACATTATGCTGACTCACTCAGAGTGACCTGTTATATGCTCCTTGATCTTCTCTGGCTGGTGAAGTGGCAGATACACACTCAGCACAGAGCAATAACCTGCTTATGATCCAACATAATAATATCAGCAGGCATCCTCACAAATCTTCATCTGATTATGTCAGTCTCCGAGGACGCGGAGCGGAGGAGAGCGTGTCAGTGTTAACCTTGCGAGTGAATAATGCCACACACTGAGGCCTGTGACTGAGGAGACCATGGGCAGTAATGACTCAGCACATTTCATTGCTTTTAGCCGCTTTTTAAATATTGCTTCTGCTTTCTAGGGCTGCTTTCTTTCTCTTCTTCAGCTGTTGTTTATTGAGCAGGACAACAAAAGAAAGAGGGGTGAAAGGAAGGCATGGGTATGTGAAAAAAGAAATACATCAGTTTCTCATCTTTTTCTTTCTCATGCCTCTGATTTCTCCCAGAAGGGTATGAAGCACTTCAGGGATACACAATGCACTTCCTGAGCGGGATTGTTTCTGTCAGTTTGTTGGTGCGCTACCTGAACGTGTTTACATGGTCCAGATCACGCACCCTGGCGCTTGGCCCTGTGTGCTCTGCCGATTTCTGCTGCGCTGAAAGTGTAGGAAGGCTGCAGAGGCCTTTCAGACTGAAGTAGGAGTTAACTCCTAAAAGCCGCTGCAGTAGTGAAGCAGTCAGTACCACCTTAGTTTTTTATGCCATCCATGAATAAACATCTCTACTTCCTAGTAGATGAAGGCCCACCTCATTTGCTTAAGGTTACACTTTAGCCTTTGGGGGGCCCTAAGCAGTATTTTGTGTCCACCATGCCCCCTGATCTTGTGAGCTAATGCACTGTAAAATTACAGCCTAACTAATCACAAAGGTTTGAGAAGCCAAAGATATGCACTTATAATAGACTAATTTGTGTATTGCAGATGACTGGATGCTCATTTGGGGTCCTAATAAGTTATAATTTATATAACAGATTCTCAGCATTTTGGATCCACATTAAATTCCTATCCCTCCATTTTTCCATGAACTGCTATTGGTTTTGATTTGGCTGGTCTGACCTTAGTTTTAATGTAATTTTTTTCTTGTTCATTTTAGTTTCATCATTTTCTAACCCATTTATTTTTAGCCGATAATAAATATTGAAAGCTAAATGTAATTTAAAATGTATATTATTCAGTATTCAGTAGATCTGTGACTTTAAAAAATGCCCAGATGTGGTTTTGTACACAACACTAATGATTTGGCCCTACAATGAAATGGGCAGTTTTTCCTTTTTTGTTAAGATCAGGAAAAAACTGATAAGCTCAGCACCTGAAAATAAAATAAAATTGACCTACTAAGCTAATATTACTTACTTGAGGACTGCTAGCTGCTAACATTACTTATAAAAGCTACTTGCTCTCAAACTCAACATTAATACCAAGCAAATTAAGGTTGTAACTCATGCTGGAACTTTCAGTTTAAGATGATCTGTTTTAACCATCAAACAATGATACACACACACACACAGCATGGCTGCTACTTACAGGTTACTGTTGGATTTGTTGTGCTAATAAAAGTGGAACTGCTCCTCTTTTCAGTTGCTTCAGCAAAGCCTCAATATTGTCAATATGGTTCGAGAGACTGTCTGAGGTGAGCCTAAGGAGCCAGAGGAACTAACAACTTCAGTTGTGCAGGATCTTGTTAAAGATGTGGGCTTCCAGCTTGCCAGATTATTTTGCCATTTTTTTGTTCCACCTTAAATGGGGCTAAATGCATTTGATTGAGACGCTGGCAAATAGAAAGCCAATTTTATGGAAAACAACCATGCTGCTGACTTTTAGTTTTCTTGCAAGAGGTATGAAAAGTGGCAGCCTTGAATGGTGGATTTCTCCACATTGTCTCCACATAGTATTTAAGGAATGGTCTATTTTACTGCCCTCTTTGGTACATGCAGGAGTTGGTCCATACATGGTGGAACAACAGTGTTTAAGGTTCCTGATACGTCAGTTCCATGTACCAAACTCTCCTTATTCAACTATGCCAATCAAAGTAAAGAGTTTTCCATTCTATGGCACCTTTAAGTTCATAGATTATAGTTATACACTGATTTTATTTAATTTTCCCATCCGTCTCTCTCCCTCTCTCTCTGTGCCTTTAATTTACCTCTTTCTCTGTACTAGTACAGTTAATTAGACTATGCACAATCCAGTGTACTCATGGATTTCTTAATTATGTTGCTTGATGCTGTACAGTACAATTTCTATGTTATGAGTAGGTAACCCAATACAACACTTTTAAATTAACCTTAATTTCTCATTTGATTGCCAATATAAACCAACGACAGACGCTGTACTGTAAACTGAGATGCTCCTGGAACTAGGTTACTGATTTAGCTAGCAATGTAAAAAAAAAACATCTCACTAGATAGTCTGCTAACTGCCTCATAACATCTCACATTAACATCATACCCTGAGTATGTGTGCTGCATACATAAAGATATCTAGAAGTAGTGTAGACACTGGGTAGCATAGTGTCTCATAGAGATAAACACAGTGGGGGGGTTAAATCTATGGCCAAGCCACTGCTGTCCTAAAGTCAGCTGAGAACCAGGCTACACCGACAGGGTTTTGTTGCTGTTTCTACACCGAATCGCATAAAACCTTTCCAAAACTGTGAGTTAACTTTGTGTTTACGTTGAGCTTGCATTACTAGACAGATCCCAGTCCTCTACTTCTTGCTGTCTAACTACATGTTATCACCACAAAAAAAACATACCTTATTTAAGCATTTTTTCTTCATGTTCTCTTTTTTTCTGCAGATGCATACATTATTTCTTAAGAAATTATTTTTTTAGCAGCTTATATCCCCTCACATGTGCATTTCTGGCAATATTATGACACAGTAATGACCCATAAGCTGTTAGGGGACCACCAGGCAGCCTCAGGGCCCAAACCAGCTACCTATGTTGCTCATTACCTCATATATTAAATGTGCCTAAAATATGCTAATAACCTGGACTGCTATGCTGATGAAACATATCATAGCTAGGACAGCTCTGTGGTTTGTGTACAACTTGACTTGATGCAATCACTTGACTGTACCCACTGTAGACATCCTGAAAGCTTTTACATGATGTAATGCTACATTTGAACGCTCACCTGCCATGCGGGCATAGTGTTTTATTCACAGCGGATTCCGGTCTCAGTTCTATATTTTTATAGCCCCTACCTGCTTGTCTGGCAACTGTTGTTTCATCAAAATGGTCTTTTCCCCTCATTTCCCCCCTCTCTCTGTTCCTGCTGGCCTGCAGCCGTGGTCGGACTGATCCAACTCCGAAATCCTCTCAGTGTCTCCCCTCTCGCCTCTGCATGCCTCACTGCCTTGTTTTCTATTGTTTTCCGGCCCTCCATAAATCACCTGTGTGTGCACGCTGCCCAGCACACCGCCTGACACGCAGCACACAGGCGCGTTACACAAATCCCCTCTGCAGACCCTCCAGCATCCAGCCAGCTCTCTCTCCAGCAACACTCAGGCAGAAGCTGCCCTCATCTGCTGCTGTAGCACTCACTCAAAGTGAAACTGAACTGAATAATGTTTAGCCAAAACATGGTTCTGGATCTACGAGGCTCATATACTGTAGCTAAAATCTAAAATAATATAACAACAATGTAATCTAATATTTAATAGATGCCTATATTCACCAGTTAGTGCTGCTAAAACTGGATGCAAACTCATCACATCCCAGGCTCCGCCCATCTCTCAATTCACAAGGTCAGCGTTGTCGGAATTCTGATTGCCGGTTCCGCCTTTCTTATCTGTCGCCTATCTGCCCTTGGCCTTTTAAAGAACACTCGGGACTGTAGCTGTCTGCAAAGTGTCTGGTGTTTTGTTTTCTCAGATGTCTTTCTGAGTGTGTATTACTGGTTTTGGACTTTGTACTGTGTAAACTGTTTTTTTTTTGGGTTAGAATTGTTCTCATATACCTGTTTGATGGTTGTTGGACTTGGACCCTTTGATTTTTCCCTTTCACATTGCGATTAAAGACCCCCATATATTGGCAAGTAGTCTTACCCATTTCTTACAACAGACTTGCTAACAAGGTTTCTGATGTCACACTATAAAAAAGTACAGATGGTGATCGACTGACCCTCTGGTGTTGGCTGGCACTCACTCACCATAGCAGCACTAATGCAATAAGTCTTGGAAATGCTCTTTGGGATCTTACACATCTCCTCTTTTGTCTTTGGCCTGAGTAACAATTTATTCTTTCTCCCGGTCTCGCAGGCAATTGGGCAGATTTTCAGACTTACAAATAAGCTACGGCCTATTGTAAAGTTCTTCAGAGACATCCTAGCTATTAATACACTTGCTAGACTATGTTGAGAGAAGAAAAGAAGACATCTTTGGATAGCGTGAATGAATTGCTCACATCACAAGTAGTCAGGTGAAGGACAAATTCTGTAGTTTTGATCACTTTTGAGTGCTAAGAATTGTTCACGATCGACACCTGACTGACAGCAGAACATTAGCAGGACTTACATAACATAACGGTTGGAGGAGAAACTGCAGCTAGAGCCACAGGCCACAGCTGTGTTCAGAATAGCTTCCTATTACAGAAACAAGGCACTATATAGTGTATTAGCCATTTTGTAGTGTGGTTTGAAATCTCTGAACATTCCATATAAAGTTCACTATCCATCACCCATAATGCAGCACAAAATGTAGTGTACAGACTATGTGCTCTTGAATTTCCAATGTATATTTTAATGCAATGCAGTGGTGTCTCATTACCAGTAAAGAGTTGGAGCATCAGGTGATGCCCAGAATGCCAGTAGTCAGATGTAATTTTCATATAAATAAATGCCAATGCTTATATTAGTGTCCACTTAAGTTACTTCACATGCATACATACACATTAAGTCAATGAGAAAACCATTAAAATGTCAACAAATAAAAAACCTGCATACACAGATTCAATTTTCATAATTTCTTTCAACTCTGTGTGTAAACGTCCTAATTACAGAATATATTTTCCGAAATCAGTATTAGGCTAATCTACAATTCAACAGTACCTATGCAGTCATGTTGGATTTGTTTATGCGTCAGAATATGAATTTACCCCAAGCAATGAAGCAATGAGGCAATGTAACCAAACGTAGTGTCCAAAAAGTCTTTTGGTCCTCTGGTCAGTTTACAATGTAGCAAATGGTGTACAGTGAATAGTGAACAGGTAAACGAGTAAACCATTTCGCAAGACTCCTCCCATGAGTGCAGAGAGCTGGGACACTTTAAAAACTGAAGATCTTCAGTCAGTTAGAGAATAAACAGAAGCTTCTGTTTGCACCTGCATTTGGCTTCCCAGACAGAGTTGCTCTGCCCATTTCCAGGATGTCACCACAGTTCAGCTAATGTCAAGTTAACGAAATCAACTCTGTCAAAGAGAAATACAGAGGTATTCCTCTCTTTTGCAATCATGACTGTGTTTGACAAAGTTGTGAATAGTATAAACATAAAGCCCCATTCAGAGACTGCCTCAGTCAGAGACCGCCTCTACAAATACAGTTTCTAAAGCTTTGCCATCCAGATTTCAAACAAAGATTCTCTCTGCTTTTCTTTGGTTTTTAGTTTAGCTTATTAAACTGTAAATACTGTTTGACCAGAGGAGGATGGGTCTCCCCTTGTGAGTCTTGGTTCCTCCCAAAGTTTCTTCCTCCAGTCTGAGGGAGTTTTAATCACCACTGTCACCTCTGGCTTGCTCACAGGGGGATATATGTTGTAACTGTCTGTTTTCAAAACTTCTTTAAAGCTGCTTTGTGACAACATCGTTGTAAAAATCACTATATTAATAAACTTGAATAGAATTGAATTAAGTACTACAGATTAAAACCTCCAATCAAATTAAACTAATTTTTTATATCTTGGTTGAAAGTTATAGCCAGCATTAGCTGCACAAATACATTGTGCCAACTGTCATGCCTCCCCCTGGCTCTGTGGTTTCCAACTAGCAGAACCCTGATCTCTTCATAGACTCCAATTCCTCATGTGACATCATCCAATTAGAAACACTTTTCAAGAACAGCGTCTCTTGACTATTTATCCTTTCTCTATAAAGACTGTTTGTTTCCTCAGCTTCCTTGTGAAGGATTGCCTCTATTCTCACATGTGTACTGAACATTTTTTCCACTTGCTGTATTTGCTTGTTTTTGACCCTGTATGTGGCTTATGCCCTTTGATCTGGTTGTTGTTAATTGTTTACTGGTTTTGACCCTTGCTTGGTCCTGTACTGCACTTTGATGCTCCTCTTGCGCTTTCACCATTTTGTTTTGGTTTTAACCACAGCCCTATAGTTTTGAAATGAAATGTTAAACTACACAGATAAATCTAAATTGTGCCTTTAAAGCCTTGCAGAAAATATGCTCTTCTAATTTTTTCGTAGAGGATTTTATGAATATAAAATGTTACCACAAATACATTTTATAGGTGAAATGAATGTACATGGAAAGTATCTTCGCCTCCAGAGGTCTTAGTCCACCGAGTAGTGATCAGCCTAGAACACACTGCACCTATCCCTCGCCACACACCTGTTCCCCATCACTAGCACCCTTTACCACCTCACACAGTCAATGTTGTACGATGTATTGCCAATCCCTTCACGATTGCATACAGAGTATTTCGGCCTAGCCTGGCCTAGCCTGGCCTAGCCTAGCCTGGCCTAGCCGAGCCGAGCCAAGCCAAGCCAAGCCAAGCCAAGCCAAGCCAAGCCAAGCCAAGCCAAGTCAAGCCAAGCCAAGCCAAGCCAAGCCCTTCACGATTGCATACAGAGCATTTCGGTCTAGCCTGGCCTAGCCTGACCAAGCCAAGCCATGCCAAGCCAAGCCTGTCTAACCCATTTTTCTGACCTCTGCCTGTCTTCTGGATTCTGCCTCTGTCTCTTCCCCCTCAGGATACCTCTGCACAGATTCCCCTGACTAAGCACCACTACGACCCTTACAGATTTTTTTTTTCTGTCTCTACCTGGTATCGTCTACTTCTCTGGTTTCCCCTGTCTGGCTTCCCTGACTACACAGCTTTGACCCTCTGCTTCATCCCTAACGCTTGTTGCATTGCTCTGTTTTTGTTCAATAAATGCCTGCATATGGATCTCACCTCTGTTTCCATGTCAGCTTCGTTCCATACAACGATCTGAGTCACCATGGTGCTGCAGAGCCAGAACCAGTATCACATTTACATGTTTCTACTGATATGCATGCATTGAGAATCTATTTGCTGAATAATAATGAATTCTTTGAATGCTATGTAAACAGAAATATTTCCCCATAGTAAAGTCTATATCAGTATCTCAGATCAGCATTAAAGGTTAGCCTCCATTGCTCTGCGTTGTTTCAGTTTGCAGTAAGAACCCCCTGTGAGCGTGCTTGCATGCCGACACTGCAGATCTAATATGGCAAACATGATGTATTGTTAGAGCCCGCTGCAATCCAGAAGCCGTTAGACATGCTCCACCTGTTCACTAATTAAACCCACTACAGACGCCACGCTGCTGCCTCAGGAAGAAACCTCACCGCAAAAAGAGTCCCTGCTTCAATCTCGCCTCAAAGCCTCTGCTTTGGTGACTTACAGTAGAAGTAAAGATGATGCCTGATCTGAGAGTGTTTTGTAGAGGTGAACTGAAACATTAGGCCATTTCACATGAAAGTGTTTCAGCTGTAATGTGCATTTTGTAATGTGGACATACTGTTATATGCAGAAGTTTGAATACTTTTGATCGATTAATTTTTTTTTTTTTTTTAGAAAAGTACCAAAATCCAAATCATATTTCATGATGTTTGTGGGAAAAAGACTGTTTCATTATTAGTACTATTATCTTCTTGTCCATTTCATCAAAGACAAACTGTGTTGACCAGCTCTTGTTGCATAAAGACAATAGCAAGTTTCCAGAAAATACAGGGTCCTTTATGTATGAAGTTACAGCATATTGCTGACACCAGTGCAGCTATTATCCTGTATATTCCATAACCCTGCAGAGGTAGAATACAAAACACAGTAACACTTTACTGTAGGCTATAGTGAAGACAACATAATTTAAAAGCCGATATAACAACAACAAGATGTTACAACAATGACTATCAAGATAAGCCATACCATACACCATTTTATCTTACCTTTGATGACTTTATATGCAAAAGTAGACAGTTTGCAGCATGGGTATGGCTCCATAAGTCAAATAGGGAAAGAATATGGACATTAAATTGAACGATTCTTGTGGAAAGCTATTATTGTATTACAGACCAAGCTCTACCTTCTTTTCTCAGCCCTCCAATCACTGCTTAGTAACATTGCCTAAAGCTTTCCATTTGTTATGAGTGTTTGAATTTGAAGCTCCAGTTGCACTTAAACTATATTAAATGAGGGATTATATCCAATAGAGTGTGCTGTTTTCCCCCTCTCCAAGGCAAAAAACTAATTTAAACAACTTTATAAAGAGCTTTTTTACTATAAAGGCTGAAATCGACTTTGTCAATCAAACATCTAACATTACTTCAATTCACCATGTCATCAAAATAAGACCATATAGACCATATACTTGTTTCATGGCTGCTGTGCCAGTATGCTTTAGCCAGGGGTGGTTAGGTTTACAATTGAGGTTTGTTTTTGTTCCTAGTTGTTGTACATCTCAGCTGTCTGATTTCAATTCTGCTCTTCATTGGGCAGAAATTGTGTCTGTGTTGAGGTGTTGATTGAGTTTATGTGAAACTGGCCAATTGCTATTGTTCTGTATCAATATAGGGCAGAAGTGGAATACTACTGGTATAATAATGGTATTATAATGACAGTGCAGCTGTTAGGTATAGGCTATAGCCTGATATATTGACACTGCTGGACATTAGCACATATGGAAATTGTATCTACCAAGCTGGCCTACCCACTTTTTAATAAGCTATCTGAAAATGTATTTTTGTCTACTATTGACAGCAACAGTACAAATACTGCATTATTTTCCATAGAGTGGTTGCTAAACGGACATTAAGGAATATATTCATACTGTTCGATTTTAAACCAGCTATAAAATGAGTGACTTGGAAATGAAAATCAAAGAAGCAAAAGCTGTCAGTTGAACTTGTAGCGCTTGAAGAACTGTAAGCGGTGTGGATTGGGCTGAGGGTCGCTACGCTTGCATGCCTGGAGCAAATGAATTTGAAACATTAAAAAAGTCTGAACTAATATGTAGGTGTGAAATATTAGATCAGTTGTTTCTGATTTCTGCCTTTTGCAGCATCAAATTTGGCGCAAGTATTTATGGAATTGCTATTTTAGGACAGGCTTTTTAACAGCAGGGAAAGAAAGACATTCTGCAGACTGCTGCGGACTCGTTAAGCAGCCTGGCTTATTGTGGTCAACAGCATGGAGGCTTTTCTGTGCGAGAGCGACCTCAGTCATAACTCAACTGAATATCTGTGAAATTTATGCGCCTCCCGAGTCACTCTTTCAGCAGGATGCATTTGTGAAGGAACAGGCCTGTTATTTATATTGATTCAACAATACCCTCTGCAGTTTAACTCTTTTTACTGCAGGCCAGGTAATTCCAGCAGACGCCTCGGAATTGTCTGATCCTCACATTCTTTTTGTGTAACTGTTGCCAAGTTAGACAAGCTTTACAGAACACTGGCAAAACACATGTTGAACCTAGTGGCTAAAAAAAGAACTACATATTTCCATCTCTGAATTTACCTGAATAATGAAGTGGGTGAAATGTAAACAGTGTTATGAGGAGTGATTTGAAATTAAATAGTGCATTGTAAAAAACTTATTGACTGGGATTTCTTTGCAGTGGTGATAATGAACAGAGGCATCATCATGTCTACAATGCAAATATAGCCATTTTATTTACTATCCAAAATCATAAATGAACCTAAACCTGTCATCTGAGTTTTCCCATCTAATGTTAAAGATGGTCAGTCTGGAGTGTAATTTCTGTTAGATTGTGTTAAATCTAAGGCTTACAGTGACCTACATATGCCTCTGTATATACATTTTAGATATATATCAAAACTATAATTTAAAGCAATGTTTCAGACAATTTTACATAATACATTTCTGTGATTTTAAAGGCATTCAGTTCATCAGACCTCTGAGTCACATCACCACTACTGTGAACCGAAGAGAGTGATTTTGTTAACATGCGAACTATTTAATTATGCAGACATTTTAAAAAATAGATGATTTGCCTGGAAATTAAATACAACTTCCTAGAAAAACTGCCTTTTACTGAAATATTATTAGTTGACCTGGTTCAGCCAGTTATTCTGCCATACAGTGTTTTACCAAAATAATTGTGGTTAATAGCTTTTGTAAATTTGCATATGGTAAATATGTAAATATGGTATATTTACAAGTATTTAAACCTTTTTTTTAAATATAACAACAGTGATGAGCATAAAATGTAATAGCGCTTTCAGGGAAAATGCTTCTTCCCAATGAAGTGCTAAATGTGTTAAAATTAAATATATTTTGTATGCATGTGATGTGACAGGTCACAGTGTTTGGATAGAACAGGTAACAGGTTTTTGTTATGTAAACAGTAGCACAGCAGCAAATAGAAAAAAAAATAATTCACTCATTGTCAATTCCAAACTTCTTGTTGCGGACAGCATGGCGGCGCCGTGGGTAGTGCTGTCACCTCACAGCAAGATGGGTGTGGGATTGATTCTGGCTGGGCCATTCTGAGTCCCCTCTGTGTGGACTTCACATGTTCTCCTTACGTCTGCATAGCTTTCCTCCAGTGACTCCCTCCCACAGTCCAAACACATGCGGTCAGGTGAATAGAAGAAGCTAAACTAGACATAGGTGTGAATGTCTACGTCCTGTAATGGACTGGTGTGGCCTGTCTGGGGTGTTTCCTGCCTTTCACTCAGTGAGCGCTATGATAGGTCCCAGAACCCTCGCTCCAAAAACCCAGAAAGATAAGCAGGCTTATAAAAAGAATTAATGAAAAGTACCGATTGCCTTCAAAGCCAAAGTCCAGCCCCAAAGTCCATTTTTGCATTTAAAACTGGAATTTCAGCCTCATGTCTTAAACTCCGATGTCTGTGCACTATGTTGGCAGCATACTCCAAAGCTCATCCAACCTCGCGATTACTGGACAATTACTATGAAAGAATGCTTTTGTGGGCACAGCATGGATAGTGCAGTTGTTTTCTTCTCTCTAATGCAAATAGGAGTAGCGTGTGAGTGGGGAACTGCCAAGTTAGCTTGTTTGTTTTCCCTCTGTACGTAACATGCAGGTAATGCCTTTTCCCTTGCTGAAAGCTCACCAGCGCTGTGGCACTGATCCTGTTAAAGTCGCGCTCTCACCCCAGGCTAAGCGCTGTTGTGATGTAAGCTCGCTTTGCTGTCACTTGTGTTGCATCTCAAACGTGGTCTCAGTGACTGTGCAGAAACGCACGGCCCCCTGTGCCCACGGCCTCGGCAGCGTGCGAGTGTGACTCAGGTACACGGGTGGAGAAGAGTTGTCTCTGGGCTTTACAAGAGCACTTCAAAAATGCTAATGCTACTCATAATGAATCAAAGATATCAGGGAGCGTTTAGCATTGTATGAATAAACCTCGCTAATGGGTTACATTCATTGTTAAACACATTAACATTTTTGAGTGACGTTTATTTAAATGAATGGAAAATCAAGAGCTGACTGAAGTTTTACCTACAATATTACTGAAAGCAGTAAGTGGAACTGTTCTGCTGGAACTGCTTACTTATTTTTTTTGTTAATGGAATATAACTGCTTCCTGATCATGTATTCATATCTAACATCCTGTACCTGCTCAACACAATTAGTAGGTTCTCCCTCCTCTGTTTCATCCCAATGCTGCTTTAGCTTCCTTGTAAACTTCTATCTTACCTGCACTGTAACGTTGGAGCAGACGAGAGAGGCGGATACGCATGCAAGCGTCTTTTATTGGAGTTCATAGTAGAAACAAAACAGATATACAAAATAACAAAGTAACAGAGAGACAGGCAGACAATGGAACAGCTTAACCACATTATAACCACAATGCTGCACAAGAACACAGAGTAATCAGAGGGTTTACGTAACACACAGGAAACAATGAACACCTGGGACAAGGAGAAACCACAAACTAGGAGCAGGCGTAAGAGGGTGGAAACGAGGAGGAACAAACAACCAAAACAAACATAAGCACATGGAACCAAGGACAGATTAAGGGTAGTCTGGGTCCCTGGGCAACTCTTTTCCCAGGGACCCAGACTATCCCTAATCTGTCCTATCCAGCGCCCCTTGTGATCAAAGGCCCTTTAATGGTATGCCCTGCTCTTCTCTAGAGCCCCTTGGTAGGGCCTCTCATAACCAGGGCCCTCTAAAATTATGCCCCACTCTTTCCTAGGCCCCTTAATAGCCAGAAGTTGAAGTCAGAGCAGTGCCACACTACCTTGTCCTTTTTCATAAGGGGCCCAAAAGCAAGGCTAGGGCTCCCAAAAGCATGGCTAGGGGCCCCAGAAGCATGGCTAAGGCTCCCAAAAGCATAGCTAGGGCTCCCAAAAGCATGGCTAGGGGCCCCAAAAGCATGACTAAGGCTCCCAAATGCATGGCTAGGGGCCCCAAAAGCATGGCTAGGAGCCCCAAGAGACCCTAGGGTCAAAGTCCCTAAAAGCCAGAGGATCCTTAAAACGGAGGGCCCTCAGACATAAAAATATATTGTATCATAAATGTTGATAGGCATCGCAAAATATTTTGCGATGGGCACTGGCCCCACTGGCCCGGTCAGTAATCCAGCCATGCATGGAACATGACAGAACAGAGTAAAGAAAAGCATAGACAGACAGAAAGAAACAAAGCATGACAGCACTATCAGACCCTGCTTCCTACATGTTTCTTTTCGTGGATGTGTGGCTCTAAGAAAATGAAACTTTAACAGATATAGAAGCTCTACATTGTGTAGGTTTCTACAGCTTGGCTTACATATTGTCACTATCCAAGGAAAACTTTACAGGAAAGGCCAAGAACATTATTTCAGTAAAAGTTAATGTACGGATTTTTTATTCTAAGTGACTTTGAAGCATTTCTATTGGTCCATTCATCATGAACAGCTGCTGTGTTTATTTGATATAGAAAAATGAAAACCCACAGTGACGATATAGGAGTGAAGTGGAGGATGGGTTGCTCTTTTTATTCTTGTTTACTCTTTCCTCATCCTCACGCTCATAGGTAGTCTTGGTTCTTCAGTGATGCTCTTTGGAGAGTTGGCCTTGCATTTCTCGAAATCCGCTTTGTGACAAATTATAAAAGGTATTATTCAAAGTAATGCTGAATCTTTTATTATTGACAACTTACAAGACACCGAATCATTAGTGGTAAATAGTGAGACGTATATGATGATGGATGTGATAGCAGCCTACCAACCAGCCTTCCAAGAAAAATCTGTATGTACTCTATATGGCCAAATGTATGTCACTACTTGTACATCACATCTACTGTATATAAGCTTGTTGGACATCTTATTCCAAAACCATGGGCAGCAATATAGAATTACCAGCCCCCGCATTTAAGGCTATTGAGAAGTCTTTTCAAAAAATTTTAAATGTATTTCTTGGAACTTGTGCACATGCAAAACCGTTTCACATGGACTTCAGACATATGAGGAAAGGATCAGTGAGGGAAATGGGCAGGTGTAGAGTGGAGCTCAGATGTGTGGCTGGGCTGTGATGTTGCCTGGAGGAAGCACAGCCAACGCGACTAATCACAGGCCCGTTCAATCAGCCTTAGCGGTACCACGTGTGATTTCTGAAACGGCCACAGCGGAGAGGATAAAGATTGGAGCTGGAGAAATTTAATACCAGGCTAATCTTCACAAAGACATTCTAAATGAGCTACTTAACCCCAGGTGTGTTGGTCCTGTCACCAAAACATTACCTGCAGAAAAACATACTGAATATTAAACATGCAGTGGTAACAAGACAAACCCCTTGGCAGCTATTTCGGGGCAATCATCAACGGCCGTTTTCTTTCTTTTTTGTTAGTGTTTTGACAGCAAGTAGAGGGTGAGGAGTATGGAAAACACCTACAGAGACTGTGTTCTGTGTTTTGTCTTTTCCAGTCAAGCCTGTTCTGTTTTTGTTGTTAAATCGGTACACAAAAGCTTAGAGCTGTCTATCCCGCAATCCCTTTCCCACAGCCGTAGGTGTATAAAGGCCTGCGAGCAGGCAGTGCAGCCCAGACGCTTTTTTAGTCTGCCTCAGTGTGGACCACGTAATGATGTAATCCCTGAGATCCTTCTTTTTTAACAGCCAATTCGCCCCAGATTCTTGGCAGCAAGCGACCGCGCCGCATTGAAATTCAGCCGTGGGCAAAATGTCAATCTTCCTTTCAGGTCTCCACACGTTTCGCCCCAGTGTTAGTCATAAATTGTAATAATCTGATTATTACTTTCAAAAGCAATTGTCTGGCCAATGAATTGAGGCTCTTTATGGACGAGAATGCATGTGTGGATGCAGATGCGGAGAAGAGTGCCGAAAATAGGGGACAACTTCTGCACCACCATGGAACATAACGGCAGCTCCTCTGAAGAGGAACAGGGGGGGAATAACTCGGTGGGGGGGTATCCAGTGAATGTGATTCAGCTTTAATTTTTGCTTATGTTTCACAGTGACGTAGAAGACTGGTTCAAACTTAACTTCAGTTCTTCACACACGGCTTAGGGGATGAGTTCACCAGGTTGTGCCAGTACTCTCCTTATTCACATTACAGCCAAACTCAGCAAATCATTAATTATGAATTTCTACAGTGAATAAAAAATACTAGGTGATATTAATTGATGACACAAATTTATATATATATATATATATATAGACTATTTACAAATAATAATAATAATAATAATAAAAATGGATTAATACTATAATATAATGGTACTATATGTAACACTATGATACTATGTATCAAGTATGTGTTTGTATATTTTTATTTAAGTAGGCTGTCTGCAGCATTCCAAATTTACTGTAGTTACTGTGTTATTAATCAGAAAAGTCAATGGTGTAGAATTAGCATGGACTGAAATGATGTGTCCCCACCAAAATCCAGCGATTATTGAATTGTCCCCACCATTAATTTGATCCCCTGAAAAAAAACCTGATTTGTCAACGTCTCGTTAACCTAGAGGTGCAGAATGGGTTAAATCACATTATCTACTGGAGTTACTTGCTCCCCATAAAACATATGGCCAGTGTGATTGGTTGCGCCTTTCCTTGCTGCCACGTGTAGTTATATTTGGTTGTTATGAGACTTATTGAGCAAGACTCAGGTGCAACGTGGGTGACACGTGGGTGTGAAAAATGTGTGAGGATGGCAGCAAAAAAGAAGAAGGTGGACATAAGGAGCTATTTTTCAAATAAACTTAAAGTCAAGTTCTCTAATGAAATTAGTCCATCATAATAACGTTACTGGCAACGCTAGGCTTTGCCGCACAGCATACAGCACGCTAACATTGTCTGTAGTTATGAATAACATGGTTTTGAAATTAGCTCAACAAACTGCCAACTGTCAGTTAAGTTAACATTATATTATTCATGAATTAAATTATGAATTGTTATTCAGAATAGTTTAAAATCACATAGATTAGCATATGTAGTATATCAGTCCCTTATCGTTTCAACACAGAGTAAAGAGAAAACAACAACAGACATAGGTCCCCACCAATGTCAAGAGCAAATCTATGCCCTTGTGTTCAGTGGACGCATGTCTGAGGCCCTGATTTCATTTAAACATTAACATTAAACATTTTTAATTGCTTGACATTTTAGTTTTTTGTTCAATATCAACAATGATGCTATAGATTTTTAATGTTTTGAACTAAACTTTAATGCCACTTCCAGCTTATCCTAGATGTAGTCAATCATATAAGAGATGTTTTATGTGTAAATGTTGTTTCTGTAGTTTGGCTTTGGAGCTATGAGCCTAATGTTAATAAAAACCACTGCAGGTCAATAGTCACCTAAACCTTGTCACATAATGCATCCATAGAACTTATCCCAACCTGCTTAAAACTATAAAAATGAACATAATTTCATCAGAGGTCATTTTTCACAACAGTAGATGCTATTAATTCTGATGTTGCTTCTTATAAACAGCAAATTTTAGTTTTTTAACTGAATGTGTGTATTTCTGAATAGTCGGATTCTAAAGAAGGGATACAACACCAAAATTTGACTATGTAGTAAAAGTTCTCAATCATACTGTGACCACTTTGGTGAGTCTGCACAATTTTAATGCAAATCTAGATGTAGTGTGAGGAAGTTCAGAGAGGTTTAAAGGGATGCATTCATAGGAAAGATTTGGGTGACTATTGACTTCTATTGTTTGTAAAACTAAACTTAAAGAAGCAACATTTTGACATCAGTGTTTTTATTTTATTTGTATGTATTCTAATGTCATTTAATTATTTTTTTAAATAAGGCTTACAGTTCAGATAACGACCCTGACCTATCATTTTCAAGAATTTTTTAAGCATAATTTGATTGTATTGTCCAAGCTAATGATTGGCCAGAAGGATTTTTAGTGTCGTCAAACATGTACAAATTCCTCTTTAGCGGCTCAGTGGTGAAAATGCTGGCCTTAGCTGCACCTGCTGTGGGGAACTGAGCATGATTACTAGTTTTATCAACAGTCAAACCAATCTTTAGCCTCAGTAAATCAGTGTCTCAACTCATCCAGCGGAAATCTGGTCCTCCAGCCATGAGATTGATGGGCGTTCAAATGGAGCTGAAAATTCCTGCTGGGCAGAAAAGCCTACTGAGACCAGGTGGAGCTAATGTAGCACACACACACAGAAATGTAGCACATATCAAACCCTCTGCCCATTTGCACCCCATGTAATGTGTTAGGGGAGGTGCTTCAGCTGCTTTGAACATTAATCATTGCCATAAAGGACTGATGGTTTACTTCTGGATTATACACTTAAGAATGGGTTCACATCAGGTTCAGGTTTTAATTTCAGACCCATACAGACTTCTAGATCAGGTAGTCCAGCTTGGGCCATGAATGTCACGCCTTGCCCTGTTTCTCTTCATGCCTGTCCCTATCTATGTTTACTAGTGTCATTGTACCATGTGCTTATGTTTGTTTTGGTTTGTTTGCTCCTCTTTGTCTTCGTCCTCATCAAACCCATCGCCTGTTCCTAGTTTTGTGTCTCCTCCCTGTCCCTGGTGCTCCCAGTTCGCCTTGTGCTTTTATACCTCTGTGTTTGCTCCCTTTGGGGTCTAGTATTGTATTCCGGTTTATTATTGTATCCTTGTTCTTGCATCTGTATGGACTTCAATAAATGATACCTGCATTTGTGTCCACATCTCTTAGTCGCTCCTTCACTGTAATGAAGGCCTGCAGTATATATTACTTTGCAAATGTCTTAGGCACCTACACTCATTGTTAAAACACCACAATTCAATTCAATTTCAACAACTGGTGTTGGCCCACCTGAAGAACATCACCGCATGCCTATTGGACCCTGTACAGTTTGCCGAACAGGTCTGTGGATGATGCAGTGAGCATGGGACTGTACTACATCATCCTTCAACACCTTGACAGCCCCAGATACATGCAAGTATACTGTATGTGGAATTCAGCTCTGTGTTCAACTCCATCATCCCAGAAATCCTCTCCTCCAAGCTCTCCCAGCACACTGTACCCTCATCATCTGTCAGTAAATCATCAACATCCTGACAGGCAGGAAACAGAAGGTGCATCTGGCGGAAGTCACTTCTGATACGCAGTCAGTCAGCACTGGTGCTCCTCAGGGGTGTATACTATCCCCACTGATCTTCTCTCTTTACATCAGTGACTGCAACTCCAAGGACGCATCTGTTAAACTTTTGAAGTTTGCAGGCGACAGTACAGTCATCAGAGTGGCCCCAGATTGAGACATGAAGTGCTCTGGTGCAGTGAGAATAAACTACAACATGTTCAATCCTGTGAAGGTAACTGTGGACTTTAGGAGGCCTCTCACAATCTCCAACAGCCTTGTGTCAACTGTGGAGACCGGCAAGTTTCTGGGTACTATTATTTCCCCAGACCTGAAGTGCAATACCAGCGCCAACTCCTAGCAGAGGATGTACTTTTTCTGCCACAGGAGCTGTTGAGCCAGTTCTGTATTACAGTCGTTGAATCTGTCCTGTACACATCCAACACTTTCTGGTTCGAAACAGCCACCAAACAAGACAGCGGCAGGACCGGACTGGACTGCGCCGAACAGCAAAGACAGCTAAAAAAAAAATTGACACTCTGAGATCACAGCCTCCTTGTGCCCTGGACATAGCTTTTTCATCTCTTCCCTCTGGCAGGCCAACAGAACCCTCTGTACTAAGACTACAGGACACAGGGGCAGTTTCTTTCCCCATGCCATCCCCTTCATAAATAGCTGATCCGTAATATCTGCTAGACCATGGCTACTCCTGCTTTCTCCATGCTATCTCTTGTATCATATTATACACCAGTTTCTTCCCTATGCATGTGCTATTTGTTGCACTACCACACTCACACTTATGTATGTTGCTTGTATTCATGCTATTTTCCATGACAACACTGGGGGGGCCATCTTTGTTTACTTTGTGTAAGAACTTCCGGTGCGCCCACGGATACGTTAATACTAATTACAAGCGAAACGACAATAAACATAAAATGACTAATATGTTCAGTTAGAGGGAGTCAGTAAATGGAAGAAGAGGAAAGCTTGGCTTGAACTACAGTGTTACGAACACAGCACATAAAGATCAGAGTGTTGTAAAGCCGCCTTCCAAAGAAGAGCATGGCTGAAGTCGCTAAGTTTAAAACTTTAACCCAAACCTCCGTATGTCTGCTCTTGCCATTTTCTGGAGGGGGAACCAGCACCAGACCATCCTTATCCAGAGAAATGTCTCGCTTATGAAGCTCCGATGAAGCACACGTGTCGGGTGCTTGTGAGGCTATCAGTTAAGTAACTGTTGATCAGTGTCGACCGCGTTAGGCTATTTGGGCTAACGTAGAGTGGCTCGGGCAGCTGGCTTGACTTGGGTTGACACAGGCTTTCAGAAATACAAACTCACCCTCTTTGTGTAGGAGTACACGGCTGACTTTCACACTATGCAGGTGCTGATATGCTTTCGTACTTGTATAGTTTTTCATTGGCGAACCGTCTACACCTTCCGAGAGTACAATGTCAACATAAGTAACGTCAAGCCACCTTTTCGTATCATCCACCCACTATGTTATTAACCGTGGATGAGACAATGTTTTCCCATTCAAACTTTTTATTGCCTCTCTGGTCACGTCAAGTTTCAAGTCAAGTTTATTTGTATAGCGCTTTTTACAACCATGTTGTCACAAAGCAGCTTTACAGGAATTTTAAAGCATGAAAAACATGAAATCACAACACTTTATCTCTTGTGAGCAAGCCAGAGGCAACAGTGGCAAGGAAAAACTCCCTCAACTGGAGGAAGAAACCTTGGGAGGACCTAGACTCACAAGGGGAGACCCATCCTCCTCTGCTGGAACAGTAGCTACAGTTTATAAACTAAAGCTCAGTCTGAAGGTAAGAGCTTTAGAAGCTGTACAGGTACTACATCAGGTGGGTGATACAGTGATGTAGTCAAGGATGGAGCAAATGGCACAAATGGAGAGTAGAGCTGGTTGGAGCCTGGTGGTCAGTCCTTTACAGTATTCGGCAGGACAGGTGGGCGGTTATTACCTCAGAGAGAGAGAGAGAAGAGAAAAACAAAGTTAGTTCTGGTTTGGGTTAGTACAGAGGAGGTCTCTGGTCTCCTCCCATGTAACTGTATTCATTGGTTAGCTGACCGGAAGTTCTAACACAAAGGCAGAAGAAACACACGCTTGAAAGTGGGTGTGGGAAAATACGGTGAATACAGTGTATTGTCTGTAAATGACATACATTGCCTGTATATCGCTTGCCCTGTATAGTCTGCCTATTTCTTTTACTGTCTGTTTTTACTGTGTATATTGTGGTTAGTCTGTAAAATATGTGTACACAGTACAGTGGATAAAATTATATAGAGATGCAAACTGCTGAAACCAAATACCTTGCGTGCATCAACATACTAAAAAAAACAAAAATTCTGATTCTTTTTGATTAGGTACTTTAGTACACTGTTGCTTTTTAGAAATTAAGTTAAAGAAAAAGGGTCACTAATTCAAGGCAGGGAGGAAGCAGGAATATGTTGACTTGGATGAGCCCATAATTCAAATTCATATTAAATATTTTGGCAGTAAAAAGAGATCCCTGTCTAGAGAAAAAAGCCAGGGATGATAACACACAGGACCACTGCTACACCATTCTTTAAAACGTGCAGCAGTCTGATCGCTGCCTAGTTCATCTTATTCCAACCTACAGGCAGAGAGGAAAATCTGCAAAGCATGTAATTAAAGCAGTGAAGAAATGGACCTTTATTTGAATTATTTGAAAGCACTGATTGGCATGTTTTGTAAACTACAACAGGCATCCTAGACGAGCTGAGTGACACCATCACATCTTACGTCACTCCCGCACATACAAAAATAACAAGCCATGGTTTACAACCATGGCGACTACAGAAGTGGTAACTAAAGAAATTAGAGCGGCTGAAAGAAGCTAACCTGACATTAAGGCATTACAAACTTCAGAATGACGTTTACTGCAGGTAAACTGCAGGTGCAAACCGCTGAAACCAAATTCCTTGCGTGTGTCAACATACTTGGTCCATAAAACAGATTCTGATTCTTTTTGATTAGGTACACTTAACAGACCCCTGGACTAGCTCCAATTCTGGAGAGACAGAGATGTTGGACTTAAAAAGTGTTTCAGTCTAAAAACATGATGCACTGTTTGTAGATGGTTTGTACAAATCAGCCTACCTATCAGCTGTTAGTACGATTCAAGATTTATTGTTTTATACACCAGTATTCTCTAAAACTTGGCAAACAAGTGGTGGAAATAAATAGTAGATAGGTAGCAGCTCCCTTTGTTGATCAAAACAAGCACAGGGACTAGCTCTGGTAAAATAGTAGACATCTGTTCACTCACCCTGCTGCTGTTCAGAATATAATAGACTTCTGAAGTCATGTCACCATTATTTAATTGACTTCATGTCCAAATAAGGAGCTTAATCGTTTTCTTCTATTTTTTTTTAATCAGTGTTAAATAAAACAAGCCCTGTTCATTTTGTTCATTTGGATGTTTACTGGATTCTCTAAATTTGTGGAGATGGAATGAAATTCACATTCACAAACTCACATATCCAGTTATAGACTTTTTGTATTACTTCAACAGCATCAATTCCATAAGCCTTAGTAATATTCATGTCTTGACAACTTAACAGCTACCACTAAACTGGAAAAAGGTGTTCACAGAACAAAATGTATTGACACTGTGGGACACTATTGAAATGCCAAATAGTTCTTATTTGGTTGTAAAACCAACTTTATGATTCCACATGCCTTTTATGAATTTATAGCATGTTGTCACTACTCCGGTCTCATCTTATGCCTCGTTTCCCCCGAACCCTCAGAATTCTCTGCTCCATAACATCATCATTACATGCCCCTCACTGGACAATACCATACCTTACTCCCCAGAGTTCTAACCATTATCACCTGTAGTTCATTTACTGATTTGTATATGTACTACCCTCTACACATTGACTCTTTGCAAGGTATTACGAACTCTAGCATACTGAGTGGTTCTGTCTTGTTATCTTGTCCCTGTTTTTGATTATTGCTCTGTTATCTGGTTTTGTGGTTCTTGTCTCGCCTCTTTTGTTTTGGTTGCTTGATTGGATTGTTTCTTGGTTTTTGACTTTGGACTAATCTTTGGCTTAGTCTCTGGATTTTCCTTTGGCTATGTTTGCTGTATTCTCCTTGGTAGTTCTTGCCTGTCTGCATTGGTCTAGACTTTGATTGTGTAAATAAACCCAACATGCCTTAACTCTGCACACGCCTGGTTAGTCTTCTGAACGTTACACATGCAGACTGAAATATGTAGCTAAAATGTGTTACCAGCTTCAGATGTCTGTCATTAAACAGGTGCCACCCAGGTGCACCACTGCCAACCTGGTGCTGACATAACCTTTGGATTCCCACAGATATAGTAGGAGGAATTAGCATTAGCATTATACTAGCTGTCGTTATTAAATGGAAAAAAGCTACTTAATTAGCCAATTAGTGAAGTAAAACGTTTTTTATGTTAAATGCAGACAGGTAATGAATAAACATATGTTTTTAAGTTTAAACAGAAAAGATTTGTACACTTTATTATAAGAACTTTCAAATTCCCTACCTCTGATTAAACTGTGCCAAGTTTTTTAAGGGAATTTCAAAAAGGCCCACACGTTTGATTTGTAGTCTGAGCTCATTTTTATCGTGTTAAAAAAGGAATTAAAATCTCAAAGTTCGGGTGGTCTCAGATGCCAGGCTCCTCCATGACCTTCGACCCATCTTGCTGCTTGAACTTTTACTTTTCTCCCCCTCGCTGAGAGATATAAGAGTGGTTTGATCTACAGATGTTATTTTTTATTGACAGTGAGGCTGGTGGGTATCGACTGTAGCTGTGGGGAAGGTCAGAACTGCTGTTTGAGTGGGCTGCACCGCGCAGCTCCATGCTGAGTGCTACCTCGGGCCCCTTCCCCTCTGCTTCCCCCTCCACTGCCCTCTGGCCCACAAATCCCTGTAAGTAGCCCTGTCTGCGCTGAGTGGCAGCCTGTGTGATTGATTGTCAGGTAGAGAGCTCGTCCCTTAAAGAGGTGCTGCAAGCCATCAATCACTCCGGCCTGCTCTCTGGGGGGCAAACGCTGGCAGCTCTGTCTCTGAGGAACAACACGGCCAAAACCACTATTGTCACACACACAGGCACATAGAGATGCACTCATCTGTATACATGAAGGCGCTTATTCTTCTGTGCATTCTATTGTATTTATTTATTTCGTATTAGCATTATGTAGCATTTATTTCTACTTTACTTGGTTCAGTTTGGTGCAGTTCAAGTGTAGTATGGAATACATAATCTTCAAGAAAAGTCCTAGCAGCTAGCCCCGAGCACAATAACACACATAATAACATACAATCATAAATGTAATTGCTGCTTCATGAATGTGTAATATTTTATACATTCTAACATTGTTGTATGTAAAACTATATAATAGGGGTCCAGATAAAGATCAGAACCGTTTAAGAAAGTATATATTTACCCATAAATACTGATTAACTGCATGTAAAGAAATATACATACCTCACAAAGTAGCAAGATAGCAGAATATTACTGCTTAATCATTTAAAACAGGATTTAGACGATATAATCATGTTTATGATGCATTACTATAATTAATAAGAAGGTTGAAGCAATTAAAAGTACTGATTATGCATATTATTCATGTGGCTATTCATTCAAATGGCACAAAATATTAATGCACAAATAACTTTTATTTTGTTAACAGTCATTATTAAAATCATTCAAATAATAAAATACATGAAATTGTCCAAAATCTCTTGGTCTGCTGAAGCATTAAGAGTTCCTTTTACTAGGACTAAGAAAAACAAGCCCACACCATAACCCCTCTTCCACCTAACTTTACACTTGGCAGAATGCAGTCAGACAAGTACTGTTCTCCTGGCAACTGCCAAACTCAGACTCAATCTTTAGATAACCAGGCGGAGAAATGTGATTCATCACTCCAGAGAACACGCTTTCACTGCTCTAGAGTGGCAGCGTGAATTACACCACTGCATCCGACGCTTTGCACTGTGCTTGGTGATGTAGGAATATATTAAGATAACATTGTCAAGACGCACGATGCACACAAAGCTAAAAGATTGGCAATCAGACAAAGCAGCAAAAGATGTACAAACACAACTAATCCAAGATACAGGCAAACTAGACATGATGAAGAGACAAGAGGGTAGTCGAGAGAAATGGAAGAGCAGTCAAAAACCAGGAGAGTCAAATGAACCAAGTAACCAGAACCAGAAGGGACAAACGAGAGAGAGAGAGAGTCAAGAAACAACCAGAGATCAGAACAGGAAGGCAAGAGAGGAACGCTCGGAATTGCAAACAAGGTCAAACTTTGCGATGAGTGTAGAATGTGTGTGCAATTGTTTGGTGTGTTGGAGACATGTGGGTGTGACATCATCAGGAAGTGCACTCTGGGAATTGGAGTCAGGAAGATTGGTAGTGCTGGAAGAGACCGTAGGTGTGACGGACATGAAGTGTCACATTCATACTGAGTGGCATATCACCAGAAAAAATATATATATGCATTTATAAATAATATAAATATGATATCGCTCCGGAGAAGAGCTACTTCATTTTCCTCTAATGTTGGACCGATGGCAGACTGTGACTCACCATTGCCTCACTTTCAGTGACTCACTATCGCCTCGGTAGAAAGTGGTATTACAGGACAGGAAAGGCCATGCCAGGGCTAGCTGGTTAGCAAGCTAACTTCAGTAAATATCTGCAACACAATACATAGACATATCATCAAAACTATTATTTCTTCACATGTTGATAATTTTAGTTAATTTAGAAATTATTTAAACCAAAAAAACCTTACATATTGCACCTCTAATGGTATTTCACAACTTCCCTCCAGCCCCTCAGCCAGTGAGAAATATTCTTAAATATCTCAAATGTTTATAATCTACTGTTTCTTTACACTTACTATTACTAAAAAACAAACTGCTTAAAGTTTATGAAAAATGTGCAAATGAAAAATAACCCTTAACATCACTGGCGCTACTGTCACTATACCAAATGAGATATTGGCATATTACTTATTAAAAAATAAAACTACTGGACTCATAGCTCGATTTAACTATTACATACCATTTTATCTTTTTGGCACCACACATCTCCAAAAGAGGATTGGCTCTGCATGATGCTAGCCAGTGCAGGCCTCTGTTAGACATTAACAGACTTGGCAGTTGGTGGTCTACTGCAAGTGTATTGAGTTGTCCAGTGATGCGTCATCATCATCAGGCTGAAAGATGTGGTGGCTGAAAATAAAACGTAAAAACAGATCTAACAGAAACAAACTGTATTCTTTATTGCTGTTTTTAATGCACCAAGATAACTTCCTGGTGCTTTGTGTATTGTAGAGGATTACATTGCTGCCCTTCATGCTGTTGACTAGGGTTTGACTCCCTGACTGGGCAACCAGCCTACACTATACCAATAAGACTCCCAACACTACTTTCATCTTCACTACCAGTCACTCTGGATAAGAGCGTCTGCCAAACGCTGTAAGTGTAAAGTTCCTCCTACGTGCACACGTGTTCAGTGAAGAGTTTCTGACTCTCTCCATTTTATCTCTTCTCTCCTTTCGTATTTACACGCACACATGCATCACGCACAACTGAACACGAAGTGCTGCATCCCACTTGATAGTATAATATTGATTCCTGCTAACGTTCTTGTACGCATGCTTGTTCCTCGGCGTGCGCAAAAGATCACTTCTTTAATGTCGTGCAACAAAAGCCACTCTATATTGATTAAGACAGCAAATTGCCAGTTGATTTCAGGGTCAGCCTGTGCGCACATGTACCGCTTTTTTATTCTCACTTTTTATTGTGCTATTGATTAAGTAACATTTGTTTGAGCCACATCCACAAATGCACTAAATCCTCGAATGAAATTTCTCTGGGTAACGTGGAAGAGGGGGAGAGAAATCAATGTGTGAATGAGGAGTGGGGGTGGAGGGATCGCTTCTAAAGGGAGAGAGTAAGTGTAGTATATATATTTTTTAATCTTAGACATGGATCTATGCTCTGCTGGAGACTGGTGGCTTCATTTGTTTCATTTCGGCACTCATGTTGTCACTCTGCAGAGCCATTTTCTTCTCTCCTCGTTCGCCTGGTAGAATTCCACGCACCTCGTTGAGGTTTTGGGGGGTGCTGGCTGCTGAGTTTCCAAATTAATTTGCACTCCACGCCAACTTTTTGGTCGCCTGCGCGAGGGCTATGAAAGAGGCCGCGCCAGAATCAATCAACTTCTCAGACAAAGAAAGGGTCTCGAGGAGCTCTCTGGCTGTCCACTTCAGACAAGAGAGCTGCATGTGTGTATATGTAAGTAGGTACATATAGTATGTGACCTGCATTATACTCTCTCTTTTCAACTAGGGCCAGAAATCCATTTCTCATACCACAGTCACAATTATTACTGGAAAGGTCAGAGTTTTCTTCTCTGAAGCTGCAATCGGTGGCAGCTAGTGCGCTGAATTTTAAAACCTAAGAAAGGGCTTGGGGGCATGTTACATTTTTAAATTTAGCAACAGCTTGTGTTTGCTTGTGCTTGTAAACCGTTGAGTAAAACACTTATTTGAGTCAATGTTTTGACTCGCAGTGGTCTGACCTGTTTTAAATGGATTTGAATGCATCTCTCGACAAAGATATAGCATTAATCTTAGTTAACCAAAGCTGAGAATCCTAGTTGTGGAAATTCCTAAAATCATTTAATTGAAAACGAATAGCTACACTATTAGTGTAAACGGCTTGAGGCTTTACTGAAACACAAATGCTGACACAAAGATATGCTAAGTAGGGTATGTAGAGAGTTGTACAGAAATGCTTCTGAAAACAAATGAAGAGCTTCTTATAGTGTTATAAGAAGTGTTATATGGAGCCCAAAAGATAAAAATGAGTAGATAACAGAGGCCTAGCTCACAAATCAAGGGTTGTTTACCCAACTAACTTTAGTCTTAGTTTGATCTGATCCTGGATTTTCGATTATAAAGAGAGCCTTGACCAGTTGGACCCTGTTTTATGATGGAGGTGGCCCCTCTATTCCTTCCCTTTGGAATCACTTGTGTCAATTATGATCTCTTTTCAGCAGAGGAAGCAAAAATCAAGTCATATACACTGACCAGCCACATATTTAAGTACACCCTGTATCTACAGTAATTATAGATTTTATCATCTCCACTTATCATAGTTTTACAATTTTAGACTGTAGCTCATCTGTTTTATACACTATATATCCAGACCACCACAGAACAGATACTATTTGAGTGGTCGCTTATTTTCAGCACTGCTTATTTTCAGCACAGTTTGTGGTGGTCATCCTCTAGTCCTTTATCACTGGACGCTCTTGGCTGGATAATTTTAATTGGTGTACTATTTTCAGTCCAACCGTGACACTATGCTGTTTAAAAGCTTCAGCAACAGTGCTATGTCTGATCCACTTGTACCAGCACAACACACGCTTTAGTGCCCAAATATTACCTGCTCTGTTGGGGTTTTGTGAAAGGGTCTAATGAAGATTGCAGTCTGTAACTGTTGAACTACAAAGTGCAACTATATGGCAAGTGGATAAAACTGAACAGTTGGTGTAACATTTGTACTTAATGCAGTGTCCAGCTGGTAAATATATATAAAGAGTATTATTAATATTTATGATGCTATCTTCCTCACATTTCACACGCCTGTTTGCTTGTTTCACACTTTCATATGCATGCCCACAAGTACTTAAACCAGCTTGGCCATCTAAACATAGACTTACAGAGAATGGTGTTAAATGTCATCATAAAATGTGATCATAAGCTAAGTTCACCATGGTTTCATGGTTTTGTAAACTTGCAACTTGGTCAAGAGCCTTCATGAGACTGGCCTCAGGTGTAGTACTGAAGAAATGCTGTGTATCATACCCTCTATTTACATTTAGCCACAGTTGAAACCTTATTTAAGTCTAAGATCCCATTCAATCCCCCCATTAAGATGCATCTATTGTGATCTAATCATAAGTGAAAGGCATTAAGTATGTGTACATGTCGGAGACGTATTGTTATCCAGTCACTCAAATTGCCCTTGAAGGTGATGAGGAATGCATTTATATAGTGCAAGCTCAAAAGAGTCTTATTGAGGCCCTGACAGCAATGATGGACCGTCTGGTCAAATGCGTCATCACAACAGAAATGGAAGGAGCTAAAAAGCTTCCTGTTTGGTCTCCCCTCCTGCTTGTTTATAGGTTGCGTAAGCAGGCCTTGTGATGTAAACCACGGACATGAACACGAACAAGGGCTCACATCACACTTTTGTCTGACAACAAAGCATGTGCAGTTTGCTTCCTCCAATCACAACAGATAATCACTAGTGGCCACACGCAAGATATTCGCAAATGCTAGGTGAAAACAAATAAACGTCCATCCATCCATCCATCCATCCATCCATTATCTTCCTGCTAGTCATGGTCATGGGGGGGCTGGAGCCAATCCCAGCATCATCGGGCAAAAGCAAGATACACCATGGACAGTTTGCCAGTCCATCGCATGAACCAACATTCACTTATGCACACACTCACACCTACAGGAAATTTAGAGTGACCAATCAACATTTATGTGTTTGGATTGTGGGAGGAAACCAAAGTACCTGGAGGACCTGGAGGAAAACCACTCAGGCACAGGTAGAACATGCACTCCACACATGGACCGGGAATCCAACCCAGATCTTGCTGTGAGGCGACAGAGCTAACCACTACGCCACCGTGCCGCACCAATAAACGCCTCGCTGTCAAATTATGATCTTAATACCAGATGTGAACAGAGCTGGAGTTAGCTAATGTTACAGAGGATGCACCTTGGGTAGGTTTTCATTGTTGCTCAACAACCAGCTATCTCACTACATCACTTTACATGATTGACAGCTCACCTTCCAATGGCAGCAGACAGTGGCAAATAAAGTGGATGGTAATCGTGCCCTTTAACCTGTCGTTTCACCTTGGCCTCGGTTTAAAGAGCCATGCTGTTTAAGCAGCCTCTCTCTCTTACTCTCTGACTGTCTCTGTCACGCCTATCAGCAGCCGTCTGGATATCGACTCGGCCCACTACTGATAGCATCTCCATCTAATCCTGGCAGCATTCGATCACAGGCCCAATGCCAGCAGTCACAACCCTCACTTTACCTGCTTATTTATTTATTCTTCTTCAAAACACAGGTCCCCGACCTTTATCTGATATGTGAGCTGCTTTTTCTCCACCAGTGATGAAATATTATTGGGTATGTTGCGCACTGTCAGTTTCATGTTGACGTAATGGCTAAATATGCCTGGGCTGTTTAACCCTCGGGCGTCAAGAGTTATTCCTTTCGTTTTACTGTGCCATTCAAATCAAATTATGCAGTACATTTTACATTGTACAGTACGTTACGCACTGAACTACATCTGTATAATCAGGTTCAAGTGTGCATTTTTGATGTCTGCTATCAAAAAATGATGAAACCGTTAGCTGTGAGAGATGCGAGTCTTTATTTTTTAATGTTTCGGCAAAACAAAACCGCATGCAGCTTTTTCAGCAACCCTTCTGCTACATAACAATGACATAACCAAGGCATAAACCATAGCAGATGTCTTATTCTATCATGAGTTGTCATGTCAGATTATGTCCAGTAATACAACAGGGTCATGTTACCACTACCAGTTACTGTCAAAAGAGATGCCATAATGTTTGACGTCATGACGGCTAACTAGAGAACACTGTCGTGAGCTGCCAGGACCTCAGATAAGACCCAATAAGACAACGGTTGCCACTTCTCCAGAATTCTCTATATTGTCCAGGATTTTATTGCTCTTCCAAGAAAAAACATTCTCTCTTCCTAGAGACAATGTCCAGTTTTATGGACAAAGTAATGTTTATGTCCTAAATGTTACATATTGGGAACATAGGCCTTCAATAAAACAAGTGATTTGATCAGAGAGTGTTCAAACTTTTGCATAATATTGTATATTAGAATTTGTTATAAGGTTTAAACTGCTTCTTTTTATCTACTCCAGCCATCTGTATGCAATAAATGTGTTTGATTAGTTCAAATTACCTTCAATTCAGGGACAGTTGCACAACACATGCACTGAGAGTACTTCAGTTTGATATCTGAGATCTTGCTCAGTGGAGTAAAATAATTATCCCTGTGTTCAAGAGTTTTACAGTGCTGGCATGGCAAACCTATTACTTTCAACTGAAAATGGTATCATGACATATTATGTTATATTACCAAACAAAATCTGCCATGACAACCAATCACATCATACAACATCTGTAATGCCATCTTTATATCCATCCATCCATCCATTATCTGCCGCTTTATCCCGCTAGTCAGGGTCACAGGGGGGTGGGTGGAGCCAATCCCAGCGTCATCAGGCGAAGGCAAGGTACATCATGGACAGTTCGCCAGTCCATCGCATGGCCAACATTCACTCACACACTTACACCTACGGACAATTTAGAGTGACCGATTAACCTGACTGCATGTCTTTGGACGTGTGGGAGGAAACCCACTCAAGCATGTGGAGAACATGCAAACTCCACACAGAACGACCCGGACCAGGGATCAAACCCACATCGTCTTGCTGTGAGGCGACAGCGCTTACCACCGTGCTGTCTCTGACATCTTTATAACGTTTTGTTAATGTTATATTAAGTAACAGTTAATCAAAATCGTGGGCAGTCATGGGCTGGAGGCTAGAAAACCAGCCTTGCAATCGGAAGGTCGCTGGTTTGACTCCCCAAATCAACAGGACGGCCCTTAAGCAAGACAACTAACCCCCAACTGCTCCCCGGGCACTGTGGATATGGCTGTCCAGTGTACTGATGGGTCAAAATCCTCTATGTACAAGCACAAATTCTAAACTCTAGTTTAAATACAATTCATAATATAACTTCTCTGCTCACAAAGACAAATGTGATACGGATCAAAACGTTAGAGTTTTTGTTTCTGTGCTTGTTTCAAAGAGCTGCGAGTGAGAAATTTACAACACACTTCTGTCATCACCGGTGACAGCAACAAATTCTAAGGGCTGAAATGAACAGAAGTACTGGTTTGTTCCAAAAAACGTTTTCACAATGGACACATCCAGAACGGACACCTGTGGTGACATACATTTCCATACAATTTCCATATAATTGAACTGCTAAAGACAACATGATGGAGATTTTCCGCTGTGTTTGTGTGTGTCATGTTTATATAACCTTGCAGAGGAAGGGTAGTATCTGTGAAAGCTCCTGGGGAGATCTAAGCAGGATCTGACTTGGTGTTTGTAAGGTAATTACAGATAGTGCACAGTTTTTTATGCTGAGTCTGGTGTCTGCAGATTATCGGGGAAAATCTCTCCAACCTGTCCGATAATCATCTGTTGTTTTTCCTCGGCTGAAGGGAGGCGCAGTTATCCGAAGTGACTGTGCAGGCGTTCTCTAGAGTGTACGGAAAGTTCCCGGCATCTTTTGATGAAGTGCATTTTGCCTGTTTGACATTTTACTGATGGAAACGCCTAAAGCAATCCCCTCTGCAGTACAATACCGACACATTGCTTCGTGAAATGTTTACGCCAAACAGGCAGTGGGTTGGACTGCTGTAATGTGGAGCTGTTTGGCTGCAGAGGTACATACAATGAGCTCTTTTGGTGCATTTCTACATGATACAGCCATCATCATCCAAGATGTATTTTGTTGCTGGTGTAGGAAAAAACACACATTTTTCTAATGGTAACTTTAAAGGAAAGCGGCAGAATGTTCTCAGAGGGGCTGTGAACTTGTTTGGATTGTAGTTGGACAGGATTACAGTGTAAAGACCAAAAGGTCACTAAGTGCTTCATTCTGAGGTGATATTTCTTGGTGATATATTAATATCGGTTGCATAAGGGAGAGGAAAAGTCAAAGGAAAACTGCAAGAACTTCCAAAACTGGGTAGAACATGTGGCTCTTATCGAGGAGGCAGGTCATAGAAGACTCTCACCATTCGAAGAACACTTACCAATATAATTATTGAGAGAGAGAGAGGAAAACATCAAGCTCTTGCTTCAGATCTAAAACAATCCACAGGTGTTTCAGTCCAACCTTCCACTGTAAGAATACAGCTCAGTGCTATAGGTTAGAAAGAATGGGTAGCTGTCTGGATGGGTAGAAGTGGCTCTTCGCTGAGAAAAAGAAATGTGGATCGAGCCCAGACCTCAATGTGATATACTGGGTTTAAGATTTCTTGCATTATAAGTAGCAAAAAATGCAAATAACCTCTAAGACTGAACCTTGGGGGTGTTTAGAAGACGTTTAAATACAGTCAGTCACCATGCACTCTGAAACACCCACATAGTCCTGATCAGGCAGAGAAATTGAGATTTAAGTAATTCGTTTTTAGGATTATTAAGTGTTTACATGCGCTTAGGTAATCTGATAATGCTGAAACTCTACCTGAAAATATAAACATACATATATTAAAAAAATGATTTTGCGATTGGTGTGTTAAATGCAGCTTGCTTAGTTCTATTTTCACAGATGCACAAGCTGAGAAGAATAAACGAAATCTAGATTAAGGGTTTACATGTACTGAGAAATCAGATTACTAAAATAAAATCATGCTCTTATTTTCAGATTTCATAATCTCATTTCTAGGCCTCAGTCTGATCTAAGAAATCTGTACACTGTCTATGCGATCACTGCAAAAATCTGAGTATGATGTGATTGTTAAATCTTTTCAGTCAAGTTTGTGGCCATTTCTTTTGGTCCCTGCATCCTGAAATTCACTCACAGTGTAAAGGGGGAACAAGAATTTTCAAATCGAGTTAAAAACTTTGAACAAAGAACGCAACCTGAGATGTGAGATTTTGTTCCAAAAGCAGTGACATGTTCATGTAGCATGGCTTATTGTGAATGAGTCTGTAGCTTTTCTAGTGATCCATTCATCATGAAATTCAGCCTACGCTGGCATTTCCAAATAGCATAAAATAAGAAATATGCTTTGTAGATTGTGGTTGGTGTCTGTTGCTGTGACTAGTGTAAAAAAAAAATCTTTAGGAAATCAGGCCACACGTTTAAACCAGAGTCTTGAGATTTCTTTTCACATCTGTTCTGCTATAATCACCTAACCCAGAATCTCGAGAGTCACACTTGATTGAGGTTCTTGGAGTAGGCCTATTTTTTTTTCTAGGACAAAAACGACCTCAGTAACTCCACCTCTCACAAAACTTCTGGGAAGTTTTGCAGTTCACAGTGCTTTACAGACAATATCAGAAGTGATTCGATCCCAGGATGTTTACGAGTTTGTTTGAATATTGTAGGAACTCTAAATCTATCAGATCCCATTTATTCCATTAATTTCATTCATCCATTCATAGTTGTTTAGACTGAAAACTGTAATGAAATGAGTTTTTTAGTATGATGTGAATTTAAAGGAAAATGATGAAGGGATGGTTATTAGGTCCACTAAAATTACAGACCATTAAGTGGTCAATGTAGTTTCTCAACATACTTTGCTTTATTTATTTTCAGAGAGAACTAATGCAATTGTTTTCTGGTGGAGTATAAAAGCCCTTTGGGTTCGATTTGCTGTTATCCTTGTTATCTTTGGCATAGTCTATTATCTTCCACTTCTAGTCTATTAATTTTTAATGTATTTTGTACCTTATATTTGAGCATGAGGAACCTTTTCCAAGTATATAACTTTTAGAAAGATCCTCGATAGAACCATTCCATTGCTATGGAACCTTTACATTATGCAAAGGCTCTGCACGCTCACAAATCTCTTATTCAGACATGGAACCAAAAGTAATGCTTCCTTTGTGGCACCATTCTATATTAGACAAGACTGCCAAGTTTATCACTTCTTCAACCATAAAGCTGTATTTTAAAGCTCCTGTAACTGATGAGCTTACATTTTACTCTCTAATCAATGTCGATATCGAGCACCGTACATCTACAGAACTTCATGTGAGTGAAATTAGCATGCTGTGATATACTGCAATAGATCGTAACTTTTAAGGTCAATTAAGAACGGCCCTCGGGGGCGTAGCCCTCCAGGGAACCACTCAGCTTTACTGCCATTTGCTTCAGATGTATGTAGATCAACCTGGTACAGGCTATTTACCATTCACTCTTCTCCTTCGCTGTAGACTGCCATAAAGTAGAGCTGTAGAGAAATCCCACACAAACAGATGGCTCACATCATCATAAGGCACGCATGAAAAATTAATTCACTAGCTTCTGGAAAAAAAAAAGAGAGGGGGTGAAAAAGCGGAGAAGAAAACAAGAGGCAGCGTCTTCCAAAAAAAACAAAACAAAGACGTTCATGGATGGATGTTGAATAATGCAGGCTAGGGAGGGCAGAGTGGAGACCCCCCGGCATCGAACCCGACTGTACAACACGAAAAGAAACACCAGTCCTGTCTCACTTTTCACTGGATGGAATCAAACACAACAACCACACAAGAACCAAGTCTCAGTTTCAATTGTCCATGACATAGTTGCTTGTGCTACAAAAGAAGGGGATGGGGTGGGTCAGGAGACTTGAAACAGCTTTTTATGAAGTGGTGAGGCTACCTTATTTAGTACCAGAGGTGGACAAAATACAAGATTCCATTGATTAAGGAAAAATATAGATACTCCTGGTATAACTACTACTCCAATGCAAGTGAAAGTTTTTTTTTTTTTGCTTAAGTTAAAGTTCTAGTACAAGTACTTCCAAAGTATATTTTCTTTTAATATTAACACATTGTTGTTTTGTTACCACAATGTATTTACTCAATGCACTGCCTATATGTGATGTTACTAGAAGTGCTGTGTTTATTTAAGAAGATTAAAGCATATCTCTGCAAGGACTTTAGTCTGCAATTGTTAGTATGTGTCAGCAGAGGATTCATACAGGATCTGGGGTTATGAAACACCTAGTTTCCGTAGGTGTCAACAGCAGCAGTTGTATTTACCAGATTTGTCATACATTCGCAAACATATTACTCATTATTTTCAAGTCACATCTCAAGTCTACTGCAACATAACTGATTGTATAAGCGAGCAGTGAACACTACACCACAGCCATGTGTACATGTATGGCAACCAGTTTTCCGACAAATACATGAAAAATAATTTGACCAGCATAAAAACCGCAAATACTACAAGCACAGGTTACTTTATCTTTTTGCTAACATGGCCCACGCTCGGAAGTGAACTCAGAAGGCTTTTTTAAAACTCTTGAATCTCTTGAATCTTGTATTGGAGTTCTAGGTGGCTCTGGTGCTTGTGCATGATCGTGCACCGCAAACAGTAGAAGGATACCAAATGCTGATGGGCTGCACGGGGTAATGGTTACGGATGTACCCATGGTAAGCTTGGGAGGACCACTGGCTGACAACTTTGACAACATGGTCAGTGATTGCTTGGTGAACTGAGTTGGATTGTACCCAGTGAGTGAATGGTTGTTGCAGAAAAGGAGATGAAACCAGTTGCGGGTGGCGAGAGATTCGGCTTCTGTTACGGAGAGTGGGTCATCAGGAGAAGCAGATTGTGTATGACGGACTTAGAGAAGGTGGAGGATTGGTTCTATGGACTGAGAGGTGATGATAATTTGAAGAGATAAATTTGGGTGGCCCTGTCATACTGGTCAGTTTTACTGCGTCTGGTGGAGAAAATGAGTGGCGCTGTCGAGGAATTGGAGGGTGGACAGGCTTAGAAGGCATGAAGGATTTTGGGTTAATGAAGCTGTGGTTACTAAACATGGGCCTGGGCGCGGTTGGAGCAGATATCTGCATGGGGAGACAAAACATCCAGCGCAGTTAAAGCTATTGCAAATCATTTGGCCGTTGTGAATGAAGTATAGGGGCCAGAGCAGGAATGGTGTGCGACGGACCAGCGATAGCAGCAGTGGCTGTGGGGAGCCTGGGGCTGAGAGGGCCGTGGGTGGGCTCGGGACAGGAATGACGTGCGATGAACCTGCGATGGCAGCAGGTAGGCTTGTCGCAAAATAGGCATGGTTTGAAGCGGCGGGGCCGGAGTGATTCAGGGATGAAGGAAGACTGGAGGAGCAAGAAAAGGGTGCTTGCAATGTTGTTTGACACGGGAATGGAATGAGACTGAGATTATATATAGATGGTAGAGGTAATCATGATCCAGCTCCCAAAACATGGAAACTACACTAAATTAAGTGAAATAGAGGTCATGGACAAGGAACTTAAGTACAGTACTCTACTAAATGTGCTTTGTTATTGTTGACCTCTGGTCAGCATACAGGAGAAACCACAAATGACCACAAATGACCTCTGTTTGCTGTAGAAAATAAATATGAATAAACCTTAAAGGCTGTGAAGGTTTTTAATCTGAAGAGCTCTCTGTATTGAAAAGTGATCACACTGCTTAGGGGATCTTTCTCCATAATTTAACTACCTTTTATATTCATAACCTACTGTTCAAGTGAAATCCCTTGTTGTCATAATATATTATACATTGTGAATGACTATGAGCTAGACACAAGAAGGCATTTCAAAATATATGTCTGGAGCAAAAATGTGGACGTTTTAGAACACTACCAGCCAAATGTTTTAGTACACTACCAGCCAAACGTTTTAGATCACAACCAGCCAAACGTTTTAGTACACTACCCATCAAACATTTTAGTACACTACCAGCCAAACGTTTTAGAACACTACCAGACAAACGTTTTACAACACTACTAGCCAAACGTTTTAGAACACTACCAGCCAAACATTTTAGTACACCACCAGCCAAATGTTTTAGTACACCACCAGCCAAACGTTTTAGAACACTACCAGTCAAACGTTTTAGTACACTACCAGACAAATGTTTTAGAACACTACCAGCCAAACATTTTAGTACACTACCAGCAAAACGTTTTAGATCACTACCAGTCAAATGTTTTAGATCTCTACCAGCCAAACATTTTAGATCTCTACCAGCCAAACGTTTTAGTACACTACCAGCCAAACGTTTTAGATCACTACCAGCCAAACATTTTAGATCTCTACCAGCCAAACATTTTAGTACACTACCAGCCAAACGTGTTAGATCTCTACCAGCCGAACGTTTTAGATCACTACCAGCCAAACGTTTTAGTACACTACCAGCCAAACGTTTTAGTACACTACCAGCCAAACGTTTTAGAACTGTTCTATAACTTTTGACTGGTAGTGATCTAAAACTGTAGACCAGAACTTTTCTTAAACCTTTGACTGGTAGTCTACATAGTTGGTGCCCAAATCCATAGAAATCTATAAAAAAATTATATTATTTTGAAAATCAGAATGCAATAGAAATTGCAGCATTACAGAAAAGGTCTGTTGACATGAAATAAATTGTGGTGGGATATGCAGCTAAGAATAGTCCATATCCACTGATTTATGTTAGGGTTTCATATAAGCCCCCTGGGCTTGACCAAGTTGGCCTTTTATATGTTGAGGAATGTGTGAATTGAGCTGGTGAATTTATAGGATGATGGCAATTTTAGAGAATTGTATGACCAGTTAGAAAAATATAGAGTCACAAAGAGTAGAGAATTGATTATAGGCAGGCTTTTACACAGCCAACTCTTTTTCAACATAGTGCAAGTAATTTACTAACACATTTCATTAGATGCTTTGTGTGCGGTTTGTTCAGCTTGCCGTGGGTTTACCGTCCATGAAATGAGTACATTTTAGCTCTGTTGTATATAACCTTATGTTACCTTGTAAAAGAGCAACATAGGTAAGCTCCTCAAGCCAGTATGAAAATGCACACTAGCGATATGCTCAGCTGATCACTTTCAGTTCTCCATACCCCGAGCTGACTTGCAAAAAGGCTACTGTTTTCAATTAAGGCATTAGGTTGAGTTATTGCTTTGCCCTGATGTGGGCTGCTTTGAGTAACTAATGTCTGCCGGCGTTAGTAAAGCCGTCGCTGGTCCTGATTACAGGGCCCTCTCACCCACTCCCTCAGTAATTATGGCCTTTTTTTGCACAGCCATCCATTTTAAATGAGGCATAATCCACTGCCTTGAGCTCCAAATTGAGCTGCTGTGTTCCAGCTTTTACGCTAGCGTGGAGCAGGCCTGTTGCAACAGATTGGTCACGGATGCTTTAAAAGAGTGCTTGACTTTTAAGGGGCAGCAAACCTCACACTTGAACCTAGCCCATATGCAAACCGGACAGTGTAGTGATGGAAGCTCAACTGACTGTGAAGGGGAAGAGAGTTATTGATCCAGAACATACTGACTAAACAAACTAAAATGGTGTTCTGTACTAATGCACGGTTGTTGGGACACTCACACTGATATTGAATGTTCTTCCCAGCTCATGCTGTGCTAGAATGTTCTCCCCTATTCACATTGACATTGAATGATCTCCCCTATTAACACTGTTCTACAATATGTCCAACCTGGACTGCCTTTCCCAATTTGCACTGTCCTAGAATCTTCCCTCGCATTTACACTGTCCTAGAATCTTCCCTCGCATTCACACTGTCCTAGAATCTTCCCTCCCATTTACACTGTCCTAGAATCTTCTCTCCCATTTACATTGTCTTAGAACCTTCTCTCCCATTCACACTGTCCTAGAATGTTCTCTTCATTCACACTGTCCTAGAATGTTCTCTTCATTCACACTGTCCTAGAATGTTCTCTTCATTCACACTGTCCTAAAATTTATCTTCCATTCACATTGTCCTAGAATGTTCTCTTCATTCACACTCTCCTAGAATGTTCTCTTCATTCACAGTGTCCTAAAATTTTCTCTTCCATTCACATTGTCCTAGAATGTTTCCCTCCATTAACACTGTTGTAAAATCTTCCCTCCCGTTCACATTGTCCTATAATGTTCTCCCCATTCACACTGTCCTATAGGCTTTCCTCCCATTCACACTGTCCTAGAAGACTCTCCTCCATTCACACAGGCCTAAAATGACCCCTCCCATTCACACTGTCCTAGAATCTGAATTAGATTTCCTAGAATGCTGGTGTTTGGGTTCGATTTCCTAGAACGCTGGTGTTTGAGTTTGATTTCCTAGAATGCTAGTGTTTGAGTTCGATTTCCTAGAACGCTGGTGTTTGAGTTTGATTTTCTAGAATGCTGGTGTTTGAGTTAGATTTCCTAGAATGCTGGTGTTTGGGTAAGATTTCCTAGAATGCTGGTGTTTGGGTTAGATTTCCTAGAACGCTGGTGTTTGAGTTAGATTTCCTAGAACGCTGGTGTTTGAGTTAGATTTTCTAGAATGCTGGTGTTTGGGTTAGATTTCCTAGAACGCTGGTGTTTGAGTTCGATTTTCTAGAATGCTGGTGTTTGGGTTAGATTTCCTAGAATGCTGGTGTTTGGGTTAGATTTCCTAGAACGCTGGTGGTTGGTGTTTGTTGTGCTTTAGAGTTTGCAGTGTATGAAGTTCTGTGACATTGACAGCCTAGTGCTCAAGGTTTGTCCTGGCACTTTGACCTGTACTCACATCTAACTTCTAGAATCCCACCTGGAATCAATTTTGGCTGACTATTTAAACGTACATTTACTTGTTGCTTACGGTTTGAAAGACAAATCCTGGATTACTTTTCAGCAGGGTAACTTTTAGGGCCTTTTAGGCTTTCAGAGGAGGTCAAGAGGTTAAGTGATATCTGATAATCACAATGGTTTTGCATTTTGTCTCTACAGGTATTGTAGTAATACTAATTTAATTATTAAGTCACTTTGAAAAAAGATACAGTCTTATTGGCTCTTGAATCATTTAAGCATTGAGGAACTGTCCCTATGCTCCACTTTAACCACCAGCTTCTTGAGTAACAATGGAATCAGTCAAATACATTTTTTTGAAAGGCAGTTTTGATCCAGGCTGTTGGAGAGGACTGGGTACACTACTCACAGAACACTGGCTAAACACAAACAATAAGTCTCTTTAATTGTTTTTTTTAAGGCAATAAATGCCAAGGTTCTTTATTGAAATAGTCAATATAAAAAATGTTCTCATTCTCTCATGTTCTCTCATGGCTCATTGTTGTCACAATGGAAGTTTGTTTCTTGTATAACTGACTAAAAACATGAATGTAACTTGCAAGAAAAGTGTTGTTATTTCCATGATATTATGAAAAACACGTCATTAAAAGGTCTAAATTATAATGCTAAAGCTCCAAAGTGAACAGGCCAGTTCCTCAGCCAAGAGGAGAGAATGAAATTGAAAAAAAAGATATGTAAGAGTATGCACAAGAACCATCTGCAGGAAACATACTTAACACTAGGACTCAGATGCTCCAAACTACACAGACATGGTTTTGCACATTCTTGTTTTCAACTATTCATAACGAAGCGTAAGTTACATTCTGAGCAGTACAGCAAGAGACACTGTAACGACAGTCCAGACTGGTCAAAGCTGTCTCGTACCACTAGTGCACTTTCTCAGCTGCAAAAGCAGAGGACCAGTTGAGTCTCATATTTTAAACATTATCACCTTTCAATTCTGACAGAACTGGTAAGGCTTATTGCTCTCCTCTACTGTCCATCCACATTTAGCTGCTGAGGTTGTTGAAATTTACACTGGATTCTGCTTTGATTTGTTCTCTATTGCCCTCTTGAGTACGGAGTGTTTTAACCACCACAGTAATTTAAAAACACACAGTAAGTTTGCAATGCATTGGCCAGGTGTTGTCATTTGCATTAGAGTTCTTTCTATGAAGCATGTTTCTGGCCTCAACATCTCTTATGTGAAAGCATGAGTGAGTGAGTGAGCTAGCAAAAGAGAGACCTATAGCCAGCAACGTTAACACCACTCATCAACTTTTAAATGCGTTTGCGTCATATTGCGAAAACAAATTACCAAACGAGTAAAAATGATACATGATATATGATGCATGCTGGCGGGGCCACTGTCCACCTACAACTCAAGAATGAAAATATAACATTTCCTTACACCTCTTATCAAGTATTATCATTTCATTATCATTGTTAAGTCCTTTTACAAATACATGGAACCAAGGTGTGAAATTCAAGGGCTCCTGGGGGGTAGAGATGCATCACTGGTCTTCCTCAGGGTAGTATTGTAGTATTGTTACTCCTTTCTCACACCAGAAAGCATAAAGGATGCATGACCAACCTGGTGTTTCTAAAGAAGAATTGTTAAACCAAACAAGTTGTTGCCAGTGAAGCTAGCTTCAGCATCACTATGGTGACCTGCCCACCTGGGACCCCTTGAATGCCAGGAAGTATATCATACAATGCATCTACCACCGACCTTCGGCAACCATTCATGCATGTGCTTTAGTAAATTGAAGCATGACGGCATTGTGCGCATCAGAAATGTAGCCGCAAGTTTAGCTTTCCTCAGTTCCATGTGCTGTCTCCCATAAACCAAGATTCTTACACTTCCGAATGACATCTGACACAGTCTGCAGAAAGGAGTCACGCCACAATCTGGAACTTGACTTCAAGTGGCAGCTAAAGGAATCACCTGCTCACCTCTGCGCTGGCGAGCGACTATGTTTCAATATTTCCTTGAATGTAAGGCCGTGATGCCCATGGTGGAGAATGAAATATGTGTGGCCGAGTGAGAGAAATACTAAATAATTTCTCTTTATGAGTTGTAGCCTCGAGTTCCTCATCAATAATAAAAGCAGTCACAGAGCAGTGCCGCAGCTCCACAGGGGGACCCATGTGACCAGGTCTATTAACAGCTTCCGCTCAGCCACCGAAGATAAAACATTAGATCCCTTACTGTTAGCAGCCCTGCTCATTCCTCTCTTTAGCTAGAGACACAGCTGCAATCCGAGGATTTAGGGATTTAGTGTTATCTACATTAGTCATTGATTTTTGGTTTTGTGAGTGTGGAATTGTGTTTGTTTCATTGCATTTTCAGGGTAAAAATATCCCTTAAAAAAAAGAACAGCAAGAAAAATAGAGGGAAGTGATCCTGACGCTGTAAAATATTTGTTAAAAAAGCCTCATATTTTTTTAAAGGCAGCCTTGCCAAGACACTCACTCGTGGCGGAGGTCCAGACAGCCAGAAAAATTTAGAGCGCTGTATCAAGAGAAACTGACCTCAAACTTTGGAGGATTACAGGGAGTTATGTCCCCCCAAATGATGAAAGATAATAATGTTCAGTATCTGGTTTTGAAGCAGTGAACATTGGTGCGTCCCTTTTCCAATGAGAGCAAATAGGCTCATCATTGTTATTAGTTTTATAATCATGTGATCAGCGCCTAATGTGATCAACATTAAGCTTCCAGTGTCATCAGGGAGCAGTCGGTAGTAGTTGACTAATCTGTGCAAGCCCTAATTTACACATCACTATTAATATTGTTTTCAAGTGCTGTAAAGTCATTCCCAACTCCTGCCAAGCATATGGCTTGTGTTCCTCCGGAATATCTTGTCTCCTATTTAGGTATTCAAGCTTCTCACACATCTGTACTACAAATAAAACATTACCTCTCTTTCAGCAGCACTTACCATTAATAAAACATTCAGTTAAACAAAATGCAAACGTTACTTATCCCTTACGCTGGCTTATATGTAACTGGTGGAGGGGCTACTTCTAACAGTCTCTAAAAAGTCCTATTGGAAGTTCTTTGCTTAGGATCCATCCAAATCTTTGAATTCAGGTGTTCCAATCACTTCCATGTCCACAAGTGTATAAAACCAAGCACCCAGACATGCAGACTGCTTCTACAAATATTTGTGATAGAATGGGTCGCTCTCAGGAGCTCAGTGAATTCCAGCGTGGTACAGTGATAGAATCCAGTCATGAAATTCTCTCACTGCTAAATATTCCACAGTCAACTGCCAGTGGTATTATAACAAAGTGGAAGTGACTGGGAACAACAGCTACTCAGCCATGAAGTGGTAGGCCACATAAAATGACAAGCGCTGTCAGTGGATACTGAGACATATAGTAGAGGTTGACAACTTTCTGCAGATACAGTCACTAAAGACCTCCAAACTTCATGTGGCCTTCAGATCAGCTTAAGAACAGTGCTTAGAGAGCTTCATGGAATGGGTTTCCGTAGTCAAATAGCTGCATCCAAGCCTTACATCACCAAGCGCAATGCAAAGTGTCAGATGCAGTGGTGTAAAGCGTGCCACCACTGGTCTCTAGAGAAGTAGAGACATGTTCTCTGGAGTGACGTAAGATGCTTCTCTGTCTGGCAATTCGATGGATGAGTCTGGGTTTGATGATTGTCAGGAGAATAGTACTTGTCTGACGTGTGGGGTTGTTATTCAGGAGTTCCTCTAAAAGGAACTCTTAATTCTTCAGCATACCTTTAATACCTTAATGCTTTAGCATTCCAGAGGTCATCTTCCGGAGCAATGGTCAAACATTCCCATAAAAACACACTCCTAAACATTGTGGAAAGCCTTTCCAGAAGAGTTGAAGTTGTTATAGCTGCAAAGAGTGGGCTGACATCATATTAAACCCTATGAATTAAGAATGGGATGTCATTCAAGTTCATATATGTGTGAAGACAGATGACTAAATACTTTTGACAATATTGTTTATATGGGCAAATGTGTGACTCTGCAAGCACAAAAAAAACACATGACACACTGTATGTGCATTTGTGTGTGTGTGTATGTGCATTTGTGTGTGATTTCCCTGATCAGATGGCGGTAAGTAAGGAATGTTCTTACAGGAATCTAACTATGCAATTTTCATACTTACATGTGCTGCATTTAGCTTATGACTTCAATTGCCAAGAAAACAGCTGGATGGCACGGTCTCCGACGTTGTGAAAGGATGAGCCGTGTGAGCTTTTCGCTGTACGCTGCTCTGTGCAGTTTGCTCATTACGGCAAAGGGGATGTCACAGGAGCAGTCATGGATGAATTTACCCTATTTCATTAGTTACTGTGCTTTACTGCAGAGCAGCTGGAGACTCGACTGGAAGATCACATGCTTCTACCAGTGATGCGGCTGAGGGGGTTTTGGGTAAAGGAAGACCATGGATGTGTTTTTTTTTGCAGGATTGTATGCGGCTTTTATTATCAAAAAGATTTAGAAAATGAACCTATAAGGATGTCTGTATACATATTGGTATTTGCAACACGCAGACGTTTCTAATAACCTATTCCAAACATCAGTGATGTGCAGTCAGGCCCTTCTAACCCTTCACAGAAGGGGTAATAAAAGTGTATGTAAAATTATATAAATGTATATTTTATTAATAAAGTAAAATTAAAAACATCAACCAATTCACAATAATACGTTAAAATGTCATAGCAGGGTTTCCTTAGCTGCTGTAGGATATATATCTGACTGGATCTAACCACTCAAAATGCTCATTTAAAATGACTTAAGGGGCTTTCTCCTGGCTACATGCCTGCATGCCCCTTCTAATGATATTTTAAAGGGTCTAGTATGTTAGTCCACTAAAAAAATCAAAGAGAACTGTGACCAATCAGATTTATGATTTCCACTAAGTGGGCAGACCCATGGCTATCTGACCTTGCATCTTGCATTCTGAAGAAGGTGCTATATCCTCAGTCGTCACTAAGCACAAGCTAGTTTAGCTGGGTAGCTAACTTGATGAGGCAGATATTGTGTCATATCCAACTGAAAAGCTGTTTCAAGGCTACCGTTCAACAAAAAACTCAGAGAGGTAGGCCAACTCCAACTATAAGTCTGACTCAGAAAGGAAACAGTTATGTACCTACTGTCTGTCGGATGAACTATGAGAGGTGTTTCTGGCTAACGGCTAGCACACAGCGCCAGAAGCTGTTTTGCTGGGATTGTATACTGTTTGGGACAGATTGACAATTTGTGCTGTTTACTGAAGGCAGCCATGATGAAGCTCTGATAAACGGGTAAATGTTGTGCCCTTTCTTCGATGCCGCTTTTGTTTTTCATTTTTAGCTGCATTTGAGGGTTATTTTGAAATCCATACTCTGATTTATAGTTTGATTTATGTGGTTTATTGTGCATTAACGAAATGTGTGTGAGGGTGGGGTGGAGGGGGTTGTGTAGCAGAAGGAGTACCCGGTGAACACACTGCACGCCACTGCCAAACGTATTTATGCTTATATTTAGGTGACGGTACTGTTGGGAGTCTTGCCCAAGATATTGGTTAGGGAATTGAACCCCATTCTACAGCATGGTCAGTGGCAGTGCAATCCATTAAATTACACCAACCACACATCCACCCACACATACCAACATATCCCAAGTAGTCTACTTTTTTAGAAACAGTACATGTGATGCTGATGTGATACAGTATAAACAGCAATGGAACTGATATCAGAGAAAAACAGCAAGAATTGTCACAGACTTACTTGCAGTGGCATGTAGGATAATGTGAAGTAAAGTAGGTCAGTGGATAACAACAGTAATTAAATGTAATCTAACACAATAACTGACCAGCCAAGTGTTTTTTATCCAATTTGTCTTCCTCACTATAGTCAATGCTAATTGCACCTATTAGCTACGTCTGCTACAAATGACACCCCATCTTTTCAAACTGCCACTAATGCATTGAACAGCCTAACACTGTTCAAGGAGAATGTTGACCCTCAATTCTGTTACTTCAACTAACAGACACCCATGTTGACTAGCATGGTGCTGAGTGATGGGAGGAGAAAGAGGTCCGTTCCACCCACCCAAAGAGAGCCAGCTGTGCTCATTTGGACTCCTGCCATCATGTATGGTTGGCAAATTGTTTGGTAACAAACTCTTCCCACAGCTTTGAGGGCTGGACCACTGAGGAGTAGCAATCTGTAATGAAGCATTGTGTCCCTCAGCCTCATCGGTTTGACAGAATTCAGGATTGTATGTACCGTGTTCATGATTTCATTCATCACCATCCAGCATGCTCAGATACGCCATGCTATCATTGGGAATCTCTGTGGAATAACCAAAAATGGCTGCTAGACTAGCAATTGGGTTATAGGTTAACAAATACAACCATTCTGGTGTAATTCTTACCCCGTAATCAATGAAAATGTAAACAAATCAGCAATTCTATCAAAAAGAGATTGTAAACCAGAAAACCGTGAACACAAATAAGCATGTTAACAATAGATATAGTCGTGAATGTATATTTTATTTTGACTGCAGATGCTCTTTAACAGTGCCATACAATGCATTTGTTCAGCATTTTAACTTGTTCTCTGATGTCTACACATATGGGACATGGCTTTGTTTGAGGGTGAAAATGCCCAGATGTCAATGAACACATCAATTTACCCCCTATGATTTGGTTCTAGAATGAAATGAGCTGTTTTCTCTTTTTTGGTGAGCTCAGGAGTTCTGCTCTGATTTGCTGGTTTGTGCGAGTATTGCTCAGAAGCACCAAAAAGTAAATGAAAATAAAATGAACCTTAATGTAAATAAGCTACGCTCATATTATATAGTCAGTTATGTTAGTTAATTGAAGCTGCCAGCAGCTAATGTTACCTATACTAGCTACTTCGTTTCAATCTCAGCCATAAAAAGTAATTTGAAGTTGTTACTCACTGTAAAACTCCCAATTTCAGACAATCTGCTTCAACCAGCAAACAGTGGATAAAATAATAACTGTGAGGCTAATAAAGCATCTCTTCACTCTCTTCAAATGCTGAGCAAAGCTGGTCCATACTGTCCAAGGTTTGAGAAACTGTTCAGAGTGAACTGTGGAGAGCAAACTAACACTTCTGAATTAAATGACTAATATCCAGCTTGTTTTTGAGAAACTGTTCGGAGTGAAATGTGGACAGCAAACAAACACTTTTAAATTAAAGTTGTTCAGGATCTTGTTAAAGACTTGGGGCCTGAAATTGGCTTTCTAACACTCAGCTGGTTTTGCAACCTTTTCTATTCCACCTTAAATGATGCTGCAGTTACATTCTGACGCCTGTACAAACCGAAGCATTTAAGGTGGAACAGGGCATCCAACTAAGAAGACTGCAAATAGGTCGGCCAGTTTAAAGATAAACATCAACCATGCTCATAGACAGGTCGGTTCCTAAGGAGCGGCCCCAGAAGTACCAGCAAGCTTTCACAGCCTAGAGCTTCACAGGTCACACAGTATGTCAGTTCTCTTAGCAGTTTTTTAATTGTTAATTGTTTAACAGTCTTTCGATTGTTTATGAAAGTCATATTGTTGACCACATACTTGTAGCGTAGTGCAGTGTTTGTTTTGTAGTTTTAGTTAAGTCTTGTTGTGTATACATACTACACCATCTGTTAAAAGCTTGTTTAGACAGATGGGCACACTGAATGCTACAGAGGGTACAGGAAGTTAATGTTTCAGTTAATACCGTCATTTATGGCGGGAACCCCCAAAGGAAGCAGCTTCAAACCCAGGAGATAACAACTTAACCAGACAGATGACATAGGCCAGATGAAACATGGAGGCAGGCCTATAAGACTGTGCAGTTACCGAGACCAGAGTAGACCATGGGTGCATCCGAAATCACCTACTTGCCTACTACCTAGTTGGCGAAATCAGTAGCCGAGCGTGGCTTGTTATGTCTGAGTACTCTGTAGGCTATGAGTACTAGACGAACACTACCCAGATGACCTCTTGAATCGGCAGTAATTTTTATGTATGGGACCACAGCAGACTGACTATCCTATGATTCACCTGGAGCTGCAGATGAATTCAAAGCGAAGGAAAAAATGGAAAGCGGTATGTCAGCTGTATGTACGTAGCTACGGCTAGGGAACTGCCGTTACAGTTAAGTTCTGAGGTAAAAAATCGATTCAATTCCTCCTCACTCGTCTTCTCTGAGCTACAGCTCCACAGCATGCGAGTACATATTCAGACAAGAACACTTTTTAATAAATAGCGGGACATTTACGGTGGTCTGGCGTTTTGCGTCACAGGACGTTGGTAAGATGTAGTACGTCCAAGATTGTGTAGATACTAAAACTCGCCTACTGAAATTGCCTACTAGTCTGCCGCTTGACCAGTACCTACTGGCTCTAATCTAGTACCTACTGACTAGTAAGCGATTTCGGACGCACCCCATGTCTGTGATCTACAGTCTTCATATAAAAAAGTTTTTTTGTTTTCAGAGGAAAAGTCATTTCTGTGTCAGTATCAGAAAAGTCAAAGTAGTATCTCTTTTTAAATACCCTGCAGGCTTAGATTACACACTTTGGATATACAAACTTCTCATGTATTTGAAAAAAAAACTTGGCCTATGATGTGATCAGGTTAGGATTACGTAATTCATGCTCTTGATTGAATCTATGCTCAATCTGTATATGTTTCCAATTTATATGAATAGTTTATTATATTATATTTATATATATAATCATCAGACAGTTATAATCAGGAGCTAGACGAGTTTATAAGGAAGAAAGGGCATGAAGTACTGACTCCATACTGGATGCTGGTGTTACACAGGCCGTTGTTTCTCCTGACCTTCTCCGGCATTGTGTTTTCAGCTTTTTTCAGCCGGCTCTGTCTCACACCTCTCCTGCTGCAGCAGCCTTGTTCACCCTCCACCAGGGATCGCTGTCAGAAAGCTACGGAGCGCCGGCTCTCTTGATCAAAGCCTCGTCAGAATGAAATATGACACCAGGCGAGCTGTTCTCCCTCGCCCGCAACCCACTCACACACACACGGAGGAGAGGAATCAGCAGTGTGGGGTGTGGACGACTCGAATTTGAACACACACCTTAGACCGCTGACGATAGGGTTCAAAAAGCATGTCATGGTTATAAATACAGACCCTCATTACAGACCAGTCTGTTGCTTACAGTCTGTTGTTAGTGTAGGAGATGGTGTGTCTGAACTCTTTTGTTTTGTTCATATTTTCCCTCCACATCTGTTGGACTGTGTGATGAAACGAAGGGGAGAAACTGATGTAAAACTTATTTCAGAATTATTGAATATAAACCTGTGTTGATAGACGACTTTTTGCTTTGAATGCGCTGCTGCTGTTGTATCCGGCGCAGCTGTGCTGAGAGCTATTGTGCAAGCATGCGTATATAGTACACAGACTAGCATAATTATAAGAAACCCCTACCTTGTGACTGCAGCCCATGTGTTGATGCTCAGTTTGTGTGAGCCAGCCTATCATCAGTGGTCAATTTCTGATCGTAGAGCTGCTCTTGGCTGAATATTTTCATATTTTCTAATAAAGTGGCCAAAGAGTGAAGCAGTAAGTTGGAGATCGTAATTAAGTGGTAAGTTATGGGAAATACAAGGTAGGTGTTTCTAATAAAGTGGCCAGTGAGTGGAGGTACACGGTAGGTGTTTCTAATAAAGTGGACAGTGAGTGAAGGTACAAGTAGATGTTTCTAATAAAGTGGACAGTGAGTGGACATACATGGTTGGTGTTTCTAATATAATGGCCAATATAAAGGATTTTAATAAAGTGGGCAGAGGTTGGCCAGTGATTACATATACTTTGTAGACAGTTGAGCGGTCATTGCAGGGCTTCAATGACCGGTAAGATTGCAACATCCCTGGACCAAGCTGGGGTTGAAATGCAGGTCAAGGATCAAGGTCGTGCCTGCAGTCATCAGAAGAAAGTTCCAGTCAGCTCACCTGCTCTACAAAGATAATGTTGGCCCACCTGCAGTTTAATCGAAAAGCCCTCAAGTTACCACCCTAGTGCCTCTTCTATCCAGACATCTGAAAACTCAGTGAAAGTCAAAGGCTTTGATTTCTGTTTAGCCAGAGCTGTCAGATTCTGCACTTGTTTAGTTCCAATTGCACCTCATGCAGTCGGAACTTGTTTAAAGCAATCAAACATTTCAGATCGCTTAATATTCTGAGCAGCTGTTTCACTTCACAGCTATTTAAGCAAGAAAGCAGACAGATGTTTAAAACTACTTGATTCAGTGGAGTTTAATGTAAACAGGCCCAGGGTGTGATCTGCTGCATGCATGCACGTTTGATTGGTAAAGGTTTGCTTTACATTGACCAGTTTTACACTGGACCGTTGAGATATAACGGTGACATTGGCAAACGCAAATAAATCAAAGAAAACGATGACGTGCGACTTTAGAGACTGCAGCCATTTGTACGTTTATTAATGAGCACAAGATAATTAATTACATGCATGGCTGACCAGTCGAGCTCCGTGCTCAATGGAACTGTGTCCTGTGCTTCATATAAGATGAAAGAATCATTCACTGCATCTTAGCTGTTGGCATAAAGAATGGTGTAAGGAAAAAGCAGCCAGACGCACAGAATGAACTCTGTCCTTTCTAATTAAACCAGCATCAGCACTTTTTCTTTTTGTCCCAGGACACCATTCCTCAGTTCTTTTATCACCTCTTTCTGTAGTCTCATTTGGTACTTGAGAAGAGAGAGAGAGAGAGAGAGAGAGAGAGATGAAAAAAAACCCAGTGACTTGACTTATCTTTATTTTCTCACCCTCGCTCACCCTCTCGTTTAGCACTCATAACTGTATGGCTTTTTCTGATAATGATTTGTTCTCTGCTGTTCACATAATGACTTTGCTTTATCTTCAAAGGCTTTTTTGATTTCCGCGTTGTTGCTTATAGGACAATTAGGGCCCCGAGGCTTCCGGATGATGAGCTTATAAAAGGGCCGCTGAAGCACTACTCAAGACAAGCTGGCCTGACCTCATGTTTGATTCAGTTGGCTACACTCTTTCGGTGTATGGAACAGATCATATCTAACATTTGGAACTGAATTGGGTGGAATTCTTAAAGTTTAGTCAAAACTTGTAGACTTCCAGTCGCGCTTGCCAGACGTTTCAAGGCACATAACGAGGAGGCGGCACACCCGCATGCAGAGGCAGTTGTTTCCCTGCAGATGTGTCTACTTGTCATTGAAGATGATGTGAAATGTAGCAGGGGACGTTCCACATTTTCCATATCATGTTAAATCTTTTCCTCACACTTATATAGAGTATGATGTAGTATGTAAACGTTGTTAAAGTTTGTCTTTCTTTTGTTTCTTATTTACATCTATATATGGGCACTTCCTTGTAAATACACTCACTTATCAGCTCTACTTACCATATAGTTTCTATAGACTCTAGTTTATTTGTTGCTCTGCAAACTTTGTTAGCCCCCAATCACCCTGTTCATCAATGGCTAAGAATCCACAGGACCACAACACTGCAGGCATTATTTGAGTCGTTCTCACTACAGTAATCGGATCCACTCATACAAGTGCAGCACACACTAACACACCACTACTACAACAGTGTCACTGCAGTGCTCAGAAAGATCCACTACCCAAATGATACCTGCTTTGTGGTGTTACTGTGGGGGTCCTGACCATGGAAGAACAGGGTGTAAGGGGGTTAACAAAGTATGCAGAGAAACAGATGGGCTACAGTCTGTAATTGTAGAAATACAAAGTGCTTCAATATGGTAAGCAGAGTTTATTAAATGGACAATGATGCTTGATGAGAGTATATAAATCTATTCAGCCTGCAGCAGTTTAGCTATATTGGCCAGCCATACAGAATTGGCCCCACCTTTACGGCTATAACAGCCTCCTCTCTTCTGGGAAGGAGTTTTTGGAGTGTGTTTGTGGGAATTTGTGATTGTTTGAAAAAGCATTTGTGAGGTTAGGGATTGATGTTGGACACGGAAGAAGCCTGGCTCACAGTTGATGGTCCAACTCATCCCAAGTGTATTTAGTGTGGTTGAGGTCAGGGCTTTGTGCAGGCCACTGGGGTTCCAAGCCAGTCTCTTTTTGGAGCTTGGTTTAAGCACAGGTGCACAAACTGATGCCACAAAATTGGAGTATATTTCCACCGTTCTGGAGTCCAGTGGTGCCATGCTTTACACCACTGCAGCCAACGCTTGACATCGCACATATCCAGCTTAGTATTACGTGCAGCCGCTGAGCAGATCTAATCAAATCAGAGTTTTCGTTACTGACTCAAATCAAATTTTTAGGGACTAGCGTCTTGTGTTTAATCTGCTGAGCTCTTCTGTACGACCCATACTGCTGCATATGGGGATTGCATGGCTATGGTTTTATACACCTTTTAACAGTGAGTGTGGCTAAAACACCTTGAACCTGATAATAAGGAGGGGTGTCTACTAACTTTTGGCCATATGGTTTATATCAGTCGTAAAAGTCAAGTGCAAAAGTGGTAACGAGAGGTTGGTAAAGATAAACCCTGACTGTTTTGGGTACAAAACCCCCACAAGTGTTGTATATGGAGATCAGGGGAAAAATAAAATGCAAGTAGAGGGCACTATTTTGGACCTTTAAACCTCCACTCATCTGAAACCGTGTGCTGTCCCATTTACATGTGCATTTGCTCTTCAAATGACTTTTCATATTTAATGAGGAGCAGCACAGCGAGAGCTCGGAAATGTCACATTAGAAGAAAAGTACTGTCTTCAATTACAGTTTGGTTTTACCTCATAATTAGATACGTATATATGCAGTCTAGGGTCTACAGGCCAGGCGAGCTCTAATATAAATACTAAACTCTTCATTATTTTGTCTGCTTCCGTATTTTCTGAATATGGCTCAGAGCCCTCACGCTGACAGCAGGGTAAGGAGCTCGCATTACATGTCTTCATTATAAAGAAGAAGAGAAATAGGAAAAAAAGATTTGGGTAGATTTGATGGCCATTTAGATTTCTGGGGACAATCAGACATATATGAATATAGAAAAAAGAAAATCACAATTAACAGCTTATCTAACAAAGTTGTTGTGTTTCTCATCTGCCAAAGCCTTTCTCTATGCGAGCAATCATGCACACAATCAACTTAAATCAACAGCAAATGTGTAATTTTTGGCCACTATGAAGATAACATGAAAGCCATTCTGGATACTATTTGTTATAGGTGACTATGTACTGTATATACACTGCCAATCAATTGTTGGGCATGAATGTTTTGGTTGCAGGTATATATGTTTATGTTTCTAATATGGTAAACCTGTTCAGTGTTACAGGTTTTAAATAAATTAGTAGGACACTAGGAATCTATAAATAGAAATAAGTAATAATAAATATAATATCCAGTATTCATTATATTGAAAGTGGTGAAATACATTTTAAAGCAGATAACAAGACTAAAAATTATACAATATGTTTATGAAAATCATGAAATATTAAATAAAGCATCTCAAAATAACACAGGGAATAGTTTCATCCATACATTATCTTCTGCTTTATCCCATTAGACAGGGTCATGGTGGGGCTGGAGCCAATCCCAGCATCATCAGGCAAAGGCAAGGTACACCATGGACAGGTTGCCAGCCCATCACAAGGCCTGGGGAATAGTTTGTAATATTTAAATCTGCATTGTACAGGCTATTACTGAACATATATGATACATCAACATGGATGATACAGTACCTTCAATGTTCTGGTAGGAGACTGATGGAGATATGTTAGAGAACACCATACTATTTCCAAACTCTTGTCAGACGAAATGAAGGGTGGAGATGGGACAAATTTTAGATATTCCATAAAATATAATAACACAAATTATTAATTATGTAGTGCCTCACTTGGTTGTTTGGCCTTGGATATGAAGGAGGCATGTCTTTGCAGAACAGTCACACGCAGAGCCTGATGGGAGCGCCATGGCAAGAAAGACTTAAATGTGTTAACAGTTTTGACAGCAGTGTACATCAGTTGTTTCAGTAGCACTGAGTGGTGGTTCTCCACTGTACCACCGTCTTACTCTGGGACACCCAATATGGCAAGTGATATCTGAATCCTAGTATATATGCAGTTTTATTTCAACCAGGGGTGCCTAAACTTTTGAAAACGGCTCTAGGTGTATGCACTCAATTGCACGTTGCCTAAGTAAGTGATTACAACTGTAAATCAGTTATACCTGTGAACAGAGAAAGTGCAGAGGAGAGCACTTTGCTGGATTCCCTTTTTTTTTTAATCATTTGGAGAACAGCACGAGGACTGCTGTGTTAAAGTCAATAGCAGGGGCTGCGCTGTGTTGGGTTAATTAGCTGGATCTCCCCCAGTGTGAAGCGAGCCGCTGACTTGCATCCGGAAGGTTAAGCCTTCATCTTATCAACGCATTTCCACCACTTCAACATTATGCTGCTCTTTGATGATATGGAGTGGAGACAAAATGAAAGGATTTCCTCTCTGCTCCTGCACTCGAGAACCCCTCTCATCAGATTATGAGGGTGCCTGCAGCCGCTGGGGCGAAGGCTGTCTGAAGGAGAGAGAGGATACAAAAGGAGATGTGCGTTTGTGCGAGTGAGTGCAGCGGAAGGAGAGGGGGAAAGTTACAGACAAGGCCAGTGCCTGAGTGCAGGTGAAGGAAGACAGCAGGTGTTTCAGACGGTTTCAGGACCGACTGTGTTGGAGTGGTGTTGCTTTGGACATTTCTTGCCCTGGGCGTTTTCTCCATAAGCACCAATTTTCTGTTTTTCTGGCCAGACCTGGCAACATCTAGGTATAGAGCATTCCATCTCATACTCCTGTACTCTCCTCAAGCTTAAGTATAAGTTACAGCTCTAAAGTACTGGGTAATTCTTTTGGGAATTATGATGGTGAATTCTGAGACTAAATAAGTCTAAATAAATTACACTGAAACACTGCGCCCTGGCTTTCTTCTTAATCACTAACCTCCATCGGACCTGCTCCTTTAGCTTCTTTCTCTCCACCTCCTCGCCTGGTTTTAGTAAATAATTAAGTCAAGGAAGTAATAAAAAGTCTTTTTGGTAAAAATCATCTGACTGGCTGCTGCCTTGATTTCTTTCTACAGGTAAAAATCTTAAGAATAAAAAAATTCTTTATGATCAACATCTTTTCTGATATCAACTTAATGTAAACAACAAAATATGGCAATACTAGTACCATAGGTTTTCAACTACTTCTACTACAACTCCTCACCAATTCTGTTGCTCCTTGTTTAAACCATATATCGTGGCTGTCCAAAGAAAGACATGTCACCAAAATGGTACGACAAAAACTGTCTTTACTTTTAATGTAAGTCAATGGAACCAGATGTTTTTTCAAGCTATTTTGAAGCATTTCTATTGGTCCATTCATCTTGACTCATTTATGCAATGTAATGACAGCTGCTGTATTCAAATAATTCAAAAAATATAAAAAAAAAATAAAAGCTGGCAAAAAACTGGAAATGCATGTTTTTCTCTGGACAGTGACAATGTGATTCACATAGTTTATGTGAGCAGTAGCAGTCTTTCCCAGAAGTGGCCCAGTTTTAAGACATTTTTAATATGTGGGTCTGTGTCCCAATACTATCTGGGTTACTATTACGGGAAGTTTCTTTAAATTTTTTAACGAGCCAACTTGTTATCTAGCTAATGTTAATGTTAGCCTAAGTGAAACTAAAACTAATAACCAACTATATCGATCATAACTGACCACAATGCATTTTATAGGTGGGTATTGTAGCTATCCATGTAACTACTTACGGTTTCACTCTAATTATTTTATATTTTAAATAATGTCTAAAGTTTCATTTGAGCTTTTTTCACCAAAATCCTGTTTCCAGTTTCATTCATTGTCATCTTACACTGGTAAGTGCCTCCCCCAGGTCCCATGTCCACATGTCCAAACACATGCATGTTAGGTTGTTTGGTCACTCTAAGTTGCCTGTAGTGTGCGCGTGAGTGAATGTTGGCCATGCTATAGACTGGCGAACTGTCCATGGTGTACCCCACCTTTGCCTAATGACGCTGGGATTGGCTCCAGCACCCCCAGTGACCTGGATTAGCAAGATAAAGCAGAAGATAATGGGTAGATGGTTGAATGGATGGAATCTGTAGACGATTTGAACTAGGGGGATGCTAAAACCCCAATGAAACTGGTCTAGCAAAAACCTTTGGTTCAACAATAATGGAAAAGTTATATTTTGTTTATTTTACCCTCTGTAACAGTGTAATTGCTAGCAACTTACCTGACACCTATATAAGCACTTCATAACAACTGCTGCAAATCTATGGAAACGCTCTTAAACTCTTATTCAAGCATCAGCAATCAAACAGGCTGCTTTTATAAATGTAGATATCACCTCAGCTACTGTTTTGACATTAACACTTGTTGAAATAAGCCTTTATAAACGTAGGTTAACGTTAATTATGAACAGCTTATGTAGGTGTAGCCTTACGAGCTCTGCTCTTTAGAAAAGCGTTACAGATAAAGCTAAAAGATTATGGGTGATTACAGGCACTATCAATTAGTGACAAAAAGCACTTTCCCCTTCAGATGAGATTGAGGTTGTGACCTTTGTGAAAATATTATGCGGACCACCGAAGGAGAGCTGAGGGTGGGCGGTGTGGAAATTCTCTGAACTCCCCCCCAAAGAATGTCTGCAATCGCAGCGTCCCAGATAGCTCTTCTGCTGCGGAGGGTTGAGGGGAGGACGTATAGGGGATGCATAGACCTTCTCTGGTCCCCGGTGGTTTCTGAAGCTCTCCCTGATCAGGAGAATGAAAAGCAGGGGTTAAGAAAAAGCTGACTGTGCAGAATCTGGGTTTGGAAAGGAAGCTGTTTGAGTTCAGCTTTGCTTTTGATACACAGATTGAGTCAATCTCCCACAGTGCACAGCTTAACTCACACAGTTCTATTGCATATTGATTCAGAATGTCCCTCCTCGCCTGTGTGTTAGTGCAAAAAAGAGAGAGAGAGAGAAAGAGAGAGAGAAAGAGAGAGTGTGTGTGGGTAGATGGGAGAAAGAGAGAGGGAACAAAAATAGTCTTTTTAGCAATACTTGTAACAGAAGCAGCTTGTTATAACTCAAGCGCCGGCCTGTTTTGTCATATTATCAACTTAAGCACTCATGTGTAATCATTAAATCTGCTGGAGTACAGCTTCCTATAATTAGGGAGGTGCGATATGCAAAGAGAAGGGATGGCTTTGTTTTGATAGAGCCTCGCGTTTAGTTTGTGGGGTGTTTAGAAGGAGCTAAAGCAGATGGAGTACATTTCAGAGCTTGCAATTATGCAGCTGTAGGAGTCTCCATCAAGGCACCTACACGTGGTCTATCACTCAACTCACCCGTCCCTCCGCATGTCATTGTCATTTAGGTGTCATATCTTACCCAGATGATTAAAAGAGTTTCATAATTGGAAATTTCAAGCCTTGACCTTTTAAGGAAATTGAATTTATTTTCTTCCCCGAACCGAGCAATTAAGCATCGGCGGGTGACATCTCCCTCGCCGAGTGAAAGGTTATCTCATCTCGCTGGAGTCCTTCCTTCTCCCTCTCTCCTCGGTCTATCATGTGAGCATCAGCGTTGGCAGGAAAGCAAACTGTGCTAGAAGGAATCAAAACTGCAGTCTTATCTCTTGAGTTGTCTTTTTTAAAGGGGAATATCCCCAATTTTTTTGAATTTCTGCTTAATGCTACCTCTGAGAGGTAAACAAAATCATTCTGAGTGGCTTGATGCGAAATGCTGCATTGTATAGAAAATTATTGACCACATCTACAACACAAATATAGCCATATAGCAAACCTACACATGTCTTATATGGAATAATGGTAATGGTTAAATAGAGGTATCTGACAAAACCCTGCATGTACTTCTCTGCTCTTTCAATCTCATTAAAAAATAAGCCTCTCAGAACTCTGTAAAACAGTATTGTAAATATGGCACTGCTGTAGAGAGGGCCATAAACTAACATGACCCACCCGCTGCAGCGAGGCACAATGTCTTATTCTAATAAAATAATTTAGTTGACTGCAGAGAGAAATGTTTTTGATGTGGAATAATGTTTCTACTGTTTTTAACCAGCTGCCTTTCATGCAAACATGGACATGTCAAATCTGAGCATGTGGCTGGTATGTCTCAAAATATTCAACTGATTTTAAACCAGATACTGTTAGAATAAATCTTTGTTCATGAAGGTTGCAAACAGTGCAGTGTCATGTCCAATGTACTCTCATGTACAACAATGATCATAAGTGTCACGAACGAGAGAGAGACTGGATGCAAAGGCAGTGGATACTTTCAAAGGGTATAGAAAGACAAGCCAAACAAATGCATTCAGAAATACAGTGTAGAATACTACTGGCAACACTGACCTTGTGGCTTAAGAGATGGGAGAAGCCCGGGATGTGACAATAACGTCAAACTGTGCACCTTAAATGTGTATTTTTATGTATATAAGGTGTTAAAGGGACATATCCTCATTTTGAATGTTCATTTTATTTTCGGGTCTGCTAGAACGGATTTACAGTCTTCAGTTTCCCAAAACACATTTTCTCATACTGTACATCTGTGTCCTCCCTTTGTCTAAAACACACTGTTAGAGCTCCCGTGTCTTTAAGCCCCTCCTTGGTCAGCTTGCCTACTCTCTTCTGAATGGTCAACAGCCAGAACAGTTGAATGCAGTAGTGTTGTACTGTAAAGCCCACCATTGTTCCTTACCATTTCTGAGTTTTTATGCAACTTTTAGTCAGGCAGCTCATTGGCCACCTACTAAAAACAGTTGAAGTCCTTAAGGACCCAATAATTTCACTTGTCATTCCAGCATGGGGAAGTGCTAATGGAGCAGCAACAGGTTGACTCCTAGGGTGTGTCTGAAATGGGTGTGTCTAACTCGTTCCCTGTTCACTACATAGACTGCTCTATGTAGAACACTATATAGGGGAGCAGTGAGGGAGAGAGTAGAGGGAATTCGATTGACGAACTTTCCAACAAGACCGCTATGCCTTGTGGGGCGTCAACCTGTAAGTAGTGTATATCAGTTGTCCACTAGTTTTACGGTGTATTGTGGGTAACAATATAGTATATATTAATAATATAGTATAATAACTCTATAGGGAATCTAACTGTCCACTGAGAATATAGACAACACTACAAAATGGCCAATACCCTGAATAGAACCCTAAACGGTAACTAGGGTGTGATTTCAGACACACCCCTATTTTCCACCTGTTTTCTGTCAATTTTGTTGGTGTGTGTGCATCTAATGGTGATTTTTGCCAATAGATGTAATTTATTTCAGGCCAGTTGTACCAACTCTTTCTTTAAGGCTAAATGTTTGCTTATTGCTTATTCATGCAAACCACCATTAGCTTATTGCTACATGTGTGTTGTGGGTGTGAAGCCTCAATAAATCCTCTCTGTTTGACAACTTGTTCTATGTTCTAAAAAACACCCTGTGGAGGTTGCCACTGGAAGCTGGAAGAATCAGCATTCTCAAAACTCAGTCCGTTTCAGAGGTCATGCCAGTTTGCTCATAGGCAAACAATAAGAATGGTGTTACTAGATGACGTCACACTGTAATAGAGAAAAGGGCTGGAATTCCAATGAGGTATTGTAGGCCTCTTGCTTGTGGGAGAGAGTTTCTACCTCAGGTGTGTACTTTGTGCTTTATAACCTTGCAGCCTGTTTACATGCACAAAATGCTACAACACAATAAAGGAAGGAGAAAAAAACAAAAAGCATAATGGGTTCCCTTTACAAGAAAAAAAAAATAAAACAACTTGTTGTTTACTTGTTAGTGCAGTAGCAGTTTGTTATGAGATTTAAAACAAAGAAAGCCATAACTGATTCAGTGAAGAGATCTTTTTTTTCAAAACATTCAGTTTTAAAGTTAATGTAAAATGCATACAAATCAGTATGTTTGAGTGTTTTATATTAAAGTGATATATTTTATTTGCTGTGTTATTATTGTTGTGTCCCAAACGTCATACTAGCACTCCAAATAGTATGTAAAACAAAGCACATCTCACATTACAAGTGCACTCCTTAGCGTAGTAGGTAAAGTAATGTAAAGTGTGAAGTTCGGGAAACAGTGTTAGATCAGTCCAGCTTTATTCTGCCACTCGTTAAACCTTTCCAAATCAAAGTTTAAGGTCTTTCTTGCGTATAGGTATATTTATTGAGGTAAACTGATGGTTAGGTCGTATTTGCCATCTTCTGGATTGAAATTTATTCTACATTTAAGGTGGAGTGGAACATTCAAATAAGAAGCTTGCAGATAAGAAGCTAACTTTAGCTTTATATAGTATACAGTCCCAGTCAAATATGGATCCAGGCCCAAAATGGCAAAACTCTTCATTTTTCAATGGTCTTCCCAACAATCATTAAACAAATGGATGAAGTGACTTTGTCCGGAAGGCTTTTCTGTTTGATTTCTTTAAGTAGTGAAGTCAGTAAACTTGAAGTCATTATACTTGCAGACAATCTTTTACACAAAGAAGAGTCAATATTGTTCGACTGATGGCTTTAAACAGCTGAAAAACATTGCCAAGTCAGTTTGTGTTGAATGTAAGCATGAATATTCTCTATAGGGTTTAAATCTGGACTCTGACCAGCCAAACCATCAGTAAAAACCATTCAGTCTACCAATCTACTTAATTGGCTTAATATTCTTAGGTTTGAGGAACAGATCAGACATGCATGGATACAAAACAGTGAGCGTGCTTTATTAGTAGGGCAATCCAAGCGAGAGGTCAAAAACAAAACTCCAGGTCTCCGAAAGGCAGAGCGAAAGAGGCAGAGGTCAAAACCAGAAAGGGAGTAAGTCCAGAAAATCAATGTACAAAGTAACAAACCAAAAGGCAAAATCAAGAACAGGATCAGGGTCAGTACACGAGAAATAAACAAACAGGAGGCCGCTCGGTATGCAACAGGGACCGTTGGTAAAACTTCACAAAGAACAGAGTTGTAGACTGGTATATATACATGGCTTAATATCAGGTGAGTGCAGTCTGTATTCAGTAGAGCGAGATCTGAAGGGCACGTTCGGGATGGTCCGTTCAGGATGTGAGCTTGTGATGTTAGAAACCAGGGAGTTCTGGGAATTGTAGTTTGCAGTGGTGGTAGGTGTGATGCTTGTAGTGACACTTGTAGTGTTTTCTGGAGACTGCATATAAAGGGTCTTTTTGTGGTCTTTCTTGTCGACCATAGTTGCATAGTTGTAGTTGCAGCAACGCTGACAAGAACAGATCTTCAAGAGTGCAGTAGGAGTTACAGCTTGCCTTCCAGAATGACAATGACAAAAGACTACAAATTATAGTGAAATGTGCTACAAATATGAGTGCTGAAGTCAAATTTCTGCCATTTTCCGTGCCACCAAAACCATGTACAAAAGCAGCCGTGGTGTGTTTTTTCCTTGAGTCAAAGCTGGTTGAAATGAAAGTATCCTAGTAACACTGCTTCTGGGTGAAAACTGGCATTTAACAGGGTATGAATTGATGTGAAGGGGCAGACTGTTGTGTGCTTTAGACCAGCATTGAATGTGTGGCACTATAAAATGGGTATTTTACATAAATAGAAGAAGATATTAATTCAGGGTGTATGTTATTATGCACGTAAAAAACTGAAGTGACTTTGATGCACAATTTGAAAAGTAGCTGGTTTGCAAATTAAAGATCAGTCAAACTGGATCAAACATTTAAAAATGTAATTAAAAATATAGGCCCGATGTTACTTTATGCACAAACTATAGATTAAATAATTTATCTATGAAAATACATATCTACGGTAAACTCAATGCACTGCAGATTCACAAACGCGCTGCAAAACCACCCACAACACAACGGAAGTGTTTCCAGAGGACACTTAAAGGACGTGGGACCACATATGTAAACAGAACCACGCGGGCTGCGGTAGCGTCGAATAGTGATGGGCAAATGATACCGATGCTTCAGAACTTTTGTCGAAATATCCAGAAGGTCGTTTATGAAGCGCGTATCGAGGCTTGTTTTGTTAAGAGCGAGTGACATCACAGACGACATCTGAAGCCTCGCTGGCTCAGGATGTGGTTTGAGTATTGGCATTATTTATATATATAGTCTTCATCACTCCACAATCACTGTCCCATCTCTTAAAACCACTGCAACAGTTTTAACATCAATATCTCACATCCTATAGGATTTATTTACTGACTGAAATCATACTGGCAGTTTATTTTAATTAACAGACCCACACAATCAAACACAGATCAGATGAACAAATGAATTAACCACAGAAAATGAAATTAATATACTAGTTAACATGCTGACAACGTTGAAAGAGGCCATCGCAAATAGTTAAAATGACAATAAAAGATTTGGCCAGCAGGGGGGTTCGTGTACACATGAAGCTTCGAGTAATGAAACTTTTTTTGAACAATCTGGTGGGAAAGCTTCAATGCTTCAAGAGGCTTGATCTGTCCATCACTAGTGTCTAATGAGAAGTAAGTCTGGATAGTTAGCAAATATAGCCAAACTTACTTATCATTAGCCGCTACCACGGCTCCACGTGGTTCTGTTTACATTGCATCGCCGTATGTGGTCCCAGGTCCTTTAAATGTCCTCCAGAAACACTTCCGTTGTGTTTTCCAGCGCGTTTGTGAATTTGCAGTGTGTTTGTTAATTGCAGTGCCTCTGTTGCTGTTTTAATGAAAATGTTTTCTATTTGCAGCCTATTGGGTCTTCTCGGCCACCGTACATATCTTATTAGAAACTCAGCATTAAAGAACCTAAACGTGGACGTTCCTAACTTTGTCCATATATTAGATATTGTGCAGCCCAGGCGTGGGTGTATTTGTGCCGTGGAGATTGCAGGTCAGAGCAGCAGTTCTGTCATGGTAATAATGTTGGAAAGGGTGTAACATGATTCATTAATAGGACGAAGGAGGCAGAGTAGAGAGGGATTGGTCTTTGAAATGATGGAACAGCTCTCAATGAGGTAAGTGTTGCGGCGAAAAATACTGCGACATGACAAGTCGCTCGTCACGCTTCTCCAAGGCTAATTAAGCCCTGAGCAATCGAGCCCCGCACAGACTGCACTCGTGCTGGTTCTCCAAGCAAAACTATTTTTCACTGGCGAACCTCCAGGCCTTCACACAGCCAACCAAAGCCTTACTCACTCACTTTCTTCTGGATCTCTTTCTCTTTTCCCACAACAACTCCACCCCCCCCATTCCATCTCTGCATTACATTTTTATTGTGGAAAAAAGCAAGAAAGCATTTGTTTGGAACAGGATGGAGACTTTTTTTCTGGTTTACCCCTCTTCCTCAGGCTTGGCTGCATTTTCCTATGCATTTTCACTCCCTGCCTCCATTCCGCCAGCCCATGAAAACAATCACAGCGCTTGCTGAGTAGGTCCCATGCATTTTTCATTGAGCTGCGGAAGCTTCGATGGTGTAGCAAAAACTTTCCTGCCCCCTGATGACCTCATCCCCCATCACACGTATTTGCAGTCTTTATCATTGAATTGAAGGGATTGATTCGCGCGGGGGTTAATGGTTTTTTCTTGGCACTTGGATCACGGGTGCATCTTAAATATTTTATCAGGGAGAGCCAGGTCCTGGTAATAGAAGGGAATTGAGGTGCATATGTGTGTGCGTGTGTGTGTGTGTATCTACTCTGTATCTCAAGGCTTTTTGTCCGGTCCGAGCTAGTGGGTCCAGCTTGCTTCTGCTGAGTGCGTGCCGCGATCGTGCAGCTGTCTAGAAAACAAATGGAACCGACGGAGAGACTTTAAGTGCTTACCTCTAACATGACAATGGAGAGATCACATGATTTAAAATCCCTGATGTCCTTTCTGCCCACCATTGTTTTCACTTTGAAAAAACCTCTTGTACATATACGGCATGGCCTCGTGTACAGTAACTGGGTGCTGAGCAAGGATGATCACAGAAAGCAGCAATAGTGTATTATCACTTTAATGCCTGAGTTAACCCAGTAGAACATACTCACTGTTGCTGTCGAAACACATCTCCAAAAACAGAAGTTTTTGTTATAAGATAAAAAACATTCTTAATTTTTAATGGAAAACAAGTGATTTATTTCAAGACATTTGCAGCATTTCCACTGGTCCATTCATCATAAACCATTTGACACTATGTAAAGGGCAACTGGTGATTTCAAATTATGTCAAAAAAAAAGAAAAATGGCAAAAATGGAGATTTCTCAAGACCCATACACACATGAATGGGCAAAAAACAGCTTTTTAAAAATGCTGACATTGCACAGTTAAAATAGAAATAATGCAACCTGTCAAAGTCAAACCTAAAACATTAGGAGGCAATAAGTTACATGTACAGTTTCTCCTCCTCCCTCTTAACTCTTTACCAGTCTACGAGTTCAGCATTTACCTTCATCCCTTTACTCGCCAAGAGTGTCTACAGCTGTTGAAAGCATTGGCAATGTTATGCTTGTTTCTGTGTAAATCATTTTGTTAGTTTGCTACCGAATGTTGTTTGTTGCTGAGGGTGGGCCGCAGTCGTTATAATGATCACTTGTCAGTGATTGTGTCAGTGATTGTCTTTATTGTGTTTACTCTCGTTTACTCTAACCGGGAGCAGAACCTTCAACATGATTAACAAGATGTTAGAATACATATCCGGGCAGCAGTGCTACTTCTTCATCCTCTCATGTTGGACTGATTAGACTTGACACTACAGTGACTCACTCTCCTCGTGAGGTACAAAGTGGTATTACGAGACTGGGTCTAGGATGGGCTGGGTCTAGCTGGCTGGCATGTTAGCTTCAGTAGATATCTCTGCAAAAAAATATGTAGACATTTTTAACACATCATCAAAACTGTTCTTTCTTTAAAAATCTGTTGATAGATTTTGTTAGTTTTGGAATTAAAAATTGCACTTTTAACTCATACATTCTTGTAGCTGTTTTGCTTTATTGTATATATAGAACTGTGTCTGAGGTAAGATGGATGCATAGATTGTTTCTGCATGCTCTTTAATTTATGGGAGATGAGAGTTTCATGTTTATAAATTAATTTGACTTTTTACGTCTTTCTATTGAACCGTAGGTGTCAGAATCGACTGCCCTTTGTTCTTGTAAATGGGGTGCTACTTATATTCCAAATATTAAAAATGTTGCATCAGATTCTATCCTTCCTCCTGAATTGTAAAGCTATAAGACCTGTTCTATGCCTGGTCAGAACTGTACAGACTGAATAGCTTTTATTTTCTAGGAGAAATTGGAGTCTATGTGAAGTGTAGAATTTCAGGGATCTGACAGCCTGCAGGCCAAAGTCTGCTGTTTTTGAAACATCACTGTTACAGACAAGGGCGTAGGTGCGGGTTTGACATTGGGGGGGACACATTTGCTAATATGAATCAAAGCCCACCCTATCCCCTAAAAATATTACCTATAAGCTGATTCCACTGTAGGTAAGGTACTAAATCACTGTATGTATAGTGACGTAGAACAAAATTTGTGGAAAAACAGTAAATTACAAATAAATAAACAAAATACAACATTATCTGTACAACGGTTTATTATTAGATAAATCAAAATAAAGATCACTCTACAAACGAAACTACATACTCCACATTACATGGTACTGCTGTCAGAAAACCTTTAAATTATACATGACGTTTCTGACTGTAGGATATTTCTGAACAGGCATCTCAACACAAGCCTTAACAAAGACCTCTTAACAACCAGGACCCATAGCTAAAAACAAACACAGAGCGTGAATTGCGAAGGCTGCCAAAACACGCTTTTAAAATAAAGTTTTTACTTTTTCTGTTGTTTAATTTTTGGGTGGGACAAATCTACGTGTTTCTGATATTGGGTGGTAGGTTCCTACGCCAATGGTTACAGAGTTAGACAAACTCTGCTTCAGCTTCATGTATGACATCTAAATACGTGGCAAGTTATCATGGCATATTTGTTTGGCACGCTGTTTGTGTTCTTGTAAACGTACTTTTCAAAAGCACTGCTGGTGTGGACGTAGACTGAAAATATTAAATTAGTCCTATTACATAATTTAATGTTATTATTTAGGCAACTGATTACATTTATGAAATTTGGTCTGTTAAAAAAATATTTTACTGTGACTATAAGCAATAGAAAAGTGTAAGCTTCACGTTCAAAAAAGACTTAAACTGATGATTATTGCATTCCTAGTCACTCAAAATCAGAATATTAACATGTTGTGACTTGTTACATGATTGTCTGACTGCTATTTCTAAAAACACTTGAAAACCAGAATCACTGCAGTTGCATTTGCTTACTGTTAACACGTTGCAATCATGTCGAAACAAAACGTTCGAAGAACCCTGCATATATTCACGGTTCCGACTTGTGATGGGAAAAAACTGATATAGGTACTCAGTCAGGGAATGTATTTTGCTGTGCCATACTGTCTGATGGAAAATTAGTAGAAACCTGTAATTAACATTATATGATGTCAGATTTACCTTTTGTGAAGACATACACACATACATACAGTTTATAGAGTGAACAATGTTTTATAGAAGAATTCTACCACAACATTATCTGCATTATTTATTTTTCATTGAGAGTAAGTGAGAGTGGTCTCATATGAATTTTGTGATTGTGGAGAAACTCACTGATTTGATTCCAGCATCATTCAAGACCTCAGGGATGAGTTCATAATCCAGAACTGATTGTCCAACATCAGTACCTGATCCTTGCAGCAATGTTCCAACATCTAATGTAAAGTCCTTTCAGAAGAGTGGAAGCAGTTACTTCAGTAAAATGTGGACAAACTCCCTAAAGTACTCCCGGTTACACTTATACCTAATTAAGCCATTAAGATAAAAACTTAGAGATAAGGGAAAAGATTGACTCTAAACACCATAAAGATCATTTGAAATGATAACTAAGTTTTTATATGTAATGCAGATTCTGGTGAATGTTTTTTTGTAGGTTTAATATTCTTGCTTGCAACACTCAGAATGTAAATCTCCACTATGAATACTGTATTCTGCTGTATTGAACTGTCTGGTGGAGAACCGCCTTCATTTGTGTTAAGAAGTTGGTAAATAATCTTTAATTGCATCAGATTTACTATTTGTGAAGTTATACATTCAGCTTATCGAGATCTTACCTACCAGACAAGCTGAAGAATACAACAAGCCATTGCAAAGCCATTTTTTATTGATTCAGCTTCATTACAGCATAACAGCTTTAAAATTGCACCAACTGATGACTACCTTTAATTAGCTGGAAAAGTGTCTTACACTGTGCCGCCCCAAAACTTCCTTTCAAATTGACACGTTAATGAGGACGTCGCCACGTGTGACTAAAACGCTCTTTGTTGTCATGGTTTTCTATTCATCCAATCGACCGAGACATTGCACCAGGTGACTTTCATTGCTATTATGTTATTACGGCAAATCAAAAACACATGGTACATCACAGGCAGCCGTGTCACTTCAGACAGCTCTTTTCAAACTTTAATTTTCTCTGATGCTGCTGTCAAACATTCCTACCCGCAACGTCTCATAAGCGCTGGCAGAAACAACAGCGTAGGATTTTAAAGTGGTGCAAGCTTTTGATTAATGAGACAGGATTTCATTTGGTTTATAGCGTACGTGTTTACTTCCAATGATACACCGAACAAAATAGTATTTGAGAAGATGAATGTAAGGACTCATGCCTTTGGCATAATTGTTGATTGAACATTAAAGAAAACACTTAATCTCACCCAGGACCTGTTTACATCTGACATTGACACGTGTGCCTTGGGTGATTATAAGCAGAGTTGTGAATGGGGACCAGTGCATCTCAGAGACAGACATGATAAATGTGCACAAATTCTCTCCTCCATTCACAAAATATGATCATATGCATTCACTAGAAAAGCATTTGAGACGAATGGTAGGTGTAAACGGTTATACATTTACATACACATACTCATTTACATACACATACGCTTGGACAGGGTCTTAAAGAAGAAATGCTGACAATTCCTATGAATTCTGTATGTGTAACACCATATGAATGCATTTATTTAGCATTATGTGGCTCTATATTGCCTTATAATATCAGGCATAAGTATGCATAACTGATCATAAGTAGTCAAACTTACATGCACTATGTTTTACAAAGCAAGAGTATATGACTTTATATATCAAATTGATACTACATATAAAAGCTTTGTTGGTTTTTTTTAAAAACATTGCTTCTTCTTTTTTTCGGATAATATAGTGGCCATACAGAAAATATGTCAGAACCCGGCTGTGGTGCATTACCATATTCATTATACAGTGTTCTAGTGAGTGGATATTATAAAGCCATACAAAACCTAACATTGCACAGTCGTATTCTTTTACTTTATTAAGCGGTAGGCATGTAATTAATGTATCCTCCCAGGCAAAAAAAAAAAAAAAACAAGTATACTGAAGTATACTTAATTTAAGTGCACTTAGTATACTTCAGTGCACTCATGATTAATGTACAAAAACTGCGCTATTTTCACATACTAACTTTGTAATTAGTGTGTTATATGTTTGTTTTATTACTTATAAAAATGTTCTTAAATGCAACTAAATATACTCAACTGTACTATTTTCAGACACCACTAAGTTTATATAAGTGCCTCTTAAGTATACCTTCTTCCACCAATTCTGTATTTTAAATACTTGGAGTATATTTAAATCTACCTTTAAGATAACTGTTAGTATACTAATAAAATATAAGAAATATATGTATAATGCAATAACACTATTTAAACAATACATTGTAAATACACTCTAAGTACATTCATAAATATATTTTAGTTAAAACAAAGAATATTAAAAAAAACTGAATTAGTGGGGAAAAGATGTACTTAAGTATATTTAAATGTGTGATGATGTCACAACATAGTACAATTAAGTACAATTGGTTAATTAAGTATCTTTGTAATTGCACTATAGCATACGATGAACATATTTATTACACAATAATAGCACACTTTTATTCCATAAGTACATAAAAAATATATATTTAAATGTACTTCAGTGTACTTCAGTGTTCTTATTTTCACCTGGGCTATGTAAATAGACTTATGCCAGGCATTAGGCGTGCTATATTATGTCTTATAAATGTTTTTATATAGCATTGTGAACACAGGATTTATTGGAAGTGATACCAAGAATAATTCATTATTAAATTACTTAGATGTAAACAAAGTGGCTCACATCAAAGTGGTCTATGATTATCAAAAGGTTTATTGTGGAGAAACAAATCGACTGAGGTGTCAGCCCCCTCCAATACCTCTGGGATGAGTTCATTCATGATCCAGAACTAATCGACCAACATCAGTACCTGACCTCACTAATCCTCACAGCAATCTTCTAACATCTAGTGTAAAGTCCCTCCAGAAGCGTACAGGCTGGTACTGCAGTAAGGGGGGGTTAAAGGAGGATTTCCACCAATGGATCATTTGGTCAATGAGATAAAAACAACGAGTAATTTAAAGTAGTTTGATAAGAAATAGTTTATTGTAGAGAAACTTAATGAATGTTCATACAGGTAAAATACTAGTGAATAAGTTTTCCTTTTTTTTGGTATTATTTGTTCTTAAAACACTCACACAATCTTGCCTCTAACCTATTATAAACAATATGCCAGGCACTGGTTTTAACATCAAACCATCCTGAACAACATTGTTCATATGCTGCAAGTCATTGTTTACTATTTCCCATTTAAAGGAAAGCCAAAACAACCACCAATATTTTAACCCTGACCCTTGGGATTTAACAGAGACTGATCATACCACCACCACCGACTACCTAAAAATAGACAGTCTCAACACGTCACACAGTAAAACAACTAAAATAACCTTTGGGTATTCCATTATTAAATATATGAAAGGTGTAGGGGCTGCATTGTTAATGGTGGTGGATGATAATTCCAGATAGAGGACGCCCAATTAGGCACGGTGGCCAGCAATGTATGCATAGGTTATAACGTTGCTCACATACCCAACTATTTAATTGTGCATACATTTCTAAAAATTGGGCAGAAGTTCCCTTTGAAGATGAGTTGAAATTGAAAACGGAAAAAAGAAAACATTAAAGCTACAGGTAAAGCCAGTCATTAACCATGCCCAACTCGTCAAAAGATGCCTGCAGCAAAATGTTAAGGTCCTGTTATGGAGCATTTTCCACGGTGACTCAAACGGAATACTGAGAATGTAATGTATTCTGAAAAAGACAAGTGGGTGAAGAAGCACTCCATGCGCTGTGTCTGACATTACACAACCTGAAATGGCTGGAGGTAGAGGCTTTCTAAAAAAGCGTGGCATTAATGTTATCACTTCACCTGGAAACTTGGTGACTTGAAGCAAGAATAAAACAGGCCCTCTCTCCTTCTGTCCCCCCACAGACAGCATTTAATGAGAGGCGTTATCACTCAGAAATCGACTTATTTCCACTTTTTTTTATATTTGAAAATTCTTTTCAGCTGGTTTTGCTCGATCCTTTCTGAGGCCATTAGGTTTCATCCAATGGACTTTCAGCTTTAAGCTTTGATGCAGTAATGATGGACTGTATGTGAACGGAAGTGGATTGTATTCAGCACTCAAGACTTTAATTTACTGAATATATATATATATAATTTTTTTTTCTCTTTTTTCAACTCACCATAATTTCATCTTTGACTTGTCCTGTGGTTTTGACTGCAGAGACTAAGAGATTAAGCTAGAATTAAGCAGTGGTCAAAACTATACTCCTAAGTTACTCTGGGACAGGCTAGAGTGAATTTACCTTTTACTATTAGGACTGATAAGTGCTGCAGTCAAAACAACAAGACAAGTCAAGGACGAGAGTATGGTGAGTTTAAACCCAACAAATCTGAATCACAGCTTAACCAGTCTCAGTTAATGCAGTTCTTTTGGTAGGTCATTTAAAAATTACATTTATGCTGTGATAATAAATTTTTACATGATCATTTTCTCTTTATCCCTCCCAACAGCAAACAAAGCAACAAAGCCAAAACACTCCCATTATAATTAATGACGCTGTCTACACCAGATGTGAGTGACAGAGCGTGATGCAGCGCTTTGTTTTTGATGGCCGCTCTGTTTCTATTTTCAATGTTTCGCAGCTCTCGGTTTTTCTCCCTTGAAACAGAGGAGGAGAAACTCTTCCATGAAGAGTTCCATTTTGTTTCCAAGTGTGTATCTAAATAGCTATTGTTTTTGTTACTCTGCCTTTCAGACTCATGTAAGATCTATTAATTCTGTGGGCGGGGTCAAACTGCTATAGGCCAAATAGGTGGATAGATGTGAATATGTTGTCACATCACAGTAAACGGAAATATTTAATGATATTCATAAAATTTTGTGTACATTAGGAATTGCATGGTAACATATGGCCACTGCCCAAAAGTAAACAAATTAATAGTATGTATCTGCATTTTTTTTTTTATTTACACTGAATGAACAAGTCGCTCTCCTTCACATCTTGATGACCGTTGCTTCAAATTTCAAGTTAAAACATCTTTACATTAATTTACTTAAAAACTCCTCCTGTAAAGTTTTAGAGATGCATAGTTATTTTGGGCAATAACTGTATGTGAGTAAGTTTTTAGTTCACGATTGGATTTAAATAAGCATTTCCTTAGCATCGTTTGATTGGATGAGAACTGCAGTGATTCATATAGATTTAACACTGGTGGACACACACGCAGATGAGGATTACTGGGTTTAATAAAGTCCATAGTGACGAAAACGGGAATTACAAAAACGATCAGAACAAAACAGCAAATACAACACAATATAGACCACAAAATGTCGGACGAAGGTCAGGGGAAAACAGAGGGTATATATCAAGACAAGAAACATGAAACACCTGGACACAGGAGGGGTTACAGACACGAACCAGGTGGGGGGCGGAGACACTAGGAGCACATGATCAAAACAAACAGACCCACATAACAACCAGGAATGTAAACAGAAGCACATAGGGAAAGACAGGATGTAAATAAACAGGCGACAGGGCAGTTTTAACCCTAACTGGTGCAGTGAGCAGCTTCTCATCTTAAACAACCCTGTGTAAAGATGTATCACGGGTAAAATATGCTACTCTACCTTAATTATTATTAAGGGAATAATAGTAATAATAATAATAATAATAATAATAATAATAATAATAATAATAATAATAATAATAATAATAATAATCAAGCAAAGAAACAAATAAGGATATTTCTGAAAGGAATGAAATTGGGTTCCATTGGGTTTATTAACACAGCTTTGTAGAAAAAATGTGGTCAGAAAAAATTCTTCAGTGACCATCATTGAAGATCACTTAGGCTACATACACACAGCAGGTAAACATGGCCAAAGTCCAATTTTCTCACCAAATCTGATTTGTTTAAAGGCAGTTTAAATTATTTTTTTAATTGTGACATATATTCGACATTAGTCAACAATGTTTTAAGGGGCACACTCACCCAGAGGTAAACAAAACCACCTCAGCTTCGCCGGCATCCCAGTAATGATCATGAATTTCCAATGACTAACAGCTGCACTTGGTTTGTGTCCTTGGTTTTATTGAACTCTGCTTTCAGATGTGTTTTTCTTTGACGCTGCAGTCTTGTTCGCGCCACGTTCGTCCATTTCTTTCAAAATCGAACTCAAAGTGGTTAAGAAGTGCTTTTGTTTTTTTTTGTATAGAAACATCGTTCCAAATGATTCTGAGTGCAAAATTATGATGGATGTCAGGCTGGATTAATGGAAAAGTCTGTATGAATTCTGATCTGGCTGTTCAGACTGAGTTGCATTGTCGCATATCAGATACATATTGGATTTCGATACCGCATATGAAAGTAAAGGAAGGAAAGGAAAATGCCAGATTCACTGCATATTTTTACTGTTCATACTGGCACAGAGATAACACAGGATCACATTTAAGGAAAAGGATCAGAATTTAACCGGCTGTGCATATGTACTATAAACAATTGGTGAAGTTCCCACTGGACAAGCTTCTGAAGGCAGTGTTATAAACTGGGGTTGTTTCAGATGGTCAGGTCAAGGCTCAGCAATGTCATGTGGCAGTAAAATTCATATTCCAGGACAACAATGCCAACATTCTTTAGGCTCAGACTGTGAAAGAGTGGTTAAGAGTACATGATCTTAAACCCACTGAGAGCCTTTGGGATGTTCTGGAGAAGAATGCTTTGCAAGGGACTTCAACTCTCTCATGTTTAAAACAAGATCTTGGCCAAACATGAATGCAGCTCTGTATGGAAATAAACGTTGTGATGTTGCACAATATTGTTTAAAACAAGTGCCCATCATGCATAGTGCTGCCTGTACAAGCCTCTGGAGGCAGTGTTATAAACTGGGGTTGTTTCTGTTGGTCAGGTCAAGGCTCAGATTGAATGATTACTGCAGTGATTAATGTAAGGTTAACACTTTTAACCTTAAGTGGTATAGCTAGTATAGCAGCTTCTCTTATTTTATCCTGTGTTATAAAAAAAGCTACTGTATTTCAGAAAGGTCAAACAATAATCAACCAAAGAAACAACTAAGGAGATTTCTGAAATACCTGAAATTGGCTTCCATTGGGTTTAATAACACTATGAGCCAGAAAATATGGTCAGAAAAAGACCTTGAATGACCATCATTGGAGATCATTGGAGGCTACATTCACACAGCAGGTAAAAGTGGCCCAAGTAAAATTTCCTCACCATATCTGATTTGTTAGGCAGTTTATTAGGCAGTTCAAATATTTTTTTCAATGTGATGTGACATTATATGGCAATAAAATTAAATCAGCTTAAATCATATCTGAATGTATTTCGGGCTCAGACTGTGAAAGAATGGTTGAAGGTGCATGATCTAAAACCTACTGAAAACCTTTGGGATGTTCTGAAGAAGACTTTGCAGAGTACTTTGTCTCTCCTGTCTTTAGAACAAGATCTTGGCCAAACATGAATGCAGCTCTGTATGGAAATAAACATTGTGATGTTGCATAAGGTTTTTAAAACAAGGCCACGGGGGAATGTGCTCCATAATCAAAGCTAAAGGCGGTCCAATGAAATATTATAGCGTGGATTTTGATTTGGTTTTGTGTTCCTTGATTGCAAGACTGCTAAAAGAAAGCAATGACAAATAACTACACTTTTAAAACAGTAGTTGGTCTGAAAAATTGGCAACACCACATGCCTACACAGAGACAAGTCAGAGGATAAAAAACATCTGGAGTTCCACAGCACTGGATATTTTATTATAATAATAATGCCAATAACAGGGACACCAGTGAGTCTCAAATGATCTCAAATGAGATAAACAAGACAACTAGGGGATAGTAATAATTTGCTTAATGACTGAAGAAATTTGATTGCGCTCATTTATTAAAAGCTTTGTTTTCTGCTTAAACAATAGAGAAATACACTCTCACAAACAAAGTTTAACAATAAGCATGGCTTTAGGTGAAGGACTCAACAACCAAGGAACCAATAACAACATCACCATCAAAACAGTAAAATCAAATCAGAATCAAAATCACATTAAAACACAGACAGAACTCTTGAGCATTAATCTTAAAATAAAGGATACGCATTGCCTCAATCTCTGCAGATCATTTCATACAGATGGAGTAACTGAAAGCTACCTTGTTGTATTTAGACCTTACCTACAGAACCTTCAATTTAATAGAAGTATTAGAACATAGCCTGTACAGAGACTTGTTAGTCAACAAGAAAGTAGAAAAATATGAAGGAAGTTGACTGATTATTACTTTAAAGACAAACATTTTCCAGTGAATTTGTCTTCACACTGGAAGCGGAGGCCAACCAGTCATTCACAGTGATGAGTTAAATGTCTAGCATGAAATTTCTATCATAAATCTTAATATAGAGCTCAGTGAATACAGAGTCCAATGGTCTTTGGGGTAGGCATGTAAAAATATCACCATAATCTCACAAAGAATAAAAATTAAGGTAACTAGTTGTGTTTACTAAAACAAAACCCCAACTTCAACATCTTCATCAATTATTTAACAAGCAATTTGAAAGATTATCATCTAACATTAAACACAGATATTTATAAGAAACTAATTCTGTTGGTCTGTCTGGTAGTGTGGAAAGATGGCACTATTTCACATTTTTAGAAAATAACATATGTTTTGTTATTTGATCATAAGGGACTAAATCAGAGAGACACTACTGTATTCACCAGTCACAGATGCTTCCTGTGAATTTCAGAAAGCCTCTGTTGGCAAACGAGCATTAGCCTTTGTTTTTTTTTTTGTATTATTATAATCTGTTCCTCTATGTATACATTGGCATTAGTATATACATTGGCATTAGTATAAGCAATTACTTGTGTATGTTGTCCCAGGGCTTATGTTTTGGATAGTTTTGGATTGTATTCTGTTGTTTAGGAGCAGTTGTAGGCTAGAGGTAAGGAAACCAGCCTGGTGACTGGAAGTCACATGCGTCAATCCCCTGAACCGACAGGACAAAACTAAGATACGCTTGAGCAAGACACCTAACCCCCTAGCTGTCCCCTGGTGGCATTGATAGGACTGCCCACCGTTCTGAGGAAGTGTGCTGGCTGCCCCCTGGTTTGTGTGTATGTAGGTATTTCACTGCTTGAATGGGTTACATGCAAAGGTACAAGTTCCTCTGTATGTAAACTTAAATGGACAATGTGTGGTAATGAATATTGTGTATTACTGTGAATTTTCTACTATAGTAGAACATTTTCCAACTATAGTAACTATAGTTAAAACACAATTTTCTACTAATTTACAAATACAAAATAAAATATCTTAATACAGTTCAATTGTATTATAATATAATATATTAATAATATATTATAAATTTCTAAAATGTAAATAATCTTATATTTGAATAGTCTTGTAATTTTTCTCTATGTAATACTCTTCTCTTAATTGTCTTAACTGGATTTAGGTTCATTTTACTTGCTGAGATATCGTTTATAGTAGGTGATCTCTTCTTTAGATGATAATGGACGTGCATGTTTCAATCTTTTTTTTGCACCATTAAAATAGTTCTAATTTTGCTTTCACGGTGGAGACCTGCTAAGCTTCTCAAACTACAACACACAACCCTTCAGACCTCTACTGAATGGCTCATTGGTCATTTCCACATTGGCCATTATATGAAGCGATACAGAGCTAAATGGTTTTCATTAGCAGTCAGTGGAAGTTATGCACAGAGTCATTCAGTGTTTTTTTTTTTTTTTGTTAAAGTTGGTCTATGAGAATGTAGGGCCTTCATATGTTCTCCTGCTTTGGGATCCCTGTGCGCCTCATTTAAAAGGTGACAGGCCCTCTAAGCGCTACCTGTGGGATCAATTAGAGCCCAGCCAAATCCACTGCAAGGCCATGGGCTTAAATTGTGTTGAGAAGACACGTCGCTCCCGAGCAACTTCGATGGCCTTTGCTGTGCTCAGGGTCCGGCTGCGTAAACTGGACATATCAGCCATTCCACACGTGTGCGTGCAGGCCTTGATCCATGCTGGATGGGAGACAAACGTGTACAGCGATGTTGTTTGTTGACTGCGAGGCTTCTAATTGGTGATGGCTACGTATTATTTTGTTTTGCCCTGCTGCACCCAATTTATCTTATGAGGATGAACACATTGCTGTACGGTCGCTGAGACCGGGATGCAGCAGATAAGGATGAAGATGCTGCCTCACGGGCAGATAATAGATGAAAAGATGAGAATGTAAAATCAACTTTATCAAACTGTTTAGCCCAGAAAAAGAGAACGTTAGGGGGAAAATATTGAGATGTTTCAGCACAATCTAGTTTGTTAATTAACAAAAAAATGATTAATGATATAATTTTGTTGTTGAGTATTGACGTTTTCGTCTACCACAATGTTATCACTTCATGACATTCTTCAAACTATATTGCAAACAAAACCTCCATCTTCAGTTTTTCACATGAGCGTTACTGTTTACATGTAAATTTCATTCATTATAACCTGAACTATTTGAAAATAAGGGTGTACTTACTAGAGATGGAAGGATCGATCGACTATGTATCGGTATCGGCCGATTTTTAATCAAAATATGGGATTGGCAATCGGCCGATATTTCTCCAATTTAGCTGATCCACAGAGCCGATCAATGGCGTTAAACAAATTACCTTAGCTTCTGTATTTACAGCTAGCATTTCATTGAATCCCCCTCCGGTCAGGTCCCTGTAATTCCTATCTAAACCGCTAGGTGGAAACATACCCTTTCATTTTTCAACAGACTGGCTAAAGCGGCGCGCCTCGCGATAACAGTTTTACTTTGCATTGCGTTGCGTCCGTTTGGTAGCTTGTTGCCATGTGTGACGCAGACTCATCCAGAGCGTTTTTAAAATCTGTAAAATTAACCGTGTCTAGTTGGGGAACCAAGACAAAGACATTTAACACTTCTAATCTAATACGGTTTTTAGAGTACAGCCACAGCTGAATACAGTGAGTATCAGTAAACAGCAGAGCTAGCACGCACAGCTAGTACTAAACAGATAACCCAGAGAACCATGCTGACCAGATCTGACCAGTACGAACAGAACAGCAGCAACAATTCAAGATCTACATTTAATGATGACAGTTTTTAGTTTAAAATAACCAGAGTCTGCATTTAAGGACTGCAGTTTTGGCTGCATGTATTGAATTAGCTTTTTTCGTTTTAAATTAAGAGTCTAAATTGAATAATTACAGTATTGGGGATATTTGTTTGATTTACTTTGTTTATTTACTGAAAGTTTTGTTAACAATATTATGGTGTTTCACATGAGCTCGTTAAAAATAGTAATAAACCAGCTTAGACCATGCTTCATGACTTGTTTGCGCTAATAACTACATGTAGCCCTGCCGTGGCATATAGCCCTGCCCTCGATCGGTGTTGGCTATCGGCCGATCACGTTGAAAGGTGATCGCCGATCGGAAACCCCGAAAGTCTAGATCATCTGACTAGTGTGATTACTCAGCATATGGTTCAGTTGGACTTGTGTGATCGCTAACTGTGCCCGAGCACGGAACAGGAACAAGTAAGTTCTGCATCTGTCCCTTAAAACAAATATGGCAGCAAAGGGATCATTTTGAGGGGAGGTAGTGCGCTAGATGGTGGGACATTGCTGTGTGGATTTGATTATAAATAGAGCCCAATGATGCTCCATAACTCCAGAGAACACAGTTCCGCTGCAGCACTGCCCACTGTTTTTTGTATGTTTTTTTTGGGTGTGGTGGGTTTGTACCTCTTTAGATGATGCCTGGCATCGCGTATACCGACCTTAGGCTCATGTATAGCTGCTCCAGGACATATTTTTGGCAGTGCTTCTCTATGGAGATTACACAAGCTGCATGTCCACAGTTGAATGGCCATATCAGCCATCATAAAGTAGCAGAATTTACTAATACTAATTAGAAGAGCTGTCTGGATTTCTGTTTAATGGAGAAAGGGCTCTCTAAACTGGTGGAGATGCCGGAGAGCAGTGTGGAATTTGTTTCCATGGTATTTCGGTTGGCTCCTTGTATTATACGCTGACATTTGGTCAGACTAATGTTGGCTAATTTCTCTGTGCTGAATATTTGACAGCTCATTTGGTGTGGTGTGGGTTGTGCCAGAGTCAGAGGAGGTCCATGTTGCCAGCAGGCCGGCCAGCAGAACGCTTCCCAGAGGGTTTGGCTTCACAGTTTGTGTCTAACCCCTCTCGCTGAGACAGTGAACAGCATGCTGGGGGGAATATGTTTACAATGCGCGTTATGCATGGCTCATTATGCTTTTAAAAGGGTTGAAGAGCAGAGGCCAAAAACAAAAAACACAAAACAAAACATGTTGTAGGCAGTAAATCTAAGCCACCTGCACTTGCCTGTACCGGCATTTGTGTCTCCTGCAGTGAGGACTTACGGATGGAAGTTTGTAAGCTGCTTCCAGTGCCATAAAGAGGTCACAGCATGCCGATTCATGTTTGCTATTGTCAGTGACCTATCTGCCACTGGCTCCTGCTTGTTTTACTGTGGGCTGCTGAATGCTGGGCGGCATGTGGGCTCCACTGTTAAGGTTCTTCATTGTGCCATTTCCAAAGGAGCTTTAAAAAGAGTTTTAACATTCACACGTTCAGTTCTGCAAGTTCTCTTGTGCAGAAACCTGAAGCATGAAATAAACTTTGTCTTACGCAAGCTGTTCAGCTGTTCAGGAATATTGCTAATCAGGGTTCAAAGCGTGTACTGTTGCGCTGGCGTTGGTGAATAGGCATTGTGGATAGAGAGCAGGCCAGGTCGGTGCTGTTCCCCATCTGTGACTCCGCGGATCACGGCTGCTCGTTCTCCGCTGGCGGGCTTCGCGAGCAGGAGGTCTTCTTTGCTCTGGCCCTGTCCCCGCCAAAGCTCCCTCATCCACCCCATGCCACGAGTTGTCCTCTGATGGAGGCTTGGCAGCTTCTGCAGGCTTCTACAGAGATGCCAGGCATTTGCATGCACACACAGAGTCACTCAGAGCTCACAGCGGCATCCTTTAACTCACACCATCCTGTGTCACCTTGCAATCGCTTTGTATGTCCATGTTCACCCACCAGTCACTCTATTTGAAATCTCTACGTTGTAGGGTCACCTTGTTGTACTAGTGCAGAAGCACTATAAAATAGAGTAACAGTTATTTGACGTGTGTATTAAACGTTGATGTATGGGACAAATATAGCAGGACTGATAGAAAACGGAGTGCAAACTCCATTAATTTTCCTTCAAAACAATGTCAGAAATGTGGTAAACAGACTCTTTTTGTAGACACACACTTGTAGAGTGCTAGCCGTCCTCTAGCCCTTCATCAGTGGTCAGTACTGACATTTTTGGCTGGAGTGTTTTAGGTGGCAAAACCACTTTCAGCACTGATGTGTGCAAAAAGAAAACGCAGCGGCACTGCTGTGCCCGTTTTACACTACCATGTAAGTGTAATGGTCCACTACTCAAATAGTATATGGTCAGCAGTAGTTCTGTTGTCAGAAACTATGCCAGGCAACACCTAGCCTGTGATTTGCAATGTGCCTATGTACTGAACTTCTACTGTAGGTGCTTCCTACAGTGTTAATGGAAAAGGTAGGGGGACTAATAGGGGACATGGACAGCCCAAAGAAATTACTTTTAATGTTATAGCAGAACAACTGATTGTACTTTGTAAATATAAAATGTAGAATTTAAAACTTCTAGCAAAGGGCTAGAAAAGAGTGAACATTTTATAGAATATTAAAGTTGCAATATTCCACACTATATATTCCATTTGACATATTCCACCTTAAGCAGATGAATTAGTAAGACTGGGCATAAAGGAGTTCCATCAGCAAGGCTCGGTCAGCCAGCAAGGATGGGTCATTCAAAAAGTAAAGTTCTTAATGTGAGATTACAAAGAATTTAGGTCTTTTTCATTTACCGTATGCAATATTGTGAACAGTTTTAGCCAGTCTGGAGATTTCCCAGTCTAAAACCACTGCTGATTATGGGTCAACTTTAAGCCCTCAGACAACAGTACATGAGAAACGTCATGCTACAGTGTTAAATATAACTCACATCAGCTCAGAAGTACTTCAGAAAAACATTGTCATCGGTACTGATAGAATAAATTGTCACGCCCTGCCCATCCTCGTCCGCTTGTTTACGTCCTGTATGCTCTCACATGCTTCTGTTTACGTCTCCTCCATGTGGTTCTGTTTGGTCATGTGCTCCAAGTGTCTCTGCCCTCCACCTGGCCTGTATCTGTAACCCCTCCTGTTTCCAGGTGTCTCGTATTCCCTTGTTTGCTGCCTTATCTTGTCAGTCATTGGTGTTGTTCATGTTAGCTGTAGTGATTACTCTGTTCCTGCCCGTTCGTTTGTTATTAAAACCCATTGTTTGTCTACAAGCTCGCGTGTGTGTCCGCACTTGCCTTGTCTGCTCCTGCTACAGCTGCCTGCTGTGACTTAAATAATATTTCCTAAATTCCAGCAGTGTCTGACAGTCTGAAGCGCAAGTATATGGGATGCAAGCATGTGACATTTTTTCCATTCTTGCTTGATAATTGATTCCTCAGTAGTGGTGAATTGCCATGAAGGCTTAGTTTTGGCTTAGAGTGATCAAAGGACAGATGGCCTTGTGAGTCTTGACTTTGAGCTTTACAGCACCCTGACTGAATTGCTTTAATTTACACAGGCATCAATATAATTTTTTTAGGCAAAGACTTCACCAACAACAAGTTGGAGACCAAAATGAATGCCATCAAGTTGTTTCTGATTTCTAGTGTCCCCCCAGAATGTCCTGTCTTTTGTTTGGGTCTTCAGGCAGCTGAATGACTTGTTCATGATTCATCTGATTGTATCTATCCACCTTGTAGATGGCCATCCTCTAATGTGCCTTAAGAGTAAATCATTAAAATCTAGCTTTTAAATGAAGTGCATACTTGAATACAACTTGAAGATACTTTGAATAGAGTAGCGTTGCAGTGGAGTTGCAGTGTTAAAAGTGGGTTTTGTCTGTCCAGGTTTAAGTAAAGTAAGTGTCATAGTTTTGATCCTTTACTGTAGCACAGTAACAGCAGGAATCAGTTTACAGACTAATGCATCTGAGGAGCTCACTTGTAGAAGTCCTTTATTTTGCTGGTTAAGCCACAATTCTAAAGCCAGTCAATACTGTGGCGACCCACAACTGAATAGACCATTACATAAGAAGAAGCCAATTTATATGTTCACGGTCTCTGCCCATTTGACATGCTATGTCAATTCCTGTCTCTTCAGCTCTGTGTAGGGACAGTTTCCAATAAAGTGGTTTCTAGTGATGAACATCCCTTACATAGATTTGGCAGATTATGTTAATATGCAAGCATATGGGCGTGTGTTTAATATGCGTGTTAAGCCTCTCCTAATGTAGCGTGTGGGGTTGCTAAGCTAGGTGATGCAGTTGGGATGAAGAGTGACACTGATGAATCATTGTGTTGCCCACCATCCTCTACCACCGCATGGAGGCCTGACCTTTTGCAGTAAAACCCAAGCAGCACGCACCCAGCCTGCGCTTTAGCAGAGTAAGCGCCACAGGGACTCCTGGGAAATGTAGGCGCCAGCTGCAGAGAGACAGGGGGACTGCTTTCATGGATGGATGACGAGGCATTATTTCTGCCTCCCTCTCTCCATTTTATCAGAGGAGCGGATGGTCCTGCAGCACCTGCATTGTGCGTGGGCTTATTAAGCTCAGCAGAAGGGCATTCTGGGGAGGCGTGAAGCCTGTCAGGCGCTGCTGCCTCGCGCCGCTGCGTTCAAGCACAGTGAATGGGCTTTTCCGTGGATTGTCAGCGGATAGGACGAGATGTGTGAAGTGGGAGCTGAGAGTTATTTTGTGGCTGAGTAAGCGTGATTCCACTCTTCCTGCTCAACCCTGAGCCGGAAACACTCCACTGCAACTGTGATTGAGACGTGAATGCGCTGTTGGAAAGAACCAGACAGGAGAGCATTTATTCCGAACAAATAAACTAGTAATAGAAATGACAGTTACACACGGTTCAATTGTGCAGTCCTCACAGATAAACAGGGAAGCCAAACAAGGCAGGAGTAATGTACAAATCCTTTGTGTTTCCTTATCGCTTATAGTCCTAAAGCTTGGGCGTAATAAAGGATTTTTTTTCCAGACATTGTTTAATCATCTGCCTGATGGAGCGCACACTCTCTTATGCTAATGCATGCGGTGAGACGTGATCAGCCTCCCGTCTGTTTATGTCTATTTTTGATTAAATGATTGCATTATCAAGTCCTAGGCGCTGTAGAGGTAGAGGGGTATGATTAGGCTGGTTTACTTTCTATCTATCTGTGTTTACTGGACTGCTCATAACGAGTGTCTGTTCTGCTGTGTACTTATTTATTTAGGCATTCTCTGGCCATTTTACTTGAAACACCTGCATTATATATTATATGTCTTTTGGGCACCCAAGGTCAAATCATAGGTTGTATTGGTTTTCTGAGAGAATTCATTTTTTACAAACGGAGAGACGAGGAGGCAGGATGCAAGTGCAAAAGCTGGTGGAATGTTTATTAAGAAACAAAAGGACAATTAACCAAAAACATTACTGAAAAACAAGAAACTAGAAACACAGACCTACTGGCTAAATACAAAAGAAAACAGTAACAAAGGTACACAAAGACTCCAAAAAAGGTATCCATGAAACACAGAACAAGCCAAAACACCAAGAGAAGACAAAACAGCATATATACAGGGGTGAAACTGAAACACCTGTCATTTTAGAGTGGGAGGTGGCTTAATTAGACCAGTCTGGTGGCCAATCATCATTAATTGCACATTGCACCAGTAAGAGCAGAGTGTGAAGGTTCAATTAGCAGGTAAGAGTACAGTTCTGCTCAAAATATTGCAATAACATAACATTATGGGACATACCAGAGTTCAAAAGAGGACAAATTGCTGGCGCATCTGTGACCAAGACAGCAAGTCTTTGTAATCTATCAAGAGCCACGGTATCCAGGGTAATGTCAGCATACCACCAAGAAGGATGAACCACATCCAACAGGATTAACTGTGGACGCAAGAGGAAGCTGTCTGAAAGGGATGTTGGGTTCTAACCCGGATTGTATCCAAAAACATAAAACCACGGCTGCCCAAATCACGGCAGAATTAAATGTGCACCTCAGCTCTCCTGTTTCCACCAGAACTGTCCGTCCGGAGCTCCACAGGGTCAGTATACATGGCCGGGCTGCTATAGCCAAACCTTTGGTCACTCGTGCTAATGACAAATGTCGGTTTCAATGGTGCAAGGAGCACAAATCTTGGACTGTGGACAATGTGAAACATGTATTGTTCTCTGATGAGTCCACCTTTACTGTTTTCACGTAGTGACCTGGCCACTATCCTATCCTAAAAGGAGGCCCTACACCATACTAATAAATTATTGTAGTCTAAAACCAGGTGTTTCAGTTTCATTGTCCAACCCTTGTATATATATATATATATATATATATATATATATATATATATATATATATATATATATATATATATATATATATATACACTACCGCTCAAAAGTTTGGGATCACAGTGAAATTTTCTTGTTTTCAATGGAATATCTTCCTTCCTTAACACAACAGTGCACTGACGGGTCTCTAAAGAAAGTTGTTTCTTTCTGGTCATGTTGAGTCGGTCAGCAAGCCATCAACTGCTGATGCTTCAGATACTAAACTAACCTAGAATGTTGTTCTCCCTTTTGTACTCACTTATTAGTAGAATGTTTTTCAGCTGTGCATTACAATTGAACAAGTGTGTCCTAACAACCAATTAGCCCAATAACATCCTTAACTTGGATTGGCGGTCGTACCAGGAGATTTAGGCAGAGGGCTGAGAATTGCTGATAATAGGACTATATGCAAAATAAGCCAAAAATAGACTTTAATACAAACATTTTTATTCTTTAAAAATCATCTGATACACTTAAATTAATTGTGAAAGGGACAATACTGTTTATGAATTGCATGAATTGCATGAAAATTGCATGAAATTAAATTCTAAAGTGATCCTAAACTTTTAAGCGGTAGTGTATATATGTATATATATATATAAGTAATAACAAACACCTGGTGCTACCAAGAGAACAGGGTTACAGACAGAACCAGTGTTCTCTATTGACCAAGCACCTGTACCACCTGTTACATACTTTGTAAGACCATGGAATAGAAAATAATAAAGCAATGCCAATCCGTTCTTATTACATATTAAGACATTTCACCTTCAGTATGAACACATTGATACATTTCTGATACATTTCTACATATCAAGTTGAACATTGTGTCTTATGTTAAGTAGTTATGACCTAAGTTGTCAGCTAGTTCAATAGACAACCAGCTCTGCTTCCCTGATCCCCACTGATAAATTAGGCTAAAGCAATCTTTAAAACTGGACTGGATGTGAAGCAGCAACAAATCAGATTGGGAGTATTTTGTTTATTTTCTACATGGCATGTAACTCTAGGCAAAAAAACAAAATAGCCATTGGAAAGTATTGTAAATGAGTACAACTGGTCACTGGCTGAAATAAAACTGGCTGGAAGATATGGCTGCTGATTGAACAGAATTTCCTATAAAGACTTGGCATGAGCCATAAAAATCTAAAATCGAATAAACTGGCAAGTGATTTATATCACAGTGTCTCTAAATTAAGTTGCATCAGCATCAGAGAGTTTCGCTATTTAATGTGTAAATGCCCAGCAAATCAAATAATATGGTTTTGGAAAAAGACTTAGTAGTTTACTGCCATGGCTTATTAATATCTTTGTGCACCATTATTTCGGGGATTAAGAAAAGGAAATGCATTCGATTGCTCTGGTTTAAACTGGTTTATTATGGCCTGGTGTTGGTCTAGTTCTGGTTTAACTGGTAACCCAGCCTAACCAGCATGACAGCATCCAAAATACATCAGCCATAACATTAAAACCATCTCCTGCACTGCAGTGACACTGATGTGGTGGTGGTGTGTTAGTGTGTGTTGTGCTGGTCTGAGTGGATCAGACGCAGCAGTGATGCTGTCGTTTTTAAACATTGTCCACTCACTGTTCACTCTAATAGACATGCCTACCTTACTGGTCCACCGTGTAGATGTAAAGTCAGAGATGATAGCTTATCTGTTGCTGCACAGTTTGTGATGGTCATGTTCTAGTCCCTCATCAGTGGGCACAGGATGCTGCCCACGGGACACTGTTGGCTGGATGTTGCTGGTCGGTGGACTATTCTTAGTCCAGCAGTGACACTGAGGTGTTTAAACACTCCAGCAGCACTGCTGTGTCTGATCCACTCACACCAGCACAACACACATTAACACACCACCTACCTGGCAGTGTCACTGCAGTGCTGAGAATGATCCACCTCCCTATTAGTACCTGCTATGGGTTGGTCCTGTGGGGGTCCTGAACATTAGAGCACAGGGTGAAAGGGGATAAACACTGTATGCAGCGAATAAGATGGACTACAGTCTGTAATTGTTGAACAACAAAGTGCTCCTATATGGTAAGTGGAGCTGAGAAAATGAACAATCTGTGTAGGTATAAGGATGTGTTTTAAATGTTATGGCTGATCAGTGTACAGTAGATGCTGGTTTTGGTGGTGACCAACACAACAGCTTCGTTTACTGCTTACCAGCAAACCAGCATTCAAAACACAACATATGCTCGTTTTGCAGGTGACTTTTTTCAACAGGGATCTGGACAAGTTCTTCTGCCGAAGTTCACACTTGATTGTCCCTCTGTTGGCTTATCTTGCACACTTCACTTGAAGTGTGTTACTAAAGGATTAAAACAGCTTTCAAGATAAAAGCGCTACTGAAACAGGCGGCATGTTCTAGTTGTTTCGATACTTCCCTAGTTTCTCTGTACTTCTACAAAGACTCTCCCGCCTTCATCATTTTGTGTTAATTTGAAAAGGAAGGCGCTGTAATTCATAAGAACTGTAAAACAGAAGGTGCGTGACTCAGAGCTGTCAGAAGTCAGAGCTTTGATGAGCAGAGACTCTGCAGTGCAGTCAGAACACAGCTCCTCCGTCTGCGGAAGAGGATAAAGCACTGGCTCGTAGGTGTTGTTGTTTTATTTGTTTGCTACGCTCTGCGTGACACGACCAGGGGAGAGTTTTTCTGCTCCTCTTCATTATGACTTGGCTTTGATATTGGGGCTTCTTAGCGCCGGCCTGAAGTCTTCCATTACTGCGAGTCATCGCTGCCTCGCACCACGCCAACAGGCTGCAGTGTCAGGAAGGCCTTAGCGAGGCTTCTTTTGGATAGAGTGGTTTTTATTGCCTTCGGCAGCAGAAATGTTCCCGTCCTCATTCCGATTGCTTCTCTCTCTTGTTTTGATTATTCGCCACCACAGCAAGTGAGAGGAAAAAATAAGAAACAACTAGTGCATGGAAATGTGATTTCTCTCTGAACATATGCAACAAGAGTAGAGATAGTCTTATGTGTGCTTGTTTGAAGGCATGCCTCTATGCGTTGTCTGTCATCACCATAGCCTTTAACCTGACCAATGTCCGACCTTTCAAACATCCAATAGGGCAAATAGTACTGAACTACTTAACAGTGCTGTATTTAGTCATTCTGTTCAATTCAACTCCTCCCTTTACAAGTATCTGCCATCTGGAGTGCATGAAATGGCAGAAATATAATATCAGAATACCAGAACATAGCTATATGCTGCATAAGTATCACTCTTTTTCATTTTTCTGATACTACTTGATAAGTTGGAACAAACCAACAGACCAAACCAGTAGTGCCTCTCAGCTGTCAATATAAAATTGGAGTATTTGATGTTTTACTTTTCATCCATCTATCACAGATAAATGAGTAAAATTAGGCTTGTTCAAAAGGAAAGCAGCCACCATGTCTCAGACTGAGAAAACCAAGACAACCAAGCATAAACTGAAACAAAAAAAATAAGAGAATTTCAACTATCAGTACTGAAAAAAACAATTTACACCTTCAAACAAGATCAGCTATCTCGTAAGTCTAATTTAAGAAAAACTGATAAGATTGGTTAAGTTTTTGTGGTTGTTTATGCAGGTCAACACTTGATGAGGAGAAAGGGCTGTTTTATGAAGTTATGAAATAACTTAAGTTTGGTAGAAGGACCACGCCCAAACTCCTTCTCTCCATTATTACATGCTCTATATAAACCACTCTTCTCACCTTCACACTCCACCACCCCCATCTCTTCCAAAATCTTACTTACTCTTCGCTTGGCAAGGAGGTGCCTGGCTTCAAAACCCAGCAGCCGAAGCCACCCAGAACTCCAGCCCCAAGTTTCTCAGAGTTCCCCTTCCTTACCGTGCCTTAGTAGTCCGCCTTTCGCAAAATTCCTTTTAAAGTAGGGAAGAGTTCATTTTGTGTTGTGTTTAAATCCTTGACTGCTGCATAGCAGAGTTGTATCCTCCAGAAAGTAGACTCTGTCACTCTAACTTAAACAAGTAGCATAAAAGCGCACTGCTAACGTTAGCATTAGCAAACCTATACTATAACTTATCCTAAAAATGTTTAGGATTTTTAAAAGTTGCAGGAAATCACAATTTGTACTTTACATATCACAACGTATCACATACAACACACTATATTGAATTGAACCCCCTTATCGTGATTGTCAGATTTTTGCCAGTACATGAAAATTTACATTATTTTATTTTTTTAAGGTTTTAAAATTGACATCTATTTGAATATTTAGAGGGGTGACAATGGTGATGGAGTAAATAAGTAAAATTTGAAGGTTGAGATTTGAAATATAAAAAATGAATACAATATTTCCATTTGTTCAGCATTTCATGTACTTAAAACCACTGCAACCACGTAAAGGTGACTAGTTATCTTCTCTTGAACTTCAGACAACAGAACAAAGCCTGGCTATGTCACCGGAGAGCCGCACCTTAACGTTGCTATTCTCTCTGTTTGTGTTATTTAATGCTGCACCATAGTTTTTCAGTTAAATTGCAATTAACACTGTAAATAAAAGTTGAGACCACATCATATGTCTTTATATATTACTGTCACATGAACATGTGTTCATTAGCATACTGTGTGCAATTACACATTTCCAGCAGAGAAGTCTGCCAATCTCCAAATCTTACATAGTGCAGCTTTAAAGTACTGCTAATACCCACAATACGCTCAGGAAGCTCATCATAGCACAATTAACCTTGATAATGATGTCATAATGAGACCATATCATTCGCCTCGTTCCAATATCAGAGACATTTTGTCCACTTGTCTGTTTAAAAAAGCCTCCCACTTACAGCAACCGTTTAGCTCGTGCATTCTTTTCCCCTCTTCAGCACCCAACGATCCTCCTCCTACTCGACTTTTCCTCCCACTGCTGTACCATTAGTGCTGAGAGGTTAATTTTAGCACCTCTGTATCTCCACACGCCATCTGCGCTCGCCAATTAGAAATTAGCCTGGGCTGTTGGTGCTGCCAGAGGGGGGGCCTGATAGGCTGGGTGATGGTCCTCGCTCTGATTCCTCTTTTATTTATGTCCTCCAGGAGCAGCAGCCTTGGACCTGAGCAGAATGGGCTTTCCGCTGGTGACGGAGATTACAGCAGTGCAGCACAGGAACACTGAATAGGTAAGCTGATTGGATTAAAGGCTGGAGTGAGGTGGTATTCAAAGTCAAATCCGAGACAAAAGAACTCATAGAAGTCATGCTCGCTGTCCAGCCGTCCAAATTCCGATGGTTTTTAAAATAACTTGTAATTTGTACACTCGTCAGTTTCAATTCCTGATGAAATGCTATTGCTGTGTGTATAATTTTTGGTTTAGTTGTTTTAAAGGAGCAATGTGTAAGATGCTGCAACCTCTCAAATTCTGACTCTAAATGTACCGGGGGCAACATATCAGCAAAAAATGTTGTGGGGTCCACCCCTATTGTGTGAAACAAGAAAATGCACAGTCCCTCCCCCTTTCTCTTCACTCCTTACCAGTCTTGGAGAAGCATTCAGGCATTAAACTGTATCCCTTCACTCACCAAAAGTGTCTCCAGCCATGAAAAGCAACACCAATGTTAACTCTTCTTTTGCTTCTATTAATATTAACCTTTTTGTTTACTGCCATTCATGTTTCTTCACCAGACCACACTAGACGGCGGCAGTCATTGCCAAGAGTTTCTACCATTATTGTGTTTGCTAATCTTTCATCAGCTACCTGCCCTTAAATGATCTAACCAGGAGCAGAACCTTTGACATGGTTGGCAAGAGGTTAGAATACGCTGTCGGGGCAGCACTAGTTCTTCATCTTCTAAAGTGGAACTGATTAGACTTGATCCTACAGTGGCTCACTATCACCTCTAGATGTACAAAATAGAATTAATTATAAGACAGGACAGGCCAAGGCTAGCTGGTGAGTGAGTTAACTTTAGAAGATATCTCTACAAGACTTACATACACATCTTTGGCATACCATTCACACTCTGTTGATCATTTTAGTTCATGTTAGTTTTCAACTAAAAATCTTACATGCACCCTTAAGGTTTTGCCCTGTCATTTGTTAACACTGAATACTGAGAAGTATGTGCAGGATGCCAAATAAATGTAAATGCAACTTTTTGCATAAATATACAATGAATTATTTAATATCCCTGAAAGGTAAATAATTAATAAGTCAGGATGGAAAACAAAACACTGTTTGAAAGATGTATAACTTGGAAAATCCTAAAAGCTTCAGAGATTTTAATGAGTAGTCAACCTTCACATCGCTCTCAAACCTGTTTCATGGTTTGATATGAGCTTTCTTACTGAAACACTTGCAAAACTCTGCAACCTCTATAATTAGTGGTGTTCAAATCTGCCTGAACTGATGTAAATTGTTACTTTTATTCCACTAATCTATTTGTTTTTCTTTGCTTTGTTTCATTCGGAGCATTTTTTGGCTTGAATAAAACCAATTATATTGCACTGAACTGACAGTTCATTTTTTACAGCGTGTTTCTGTAACACATCCTGAGTTGTTCTTTCTCGCTGTGTTCTCGTATCTAACATACAGTATGTGTCCCACACAATTAGGAGATCCTCCAGATCCTCCATATCCTTCTTTCTGACTGATGTCTGAGAGACTTTGTGCTATTGATCACTGGTGTATCTCCCAGATCTTTCCCCTCAATGATCCCGGTGCCTTTGGGATCTGCTGTATCTAGACAGTGTGGCTTAGAGAAGGATGGCTCTCCTTTAAAACCTTGGTTCCTCTCACTGGTTCTTCCTCATGATCTTAGGGAGTTTCTCCTTTTCTGTCATGGTTCCTCTCAGTGCTTCTGTCTTATCCCCTTAGAGAGTTTATCCTTGATTCCACTCAGTGGCTCTTCTTCCTGATCTAACACTGCTTTCACACCTGCAGCAGTGCGATGCAACAAAACGGTTGGAAGTCATTCATTTTAAACAAGAGCCAACGACACTCAGCGGGAACTGCACGGGGACTTGAAGCGAACGATCCGAGCCTGCTAAACTGCAAATGAGCAGTGATGCGTGGCTGCGATGACCAAAAAGACATTCTTGGATCCCCTGGAAAATGCAGCCCTGGCGCAGGAGAGTTTATTCCTCCAATTCGTGATAAAATGTAAGAAAAGTGGATTGTGCGGTGTGGAGTATTTATATACTTAGTTCTCAGTATAAAACAAGGTGTGGTAGAATGAAGTGTCTTCTAGTTTAATAATGACCATGACAGAGAAACTTTAGTAAAGTCATAGTTAAGCATAGCCTTACTGTGAGCTGAGCTTATATTGTAGCCCAAGTTTATTATTACTATTTACTTAATATTTTACTGAATATTTCAGCCAAAATGTGGTTTGCATGACCACACAATCCAAATAAACTTCCTGTCTGCCTGCTCTTGACTCAATTGTCCACCAGTGACCAGGTCAAGGCTACCAGAACAACGCTGAGCTCTTTTAGTCTTGGTTTCTCTCAGTGGTTCCTTCATCATTTTCTTATCAAGTTCTTTTTTTTGGTTTTGGTTCAACACAGTAGTTCCCTCATCATGCCCTTATGTAGTTTTCCATTTTTTGGGCTTGGTTCCTGTCAGTGGTTCCTTCATCTTGCATTTATGGAATTGTCTTTGTTGGCCGTGCTTCCTCTCAATGGTTCCTTCATCATGCCCTTATGGAGTTTTTCCTTTTTGGTCTTGGTTCCTGTTAATGGTTCCTTCATCATGCCCTAATGGAGTTTTTCTTTTTTGGTCTTGGTTCCTGTCAATGGTTCCTTAATCATGTACTTATGGAATTTCCTGTTTTGGTCTTGGTTCCCATCAATGCTTCCTTAGATCATGTCATTACAGAGTTTTCCTCATTTCAGTCTTGGTTCCTCTGAGTAATTCCTTCATCATACCCTTATGAAGTTTTTCTTTTTTGGTTTTAGTTCCTCTCAGTGTTTCCTTCTTCATGCCCTCAAGGAGTTCTCATTTGCTGTGTTGGTTTCCAGTGGTTCCTTTATCATCTCCTTAATTTGGTTCTCCTTTTTTGGTCTTGTGTTAAACGCACGTTTGAAATTAACTAGACAGGAAAATAGCTCTCCAGGACCAAGCTTGAAGACCACGGTCTTAGAAAGTTTTTTCTTTTGAGTCTTGTTACTGCTTTTCTCAACAGTATTTCTTTCTTATTGTGGGACTGGCGCCCCACCGAAACAGCTACAGGACAATATCTATTGTTTAAAAACACTGCAGATAATATTAAATTGGGAAAAAGTTACATAAAACAATGAAAGAACAGCAGCAGAGTACAACTGAATGTCAACGGAGAACTATACTGATAGGTGGGCTGTAAGTTCTATAGCCACTCCAGCGGGGTTTTTGTTCAATTGGATATCACCCAAGTGCTCAGAGCAATTTTTCAGCGATTTCAAAGGCTAAATCTGGTTGTGTTTTTATTGCACTGAACCGTGTTCTCTGTTTGTCATTGTTTGGAAGTTTTGGGAAAGTTTTGGACCTTTAGTGTCTGCCACCTAAATTACAGCCCTCTTCACGCTGGTGCAACCCTATTACGGCACAGTACAATTTTCATGTCTGCTTTTTAGCCTCCAGTTCACAAAGCTGCAGTGGCTCAGCCAGATGTATGTGTATATGTATGTGTGGGTGAGGGACTCTGAGCACTTCAAAGCTGTCGGAGCTGTTTCTCCCAGCACAAGCCCTGAAGGACAAGGTAAGAGAGAGTGTGCTGTGGGTTAGTGAAAGGGATGGGGGGAGCAATGAAACTTAGCGAGACAGTCTACTACAATGATGACAGAACGAAAAGACAGAAAGAAATAGATTGACTGTGGGATTAGGAATATGATTTAGTGATAGTGGGCAGCATAGCAGCTGTATAATTTTTGCCATAACTGTTATAGTGCTATTCCACAAATAAGCATACCGCAACAAATGAGATGTGCATACAGACCTCAAATAACTCTTGCCGTCTAATCTGGGGCATTTGTATTAGTCCTTTGTTCTAGGGGCATGCAACATACAGCAACATGGACACCAGAGCTCTTCTCTTTATTACCTAGAAGGAGCAGCCTAATGTTCTCTGGGTTAGTGCCTGTAGGAAATCATGGATCAGCTGGTACTGAAGGATGAATGACTGTAATGTTTGCCAAATTCTAGCCTGATATATATTTGACACAAATAGTTGGAATGCATGCATGAGAAAAAGTACTGTGCAAAAGTTCAGTACTTCATTAAGATAAATCAAGATTGCTGCTGAAGGAATTGAGTAACTTCATATGATGTCTGGGAAATCCAGAAGAAATCTGGAACTAAACATTGTTTTTCAAATTGAAGCTCAAGATATGATCTACTTCGTTCCAAATAAGATATTCAGATATTTACTTTGTCTTGTATTTATGCTAGCTTTAGTGATATATGGTGTTTTTACCTGTGAAAATACACTTGTTGCTAAGATAAAGGCTTTTACCTTATATGGTGCAGGAGTTACATTCAAGCGTCTGTACAGCAAACCTCTTTTTTAATATTATATATTTATATAAATTTATTTTACAAATATCTTACTGCATTAGTAACAGAGGGAGGTTAACATACAATATGGACCAAATTGGGCAAAATATTTGAAGTCTGTTATGAATTTTAAAGGTGAGCTTCTCTAGTGATAAGAGATCTGAGATCCGTGTCAGCCACATTTTGAATGAGGGAACATCTAGAGATATCCACAACAGCAAGATACATTTTTTGCTAGGTATCATAAAGTCCCTAACAAATAAACCTGATTGTCTTTTAAAACCAAATCGGGACTGTAGATCAAGAGATATAAGCATGGTGACATATTGAAGATTTTGTCCAATATTTCCACAACAGCTTCATGAATTTTTGTATATTACTAAAACATATGCATACGTGTACCTTCATCAGTATTTCATTTAGGACAGAGTGGAGATCTTAAGAAGATGTATTGGAGTTGGTTAAGATCTGTAGAAAAATGTGAAATTCTGCTCTTGAACTTTAACAAAGGTACATTTAGGAAATATTTTCTTATTAATATTGTTCCATGTATCATCACCAAATTTAATAGAAACATCCCTCTCCCCGACATACCTTAAGGAATGATAGCTTGATTTAGTTGCATTAGACAGGATAGAGTATATAAAAGAGATTTAACACCTGAAGCCATCTGGTTTAATAAGAAACTTCTCCACATCTGTCAGCTCCCTATGGAAATTATGGGAGACCTACAAAACGGCATAGCTGCAGATATTTATAAAAATCTGAATTTGGGACTTTAAAGTGTGTCCTTATCTGCTCAAAAGTCACTAAGACTTCATTATACTCAACAAATCTGTTATTCCCGACCATAAACTCATCGTCCAGCGTTTGCAGACACTTTTTACCAGCTTTTTTAATAAAGGACCTCTGACAAATTATACGGCCACGAATTGTTGCCTTAGAGGCACCCCACATAATATGCATGGGAACACTGGGGAGTGTTGATTTTCTGACCAATAACTTTTTTATTGGGCTTCCAATTAGTTCACAGAAATCATCATTATTCACTAACGATGAATTAAATTTCCATGTTTTTAGTCTTTGTTAACATTACACAATTTAAATAAACAGGACTATGATCAGAAAGAAGGACCAATAGTAGGACTAATATTGAGTATGATTGTTGTGGGTTAGAATAAAATGTATAATTTTTGAGGGGGTGCTGCTCTCTCCATATGTCAACTAAGCCAGATTCACTGCAAAGTTTTTTAAGGGTTTTAGGAGATTTCCAGTTCTTTAATAGAGCAGACTATCATCTATCTATAATATTATTAAGGACATAATTAAAATCTCCATCCAAGAGATGAAAGCCAATGTTGATTAAACAATAAGACAGTATTAGACATAAAGTAAGGGGAAGTCTTCATTGGGAGCAAAAACGTTCATTAAAGTAATAGACTGTCCAATAATTTTGCCAACAGTTAAAATAAAACAATGTTATGGATCTTGCATTTTAATATCAAGAATGAATAGAATAATTTTATTTATAAGAATAGCTACCCCCCCATTTGTTAGATCTAAACAAAGAAAAACAGACCCGGCCTACCCAATCACGCTTAAGTTTTGTATGTTCAGTGTCAGTAAGATGCATTTCTTGAAGTAGTCCAATCAATATTTTGTCCTTTTTCTGAGACATTAAGATGTTTTTTCTTTTTACAATACTGCCAATACCCCTAACATTCCACGTAACCAAAATAAAGCATCATTCATAGTGAATACAGTCTAGAAACTACAGGTAAGTTTCTAGACTGTATTCAAGAAATTGGAGAAACGTATAAAATAATAAAACAAAATGAAACAGAGAGCAACAAGAGAACAAGAACATCCCTTTTCTCTCCCCCCCAGCTCCTTCCCCGAATGAGGGAGAAATATACACAAATCTAACTGGTCACCAATATGACACACAGCACGAGAGTTAATAGCTCCATATACATTACGAAGCTGCGAGGAACCTCATTATTGGTCCTCTTCCTTAAAAGGGTTTTACAACTTCACCTGGCGGGTGAGGAGACCGCTAGTTCCAGAATTCTAGTCTCTCTGAAAAAAAAATAGCATTTCAAATAACAAAAAGTATTCCAAATAAAAAGAGGGGCAAAAGAAATGATCATTACAAATACAGTCATGACAGACTCACTCAGGCCCAAGGAATTCCAGAAAAGTGGTGGTGGATTTTGGATCCTCAAACAACTGGATTTGTCCATCATGGAGGCATGTAAGCCTGGCAGGGTGTGCAAATCCACAAAACATGTTCCTGTACCATGGAACCATGTGTTTTAGCACAAAGGCCCAGCGTTTCCAAAGAACCTCTGATGAAGCTGTGAGCCTGAAAGGACAGCTCGCACTTCTTAACTGCAACCCTCTAAACAGCCTCCCTATCCAGATTCTCAGGAGAGGAGAATGCTTCTCGGTGGAGAACCTGATGCTTGCGCAGGAGCAAGAGAGTGATCAGCCCTCTCTATATGAAGGAGATGAAAGTCCTCAGGGAGACCAACTCAGGGTGGAAGCATTTCTTGGAGAAACTGAATGAGCCCTTGGCTTTCCCAAGTAGACCGATGATTTTTAGATTCTTTCGCCGACCTCTGCTTCCCAATAATCGACCTTAGCTTGGAGCTGACCCACAGTCATTGCCAGGGCGTCATTAGCATCCTTACCTGTTGAAATTCTGTTTTTGGCTTCGCCTGTCCTACTTTCGATTTGTTAAACCTGTTAGGTGGGGTTGGTGATGGCACTTTTCATAGATGAGACTGATGTCACAATGGTGTTCAACCGTCCATCTATGATGTCTAACCCCAAACCGACATGCTTAATCTCGGCAAAGATTAGGTCTATGTTAAGCAAAACTGTGTAAGCATTCATACTAGCTTTGGTAGCTGGTTCGCCTGATGCCTGAGGTTCTTTTTTCTAGGCTCTCTGGGGGTGAGATGACGCAAACATTGGAAAGTCTTTGTCATTTCGGAGGTATGACATGTTTCAGAAACAATTTGTGTTACCTAATCAAGAAACAAAGTATATTCCTTTCGTTTAAGAGCGGAGCAAAGTTTCAGGCGGCCATCTCCAGTCAGGTCACGTGACACCTCCTGCAAACCTTAGTTTTTAAACACAAAGCAGGAGTATAAGAAACCTAAATTTCAGTCTAGAAATGAAGACATAAGGAATTTATGACCATTTTGCTAGACCAATGGGTTTTTTTGGGAGTTTTGCTTTCACTATCTTAACCTACATAGGCATAGTTTGAAAAAGGGATGCTTTATGTTGTTAATGTCATTGTCTTCAGGTTAAAGGTATGCGGTATGTGTTATTTGTGTTATTCTTTATCAGGAAGTGGGGTTGTTTACTGTCAGGGTGAAAAATATGGCTGGTGGTGACCTCCCCCACCAGTTCATGTGTACGTATGTGCTGTATATGCTGCTGCTTAATAAGGAACACTTCTTGCAGCAGAATCATGGGCTCTCCTGTGTCTTACTTTACACCATTGCAATACACATATCGGTGGTGTGTTAGTGTGTGTTGTGCTAGTATGAGTGGATCAGACACAGCAGTGCTGCTGGAGTGTTTAAACACCTCAGTGTCGCTGCTGGACTGAGAATAGTCCACCAACCAGCCACATCCAGCCAACAGTGTCCTGTGGGCAGCAGCCTGTGAACATAAACTGTGCAGCAACAGATCAAGTGAAGTCAAGTGGGTTTTATTGTCATTTCAACTACATACATAGTACACAGTGAAACGAAACAACGTTCCTCAAGGACCATGGTGCAACATAGACAGTGCATACAAGACAAGTGCAACACGAACAAACAAGTGCAGACAGACAACACAACACAGTACAGACAGAGAATAATAAATAATTTCTGGTAGTGTGCAAATTGTGCAATGTGTAATAAATAGAGTCCAGTGAGGTTGTAAAGTTATCAGTGCAATGCTTTGTGCAAAAATGCTTCCCTTTTTTATATCTGGGGTAAATGGTTGGAGAGAGAGAGAGAGAGAGAGAGACAGAGAGAGAGAGAGAGAGAGAGAGAGGAGAGAGAGGAGAGAGAGAGAGAGAGAGAGAGTACATGCACCAGAAGATATCAGTTCAGACGTTGAGTTGTGTTGAGAAGTCTATGATGAGCTATTGTCTCTGACTTTACATCTACAAGGTGGACCAGCAAGGTAAGAGTGTGTAATAGAGTGGACAGTGAGTGGATACTGTTTAAAACTCCAGCAGCACTGCTGTGTCTGGTGAAATGGACCACAGTCTGTAAGTGTAGAGCTACAAAGTGCACCTGTATTGTAAATGTAGCTGATAAAATGAACAATGTGTGTAGATACAAGCAGGTGGTGTTAATGTTATGGCTGATTGGTGCACACACCAGGGTATATACCAGAGTTGTAATATCATGTTATCATTTTATACTATTACAAAGAAGAGAAATTAAGAAGCAAATGCAAGAGAGAATGAGAAAAATCAAGTGATTCCTTATTACAGAAAAGGAGTGAATTCTTCAGGTTTGTGCCTCAAGTCCTGGACAGGCAGCAGGTGCTCTGTCAATATAGGGGAAGTTAAAGAGAACGAGCAATAAGTCTGACATGATGATAAATCAATAGCCATCTTACCTGTGTTTCATGTGAAGGGAAGAGAAGAGTGGACGAGGACGAGTTTGTCTGAGAAGACGGATTGAGCCCCTCTGTAGCCTATAGATATTACACGGGCCCCTGGGCACACAGCTGCAATATTACATTTCAGCAGTGAGCTATAGGGAACGTTCAGGACAGAGATGGGCTGTATTAAATTCCAGTGGGACTGGAGCACTCCTTGGCATATGCGACAATGACTCATGCTTTAGGTCTTCATGCTTGTTCAAGCGACTAAACATGCGACCGGAGAACAAGCGTCTTTTTACCAAAGCCAAGCTATTCCAACCTTTTTAAGCTGAGCTTTTAACAGAGATAAACTAGTCTTGCATCAGGATGTCTTGAATGTCCTACTGCAGTACTGACATCGCCATTCATTCTTTGCCATCTCTGTTCCACATGACAGTTTTCCCACTATCTGAATGCCTGACCTCATGAGAAGTACAATCGATCTCGGACCATTTCAGACGTATTACATACAGAACAGCATTCAATGTAAGGTTGTAATGATTATCAAATTAGAAACAGCATATCGAAATTTAAAACTGTATCGCAGACACGTCCCTCAATCTCTTCAGAGGGTCTTTCATTTACCTAGCATTCTATGTGAAGACCACTGTCAATGATCAAAACTGGGCTGCTAGTTGTGCGAGTAAATAGATAAGGCAGGGGCAACACTTAAACACAGATGGCTTTTAGTGATGACAGTGGTGTAATTAGCATCTTAAGAGTCTCAAAGGTAAAAATATAAGCCTCCCCAATGAAAATTAAACAAAATTGCTATTACTATATTATTATATTCATATATTATTTTAATTTAGTTGCTATTACCTATCGAAAAAATTGACTCTCTCAAGGCATGCTATTAGCACTAACTAATTAACCTGAATGTTTACATTTAATGTTATGATTAATAAAGAGTCAAATATATATCATATCCATCTCCAAAGTCTCTATGGAAGCTAACTGATTAAAAATTTTGTTACAAAATTAGATCTTTCACTTCTTTTGGAGGTCCGCTCACTTGGACTTGCTGCAGTTTCTTCCACTGTCGCCCGAGTATTTACACCACTGGGCGATTTTATGAATCTAATCTATGCTGTGCATAATTAGAGTCCTATAAAATCAATCAACAACTCAAAACTGAAAATCATATCTGAAAATTTGTACTATTACACCTCTCTTACATTCAATGCTGTTCTGATTCATTCTGTACATTAACACTGGAGTGTTTATATGATTATGGATTAAGACTGAGTTGTTTGTATTATTATAGATTAACACTAAAGTGTTTAAATGGACACTCAACAAGCTTATGAACATCTCCATTTACATGCACACTACAGGTAATCAGATCCAAAATTACACACATACGTAGAGCACCACTTAGTGTTGGCATTGCCGTAACAGTGAGCATCACATCCACAGTCCAGTGTGAGTAAGATGAGCTCCCTGTGTTACCTTTCCAGTTGTGTTTTAATTGCTTTAAAATTATGGCAGAAAAAGGTACTTCACATGACATCCATGTTACCGAAAGATGTGTCTGCCATGAATTTGTCCATAAGGAAGGTGAAAGCATCAGCGCTGCTTTGAGAAACTTTCACCTGTTTTGAATTAGAATTTTTGCTCTGTAGTTTGTGTCCTCTGTCTGCTGATGTATTCATCCGATGGCTTTATGGCCATCTATCCTGCTATGTGTGTGCGTGAGTGTGTGTTGGCCATGCGATGGACTGATGACCTGTCCATAGTGTACCCCGCCTTCGCCCGATGATCCTGGGATTGGCTTCAGCCCCCCAGTGACCCAGACTAGCCTGATAAAGCAGAAGAAAATGGATGGATGGATTACACACTGGAATAACCAGCTGGTTCAATCTGAGAGAAACTGTACTGGGACTGGCCTCAATCGGACTAGTCTATTCAGGATGAGTTGTATACATGGATGTATTCCACTGCGATTGAACTATTAGTTGGGCTAGTGACAGATTATTATGCTGCATGTAAACATGATAATTGGGTTGTAAATGTATTTCTTAGAGAGACGGATGGTTGTCAGATGCTTTAGAGGTTACGAGAAGTTTATGGTTCAGCAAATCCCATCATTTTATGGCAAGAACCTGACTTTGCCAGACAGGTCACATAGGGCGGCAAGCCTCCATGTTAGACCATGTCAGAACATTCTCAGACCTGTTAGAGCATCTCTGTACTGCAGTATCCTCAAGAATAAAGCATATACTCTGAACTGGTCTCCTTTTTCATTTTGATGGCAAGAAAGAAGTTACAACAGTAATCAAATTTAGTTGCATGCAACACAGTGATGGTTTACAGGCATTCAATGTTTGCAATGGTACATTGACTGTAACTGAAATTAATCACTATTTTTGTCTTAGGGCCCAACTTTTGAGTACACTGGCCAATTTTGTGGTAGTGTCCCAATAAAAGGCAATTCAAGAGTGATTTTTTGAGCACTGTAAAATCCCACAATGCTCATAAAGTTCCTAGTGAATGCTGTAGATCACTGTGTCAACTAAATGTATACCAAAGTCTATTTCAACCCTCTGGAAACAAAATACTTTCCCATATATAGCTTGATTCCAGAGAGATTGTAAAAGTGCACTGGATGTTATCCACAATATTTTTAGACACCATAAAATGACAATCTCAAAATCCTGCACTTCGAGGCGAATATGGTTTTATTCATAGCCAGAGTGTCATTCTTTTTAGTTTATCTGACCTTCTTTCACCTGGTTAACAGAGTGAGTCTTGACCTCTTTAGCTGAAATGTGGCTTCAACAGCTTCAACAGCAAAGCTGATTTTAACCCTGATGACCCCTCTCAGTATTTCCATTTATCTCATTACGTTGCTCACTGGATCATTATTCTCTTTATTAAAACATATTGGCCAAACTCTGCAGTAGAGAGAAGGAATGGGCCTGTGTAAATGGCGCCTGGTGCTCTCTCTTTATTAGTCGAGCCCCTCTAGCCTTCGTTCCCAATAATTACCTTCCTCAGTGTTCCTCTCTCTTAATGGTAAGTCAATGCTATTGACAGCACCGGCTTTACAAGAAACGTCTTGCCGCCTGTTCAATGAAGCTATATTTGCCAGCGCTTCTGAACTACAAAATAAGAAAAGGTGAAGCCCTAAAAATGATTTTTAGGGTGAGCTGTTTTGTTGAACATATTTGCTGTGTTTGGTTTTGTTAATGGTGTTTGCGCTTTCTGATTTTGGTAATGGGATGTGTTCTTTCTGTTTTTCTTTTTTGCTATGACTTTATTTTCTCTGTTTTTGGTGATGAAGTTTGTTATTCTGGGTCTTTTTGTAATACAGTTTGGTCACTTGTTGTTTAAGGTTTTGTTCTGTATGGTTTTGCTTACATTCAGTTGTTTTTGACTTTGGTGATAGAGTTTATCTTTAAATTTTGGTGATCTTGTTTGTTCCCTATGGTTTTGGAGATCTTGTTTGTTCCATATGGTTTTGGAGATGATGTTTGTTCTCTATGATTTTGGTGAAGATGTTTGTTCTCTTTGATTTTGGTGATCTTGTTCTCTATGGTTTTGGTAATGTTTATTCTCTTTGATTTTGGTGGTGATGTTTGTTTTCTGTGGTTTTGGTGATGATGTTTGTTCTCTTTGATTTTGGTGATGATGTTTGTTCTCTTAGATTTTGGTGATGATGTTTCTTCTCTTTGATTTTGGTGATGATGTTTTTTCTCTTTGATTTTGGTGATGATGTTTGTTCTCTTAGATTTTGGTGATCTTGTTCTCTATGGTTTTGGTGATGTTTATTCTCTTTGATTTTGGTGGTGATGTTTGTTTTCTGTGGTTTTGGTGATGATGTTTGTTCTCTTTGATATTGGTGATGATGTTTGTTCTCTTTGATTTTGGTGATGATGTTTGTTCTCTTAGATTTTGGTGATGATGTTTGTTCTCTTTGATTTTGGTGATGATGTTTTTTCTCTTTGATTTTGGTGATGATGTTTGTTCTCTTAGATTTTGGTGATGATGTTTGTTCTCTTAGATTTTGGTGAAGATGTTTGTTCTCTTTGATTTTGGTGATCTTGTTCTCTATGGTTTTGATGATGTTTATTCTCTGATTTTAGTGGTGATGTTTATTCTCTTTGATTTTGGTGATGATGTTTGTTCTCTGTGGTTTTGGTGATGATGTTTGTTCTCTTTGATTTTGGTGATGATGTTTATTCACTGTGGATTTGGGGATGATGTTTGTTCTCTGTGATTTTGGTGATGGTGTTTGTTCTTTGTGGTTTTGTTCATGGTGTTTGTTCTGTGTGGGTTTGGTGATCTTATTTGTTCTTTGTGGCTTTGTTGATGGTGTTTATTCTCTGTGGTTTTGGTGATGTAGTTTGTTCTGTGTGATTTTGGTGATGGTGTTTGTTTTCTGTGGTTTTGGTGATGTTTGTTGTCTGTGGTTTTGGTGATGGTGTTTGTTGTCTGTGGTTTTGGTGATGGTGTTTGTTCTCTTAGATTTTGGTGATCTTGTTCTCTATGGTTTTGGTGATGTTTATTCTCTTTGATTTTGGTGATGATGTTTGTTCTCTTAGATTTTGGTGATGATGTTTGTTCTCTTAGATTTTGGTGAAGATGTTTGTTCTCTTTGATTTTGGTGATCTTGTTCTCTATGGTTTTAATGATGTTTATTCTCTTTGATTTTGGTGATGATGTTTATTCTCTTTGATTTTGGTGATGATGTTTGTTCTCTGTGGTTTTGGTGTTGATGTTTGTTCTCTTTGATTTAGGTGATGATGTTTATTCACTGTGGTTTTGGGGATGATGTTTGTTCTCTGTGATTTTGGTGATGGTGTTTGTTCTTTGTGGTTTTGGTGATGTTTGTTGTCTGTGGTTTTGGTGATGGTGTTTGTTGTCTGTGGTTTTGGTGATGGTGTTTGTTCTCTTAGATTTTGGTGATCTTGTTCTCTATGGTTTTGGTGATGTTTATTCTCTTTTATTTTGGTGGTGATGTTTGTTTTCTGTGGTTTTGGTGATGATGTTTGTTCTCTTTGATTTTGGTGATGATGTTCTCTTTGATTTTGGTGATGATATTTGTTCTCTTTGATTTTGGTGATGATGTTTTTTCTCTTTGATTTTGGTGATGATGTTTGTTCTCTTAGATTTTGGTGATGATGTTTGTTCTCTTAGATTTTGGTGAAGATGTTTGTTCTCTTTGATTTTGGTGATCTTGTTCTCTATGGTTTTGATGATGTTTATTCTCTTTGATTTTGGTGATGATGTTTGTTCTCTGTGGTTTTGGTGATGATGTTTATTCTCTTTGATTTTGGTGATGATGTTTATTCACTGTGGTTTTGGGGATGATGTTTGTTCTCTGTGATTTTGGTGATGGTGTTTGTTCTTTGTGATTTTGGTGATGGTGTTTGTTCTTTGTGGTTTTGGTGATGGTGTTCTCTGTGGTTTGGTTTTGGTGAAATTGTTATCTGTGGTTTTGTTCATGGTGTTTGTTCTCTGTTGGTTTGGTGTTCTTATTTGTTCTTTGTGGCTTTGTTGATGGTGTTTGTTTTCTGTTGTTTTGGTGATGTTTGTTCTCTGTGGTTTTGGTGATGTAGGTTGTCTGTGGTTTTGGTGATGGTGTTTGTTGTCTGTGGTTTTGGTGATGGTGTTTGTTTTCTGTGGTTTTGGTGGTGTAATTTGTTCTCTGTGGTTTTGGTGATGGTGTTTGTTTTCTGTGGTTTTGGTGATGTAGTTTGTTCTGTGTGATTTTGGTGACAGTGTTTATTATCTATGGTTTTCGTGATGTACTTTGTTTTCTGTGGTTTTGCTGATGGTGTTTGTTCTCTGTGGTTTTGGTGATGTAGTTTGTTCTGTGTGATTTTGGTGACGGTGTTTATTCTCTATGGTTTTCGTGATGTACTTTGTTCTCTATGATTTTGGTGATGGTGTTTGTTCTTTTTGGTTTTGTTGATGTTTGTTATCTGTGGTTTTGTTGATGGTGTTTGCTTTCTGTGGTTTTGGTGATGGTGTTTGTTTTCTGTGGTTTTGGTGGTGTAGTTTGGTCTCTGTGGTTTTGGTGATGGTGTTTGTTTTCTGTGGTTTTGGTGTTGTAGTTTGTTCTCTGTGGTTTTGGTGATGGTGTTTGTTTTCTGTGGTTTTGGTGGTGTAGTTTGTTCTCTGTGGTTTTGGTGATGGTGTTTTTTTCTATGGTTTTGGTAATGTAGTTTTTTTCTGTGGTTTTGGTGATTGTGTTTATTCTCTATGGTTTTAGTGATGTAGTTTGTTGTCTGGTTTTGGTGATGGTGTTTATTCTCTATGGTTTTGGTGATGTAGTTTGTTCTGTGTGGTTTTGGTGATGGTGTTTATTCTTCATGGTTTTAGTGATGTAGTTTGTTCTCTGTGGTTTTGATGATGGTGTTTTTTCTTTTTGATTTTGGTGATGTTTGTTTTCTGATTCTGGGGATGGTGTTTGTTTTCTGTGGATTTGGTGATGATGTCTGTTCCATGTGGTTTTGGTGATGGTGTACTTTGTTCTTTTTGATTTTGGTGATGTTTGATCTCTGTAGTTTTGGTGATGTTTGTTATCTGTGTTTTTTTTGATGGTGTTTGTTCTGTATGATTTTGGTGATGATGTTTTTCTTTGTGGTTTTGGTGATATTTGTTCTCTGTGGTTTTGGTGATGGTGTTTGTTCTCTGAGGTTTTGGTGATGGTGTTTGTTGTCTGTGGTTTTGATGATATTTGTTCTCTCTGGTTTGGATGATGGTGTTTATTCTGTATGATTTTGGTGATGGTGTTTGTTCTTTGTGGTTTTGGTGATATTTGTTCACTGTGGTTTTGGTGATGGTGTTTGTTCTCTGAGGTTTTGGTGATGGTGTTTGTTGTCTGTGGTTTTGGTGATATTTGTTCTCTGTGGTTTGGATGATGGTGTTTATTCTGTATGATTTTGGTGATGGTGTTTGTTTTTTGTGGTTTTGGTGATATTTGTTCTCTGAGGTTTTGGTGATGGTGTTTGTTGTCTGTGGTTTTGGTGATATTTGTTCTCTGTGGTTTGGATGATGGTGTTTATTCTCTATGATTTTGGTGATGCACGTTGTTTTCTGTGGTTTTGGTAATGTTTGTTCTCTGTGGTTTTGGTGATGTGTTTATTGTCTGTTGTTTTGGTTGTGGTGTTTGTTCTCTGTGGTTTTGGTTGTGGTGTTTGTTCGCTGTGGTTTTGGTGATGTAGTTTGTTCTAAATGGTTTTGGCAATGGACTTTGTTCTGTGTGTTTTCGGAGATGATGTTTTTGGTGAAAGAGTTTGTTTTCTATGGTGTGGTTTTCTCTGATTTGGATTGTCTGGCTGACCAGATTTTCCCTGGACCGAATTCAAAACCACTGCTTTATGATTTTGCTCATGGTGTTTGTTTGCTGGTTTGGGTGATGTTTGTTTTTATGTTTTTGCTGATGGATGTAGTTGTTAATCTTTTTTAGGAATGGAGTTTGTTCTTCATGGTTTGCTGATGGAATTAGTTGTTAATCTTTTTGGTGATGGAATTTGTTCTCCATGGTTTTGGTTTTGAGGATGCACTTGGTGGTGCCTGGTCTTGCTGATGAGCTTTGCTGCATCCTTTTTGCATCTTGCTGAGATATGGGTGCATTGGCAGCTTCAGGTAGAGTTCTCTCAGGCTGTCAGAGTCTGGCAGGGTTTCAGTGGTCCAGTCGGGATCAGTGCAGCAGTGGGGCTGCTTGATGGCATGCTGGAGTGGGTGTGGAATTTTAAAGAGCACTGAGAGTTGCTTGGATTGGTAAATCTGGGAGAGAATAGTGGTGCTCTGTACTGAATAGCTAAAATGACTATATTTGCCCCCTCCTTCATTTCTTTTTTGGCATTCATTTGAGCTCTTTTCTCTTTTTCCTTCTTCCATGTCTTTTTAGCATGCCTTTGAGCTCTCTCCTCTCCCTTTCTCTCTCTCTCTCCATTTCCCTCATCTAGGACTCCTTATTGATCCCTGTCCTCTGCTTCTGTCGATCTGGCCTTAATCAGACACATATTGCTTTACAAGGAACAGATCTGAATGTTAAGATGTAGAGTGGACTGTATGTGTGTTTGTGTGTGTGTGTGTGTGTGTGTGTGTGTGTGTGTGTGTACGTGTGCTGCTTTTTTCCTAATTACTTAATCACAGTTCACCTTAGGGATGCACTGAAATGGGATGTGCTTTGCCAGTGACAACTTCCGATATGTGTCATGTGCACATCTGCTGATATCCGATGCTAGATGCTTATCTAGAACATGTAGCCTTAGGCACTAAATCTACCTGAACTGGCATTAAGACCAATATAACATTTAATGCTGGAGGGTTTTATAGGCAGTGAATAATGACTAAAAAATATTTAAAAATATAAAAATATCTCTAATTGTTTTTTAACTTTGGATACCAATATTTGTGTGATACATCACACATTCTTACTTAATTTCAAATTATTGAAGGAAGACAATTGTGCCCTAATTTCTCTTTGTTTCAAAATATATATATTATTTAAGGAAAAGGTCTGATGATTTTTTTGATATATCATAATTTTATATATATTTTATATTTTATATAATAATAAAATATTTTTGCAGTAATATTGTATACTATTATACTATAAACATTATATATATATATATATATATATATATATATATATATATATATATATATATATATATATATATATATATAAAGATATTTAGATATTTTATCAAATATTAACTAATATTCTTCGTATTAGAAAACCGATAACCAAATATTGCTCATTGAACTTCTATTTACTGTATTTTTGTGACAACAAACTTATTTGTTAACTTTATGATATTTTTTCATTGTGTCCTAATTTGATGTTGTTTTCAAAATACTGTAAATAAATACAGTAACTACAGTACAGTTCATAGCATTTTAATCTGCACTGCATGAGTTTTAACTAAATAACATTTATTATTATGACCCCACACTTTGGAGCAGTAGCGTATATAACATACAGTACTGTACAAAGTTTCACTCAAGATCTGCTGTCACTTATGTATTTTACAGTAGAAACAACCATTAACTACAAGCTATTCTTTTTTTTTTAGGAGACAGTCATATCAATCTTTAAGCATAATCGCAACATCATTGAATGTGTTTGGAAAAATGTAACCAAAACTGAACTCCAAAAAATTGCCCTGCAAATTTGGAAATGGAAGCTGTAATAAAGGACAAAATTATATTTAATATTATATTTAATTACTTCTGTGTTTTTATATGTCTTATAAAATAGCTTTATAAATAAAAAGCTTGTTTGTAATGGACATTAAATAAATGGCAATCTCTGACTTTTACATAGTACAAATATGTGTACTTTGGCATTACATGTGCTGCTTTTACAGCTTTTTTAAAGAATGAATGAAATGTAGGATACAAGTAAGTTGGCTGACTTGAAATATAAAGTATTACTTCATGATTTTTAATTCAGAATCCTACGAACTACTGAATTAAGATTTGCTAATGAGTACATTATGATTTTTTTGACTATATGTAGTGGAACAACCCTCAGCTTAAAACTTTACAAATCAGTATAAAGTACTGACCATGCGTTGACCACATGTAAGAATCTGTGACTTAGTTAAAAAAGGAGCAGGATAACCAGAAGGCTGCCACAGGCAGTTTCATCTTTTCTTGTTCTCATTGAATTGAAAGATCTGAAGGTATAGTGGAACAAGTGATAGCGTTAGTGTAGCTGGAGTCTGCATCCATCCACAGTCTGCCACACCTGCTGCAGCTAATTAACTTCTTCAGAAATCCTAGACAGCATTAGTGATAGGAAAGGAGTTTGACTTGCAGATTGGAAGAGAAGGATCCGTGAAATCTGTGACAGCATTAGGCCTTAAAGAAGGTTGGAGTGGTTTGGCATCTGCTCCACAGACATGATCAATAAACAGTCATTCTGAAAGCTTGATTATGGTTATGGATTATGACATTTTTTTTAGCTTCCATTGTGAAACAAAGTCTCCTTGAGCTGAAACTTGCAGTAATACTTCTATATCACTAATTTTCTATTTTTTCTTTTTGGCATCTGTCACTGCAGTTCATCCAGTCCAGAAGTTCATCTTTTCAAAGCAGATAATTAAAACCTGCAAAACCTACTTTGTGTGAAAGTATGACCTAAAAAAAGACTTTCTCGAGCGTAAAAAAATAAACGTTTTAGCCGCAGACCCTTCCACAGCGAGCTCCTCATTGAACTCTCTCGACAAATAAATGTGGTGTGTAAGCACTGAGGATGTGGGTGGTATCTTGCAGAATGCACTAGCGTTATGGGCTTTAGTGGTTTGAAAATGTGAATAAACAGCTACATTTAAGCAGTTGAAAAAGGGCCTAATCACCTCAGAAGCTGGTGCTGGGTTTCCTCCAGCTTTTTTGGAGGCAAAATGTGCTGTTTAGCAAAACAAAGTAGCGTTCGGGGTTTCGGGTGAGCTGCATTTGAAAATTCTGCATGGCGAAAAAATAAATAGCACAGATCCATTAGCCTGTATTTCCTTTTGTTTCGAAAAGAAACCATCTGTGGCGTCAGAAGGTCAGAACAACAGCGCACTTGTAATGTTTAGCGGTGATTGTTTGAAGCAGTGAAATGTCTGATTAAATTTAACAGTCCAATTAAAAGTGCCAGAGTCACTTAACTTCATGCTAGGAGCAGACTGTTTTGACGCGGTTGGGTTGAATGTGGTCAGGTTGGGTAAAACATGTTTGTGTTCGTGTCGGCACTGGATGGATGGGTAGTCACGTACAGAGCCGAGAGTCATCACACTATGCACAAATAATAGAGCATAATGTTGTTGTCAGAAAAACATTATAACAGATTTACAATAGTCATTGCTGCATTTCTGTGTTGGCTGTAGACAATTGATGGCGAACTGAATATTCCATCGTTTTCTGCCACCACCAGTGCAATGTACCGTAGACTACAGGGGTAAACTGAACATTCCATTAAGAGTTTGAGATTGGAGATTTTTTTATGGCAACAGTGGGGGAATAAACGGCATGTTGATTTTTGTTCGGGATGCCAGAATGACTTTTTAATGCATTTTTTTAAACCTGCACAAGAGATCAATAAGAGAACATGCCATTGTTGTGTGAATAACTGCTAGTGATTTAGAGGACAGCATTAGGGAAAGTCAGGTTGACCTTTAAAGGTCTAGAGTTAATATTACCCTTTTGCTATTGTAACAATCATCCATAATCATTATATATCATTATATATACATCATAAATTACACCTTTTTGAGGGTACTTTGGATTTTTTGAATGTCAAAAATGATTTGTATTTAAGGCAAAATATACACTGTGCGAACAACAATAACTAATCACTGTGCTGTTTAGTCTGAGACCACCTCTCTGCAATTGGTCCTTATCATTTTGATATCTCCCCCTGACTGCGATTGGTCCTAATCATTGTGTTGTTTGTTCTGACATGTCCCCTTTTCTGGGATTGGTACTAATTACTACATCGTTGTTTCGAAACCTCCACCTGACCGTGATTCGCCTTCCTCACTGCATCCCTCATTCTGTGATTGGTCCTGTTGACTATGTTGTTCCATCTGATACATTCCTCCAACTGTGATTGGTCCTATTAACTATGTTGTTCATTCTGATACATCCCTCTTGCTGTGATTGGTCCAACTGACTATGTTGTTAATCCTGATACCTTCCCCCAACTGTGATTGGTCCAACTGACTATGTTGTTCATTCTGCTACCCCCCTGATTGTGATTGGTTCAACTGACTATGTTGTTCATTCTGTAACTTCCCCCCTGACTGTGATTGGTTGTACTGACTATGTTGTTCATTCTAATACATTCCCCCAACTGTGATTGGTCCTATTAACTTTGTTGTTTCTATCTGATACATCCCTCTTGCTGTGATTGGTCCAACTGACTATGTTGTTCATCCTGATACTTTTCCCCCAACTGTGATTGGTCCTATTAGCTATGTTGTTCCATCTGATACATTCCTCCACATGTGATTGGTCCTATTAACTATGTCATTCATTCTGATACATCCCTCCAACTGTAATTGGTCCAACTGACTATGTTGTTCATTCTGATACTTCCCCCTGACTGTGATTGGTTGTACTGACTATGTTGTTCATACTAACACCTTCCCCCAACTGTGATTGTTCCTATTAACTATGTATGTTGTTCATTCTGATAACTCCTCCTGGTTGTGATTGGTCTAACTGACTATGTTGTTAATTCTGATAACTCCCCCTGACTGTGATTGGTCCAACTAACTATGTTGTTCATTCATATACCGCCCCCCAACTGTGATTGGTCCAACTTTCTACCCAACTGCTATCGGTCCTAGTCACAATGTTGTTCATTCGGACACCGCCCTTTGACTGCAACTGGTCCTAATCACCACATTCTTCATTCAGAGACCTCCCCCTGACTATGATTTGTTTAATTGCTACGTTGTACATTCTGAGACCTCTGCCCTACTGTGATTGGTCCTAATCACCATATTGCTCATTCTGAGACCTGACTGTCGTTGGTCCTAATCACCTTATTTTTCATTTTAAGAACACCCTTGAACTGTGATGGGCTCAAACCCCTGCGATGTTGACTCTGACACCTCCTGACTGCGATTGGCCCTTATCACCATGTTGTTTATTTCAAGACCTCCCTTGGCTGTGATTGGCCCTAATCATTCATTTTGATATCATTCCTTTGACTTTTGTTGGTCCTACTCACATCATTCTTCATTCTAAGACCTCCCACTGACTCTGATTGGCTGTAATCTCCCTGTTGTTCTTTCATAGACTCCCCCCTGACTGTGATTTACTGTGGTGCACTGCACAAAGTGGGCTCCTTAGTTAAAGTTCATTTGGTTCTTTCATCATTTGAAGTATATTGCTCTTTTACTGGTTAGACTGCACTGGGATCTACCTGTCCAAGCTCCGAAACTTTAATGAGCATCAGTGCTATGTACATCACTGTAGGCTTTTCAGACAGCAGCCCATCTTTGTCAGCCCTGTCTCATTCCTCATTATTACATTTTTACCACAGGACTGCTGCCGTCCAGATATCCTTTGAGGGATGACCAATTCTCAGCACATTAGGGGCAGTATAACCATTAAACTGGCATCCTACTTCGAATATTCACACAGGAGTGGCTCTGTGGTCAGAAAATGACAATTGATCAAGAGCTCAAGCATGGCTAATGCAAATCAGTAAATGAGATATATCATATGATTAAGTTCTCTACATATAGCCTTTAGGGTCCATATACTTTTCAGGAAATTAAAATAGTTAAATTACAATACTATCTGTGTTTTACTCTTCATTTCTTTGCTCTCACAATTACTAAACTTTTCGTTTTATAATATACTCTTAAAAACAAGGCTTCCATGAAAATTAAAGGATATAAAACGTTATATATAAAGAACCATATACAGCAGGTTTATTTGTTCATTTTATTATGTTGGAAACCATTAATGCTTTAACACAGTTCTCACAGTTGTCATCAATTAATATATAGCCATTGGCTTTATTAAAGAACCCCTGAAGAAGCACTTTTTATAGGTGTAGGGTTACCGAATAAGGCATCTGCAGCTTCATAAGTGAAAAATGAGCTCACGTTTAAAGGGTTAAAAGAGTAATTTTGCTCATGAGAAGATTTCTGGACTTTCTTTCAAGTACAACAAAACAGAGTGTCTGATCTGCTTTCTTTGTAATGCTCGTATGAAGAGTTCTGAACAGAATGGATGGTCCTTATCATTATTAAATGAGGAAGAGCCCAGGAGAGATGAAGAGAAGGGGGGGAGGTGAAATGAGAGGATTTGTGTTTCTCTTTATTTATACTGAATGAGAGTAATTACCACACACACCCACGCACCCTCACACACTCAGAAACCCACACAACCGCACACATTCACATACCCATACACGTACGCACACAAACGCACACACACACATTGACGGCTGACAGTGTGCTAACTGCTTTTTCCAGCTTTTAGGTCCTGCATGTGTCTCTGTACTGCTCCATTCTCTCTCTCCCTCTCTCTCCCTCTCTCTCTTTCTCTCTCTCTCTTTCTCTCTTTTTTCCTCCTGTCTCGTTTTCTCTCTTTTCTTTTTCTGCCTCTGTCTCTCTCTTTGTGTTTGTCTTTCTCTCTTCCTCTTTTTTCTCTCTCTCTTTCTTCGTTTTCTTCTCTCTGTCTTTAATTCCTGTTCTTTTTCTTTCTTTTTTGATCTCTCTCTCTCTCTTTCTTTCTCTCTCTCCTCTCTTTGTATCTCTTCTTCTTCTATCTGTCTCTTGGTCTTGCTTTCTCTCTCCTGTCTGTCTCTATTCCTCTCTCTCTCTTCCCTCTTCCTCTGTCTATGTCTTTCTTTTATTCGTCCGGTCTCTTTCCTTCTCCCTCCTACTTTCCTCTTACCTTGCTTTCTCTCTATATCCTTCTCTTTCTATCTCTACTACTCTCTCTTTCCTAATTAGACAGACAGAGAGAGAGACAGAGAGAGAAGAGAAAGTAGAGATGAAGAGAGAGAGAGAGAGAGAGAGAGCTTGTGTACAGTGCCTCCTGTCCGCTCTCACTGAGGAAGAGAGATTGATGGATAAAGTGATGTAGCAGACGTAACACCAGTTCTTTGCTTTCTATTAATTTTTCTTTCCTCCAACGTTCCTCTCTTCCTCCCCTCCCTCTTTCCCTTGCTCCTGGACCCCCCCCCCATCCTATCTTCCCCCCCGCCCCATTTCCCCACCCCCTCCAGCGTCCTGCGTGCTGTTAGTTTTCCTCCATGCCGTCTGAGGGAATTCTGTGAGTGGAGCGTTTGTGGATCAGCACCGCGGACAGCGCTGGACTGGATTAGTGAAGAATTGTGGGATATTTCTACAATGGAGGCAGACAGTCTGGCATTAGCGGCCACTGGTGAGTCACCGAGTCACTGTTTTACTGAACGCTCGTCCTTCTCTCCTTCACTCTCTCTGTCTCTTTCTCACACTCTCCCCCTCTCTCCCTCTTACTCGTCTCACATTCCTTCACCTCTTCTCTTTCTCTACCTCCTTCCTCTCTTATTCTCTTCATACCATCCCTCTTCTCTCTGCCATTCAGTTTGCCTTTCTCTGTCTTTCTCTACTGCTCTCCTTTATATTAGACTCGTTCTCCTTCTTTTTATTCTATTTCTTTTTTACCTCTCATTCTCCCTCTCCTCCTGTCTTTTCCTATTATTTCTTATTTTCACTCTTTCTCTTTCACCTTTTTTCTTTTTTTTGTTTTTTTCCCTCTGTTTATATCAGCCTCACTTTCTCTCTCTGTCTCTCATTTTTTATCTTTTCACTCTTTATGTTCTCCTTTATGTTTATTTCTCTTTACTTTTAATGTTCTCCTTTGTTTTTTCATATTTTTCTCTGCTTATCTTTCTCTCTTCACTCCTTGTATTCCCATTTCTTTCTCTCTTTATCTTCTGACTCTCTCTTTCAGTGTTTACCTTTGCCCTCTTCCTCTACTTCAGTCTTTTGCTATCGCTTTCTCTCTCATTTTTTCTGTTTTCCTTCTTGCTACCTCTCACAGTCTCATTCTTAATTTATTTCTCTGTCTTGCTCTGTCTGTTTCTCTTTCCTCTCTTTCTGTCTTTACATCAGTCTCGATCTCCCTCTCTTGTCCTACTTCAGTGTTATTTTCTTCACTCTTTCTTTCTGTCCCATCGCGGTGCATGTGTCGGTGAAGTCTGGTCAGTGAAAGGTGAATGTCCGAGCTTTCCTGCCGTGTGTGGAATGTTAATGGGATTAGTGGTAGAATGAGTGAGTGTGTGTTTGTGTGTGTGTGTGTGTGTGTGTTTATGTGTGTGTGTGTGACTGCGCTCTCAGAGGACGTTTACTGCAGGTTACTCACAGCTCACAGTCCCACGTGCACACAGACCCTCAGGCACAGCAGTGTGTTAGACTGGGACTCAAATTTAGGGGGCGTGGCTTTGTGTTTGTGGTTACATACGCAATGCCGCCCCCTTTCTCCCTCTTCTGCTCACTTTAACAGATGAAACTGCTTCATAGACAAATCTTTCCAAAGCAATTATAAAAGGATGTGTGATTTAAAAAGTAATAATATCAGTAATAATAAAATAAGAAATTAAGTATAATTTAATAGTTTAAAAGATATAACTGAACATAAACACATAATTCAGAATTAAGAGACAATTTTATACAAATACATAAGATAAAAAAGCAGGTGATACTTTTTTTTAGAGTACTGTTTTGTAGAGTTCATAAACCTACAAGACACCTAAATAAGCTTGTCATGACAACCTACACAACCCTACATACACTGCTGTGCAAAAGTCTTAGGCACCTAAGCTGATTGTTTAAAACCCCTTTATATGAGTAATAAGTGTATTTTCACCAATACAGAGCACCAGATATAGTAAATATGCAGAAATACAATACAAAGTATTAATAAGTATTATTATAAATATCTTATTTAGAAAGAAGTCATATATTGAACTCCAGTTTAAAGAGCAAAGTGTAGTTCCAGATTTCTCCTGGATGCAATCTTGATTTAGCTTAATGAAGTCCTAAGCAGTCAAAGCAGGTATTAGATGAGAACTGTAAATAATACTGGGGGTTTTACACAAGAAGAAGCTTGGAAAGGGTTAAATAAACACACTAACTTTAAAAAAAAAACCCAAAAAACTTTTGCACAGTAAATGTTTCCAGTAGGCATTATTCATTAGACAGATTAAAAGCAATTTGAATCAAAGTTAGCTAAAGTAGCCTTCATTGCGTATGACTCCTATTGGACTAAGCATTCATAAACATTAATGTAGGGTTATGTCCATTGCGCTGCAAGCATTTATATGTATGACATATTCTTATGATAAGAACCCAACAGTCTAAGAAAGTCTAAAAGTTCTGAGTTGCACAAAAAGACCTGCAATTTACTTCACAAACTCCTCTCTCTCAAGTGTATCTATCACAGCCTGATCCCTGTCCTGCTAACTAGACCTGAACATGTCTGATTAATGTCAAAATTAATTTAGAATTGTACATGGATTGGACTGAAATGGTATTGATTTCGTAGTAAACAGCAGCATTTTATGCATCTCTGGTTCTACTCTTGTTTGACCAAATTAACTGTCACTGTCAAACTTAGAGGCTACAAAACCACCATAAAAATAGCTGCATGTGGTTCAGTGAGATTCTTGCTGAAAGAAAAAAAAAAGCTTATTATGTTCTCAGATTATCGACTGTGATATGATCTCGTTTGGACAGTTCCTTGTTAAAAGTTTCTACTGTCAGCCTCTGTAGCCCACACAGATAACACACACAGCCTGCTCAGGTCTCAACTCAGAAGGATGATGAAAAATTGTGGTATTTTAGTTTTCATCCATGGCTAATGTCATTCAAAAACATTTTAAGAGTATACCTTTTTCATTTCTGCTGCCTATCTAAATTCAACAAATTAAGCGCAGGATAGTCTAGACACAGAATGAGATTTAGATAAGTATATATACACTCAACTCCTTTTGTGTGGTGGAAATGCAACTTGCCTTCTAGTCAATTTTGCAATATCTAAAGATTTAGGAAAACCTACCTTAATTGGCATTTTTCCACCATATGGTACAGTTTGACTCAGCACTATTCTACTTACTTTTGGTAGCAGCTACTTTGTTTTGTCACTGTAGATAAATTACCCTCCTGTAGCTGGTCATTGTTAAAATAGCATGAAAATCTTGTTATATATAAAATCCTGATTCTCTCAGCTCAATTAATAGTCTACAGCATTTTACATCACCCTCTGGTATTGGCTCACTTGTAAACTCCACATAGATGATAACAAAAATAGTACTAGATACCAGGTTCGCCCAATAGGAAACCAACATTGGCGAGTAGAGTTGAGTTTTATGTTAAAGTGGCAGCTTAGAATTTGTTATAGTACTGGTTAGAAGCACAGAAAGAAGAAGAATCTGTGGCTGCTGCTGCTTCTGCTGCTGCTGCTGGCTAACCACTTTGTGTTGAGAGAAGTTCAAGAGCCCAAAGTTTAATAAATTGAGAGTCATAAATGTTGTCAAGCACAAATAAAAACAGGAATCCTCATCATCAATGAAACAAAATCCTGACAGTCATTGTAGTAGCTTCCACCACACATTGGAAAAGGAGCTGAGTAGCTTTAGAAATAGTAAAGTTAATGTATTGTGTATTTGGTTATTTATATTTACTGTATTTAACAAATGAACACCTTCTTTTGCAGTGCCCATTGGACAGAAGGCTGGAAACAGCTTAGACAGGCCGCCAGTCTATCACAGGGCATACACTGCTATATAGTACAGTATAATCATTTTGGTTGGTCATCTTTTGCTGTGGTTTGCTCTTAGGGTTTATCCTAAGAGTGTGTTTATGCATGTACAACATGCACACACCAAAAGCAGATAAACAAACAAACAATTCAGAATTGCAAAATCAGAGTGTGCATAACCTATAGACCCATCTTAGTTAGCGCTGGTGGTGGGTGGTTATTCTCTCTCCTCCGGGCTTTGACATATTGCGGCAAATTTCGCTGCAGTAGGTGCAGAGAGTCCGTCTTCCAAAAAAGAGCAGCAGTTCTGTTAAAAAAAATGTGGTACTATTTTTGTTATTTCGTTGCCAGTGATCTTCCTTTTATCCCACTTTGTTGATATTGTATCTCTCTCGGTACCCCATAGTGAGATAAGAAACTTGAGAGAAGGGCCAAAAATCCAGCATTGTTTGTCACTCGCCTCCCAAAGTGCTCGCTTGTGCCGCTGAGTGACGGCTGGTTTAGGCAGCAGTGAAGTGATAATCATAACTGCTTCCATGTGCGTTTGCTGTGTGTGTGTATGTATGCATGCGTGTGTGATGGCTGTGCAGATCCATTGAGAAGCTGCATTTGTTTAGCTCTCCTTGTTGACAGAGCAGAGACAGAAGGCAGAATCCCAGTTCCACTGGCAGCAGGAGCTCAGGTGACCTAGAAAATTCTCTCTCTAGATGCCACGCTAAAACAAACATTAGTCACCCAAACGGGGTCAACGGGCAAATTAGTACAAGTTACACACAGTGCCCGCAGCATCATACGCTCAGGGCTGTGTTGAGCCATGAGTTAAAAGGCTCGTCCAATCTCTAAAAGCTCTGAAGTGATGGTTCTGTTCTGTGGGGTCTGAAGGTCTTTGTGATGTAGGAGTTGAAGCAGGTTGTAAATGCAAGGAGGCTCTATTAGGACCACTCCAATACTCACAGTCCATCCGACAAGCAGGGGTCAAACCACATGCTGGCAACATCAGAGACATATCCATAATCACATAACCTGGAGACTAAACGAGGGTCATAACAGGAAGAGAAAAAAATAAAAGCAGGCTCAGGAACAAGGTAAGCAAACAAAGTTAATACAGAGACTCCACAAACTACAGCTCGGACAAAGAGGTTTATGCAGTTCGGTGCAATTGTTTTAGGCACTTTAGGAAATTATTATATTTCAAATGTTATTTTTCCAGACAGGAAGGTTTTATTTGCTCAGCAAAACACTTGATTTTTTAAATATTCAAATAGTATTAATACAGTACGTGGTTTACACACAGTGGTATAACTTACATGATCCAAGCTTTTCCTTGTTTGAACTCCCCAGTATTATTTACAGTTCTCATCTAATACCTGCTTTGACTACTCAGTACTTCATTAAGCTAAATCAAAATTGCTGGTAAAGGAACGGAATACATTCATACAATGTCTGACTTGAGCTCAAGATATGATCTATGGTATTGTATTTATGCTTATTTACATCTGTTCTAAAGATATCGGGTGCTCTGTACTGGTGAGAATACACTTATTGTTAAGATAAAGGGGGTTTAAACAATGAGCTTGGGTGCCTAAGACTTTTGCACAGTAGTGTATGTAGGGTTATGTAAGTTGTCATGACAAGCTTATTCAGGTGTGAACAGCTTTGTATGTTATGTATTTGTATAAAATGAATTCTGAATTATGTGTTTGTGTTCAGTTATATCCATTTAACTATTAAAGTTATACATAATTTATTATTGTATTATTACTGATAGTATTTTCTTCCTTTTGTAATTACATCCTACTGTAATTGCAAACAATGAGCTTTTGGTCATTAGTGGATGTGAGTCTTGGTTGTCTATGAAAATGAGCTGCGGTTGTGTTGGATGGGCAGAGACCAGAAAAAGAAAATAACATAGCCATGTGTACTACTGCACATACCCATGCAGGTATAGGTAATAATCAGTAATAATAATATATATTATAATATATTATTATATTATATTATTTAGTAATAATAATAATAATAATAATAATAATAATAATAATAATAATAATAATAATATCTTTATTTCTATAGCACCTCTTATACATTGAAATGCATATGAGAAAGACAGACATTTGACAAAAAATGTTAGGAATATATAAGAAACATATACCTATAAAATAAACAATAAAATAAATGATTAAATATAAATAAACACAAAAATAAAGATCAAATAAGAGTAGAAAACACAACAGAATAAGTAATATAAGGCTAGAGAAAAGCTAAAATAACAGATTCTTTTTAATATTGCTTACTAAGGGTGCTGATTGTGTGGAAGGGAGTTCCACAGTATATGTGCATACACACTAAACGCTGCCTCACCACTTCTTTTGTGTTTCTTTGCCAGGAACAGAGATTAAGCATATGTTTCATGATCTTAGACATCGTCGAGCATCGTCAAGCATATTTAGTTACACTATCTCCGATATATAGGCAGGTACTAACCCATTAACGGCCTTAAAAACTAGTACAAGGACTTTAAAATGCATTCTGTATTGAATAGGAAACCAATGAAGTGTTGCTAACACCAGGGTAGTATGTTCCTTCATGCTTGGCCAAACTTCTGCATTCACGTTCCTTTCTAATTTGTTGGAAATATTTTAATTACAAATTCTGTCAGTAGCATAACAGTTGGAATGAAAACTAGAATGTTTGAAATTTTAACATGGATGTCCTTCTTTTGCCTTAACGATAGTGTACGCTTGAGCTGGACCCCACAAGGTTGTGCAAAAGCCTCTGCTAAGTAGATCAATTCCTCCTTATAGCCGTCTCAACATTAGTGTCCAAGGAAGCCGTATTAAATCTGGCCTATTTTGTGGAAATTGCTTGTTTGCTTCAGTTTAAATGGTGACCTAGAATTAGTGCAGAACCTTGAACATTTTGTCTTCATTGTAATTGTAAAACTTAGAATTATAAAACATTCTCTTGTTTTCTCATTTCTTGTTCTCCCATTTTCAATGTGGTCTTAAACTCTGTTCACTCTTGGTATTGACATCCATCTCGAGGGATGTGGTCTTGAGTAGCCATTGACACCTGGTGTCTCCATGTGCCTCGAATGCGTCTCCAGTGGTCAAATTTTATTATTGGATGAAGGGTATATGATTGAATGGGTCCTTTGCCCCTATTGAAGACACATTTAGATGTTTGATTTCAAATACTTAGTAGTCATATGCATCCCTGTTTAAATGAATTAATAACAATGTGTCTTCAAAACCCAATCAGTGAGTCTAGAGTCTTGGCAGGGAGGCAGTGTGAGCATATGGTGGAGGTGCAATGTGGCTTTATTACTCATGATGAGCAGGGGTAAAGTATTGTAGAGGCACTCCACCGATTGCTAATTCACTCTCCTCTTAGAGCTAAAGCCAGACAGAACACACATACTCGCAATAAGAATGACGTGGCAGTCACTTCTTTAAAAAGAAGGCTGGCAGCATCAGCAAAGACACAATACGCCCTGGACGCCTAACTGTTTGCCCAGTTGCCGTCTCGCAGGAGGTGCCAGGCCATCGGCTCACACACAAACAGACTGAGGAACAGCTTCTTCCCAAAAGCCGTGGCCTCCTCACACCTCAGTAACTGATCACGCTCCTCTCATCATAGACTGTAACCTCCTACAGCTCTGCACATATTGCACATCTATGCACAGTCACTTTACACACATAATTTAGTTGTAATTTTATTTTTGTACACTGCTGCTCTTTCTTCTGTTTTTTATATTTATTTTTATTGTATTATTTCTATTTTTACTATTTATTCTTAATTTTCTTTTTGGAGAGTGTCACCCTAAATTTTGTTGTATGCAAGTGTAATGACAACAAACAGATTCTACTCTGTTGAGTAGAATTTCGAGGCGGCCTCTGGGGCGACCAGTTTGACTTTATAGGAACCCACTGGCCACCTTGGCTACCCCTTTAGAACTGACCCCAACACATCTTACACCACTCATACCTGCACTTAGCTGATCGGAGTGTGATATGATATCGGAATGTCATATGGGATCAGAAACCACATTAGCAAGTCTGTTTGAGGCTGCTCAACCAGATGGACACTGTTTGAGGTGAGTAGAGGACGAATTAAGGATCCAGTTCTATAGCTGCATTAATCTCATAGCTCTAGTGCAGCGCAAAAGAAGAAGCAAATTTCAGACACAAACCTGTCTTGATTGATGGACTTAGTTTGGGGCAAGGGGTTGAACTGTGTAATTGATTAATTTATTATTAATTTATAATAAATTAATAAATCATATATCTATGGAAAAAATATCTGCTTCCACTAAAAATAAATTCCCAGAGTACAATTCAATCTGGACACCAATTATTAACCTTCTACAACAGTGACCATCAAGCCAAACCAACTCCACTATAAACACAAGTATACTGAGATTCAGTACCAATTTTAACATGACTCTATACATAACAACTACAAACAACACCTCTCTAATTAGACGCACACACACACATTGATATGTATGTGATTTCCATTGCAAAATACCTTTAATGCTACCTTTTGTTATCTACTCTCTTAATATGTTGGTTACATTCCATGTTTTTTAATCTATATCTTTCCCTTTGTTTGCTTATTAGTTTTGTTTGTTTAGTTATTTGTTTGTTTTTTCTTCATATTTGTTTGTATATGTATGTATATATGTGTCCATATCCTCTCTCATGAATAATGCATTAATAGTCCTCCAAAGAGGGATGTGGTGGCGGGCCCCAAAAAAAAAACTGTGTAATTGAGATTTTTGGCTGTACTATCGCTTTAAGATGTTCTTTGCACCCTGCAGAGCCTCTTCACAATGTTCTTTATTTAATGTCAATGGCAGCAGTTCCTGTTCGATTATGCTTTTCGCCGTGTGACGAGTACAGCGTGTCGCTGTCTCATTAACAGCCACTTCAGGTAATGGGACACTGTGTCAACTGGAAAGGTGTTGTGATCGAATCAAGGCTCGCAGAGGATACGGAGGTGCGAGGGCCAATATCATTGCCCTGAGAGAGACAGAGCGAGAGAGAGAGAGAATTTCACCTAACCTATTCTTCATGCCCCGTATGGCTAAATGGGACTCGTTCAGGTAGATGAAGATGGAATGAAATTGGAACGGATAAAGATGTGGACGTGGTGCTCCGGCTGTGGTAGTGGAATATGTATTCATGAAGAAGATGGAGAGCTGATGTGTGCAATCAGGAGACTGCTGATGGGGACATGCTCTTTCTGTGCAGAATTAGGAGCACAGGCTGTCTGTACGGGGGCTGAAATGAAAAAAGGGTCTGTTCTCCGTTTGCTCCGATGAGGATCTGCTAACGCTGTAAACATACAATACACTGTCCATCTAAATCAGTTGTTTGGTGGAATTAAACCTATAAAACACGGCTGTGAAAAGCCAGTAAGAATAAAACAAAATGGGAAAAAAATGCTAAGTATTGAAAAAATCATTGTCCAGGTCTGAAAAATTGATCTATCAGTTAAAACGAGATGTGGGAACTTGATGATGAGGACCACCTGAGGACCTGCACCTGAAGGCAGCCATGGATTTGGATTGACAAAAAGAGTTTTTGGGGCTGATAAAAAGATTGTGGGTTTATGCCGTGCTGGTCTCATTTTTCTACACAGATAGTCGTTAAATATTGAATATTCTGGGGCCCGCTAGTGGATCTTGATCTTCACTTTCCTTCACAGTTGTTGTTATTGGGTTTAAACCAGGTAATTCAATGGGCAATTCCAACACTTTTATTCTCTTCCTGTGAAACCAATTGAGAGTTTCCCTTGCAGTACGTCTTGTACCGTTGCCCTACTGGAAGATATACCTACATCTTATGCTCATCTCTGTTGATGGCAATAGATTAATGTTTCAGGTGCAAGGCTCAGGTGCAAGGCTCCACTCTTACATTTGAGAACTTGGATTCTGCAGGTATGCAATGAGAACCAGCTCTAGACCACGATGTTGTCACCTCTGATCTTCACTGCAGAGTCACTTAGTCTCCAAACTATGATGTGTCATATGGTGGTCGGACAAAAAGTTAGATTTCTGCCAGATTTTGTCTGACCACACTACATTCCCCAAGCTATCTACAAGCTTCCTCATAGCACCTTCTGGGTTTGACCAGGTTGGTTCAGAGCACTGCCTTTTCTTTTTTCCATCTCAACTGTATCTGTTGGTGGTATTGTATTGTTATATTAACCCTTAAACCTCCACAGTTATTATTGTTCTTTTGTTGTACATTTAATTTTTATTTCACTATTAATGTAATGTAATTATGTAACAACATAATCAGATACATAGTAAGTAAAGTAAGTAAGTTCTGTCTTTTTATTTTTGTTTTAAAGTCTGACAGCCACAATTGTTGCAAAAATGTAAACAATGTTTATTACTCCTTAGGGAAGAGGCTATGCTTGCTTCAATGAGCTATGAATCCAGTATGCATTTTAAAAATTCATTATTTTGTTATTGTTTCTATCTCTAAAGCCACGATATGAAAACAGGATTATTGAGGCTTTATGGAGATTTGTTTTAATAACTGATGAGGTAGCAGGATTAAAGGAATAATTCCGTGAAATTCAAATTGAATCAATTGTCCACTTATGCCAGATGTACTGCTTTAGCCAAGAAAAGTCCAACACTGGCTTCTTTGGGTTTAGAACTGGAACTACTTAGCTAATTTTACAGGCAAACTCTGATAATCTGATGCTTTCACACTTTCACCCACCTGCAGACAAGGATAGTTACCCAGAACCTGATGAGGTAAACACAGAGTTAAATGGAAATGGGAAATTGCAGTGTTACCTGTTACTACATATATCTTTATACATCTTTTAATATCACTTTACAGAGTAATAATTCTGTTATGTAGGTAATGGCTTGGTAATATTATGGTTGTAGTTGCCCACACATTATTATTTATTATATTGTTATATTATATTGAATTACAATTTATTAAAATGAATAATTAACAACATCAACTAAATAATCTAAAATGTACATGCTAATTTGTAGCCTTTACTAAATAAGTTTAAATAAGTTCAAACTGAGAGACTTTTGTTGCCATTATTTTTCAGTTTTATTAACATGCTAACTATATAAATTGAATTAATACTAATTCATTTTTTAGTTTAGTACAACTTGTTTCCACTACAGTTACTATTTTTTTAAATTTAGTAACAACTAGAAAATTAGCATGTACCTTATACTTGTCATTATATCCCTGTATTATTGCCCTCCTGCTGCCGATCTGTATGGTGCTGTCTCTTGTTCCTTATCTTAAAGAAGCAGTGCGTATGCTCTAGTGGTGAGGTTGCATATTGTAACCTACTGAATTCTTTCCCCCTCCCTTGCCTAGGACCTACACTTACTCTCCAGTTTTCTGTCATTGCTTTCATACCTGTTGGATTCACCTTTATTTGCTCTTTCTTGTGTTTTGGTGCTAAATAATAGGTACAAACCTTCATTTGTAAAATTTGGTTCTCACAACATAAAATGGTTCTCCAGCACCGGGGTTCTAGCAACTTATTCTACCCATCAAGCCGCCCTGCTTAGAATGCTCCTATCATTATTACAGTGTAACAACTTAGTGTTTCAAACAATTGTGGTTTTAATGTTAATTGAATACAGACTCCGCTTAGATAAGCTGCTGTAGGCTATGAAAACATCACAATTATTCTGTTCTGTTCTTTACATTTTCTGGTTCTACCTTAAATATTGTTGCGGTTACATCCTGCTGGTAAATAACAAGCTGACTTCTGACCTGTTTTAATAGTTTTTCCAATAATAAGACAAAAAAAAAAGATCAAGTTTTCCCACCTGGAGTTTTATGCACAAAGCCACCAATAAAAGTGCTACCTTTGGACATATTGACCAGAATTCTTCTTTTAAGTCTTTCTACTGACACTGTAGGACCACTAGATTCAGTCTGCCACTTCATTAGAAAAATGTATTACATAAAAATGGTTTATTTTGTTCTGGCTTCGCGGCTCCACGGACGACACTGACCTGCTCCTATGTAGATAAAGGGCTCATTTTAAACTAACAAAAACACAATGACTTGTACTTACAGCATAGCTTTGTATGATGTATTCCGTTTGTACTAATAGAGCCCCCTTAAATCTTACACTGGCCGTTAAAGTGCTACAGTTGTTTTACACTAGAGCAGAGCGTTCAGCATGATCGACAAGAGATTAGAATATGTTATCATTGCAGTGCTGGTTCTTAATCCTCTTATGATGGACTTACGTCTCAACACTACTGTGACTCACTATCGCCTCTTGAGGTACATAGTGGTACTACTCTCTTAAATCTTACACTCGCCATTAAAATTTTAAATTGATACACTTGTTTTACATTTTTATTATTTATTAGTTGTATTTATTAGATTACATTCATAATTACTTGTTTATTTAGTGACAGCTTAAAAATAAACAAGTAACTTTTGGTAATTATAAGTGTGTTATAAGTTGTGTTATCATATCATTGCTCACTTAATACTGACCTGTACAATATAGGAGTGGCCTGTTTACCTTTCATAGTGATTTACATGTAATTACATAATTAATAAACATTTAAATTCACTTTCTAAACCTTTTCTATATTTTTTCTGTTTGTTTCAGTGTCAATAAATAACAAGAACAGCAAAAATATGAAGGATATATTTTCTTTCCAACATGCTTCAACAAATTCTGAATTATAATAAAAAGTATCACAAATTGATTAAAAATATGCACAGATTTTCTGTTCTTGGTTCTGTGAGCTACAAGTGAGAAATAAATAATATCATATGTTTTGGTTATTGTGACTTTGCAGGGTATTGGCAACCGCCCAGCTCTAGGTCATTATATTAATAAGTTCAAATCAGGTCAGTCTGTTAGTTGCGGGTCAGAGTCTTACATCCGCCGGCAGGTGCAGGTCCAAAAAAAGCTGACCTGCGCATTACTAACAGCTGGACTAACAGTACACAAGTCAGCTTCCTGAGTGTGCAGTAGTGTATGAATGAATATGGCTTATAAATACAGCAGTGTGGCCTGTTATCTGGGCTTGTTAATCAAACAAAAGTGCTAGAGAGGTCACTTTATGGACTGCTAAACAAAGTGAGTGCATGAGAAGCTGGGCACAGGTGGCCACGGGTCCACCCTGAGGGAGTTATGATGGTGGTAATGATTATGAGTGTGCGTGAGTGTGTTTGTTTGCGTGCCAGCTAATTTCTCACAAAGCATTTGCAGCCCAAGAAGCGCTCTCAGGAGGACGGTCATTAGGAGTACTGATGGATCATCATGGACTTTATCACTTCCCTTACTGGCCCTTCCTGTTTTTGAGTGTTCTCTGATTGCTTCTTCAGCTATTGATAATCAACCGCAATTAACAACTCATCAGCCGGAGTTTAGCACAAGAGAGGTGCTTTCTGCTGATCACAGGTCACTTCCAATGAAGACAAGAAGAGAGACTCAAGTGTCCTCTTACATGCATTGTCTGTCAAAAGTTTGGGCCCACCTAGCTTTTCTAATTCCCTTCCAGACAAATGGGCATTTCTTGTCTGTTTGCCAGAAACTAAACTCAACAAGGAAGGGTTCCTGCCAGTTTCAGGGTTTCTACATAATTAAATCATTAAAATGTAAATAGAATCATTCAGTGTAGTTTGATGTGAAATGCGCCATTCTAGATCTCTTTTTTCACATTTGTTGACAGTGCTGGTGACGGGAAACAGATGTTTTATGTCTCTAAAATATGCCTCACAGAAAGCTGCTACATCAAGTGTTTACAAATGTGTTGCCTGATGTCTGAGGCAATGTATTATCAAAACACAGGCATCGTGAGTGTTGTAAGGCAAAATAGTAGTCATAGAAAACTCATTACTTCAGACTTACCACTGTTTCACCATCAACATTACATTAAAAAACTACATTCATGTGTATGGTGTTGAATAGTAAATAAAATCCCTTAATTTGTGCTATAGACCTTTGACCCCCTGGTTCCTATCACCATCACTGCAATGAAATTGGTGTTATTGAGTCTCTGCAATACAACTATTCTCAACTCAACTATTGAATTATGCAGAAATTATTCTTAATATGAATTGAATTCAGACTTCAAACTGTAGGGGGTAGAAAGTAGAAAGTTGAGATGCCCACCCCTATCATAAGACATAAGAAAAAGCACAGTCTCTCCTCCTCTGTTAGCTCTGACAGCTGTTTACTTACCAGTTAGTAAGAAACGTTCAGCATTAAATTTTATCCATTTACTGACCAAGAGCCTCTTCACTAGGCGAAATCAACCACAGGTTTACTCTCGTTTCCCTTTTTTTATATTTGCTTAGACAGCTGTTGCCTTAACTGCAAGAAGCTTCAGCAATTGTTGCATTTACTAAGCCTTTCATGCCGCCTGTCTTTAAATGGTCTAACCAGGAGCAGAGCCTTTAGCATGATGGACAAGAGATTAGAATATGCTGTCAATGCAGTGCTGCTTCTTAATCCTCTCATGATGGACTGATGTCTCAACACCACTGTGACTCGCTTTTGCCTCTTGAGGTACATAGTGGTACTACAAATCAGGAGGGACCAGGACTTTCTGTTGACATTTCTCCAAAAATGATACATAGACTACATTGACATACACATTAAAAGTGTTACTTCTTCACATTCTGTTAATAATTTTAGTTAGTTAGTTTAGTGAAATCTTTTAAGCTAAAAATCTTACATATTGAACCATTAAATTCTAAACAGTATCATTATTTGTGACGATATTTGGGACACCTAGCTACCCGGTGAATGATGCCAGAAGCAGGCAAAACCTCACAGCGAGTAAAGTAACAGAACAGTAAGGTAACTGTGAGGAAAGTATATGTGATGGACAGTATATGTGCCATACCATCCTCTAGTTTCTAACATAGAGAACATACAGATCTTCTCACAGACTTCAGTCCCCAAAACACCCTGGAAGATCATGTGACACGCTCTCCAATATAACACCATCATCCAATCAGCAACCATTTTTAAGATCAGCATCTCTGGAGTTCTAACTAGTTTCACCTGAACCTAACAATCCTTGTTTAAAGGTTGTATGTTTCCTTGCTTTCATTGTGAAGTATTGCCTCTATGATGTTTTGACTGACTAGCTTTACCTGTGTTTTACCCTGTTTTTAACGTATCCCCTTTGATCAGATGTTGTTTGTTGTCTACTGGTATTGACCCTTCTTTGGTCTGGTACTGCTCTTTGATGCTCCTCTTGCGCTTTTACCATCTTGTTTTGGATTTAACCTCAGCCTGTTTTTTGACTATGGTTTTGGATTGTCCTCTAAACATTAAAACTCTTAAATCTCAATTTTACCAAAAGCATTTGGTTCTGCCTGGCTCATCACAATATGTACCATTCTGCTGAATTAGTTTGAAGTGCCGTCAGTAAAACAAATAAAAGAACTCTGGTGTTTCCAGACCTGAGATATTTACAGCGAATGTTTGTAATGTAGGGGATGAAGCAGGTTGCAAGTGCAGATTGGCTTTATTAGGGGCATTCCAGTACTCATAGTCCATACAGGCAGAGGTCAAAACACAGGCTGGTGATATCAAAGGCAGATCAAATCCAATGGGGACGCTTATACTTACTAGTTTTTTTAGTATGTTGTACAGCTACAAGTGACAACTTGAGTATACTCAAAAATTCACAATGTATACTTAGAATCATTAGATTTTTGAGTTTGGTAATGATGGACACTAGCCTCCTACAGGAACTAATACTAATAAGATTAGTGCTCGGTGTATACTGTGTAGTATTAGTGTGTAGTACACAATAGAGACACAGCCAGAGACAAACAAAGGAGTACATAAAAGATAGTTAACAAGCCTGGATTGCAGGTGTGCAACTATAACATTATGTTAACTATTTAAACCTCAGACATTTATAGAGATATCTGTTCAGTATGAACTGAACTATAGTTAGTTCAAACTGGAGTCCCACAGTAAAAACAAAAACTATTTAAATGACAACAAGTATTCAGACATAAAGACATTTATAGATAATAAATTAATAAATATATACAAAACCATCATTTCTAGGGTGTTTTTTATGAGGAGTTGTCTGTCCAACCTCAAATTTTACATTGTTCAAATATATATATATATATATATATATAAAATTTTATCTCATAAAATGGAGTTTTAATCCATGTGCAGACCCTTATTGCAGCCATGCCCCTGCAGTTTATATGAAGTTAAACTGTATCCCTGTCCCTCATGACCACATAACAATCTGAAAATCTATGCGTAACATTAAGATTGATAACTATCGAAACACATATTTTGTGCTAATAAGAAAACTTTGTTTTCATAAAAACTATTTGAAGTTGATGTGTGTTCAACTATTTAAAGATATGTTTGCTGGTCATGTGCCAGCTAGTGTTTTTCAGTTCCACTCAAAATAAGAAATAAGCTAAAACTCTTACTAACAAAACATCTGGTACAGCATGGTAACAAAATGGAATATTCAATTATTTTATGTTAATAAAATAAACAAAATTGAGGTATATAGTCAGTCAAAGCTAAAAAAGATTTAGCCTAAGTCAGTTAAATGTTTGTTTTAAACTCAGTTTGATGGAAAGAGTTCTATTAAATTAAGGTTTTAACTGTTTCTAGGGTCGAGGTAATTTTCTGGGTCAGTAAACAAACAAAAATAATCAACAAACAGAACTTTAATTGAACAAGAGTGTTTTTTTTCCTTTTTCTTTAAGAAAGGAAGGTGGAATTTGTTAACCCTTTGATCCCCGAACATTTCTCCACATATTTTGTTACCTTTACATTTCTGACAGCAGTGTGTAGGTGTTGCATGTCTATGGAATCTGCAGAATCTAAACTAGTTACAGGGAACATTTGCACATCTCTGGAATGTGGTGTAGCACTTTTTTAGTGATATAAAAGACAAAAACACAGAAAAGAAACAAACAAGAGTCTCTTTAAGCACAAGAAGTGCCATCAGGCCTCTGAAAGTCTGCACATGCTCTCAGGGTTGGACTCAAACAAGTTTCTTCACACTCATACATCTCACGAGTGGCTCTTCTGTGGCATCACTCCTCTCAGTACCTCTATTTTTAAGAGTGTTCAGCTTCTTTCCTTGAAGGCAGCGGGCAGGTAGTCATCCGGTCCAGCAATTCTGCAGTGTATAGAAACTCGCCTGAATACTTGACCTGACAGGAGATTAGATTTCAGTTGAGTCAGTTATGCAGAAATGGTCTCAGAAACTGTAGCTCGGAGTGTTCTAGATCCAAGATCCAGCCCCCCGCTGCTGTGCGCTGACACACACGCCAACATCTGGCCTCCTGCGCACACGTCACACACACTCTACTGCATCCTTGGTGCCTCTGAGGAGACAGAATGTGACACTTGTGTCAGCCCATCAGCTCTGATCTGGAATAATCTCCCCATGATCTAAACATACAGCTTTAACCCTTTAATGCTGAAGCAAATATCAGCTACAAATATCCCTCTTCTTCTTTAGAAAGATGTCTTCTTAACAAACATCTTTATCAGTATAATCTCACCTGTATTTCCTCTCTGTCCAAAGAAAAACATGTCGATTTGAATCCTTCATTTACAGTGGCTGCCCTTTATATCTTGAGATAAAAGGAATGGACCAATAGAAATGCTCTAAAAGCACTTGGAATAAAACCTCTTTGTTCTCTCCTGTAAAGTTACTATTTTGGACATATTTGGGGTTTTTTTGGACAGCAATAATTTCAAAGCAAATGTGAAAAATGGCCTGCACAAAGTAATAATATTTTATATTTCATGTTTTCTTTATGTCAAGCTTGTTGTGTTAATTTACAGTAACTGTGCATGAACGTGTGCAGAAGTGTGTTATCTGTAGAGGATGTGTATCTTATTTTTCACTTAGAACATCTAGAAAACCTGGAATTTGGATGCCCAAACCTTTGCATGCGATTCTTTTAGGTTGTGTTTGGGCTGCAGGTAAATTGGTTTGTTTCTCAAATTTGAAATCGCTTAAGAAGACTGTCCACATTGCTATTTGCAAGTCATCACGTCAGATTTGTGTGTCTACACATCAATAACCTGTCTGCATGAGTTAGCTGTAGTAATAATGTAGGAGCCACTGCAGTTCCAACATCTAAGTCTCTCTGGATTTGACATCATCATAGCTGCAGCAAAAGACACTTCGATATCTGATGAACCTCCAAATGTGGTTTGAACCCAAGTTGCAAAAATCAATGTAGATGCAATCTAGATTTGGCAAAATTGGATTTGGGCTAGGTGGCACTGTTGGTGTAGCAGTTAGCTCTGTCACAGCAAGACAATCTAGGTTGGTTTCCCGACATTTTCTCCCCGTGCTTGAGTGGGTTTCCTCCGGGTACTCCAGTTTCCTTCCACAGTCCAAACACATGCATGTTAGGTTGATCAGTCACTCTAAATTACCGGTAAGTGTGAATATGTGAGTGTGTGTTGGCCATGCGATGGACTGGCGACCTGTCCATGGTGTACCCTGCCTTTACCCAATGATGCTGGGATTGGATTTGGGCTATCATTCTGAAAAAGGTCTTGTGCAACTGTTTACCTACTTGGTTTCAGACCATGACAGAACAAAGTTAAAAATTTAGAAAAAAAATAAGGCTTGAGATTAAAAGAAAACAGCCTGAGAAAGACAAACAAATGAAAAGATCTTAGAAGGTAACCCAGACTAGGGATGGGCAGTCTGATTAACCAGCTGGTTTATCATTGAGTAGTCATCTAAACACGTTTCATTACAGCACCAATTCAACAACTGAAGGAGGTCATTTTAAGCAGATATACCCCCCAAAAACAATGCACCAATTTTTTACTTATTTTTGTATATAGGCTGGTGTCAGCAGCTCCGTTCAGTAAGTTTATAAGCCATATCTGATATTAGAAGCAGGAGTGGGAGTCAAACCATCAATTTCAGACATTTGGGAATCGAGAGACGACTTCAGAGCTTTAGACTGGATTCCACACAGTGACGTTCAAGTTTGACACTCACACAAAGTGTGAGATATTCTGCTGTCACTCTCTAGACAGCCTGTCTGAGAAAGCATCATTCCAGAGTTTGGCTGCATTTTGCTTTGGAGAAAGTGGAAAACAAAGTCAAAATATGAAACTAAAAGTGGCGCATGATCTATATGTTTGAATATCTCCACCCTTAAACACACACACACACACACACACACACACACAGACACACACACACACACACACACACACACACATATATATATATATATATATATATATATATATATATATATATATATATATATATATATATATATGTGTGTGTGTGATGGACAGTGATGTTTGTGCAGTGGTTATGTATGGCAAAGCACAGAGAGTTTTTCCTCTGGTTGGTATTTAGCTTATTTCATGTTATCACCCATACAGGGGGTCTTTTTGTGGCATGGATTGTAGTTATACATTTGCACGTACACTAATTGTTAGTGCTGAGTAAGTGTTTATTGTAGGTACCACATATCTTAATCTGTATCGACTGTTTACATTAGATTAGCATCTTATCACTGTGTGTTGGGGGTTTTATTATATTCTTATGTGCATCATTTGCTGAGTGCGTGAGGTGACTGTGGTTCTACCAGAATTTGTGTTAAACTCCCATCAGTTTATAACACAGACCATAAACTTTGTCTGCTGCTGGTTCAACATGTTTACGTGTAACAAGATACAAAATAGAAATAAAATATATCCACAAGCACTCAGTGCAAGCCAGACTCCTAGATATTATTATTCTTACATTACTCTGATCGAGGTTTACCACTGAACTGCATATACGTGTCACAAGCACACAATACTGATCAGCCATAACATCAAAACCACCTCCTTTTATCTACACTTCTATCAGCTCTACTTACTGTAGAGGAACACTTTGTGGTTTTACAATTACAGACTGTAGTCCATCTGTTTCTCTGTATGTGTTGTTGTCCCTCCTCCAGGCTGTTCTACAATTGTCAGGACCCCCACATGACCAACATAGCAGGTATTATTTATATGGTTAATCATTCTCTGCACTGTGTTAGTGTATGTTGTGCTGGTATGAGAGGATCAGACAGAGTTTTAAAGACCTCAGTGTCACTGCAGGACTGAGAATAGTCCACCAACAAGAAATATCCAGTCAGCAGTGTCTTATGGGCAGGACCTCTGAGCATTGATGAGGGACTAGAGGATGACTAACACCTACAAGGTGGATTAACAAGGTAGGAGTGTCTAATAGAGTGGACAGTGAGTGGACACAATGTTAAAAACTTCAAAAACACCTCCTGTATCTGATCCATTTGCACCAGTGCAGATGGTGGTCCTAACTATTGAAGAACAGGGCCTAGCAAAGTATGCTGAGGAAAACAGATGAAGAACGGTCTGTAATTATAGAACTACAAATTCCACCCATTGAATAAGTAGAGCTGATTACAGCATTCAGTGAGTGTGGATACAAGGTGCAACTAACAAAGTGCTTGGTGAGCAGATGCATGCATAATCTACTTCCTGGGGAAAGAGTTAAACAAGAAAGACTTGAAATGTAGTGCTAATGACGCGTTATGTAAGCGTGTATTGTCAGGGGTTTGCGTTTGTCCTGTCAGTTGGCTGTGACGACAGGTGTATTAGTCAGAGAACATGAGTGATACACTGAGATCAGTGGCTTAGCAGGAGTGTATACATCCCCTTGCTTGGGCTTGTGAGCTTTGGGTCCCCCCTGAGGCCTCCAGGTGGAGGTGAGTGGGGCAGATGGTGTGGGGCAAGCGGGCTCTCTCAGCTGTCTGTCACTGAAGCCACTCACGACAATGGATGGGCATGTTCTGTCGCTCTGACACGCGCCGCCGTCTGAGAAATAGATTGCAGTCAGTTTGCATAATTTAAAATGGCTGCCACCATCAATCACTCACGCGTTCAGAGCCTTTATGCCTGGCGCGTTAAGCGGACGGTGCGAAGGCAGCTGGGTTTTTTTTTCTAACCCTTTTCTCTCTCATTAGCCTTTAAAGTTAGTGGACGTAATGTCTGACTCTGTAGACGTTTTAACACTTTGTATCTATAAAAGTTAAAGGGCAAATATTAATGCCTATGAGAGAAACAGTGTTACCCAATAAGTTCTGTACCCTTTTCTGTCTGACTTCTGATGTAATGTCACTTGTCATGTAAGGGCGGGGAATTAGCTCAGATTAGGCTAAACATAGACTAAATCATAGAGTCTGTCATCACCACCTCCATCGCAGTCTGGTGCGGCTCTGCCACCAAACCGGACACACAGTACTGTACAAACTCTGCTTTACAGGTACTGCAAAATACTGCCTACTAGTCGTACTGATTTCACAGTAATTTACTGCATTATACTAACATTATATTAACAGTCAATAACAGTAAAATGCTAGCTTCATAACTGTGATGTGGTTCACACTTACAGTATAACAAGTGTTTTTTTTCTTCTGTTATCATTTTTAGAGAAGAAAATGTTTTGTTCTTTCAGATATAGCATCCCTGAAATGGATGACTTTAAAGTTTTATAAGGAAAGTAACCAGGTTTGCATATGCACAGTATCTCAAACACAGTGGGATCCAAAAGTCTGAAACCACTGGCAAAACCTGGGTATTATAGTTTACAGATTTGTAAATAGTGTGGCAATATTAAATATTACAAGTTGCATTTATACATTAATTAAATGTCCAGTTAATAAAATAATGAATCCAAAATAATAAATCTGTAATTATAGAGGTCACAGGTCAGTAACCAATGGTAAAATAATAATAACAACTAAACAACAAAAACTGAAAATGACATGTTTATTTTACAGTTTTTGATAAAATGTGATTACCAATAATCTATATACTTGTTAATGTCTTAAGGAAGATAACATTTTGAATTTTAGTAGTAACACGTTAATAACACAATGATGAAATTTGTATATCTAATTTCTGTATTATCTCTAGTTGTAGTTGTATTTACCTAAAAAACAAAACATATATATATATATATATATATATATATATATATATATATATATATATATATATATATATATATATATATATATATATATATATATACAACAATTAAAAAAAAAACATAATAAGAGATTTATAATATTGGGGTTATTCACCACTTATTAACAATCTGTAAAGTGCTACCCGAAACACTTTATTTTGTATTCATTTCTGCTTCAATGCAAATATTTTCTTGTCCATTACAAGTAATGTTATCAATATAACAATATAAATGAAAATTTGAATATTTACATGTTTACAAATCACCTTTGTAACCAGTGATTATGAAATTATTTAATTTAAAATGATTAAATTTGTTTATTAAGTAATTCCAAACACAAATTTAAATTTAATTCACAAATTAATCCACTTCTTAAATGTCAAGTGTTAGTGTTCTCCTGCTAATTGTTTTGTTTTGCTTCTCTCAGCTTCTTGACAACTACACATCCTTTCAGACACAGAGAGTTAAGTTGTCATCTCACAGTGAGAGGATGGACAGAAACACCAGTGAGAGCTTTAAGTATTGTTTATCTGATGGTGACAGTTTCGGTGGTCTACCAGGTCTTGCATGGTTGTTGGGAGTCCCATTTGCTCTGTATCTTTTAATCATTTCTACAACTACAGCTTTATCTTTTATTTTTTCTGACTGACCTTGCTTATGCAAGTGGATTATCTTCTAACTAATCTTTTCATCCTTTAGTCATTTTAGATGCACATAAGAAGGAAAATGTGCAGGGCATTTTGTGTTCCCAGCATGAATCTTAGCATTTCTTTGCAATTTAGCTCATAATTTCCATACATGTACTAAAGTTGCATTAATTTTCTCTCTGTGTCTCCTCTCCAGCCCCTCCGTCTCACACTGGTGTCATTCTGATTCCGAAAATTCCACACCTGGAGTTCTGTCTGGGTAAGTGATGCCAACCTTCTTGTCTCCACCTGACCATGTTTGGATGGACAGTATTTTATTTTATTTATTTTTTTTATTATTATGAGGATTACATCTGGATTTTTGTGGTTATGGTTAAGAATATAGAGAGTTTTCAAGGTTAGGGAAACATTATGGACAACCTAATAGATACTGTGTGTAGAATAAATACAGACACATAAAATATACTACGTGTCCACAAGTATTTAAGCAGCCCTTAAGCAGCCCTTGAAATGAGTTCAACTACTTGCTAACATGCTAAAATACACACTCACAGAAAAACATTGATCCATAAAACGGGACGCTCTGGAGTAGCTGGACATAAAGCTAAGGTTAGGGTTAGGGTTAGGGTTAGGGTTAGGGTTAGAACAGTGTTTCTCAACCCTGATCCTGGAGGCCCACTGCCCTGCACTTTTTAGTGATACCCAGTGCCCAACACCTGATTTAACTAATCAGATCATTAAAAAGTCATTACTGAGGGGAAAGAGGTGTGCTACAGCAAGCGTACGGGGCAATGGTCCTTCAGGACCAGGGTTGAGAAACTTTGGGCTGGTATTATGCTGTTGAAGCAGTGGACCAGATTCTCTGGAGTAATGGAGCTTCATCCAAGTTACATTGGTAGTACATTGGAGTTGGAGTGATTCAGGACTAATCATCCAGTGACTAATCATCCAATCATGTAGTGCAAGCGCTTTCCAGAAGAGTAGAGGCTGTCAATGCACCAGAAAGGAGGCTCTATTAATAACAAAACATTGAATAAGAGAGTGTCTACAAACTTTTGTTTACAAACAATACTCTTGTCAGCAACAACTACCAT